>CM068742.1:141630643-142324995 GCA_035084275.1 Hydrolagus colliei | reverse complement strand
CCCCCACTTTTGACCTTTTCTTGGTGAAAAAAAACTGAAGCATTTTCAATGATATTGCTGGCAGAAGGGAGGGAGGCAGGAGAGACAGGTAGGTAGGGAAGGAGAAAGGGAGGCAGGGAGGGAGGCAGGCAGGCAGGCAGGCAGGGAGGGAGAGAGGGAGGGAGGCAGGCAGCCAGGGAGGGAGAGAGGGAGACAGACAGGCAGGCAGGAAGAGAGGCAGGCAGGAAGAGAGGCAGGCAGGGCAGGCAGGCAGACAGAGAGGGAGACAGGCAGGCAGGCAGGCAGGCAAGAAGAGAGGCGGGCAGGCAGGGGAGGGAGGGAGGCAGGCAGGGAGGGAGGAGAGGGAAGGTGGCAGGCGAGGGAGGGAGGGAGGCAGGGAGGGAGGGAGGCAGGGAGGGAGAGAGAGAGAGAGAGAGAGGGAGGCAGGCAGGCAGGGAGGGAGGCAGGCAGGCAGGCAGGCAGGGAGGGAGGAGAGGGAGGGAGGCAGACTGGGTTTGGCAGAAGGCAGGCAGCAGACACGGCACTGAAGTCCGCTGCTGTTGCCGCTGCCCGGGCGGCCGAGGCCGAAGCCCTGTTGCCCGCTCCTCCCAACCCCCGCCGGACACTGACCAAACCCCGGCTGACAGCGCGCCGGCCGCCCCTCCTGTTTGCTGTATTTCCGAGGCTCAAAATTTCTTGTACCTGCGTATAGGGCGCACCCCCAACTTTTGAGATCTTCCGACGTGAAACAAAGTGCGCCTTATATGCGGGTATTTACGAGTATTTCTTTTTAACATAATTTTAGGCAAGAATTGCCAGTGCTGGAAACTAGAATTTTATTCCTCACATTTTGTACACTTTTTTTCGTCGCTTCCAGATCAAGCACTGGATAATTAGACACACACCACAGACCATCATTGTAGCTTAGCCTCAATATTGGGAGAGAGAACCTTACTGGACCAGTACTTCCTTTCAGTTTTTCTCAGTAGCTGTCCTTTCCATCTCTGACTGACCAAATTAATTGAGTAATTATGGTGTGGCTTTGACACTGAATTGATACAAAAGTGAAATATATATATCACAGGTCAAGAAACTGACTGCACTGGGGTCGTTATGCTGAAACAGATTTTAATGTGGGGAAGTGTGAAATTATTCACCTAGGTGATAAAAATAAAAAAACAAATTATTTTCTAGAGGGGGAGAGGTTAGATAGTGTTAGGGATTTGGGTATCCTTGTACACCAGTCTCAAAAAGTTAGTTTGCAGGTGCAGCAAGCAACTAAGAAGGCAAACGGCATTAGCATTCATTGCGAAAGGTTTAGAGTTTAAGAATAGGGAAGTCTTGCTGCAACAATATAGGGCCTTGGTGAGACCGCAAATAGAGTATTGTGTTCAGTTTTGGTCTCCTTATTTAATAAAGAACATAATTGCATTAGAGGGGTGCAATGTAGATTCACAAAGTTAGTTCCTGGGATGAGGGGACTGACCTATGAGGATAGGTTGAATAAACTAAGGCTGTATTCTCTAGAGTACAGAAGAATTAGGGGAGATCTTTTTGAAAATATAAGATTCTTAAAGGGCTGGATAAAGTAGACAGTGAGGGATTGTTTCCTCTGGTAGGAGAATCTATAACCAGGGGGTCATAATCTAAAAATTAAGGGTCAGCCTTTTAGAGCAACAACAACAACAACAATTTACATTTATAGAGCGCCTTTCACGTCGGGAGGACGTCCCAAAGCGCTGAACAGGAGGCGTGTGACCCGAGCTGGGAGGGGAGTGTTTGGGAAGGGGTGAAACACGAAGGGGAGGTAAAAGAGTTCGGGGTGGAACAAAAGGCACGATCGAAGAGGAAAGTCTTAGAGCAGAGTTGAGGAAACATTTCTTCACTCAGAAGGTAGTGAATTTATGGAATTCAGAAGGCTGTAGATGCTCAGTCCTTGAACATTTTCAAGGCTGAGACTGATTTTTTTTAAATAGAGGGATTAGGAGATATGGGGATAGGGCAAGTAATTAGAGTTAGGTCAGAAGATCAGCCATGATCTTATCAAATGGAGGGCAAGCTCGAAGGGCCGAATGGCCTACTCCTGCTCCTAATTCTTATGTTCTTATGTAAGTAAGAGGTTTCACCAGGTAGGATTAAGATGCAGATTGTGTGAATTGCTTTGGTCTGCTCTCTAAAAATGACCCCAAAATGTTTGTGGATTGCATTTATGTGTTGTTGAGTATTGATTACACCCCTGTCTCTTTAACTAATAAAAAGATAAAACTTGTTTGACAATAATTGTATTAATTATATTTGATCCTGCTTGAGTTAGATGGATATTTAAATATGTTCACATCCTATCTGTGAACACATTGATAATTTTGAAACGCTTCTCTAGATTTGGACCAAATAATTCAAGATGTAATTCATTAAATAATGAGTTGCTAACATTAAACAAATTAATAATGTATAGGGTGCAAACCCTTGACTGTCCAGGGCTTTGGGACATCAAACAAATAACACATACATCTGTAATTTGTCATTCTTGTTTGTTGTTTTGTTAATAGTTATAAAAACGAAAGAATCTCACTCAATGAATTGCCAATTGCCAATCTAGAACAGCACTGCGAGTCCTGTTGATTATTTACAAGTACTTGAAAATATTAATTTATAGTTTCCTTTGGTTTTCAGGTTGCCCTCTGGCTGGCTGGGACTTGATCAATCAGTATATGATCTAATGGTGCAGACCATGGGAACTGGAAAATGGAGAGGACCTACCCCCACAGTAGAACAAACCCCACAACAGTCTGGAGGTAGTCAGCCTGAATCTCAAGAAACAAAAGCTCAGCATGAGCGGTAGTAGTTTTTTTACAATGTTTCCCTGACTAACAAATAGTGAAATAGTTTCAGTATCGAGGTTTGTCAGTGTAAGTAAGACTGGCAAATTCAACCCAACATTCTTGTAATGAATATTGGCTACAACAGGAATCTAATATCCTGTCTAAGAATTTCAAGATTCAACCGCAAATATTCTCTCTTTATTTTCTACCTTTCTTCTCTTCTAGAAGGTATTAACTCTTGTTAAGATGGACACATACAGAAACGAAAAAGACCATTGTGATCTACTCGGCTAGTTCCAAAGCTAAATAAGATGATCCTACATAATTCTATTTCTGATATCCCTCAATCAATTAAATTCTTCACCAAATAGCTATTGAATTTCTTCTAGAATTAGTTGTACAATCTGTCTCTACCATCTACCTGGCTTGTCTATTCTACATTGTTGTCACTCTGTGTAAGAGTCAAATCTAAACTGACTGTTGAAAGGAGACCTAATAGAGGTTTATAAAATCATGAGGGGATTTGACAGGGTGAATAAGGAAAAACTGTTTCCACTGGTGGGTGAATCTGTGACTCGTGGTCACAGATTTAAAATAGTTTCAAAACAAAGCAGAGGGGAGCTGAGGAGAAATTTTTTCACTCAGCGGTTTGTTCGGGCCAAATGGCCTCCTATTGTGCCATAAAATTCTATGATTCTAGTTGAGTATTTTATATATTAAATGAAAACGCAGGAGGATATCAAGAAAAATATCAGTTGGGAATTGGGCTGTGGGAGTGGACATGAAAAAGTCATTAATATTGAACACTATGTATTGCATTCAGCATTTCAAACACATTTTCTTTTTTCTCCCATCAAGAACAGTGAAAGCACTTTGTCATCACATAGCAACTGAGAAGGGACAGCTGAGCTTTAAGAAAGGCGACATTCTGCGGTTGGTATCCCAAATCGATCCAGATTGGCTGCTGTGTGGCCTTGGTGCTGAGCGTGGATTGGTACCCATTATGTACATGACTCATCCAGAAGATGAAGACTATTAATCTGAATATTCAAAGAACTGTGCAAAATGGATGGAGGGTGGGGGTGGAGGGGGAGAGAACAGAGAAAACGTGAACAAATTAACTTCAACACGATCAAATCAAGCAGAAGAAACACAAAATTGCCAATATTTATTTGCTTATTCCTTTAATCGTCATTGAGTGCATTTAGTAAACAAATAACAAATAGGAAATATTTCTCCTCATTCAATTCTCGTTCTAGTGTTAGTGACTATATGCATGCATGGCACACAACCCCATTTGTTCTGATTTTCACATGCCTTGAGTAATATATGAGTAGCTTTAAATTTGACAGCCTTTCATGTAAGTGGTACAGAATTAGTCTATGTTGCAGTTTATATTATTTAATAATGTACATTAAAGTTTTATTTGAGATGGTGTAAATTGCATGAATTTGTGATGTGCAGACAACAGGCAATATTTCTGTTTGTGAAAGGCAGTATTGGTGCCTTGTTTGGATCCTGGAGGGTGACTTTGCTGCCTATCCATGCAAACCATTCGATGAGAATGTTTCATGTTTCAGCTAGCATAGAAATCAATGAAGATATAACAATTTGTAGTAATATATACCTCCTGCTTGTACATATGCAGTCAAAGAAGGTGCACCACATTTAGTTCTTTCAACGTGTATTGTATTATTTATTTTGCATATTAATAAAAAGTGCCGAAATTATGATTGCTTGGGACACACTGGGTATTTACAGTTGTTTGCATATTGTTACTTTGTGAAGCAAATTACCTAGTCACCCCAACCAATTTTATATCTTCAGAATTTCTCATTCTGCATTTGCTAGTCATTGATTTTTATAAAAAGAAAAGATTTATGTGTGCCTTAAGAATCTACTGTGTGCCGTGTGCAACATGTAAAAAATGTATTGTATACCGTAAATCTCCGCGTATAAGGCGCACTTTTTTCATGTCGTAAAGTCTCGAAAGAGTGGGGGTGCGCCCTATACACAGATATAAGGAAAAGACGACCAGCCCCCAGAGGTACGTCATCAAACTGCGCCGCCAGTACGATTACCCGCTCTCCAGGATTGACAACGCAAACCAGGTGCTACTCACCATCGATGTCGGTATTTTTTACCTCACAGTAATGCTGGGCTGCACCACCGATGGATGTTTTTTTTAGTGGAAATGTTTTTTTCGATGATATGCTTCCATTTTTTTTCGCCACATGGTGGTCAAAAGTGGGGGGTGCGCCTTATACGTGAGTGCGCCATATACGCGGGTATTTACGGTACTCTGTGTAAACCGTGTGTTAACGTTGTAGCGCACACGTACAAAAATGGATCGCACTTAAGATTATCCCCATTTTTGAATTCTTCCACAGCCTCACCCTTTCCACTTCCGTGAACCCCTTCAACTCTATACGCTCTGCCCATCTGTCCAGCTTATAGTGTCTTAGCTGCTTCATGTCCCGTTGCCCAATTCACCCAACCACCAGTGGGTGAGCTTTCAGCCATTCTATTTCTCTGCCTTGCCCTCTCCCCACTTTTAAATCACTCCTTAAGACCCATCTTTTTGACTGTATGTTTCAGTCCCATGTTCCTACATAGAATTATTGAATTATACAGCACAGACAGAGGCCATTTGGCATTTTGTGTCAGTGCTGGATCTTTGGAAAAAGCTGTCCAAATCAGTCCCACTCCCCCTCTCTGTCCCTATAGCCCATCAAACTTGCCCTCCCCAAATCATTATCTACTTCTTTCTTGAAAGTTGTTATCGAATCTACTTCTCTTTTAAAAGTTGTTACTGAATCGGTTTCCACCACCCTTTGACATGTAAGTAAAAAAGCAATTTTGCAGGCTGCTTTTTGAAGACAACGTTTTCATTCTACAGACCTTCCTCGAATTGATATAACATACAGTATGTTGTTCGGCATATTAAAGACTTATAGTGAGTTCCTTAGTAACCCTCACCATGGTGGGGAGAGCTTTACTGATTCAAGCATCATTGGGCTCGCTGGCTCAACATTTTTTTGCTTTGACCCAACAAAGATCAGCCCAAGTTCTTTTATTATACAAGTGCAGTATTTGAATCTTCAGGCTTTCAATTAGCTGAAAAACAATTGATCTATCACTGCCATCTCTTTTGTTGAGTACAAAGTTTCATAATACAGTAATACATATAAAATAGAAGGATTTGTAGCTACAAACCATGCATTTGCATTGTTCCTTACCATGGCACAATATTTCAAAGATATAGGCACCTAAAACCAGTCCCAAGTTTTCAGTTACAATACTGGTTATATTTTGCTGGGGAGCTTGTTGTGTTGATATGTGGAAATGTTGTAGAAATGGACATGAGAGTAATATTCTGCGCAGGGATCATTGCAACATCACATAGGAGAATAAATAAGGACTTCCTCTGGCACACACACCTCACAATGGTTTTATTATCAAAATATGTTTTAAACTAAAAATATGGCTGCAGTGAATTTGACTGGCTCACTTCTTTCAACCACTTATTTCAAGTGGTTGCCAATTGTAATTAGTTGCTTATACAGTAATTATAATAATCCATAAGTACAAATCAAAACAAGCTACATATCTGCCTATAATGATCAGAGAGTCGTCAGGTATAAGATTCCTCAATGCCTGACCTTTATTTCAGCTGCCAGATTTCACTGTCATCCGGCCCTTTGTCTCTATTGTCAGGAATTCTTTCACGAAATCTCAATACTGTAAAATGCGTTTGTATTGTGCTCTCCACCTGTGGGTAAACATGGAAAATATGTGCTTTCAGTCATATATCATTTTACCTTTTATGGTATCTATTTTGATTGAGAAATCACTCTTATCCTCTTTACACTGGGACCAAATTCAGTCCCCAATTGTTGACTGCTATGTGCTGTGAGTGTTAGCACACACCCCTTTAAGAAGAGACGCATTAAAAAGGAAGATACAAAATGAGGGAGCAGGCAATTTCCTTTCTCATTCCACATGGTCATTCTGAACAACACCAACAAAATTACATTGATTGAGCGCCTTTCACGTCGGGAAGACAGGTAGGTGAATGGTAGGTAGTTATTCACTACTTATCCTGATTTCATCATTAATTTTAATATAATGATCCTGAGTAATTTATAGATTGTAGTTGACTGTTTGCAGTTGTTTAGAGCTGTTGTAAGTTCAATTTCACCTTGTACCGCAGAGGTAGATTCTCTGCTGAGTTAGTTTGTTGTACATTCTCAATCTGTTTATTAAATGCAATTCTACTTTCAGAGCACTTGGTGTATGATTGATGAGTATAGAAAATTTATTTTATTTTTAATCGGGACATCCCTGGGATCTTTTGGTATTTAGGTCTGTACGTTTCTTACCTGAGATCGAGTTATCTTTGGGTTATTTGCTTCTAGTTCAGCTTGCAGTTCAGGTCTGATGCACTCTGATGCAAGCAAGCAACTAAAAAGGCGAACAGCATGTTAGCGTTCATTGCAAAAGGTTGGTTTGGAGTACAAGAGTAGGGAAGTCTTGCTGCAACTGTATAGGGCTCTGGTGAGACCGCACCAAGAGTTTTGTGTGCAGTTTTGGTCTCCTTATTTAAAAAAGGACATACTTACCTTAGAGCTGTTGTAGCATAGATTCACTACGCTACAACGTAGTGAATCTGACCTACGTTGAGGGGATGAGGGGACTGACCTATGAGGATAGGTTGGATAAACTAGGGCTGTATTCTCTAGAGTACAGAAGAATTAGGGGAGATCTTATTGAAACATATAAGATTCTTAAAGGGATGGATAAAGTAGACAGTGAGGGACTGTTTCCCCTGGTAGGAGAATCTATAACCAGCTATCACGGCCTTAAAATTAAGGGTCAACCTTTTAGAACAGAGTTGAAGAAACATTTCTTCACTCAGAGAGTAGTGAATTTATGGAATTCACTACCCCAGAAGGCTGTAGATGCTCAGTCCCTGAACATTTTCAAGGCTGAGACTGATAAAAAAAAAAATTAAATAGAGGGATTAGGGGATATGGGGATAGGGCAGGTAGTTAGAGTTAGGTCAGAAGATCAGCCATGATCTTATTGAATGGCAGCGCAGGCTCTAGGGGCCGAATGGCCTACTCCTGCTCCTAATTCTTATGTTCTTATGATGTAAAAACAAAATGTGGACCAGCTCAAATCTGCTGCACACATGTGCATATATCATTTTGGTAAAATAATAATAATCCTTGCATTTGATATTTAGTGCTTTATCACATTGTTAAAACATCTCAGTATGTTCACCGGATACACTGTTAAATGAATTGACTGTTTTGTTTGTGTAACGATTCTGTGCTGAATTAATCAATGTTCAATTTTTTATTCTTCAAGTAAACCTGACCGCAAAGATAATGATCATCAGGCAATTATTAAAGAGATTGATTGATTAGCAAATATGTTGATTTTGTAGGGCCTACAAACATGCAGTAAATCGCGTGAAGAATATTGAGACCCTCCTGATGTGAAAGACGCCATATCAAATATGAAATTGACACTAAATGTGCTGTATCAAGGGCCTCACTTGACCAAACTAGTACCTACCCTCCTTGAGAGGTAATAATAATAATAATACTAACAACAAAATTTACATTTGTGTAGTGCCTTTTACGTTGGGAGGATGTTGCATCACTGGACAATTAGTGTTTCAGACCCGAGCTGGGGTCGCGATTGAGTAGGGTGAAGGGGAGGTAGGGTGACCGATGTCACCGTTGAGGAGGGTCTTGGGGCGGGACTTGAAGGAGGTTAGGGAGGGGGTGAGACGGAGAGATTACGGGATGGAATTCCTGAGGTTGTTGGCTAAAGGCTCGCCCACCAATTGTGGGGGAGTGGGTCGGGGGCACGAAGCATCCACTGAGCGGAGGGAGCGGACAGGTAGGGGTTTAGGAGGTTGCAGAGGTAGGGTGGGGCAAGGATATGGTGGGCTTTAAAGGTGAGGACTGGGTTCTTGAATTGAATCCTTTGAATGATGGGGAGCAAATGGAATCAGGTGAGAATAAGGGAGATGGGGCATGGAGGTTGGTGCAGTAGAGGAAACAGGCCACGAGTTCTGGATCATCTGCAGCCTATGGAGGGAGGAGTTGGGATAGGCGGGGCATTGGTATAGTTAAGCATGGACATGATGAAGGCATGAATGAGAGATTCTGGCCTGTGGGGTGAGGTAGTGGTGGAGTCAGACAATGTTGCGGAAGTGAGGGAAGGCAGAGCGGGTCATAACGTGGATGTATGCAAGGACAGTGGAGAATCAAACAAGACACCTAGGTTCCTGACTGGCTTGGTGAGGTGGAGTGTGCAACCATGGAGGTGGATGGGTTTACCCAGACTGCAGAAATACGAATTCAAACCGGGTCCGAAATGGATATATCTTTTTTTTTAAAAGCTCTGCAGGCCCATGCATATAGATACTCAAATATATTACCATTTCAACACTACACAGAGCAGCCCAGTGATTTATTGCATGAAACAAATTGTGCTAAAAATGGCTGGTAAATACCAATACTGGCATGTAATTACACTCAACTGGAAATTCCAGCTTTGTAATTACACTCAGACTGGACCTCCCCTACATCTCATTAGTCTGGCTAGCCAGGGTTTATCTATATTCCTGTTTCTCCACTCCTCTTTGAGGGCAGATCAAACTCTAAGCCAACAAAGGACAGAAAAACATGGCTTTCCCAGGAGTAGCTCTGCCCTCCATGAATAAATCATGGGGAGGTTTGAGTCATGGTAATCCCTACACAATCTGAACCTCAAAGGGGGACAACTGATTTTAGCCAAAATAATAATAATCCTTGCATTTGATGTAGCGCTTTTCACATCTTCAAGACATCTCAAAGCGCTTCACAGAATATACAATACTGTAAAGTGAATTGACTATATATGTGGGTAAATCGCAGCAGCTGAGAAGCGATCCAGCAATACCCAAATAATATTAATAATAATAATAATGATACAAGTTCTGCAGTCAACAAGCCTTGACTATCGCCAGCCTGTGCCTAATACTCTCTGGAATTAGGTAAGCAGGATGCATTCCTGCTTACCTAAGCATGGAATGCATGGAGACGTGCTCGATCACGTGCTGTGAGGGCCAGCTTGCAGCATGACGCACAATTGGGGGCGGGAACAATGGTTTGTATCACGTGAGCTGGATCACAAGCACCGAGAGGCGGCTTCCAATCCGGCTTCAGGGCCCGGCGCTTTACTTCCCGTTCCCGGCTCAGCCGCACACGCGACCGCAGTGCGCTGCACTGGCCAACCCAACTTGGCGGCGTCACATAGAGACCCGCCCATATCGAAGTCTGATTGGAGGAGCGTGGGCCGGGCCGGTCGCTTGGCGTGGCAACGTGTAGATTACCCGGGCTCTGGATTGGTAGAGCGCGATGCCCATCAACCGCCGATGGGCAGGTTAGAGTGCCGGCTTGCGTCAGCCGTTCAGTGGAACGCGACCGGACATGGCGGCCGATCAAGTGACTGAGGAGCTTCGCGAGTTGAGCATGGAGACCGAGGTGAGGGAGGAGGGACTGGGGGAGAGGGTGAGGTGGGTGGGGTACGCGGTGAAGTGAGCGGCGCCAGGCTCCCGGTAACAGCCGCTGGACAGACTCAGCGGCTCCGCCTGTCCCGGGGAAGGCGGTCACTAGAAACTGCACCTAATGCCCCCCCATAAACATCACACATCCCCGTCATATACATCCCCATTACAGAGCTCCCGTGGCTCAGTGGTTAGAGCACTTGTCTTGCAAGCTGGGGAGCCAGGCAGGTCAGGGCCAAACCTTGGGCAAGTTTCCTCACTCCACACACCTGAGTTTCCTCACTCCACACACCTGAGTTTCCTCACTCCACACACACGTGCCTAACAATAATCTCTCCAAAAAAAACCCACAATAATAAAATTGGTTATTTTCAACCCACGACTGTGTGTGGGGGACGCTGCTGTGCGCAATTGGCTGCCGCGATTCGCCCACAAATATATACAGTCAATTCACTTTACAGTATATTCTGTGAAGCGCTTTGGGATTCTGATAAATTGTGAAAAGCGCTATATCAAATCAAACGCGAGGATTATTATATATGTGTCTACATCCCCATTATATGTGTGTGTATATATATCTATGTATACATCCCTATTATCTATGTATATATCCCCAATATATATGTATATACAGTACCTCCATTATATATGTATGTATTTCCATTATATATGTGTATATGTAATATACATCCAACCTCAGGACTCCATCCCGCAGTCCCTCCACCTCACCCCCTCCCTAGGCTCCTTCAAGTCCCGCCTCAAGACCCTCCTCTTCAACTGTCCCATCGGTCGCCCCAAATCCCCCCCCTTTCCCTCTCCCCTCTCCGTCCCCGACACCAGCTCGGGTCTGAAACAATGATTGTCCAACACCTTGGGACGTCCTCCTGATGTGAAAGGTGCTACATAACTGTAATTGTGTTGTTGTTGTACATAAACATATATGTATATATTCCCATTGGTTGGCTACCGTGTTTCACCCACAAAAATACAGTCAATTCACTTTCCAGTATATTCTGTGAAGCACTTTGAGACGTTGATAAGAAGTGAAAAAGCACGATATCAAAATGCAAGTATTATTATATATTTTGGAATACATTGCTTGAAAAGGTGGTGGAAGCTGATTTGAGAACGCATTTTAAGAGAGAAATAGGTAGTTATTTGTGGAGGAGAGATGGCAGGGCTAACTAATGGGAGAGGGATTGATTAGGACAGCTCTTTTCAAAGAACCAACACAGACACGATGTGCTGAATGGCCTCCTCCTGTGCTGTATCATTCTATGATTCTATGATTCCCATCTTATATGTATATTATACATATACATATATTATACATTATATATACAGTATGTATATTCTATCCACATATAATAATCTTTGCATTTGATTTACAGTTAATTCACTTTACAGTATATTCTGTGAAGCACTTTGCGACGACTAGAAGACGTGAAAAGTGCTACATCAAATACAAGGATTATTATTATAAGTAGGCAAAGATTGCAAAAGAAAGGCACTTAGGTGAATAGTGATGATTGTAAAGGTACAAAGGAACAAGATCAGGAACACATTGAATGAGACGATGCAGAATGTGGAAGACGAGGATTGTGAGGATAACTTCAGTTGGCATCCCCAGTTTCGCCTACCTCTGTAAAAGAACCAAATAAATGGAAATAATAACGAAAGCTTTACACATAGATTAAACTTGGTAAAGAGACCTTGGCCTTAAGCAGTGTCACCAGCCAAACCTGCATAGCAGATTTTAAATAGATTATTGATTGAAGGGGGCATAGACAAGCACATTTTTGGATTATCATACAGCATTTGTAACTACATTTGTAAATATGTTTACAGTCTAAAGGCATTCCTACAAAACGCAAAGAGGGAGGAAAGAAGAAGAGTAATAAGGATGACGGTGATGCGAAGAGATCAGAGGTAAGAATGTTCTGTGTTTTTCTACTATACTGTGGAGTCCCGTAGCTCAGTGATTAGAGCATTTGCCTCGCAAGCGAGAGACTTGGGTTCGATTCCCAGCAGGGCGAAACCCTAGGCAAGTTAACTTACTCCACATACCTGATAATAATCCCTCAAGAAAAAACCCAATAATAATTTGTTCAATCAATCCATGACTGTTTGTGGGACATGGCTGCCTCATTTCATCCACAAAAATACAGTCAATTCACTTTACAGTTTTAAAGTATACGGTATTGTATACTGTATACTTTGACCACATCACTCCCACCCTCGCCCATCTCCACTGGCTCCCCATCCCCCAGACGATCGAATTCAAGATCCTCATTCTCACTTTCAAGGCTATTCACGGCCTTGCCCCCGCCTATCTCTCTGACCTGCTGTCTCCCTACCAACCTGCCCGCATTCTCCGTTCAGCAGACTCAGGCCTGCTCCGCGTCCACCAGCCTAACCGCCCAACCATTGGCGGCCGGGCTTTCAGGGTCTCTGCTCCCGCACTGTGGAACTCCATCCCGCAGCCCCTCCGCCTCGCTTCCTCCCTTTCCTCCTTCAAGGCCAGTCTCAAGACCTTCCTCTTCGACCGCGCCTTTGGCTGCTCTACTAACTCTTCCCCCTCTCCCACTCTCCTTCCCCTTCCCCCTACCCCGACCCTAACCCCCACCCCCCGCCCCCCTCGAGCGAGACCTGACCTGACTGTTCAGCGCTTTGGGACGTCCTCTCGACATGCAAGGCGCTATACAAGTACAATTTTGTTGTTTGTTGTTGTATTGCCTGGAAGATGTGAAAAGTGCAATATCAAATGCATGGATTATTATTTATTATACGAGCACCTTGAGAATTTGCACTGGTAGGTAATAGTGGCATTTCTTGTATTTTCAGTTTCAAACTAATAGGAAATGTTTTCAAGTGAATTCTCTCTAGTTTGAATATGTTTACGAATAAATAAATATTTTAAGTTGGGTGTGGATGCACTTGTTAGACTAGAACCAGAAAGCAGAACATATCCTCCTTTATTGCATAAGCCTACTTTGGAGAAGGTAGAGATCAGGTTGGATAGCTTAAAAAATAATTAAAGAGTGCAGTATAGCATTCAACTTCTGTATTAGCTGCAGTTGAGTTTCATCATACTGAGGTGCTAAGAATTTTTAAATTACGAAACACCCTGACTAACAATGTTGGTTTATTGGGTAACCAGAGAAGTGTTTCTGGTTAACTTTCTTTCCGCTTGTCTCTACAGTTGGATCCATGGCCAGCCTATATCAATAAGCGTCTTGAACTGTACAATAAATTAAAAGCAGAGAATGACATGATTCTCGCGGAACGAGCTGAAAAAGAGAGCAAGCCGATTACCGTGACTCTGCCAGATGGCAAACAGGTGGAGGGAGAGTCCTGGAAAAGCACTCCGTATCAGATCGCCTGTGGAATCAGGTATTCTTCTATATGTATACTGTAATGAATGCTTCTGTTTTTACCAATCTATTCACATTTCAAACCGAAAACTACTGCGTCCTCTTCCATTCAAAGACTTAATTGTGGAAACTCATATAATCTTAGCAGACACTCCAATGCAGTGCTGGGGGATGCTGCGTTGTCAGAGATGTTGTCCAGCAGCTGATATGTTAACCAGAGATTCCATCTGCCTATTGAGATAGTTGGACATTAAAGAGAGTTTCTCCCGATGTCATGCCCAGCAATCCTCACTATAAAATTTGTCACTTACAGCATGACTGTTTGTGGGACGTTGCTGTGTGCAAATTGGGTGTCGCATTCACCCACAAAACACTTTCATTGCATTTTATACCATTTCCTGTAAAGTATTTTGGCATGTCTTCATGAAGTAAAAAGTGCTCTAACAATTAAGGATTATTTTTATTTCCATTACTATTTGAATCATGTGTGATTGTTTAAAGTATTCAAGTTGCAACCTTCTTGCCCTTTATTGTTTGACACAAAACGTGAATGCTCTTTTTTGTCAAAATGTGCAGTCTCTTTGTGAATAAGTTTTGTAACATTTCACTTTAAGACAGTTGATTTCAGGGTGTTGGATTGAGTAATTTTGTTTCTCACTGGGCTACACACAATGACCTATTCTGGCTCAAGCCGTTTCTTGAACACTGCAGAAGGTCTGTACATACTGGTATTGTTGATGTCAAAATGCATTACAGGAATGGAAGGAATAGCTCAGCTATCTCCAACCAGAAAAACCTGAGGACTTATATACCCAGCGTTTGGGGTACACCACTCGCCTTACTGTCCCAAATGCTGCATAATCTTAAGATTTTCCTTCATAATCCCCAATCTTGCCCTGCTATTCAGACATACCTGAAGTCTTACTTTTTCCATAGCTGGTAAGCATTTTGCATATCTTTGTAACACACTTTGGGGTGCCCAAGTCTTGGGTTTTACCGACCTGTGCCTCAACCCTCTAGCATTGGTTAAGCAGAGTAATAATGTCTCTTCTAGAAGAAGAGTGTGCACTCCATAATAGACATTTGAAAACTGTATAAAGGTGGAGCTCTCAGTAGTTTTGCTTGGAGACTCTATAGCACGTTGCTGGGTTTCCTTGTGTGTCAGAAACCCTGTGGGAATCGGCCTCACACATTAGTTGCTTTTGTCATTAGTGCTTTTTGGTTGAGTAGGAGACATTTATGTCACGATGCCTGGGACTACACACATTTCTCCAAGTATAGCCTCTGATCAGAACCATTTGAACCCAATTCCTGGAGGATTGACCTCAACAACAACAACAAAATTACACTTGTATAATGCCTTTCACATCGGGAGGGCGTCCCAAGGCGCTGACCTCAACTGATTTGGCAATGTGTACCAGGATCCTGTTAAGCTTGTTTACTTCTGCCTCACATTGATTAGATATGGTGAGCAATGCGTCGAGTAGTTTTCGTCCATCCCTTTGAGTACACATGTGTGTTCACTTCCCATTATGCAGTACCACGTAATTATCTGTTTTGAGCTTCATTTTCTGTCAGCCCAGTTTAACTCTTTATAAGATCTTAGCTGCCTCATCTGTTTGATCCACTCTGTTGTCCGAAAGATTGTTTTGACAATATTCTATTCACAGTATATACTTGTAATCAGAATAGCACATATTTTCTGAATGTTTAAATCCGGTGGAATTGTGAAGTACCCTGTACTGGGCAACTATTACTAGTTTCATTCCCTCTGCTCACTGGAACGGGCCTGCTCCAGGTCTCTCACACTTCCTGCCTCACTATTGGTGGTCAGGCAATCAGCACTCTGTCCCCATACTCCGGAACTCTGTCCTATATTCCCTCCGCCTCACCCCTGCTTGTCTCCTTCCTCTTTGATCATACCTTCTGCCAACCTCCCACACCTGCCCTCCACCCCTCCTGACCCCAACTTGGATCCAAAAACCCATGATTGTCCATCTCTTTGAGTCTTGATAGTTTTTGAACCTCAAGATATATTTCGGTCACTGAATAAGTGTTTTAACTGGGTTAATTCAGGTACTCTGGAAAACGGTGTGGCTGGATAACAATCACCGGTGTCTTGGGTAATCCAAGCTGGATTAAAATTCAAACACTGTGCTTTTAAACAGGGTGATTGAGTTTTCTCTAAAATGTGTATTTCTTAATTTAGTAATATATCCTTTTTTCTTTTTTCAAAAATACAAATTTTATTTCTAGACTATATAACTCACTGTGTAAGAAGTTTTCTGTTCTCATGCATAACATTTTATTAAGTTTGTGTTTATTTATTGGATCAGTCAAGGTTTGGCTGACAGCACGGTTGTTGCTAAGGTCAATGGAGTGGTTTGGGATCTGGACCGTGCGTTGGAAGGTGACTGCAGTCTAGCACTGCTAAAGTTTGATGATGAGGAGGCTAAGGCTGTAAGTAATATTCATATTTTAGTATTTACATCTGTAGTTTACCATAACAAAATTACATTTGTATAGCGCCTTCCACGAAAGGAGGACGTCCCCAAAAGCTGGACAATCGGTGTATCAGATCCAACCTGGGAGGTTGGGATTGGGAAATTGGAGAGTAGTGGGTTTTAAGATGGGTCTTGAAGGAGGTAAGAGAGGAGGCGAGGTGGAGGGACTGTGTGGTGGAGTTCCAGAGGGTGGTGGCAGAGGAGCTGCAGGCCAATGTGAGGGCAGACGAGGTAGGGGATGTGAAGCAGGCTGGCCAGAGCCTGCTGAGAGGAGGGAGTGGGCAGGATTGTATGTTAGGAGGTACAGAGGTAGGGGGGAAGCAAGGCCATGAAGGGCTTTGAAGGTGACAACCAGGATCTTGAATTGTATCCTCTATGTGATGGGAAGCCAGTGAGGTCGAGTGAAGATGGGGTTGATAGGGTCACAAAGCCGAGTGCAGGAGAGGACACAGGCTGCAGATTTCTGGATGATCTGCAGCCGATGGAGTTGGGAAGGTCAACAAGCAGGAATTTTTCATAGTCAAACCTGGTTGTTCTGAATGCATGTATGAGAGTTTCAGTGGCCTGTGGTGTGAGACAGTGGCCAAACCAATTGATGTTGTGGAGGTGGAGAAGGCAGAGCAGATGATGGCATGGATGTGGGTAAGAAAGGATAGTTGAAAGTCAAACAAGACGCCAAGGTTGCGCAATGGCTTGGAGAGATGGAGTGTGTGCATCCATCGATGATGATTATCTCAGTGTGATAGGTATGATCTGAACCACTCAAAACCTTTTAAGGTACGTGACCTTCTCTGACTGTTAGTAGGTATATGCACCACCTCTGTCAGCATTAAGATAAACAGACAAGAAGATTGCAGGTTTGATTTCTAGACTCTATATTTTGCTGATCTCAGCTGGAGCGGTATTTAGAACGCATAAATTAGCTTTGGATCCCTTAGATTAGGGACAGAACAAATCTCCCAGGACTTCCATTGCTGATCTCTGTTGGAAAGCGCACATATAGGAACTTCAGGTGCGAACAGGGCTGGACTTGGCTGTGCAGAATGTCAATGTATCTGGTATCCTGCTGATATTCACTGTGTGCTGTTGGGAATGGTAGTTCAGATATGGTGAGGACTGCCTGTTCCCATATACTATAACTCAGCACAATTCTGTGGTTTGTTCATTACATAAGTAAAAGAACCTATGATTTCTCCCTTTCCATGTATGTTTATACAGGGATTATGTAACTTGCATAATTTGCATAATAGATGTACGTGATCGCAATTGAGCCTATTATTCTAAACTGTTTTAAAATGTTATTACTATTAATTATTCATCAGACGAGAAGAAGTGAAAAGTGCTATATCAAATGCAGAGATTGTTATTATTTGGGTAAAATTGATCAATTATAATTTCTAGATGTGAAATGCACTAAATAAATGTAATTTTGTTGTTGTTGTTGTAGCCAGATCGAACTAAATTAAATAAAGCTGATTGTGGATCTAATCTGCCCCAGACTTGTGGTAAACTGATTTTGAATTCAGCTAGACCTTTGTCTTTACTCTTGATGGATTGTTTTGTATCTGCGGTATCTGCTTGAAGAAAATGTTAGCTAAATTTTTTTTTATGTGCCAGGTGTATTGGCATTCGAGCGCTCATATCTTGGGAGAGGCTATGGAACGAGTTTATGGAGGGTGTCTCTGCTATGGACCACCAATTGAAAATGGATTTTATTACGACATGTTCCTGGAAGAGGAGTATGTTCTTTTAGGAATCTTATTGTTTTCAATATGCAATCGATTTTTATCTTTGACAATTTTCCTGAGAGATAACTGGAAAATTTTAATCGTTTTAAAAACTTCTTGTCTGCCCCAGAGGTGTGTCCAGCAATGATTTTCAAGCTCTAGAAACTCTGTGCAAGCGAGTTATGAAGGACAAACAACCATTTGAGAGGCTTGAAATCACAAAAGAGACTTTGCTTGAGATGTTTAAGGTGAACCAAAAGTTTTATTGTTTTACTTTTCATATTTGTATTTGCATATATATATATATATACCCGCTCTAAGCTTCGCTCCCCATTACCCCAATCCTTACCAGACTTCACTGGCTCCCTATCCCAGAGAGGATCGACTTCAAGATCCTCACCCTTGTTTTCAAATCCCTCCACTCCTCTGCACCCCCCTATCTCTCTGATCTCCTCTCCCCACAACCGAGCACCTGCTGCCTTCGCTCCTCTGGGTCTGGCCTCCTCCATGTCCCCCGAGTCCTCCGCTCCACCCTCGGCGGCCGTGCCTTCAGCCACTATGCCCCGAGGCTCTGGAACTCCCTTCCTCACTCGCTTCGCCTCGCCCCCTCTTTTCCCAGTTTCAGGTCACAGTTGAAGACCTTTCTCTTCGACCGAGCTTTTGGTCACCTTCCTGCCCCTGCCCCTGGCTCGGTCCCGGGATCCGCTACTGTGAAGCGCTCTGAGACGCCGTCTGGCGTGGAGGGCGCTATATAAATCGAAGTTGTTGTTGTTGTATACCAGTCCTTGGATCGGAACCAGTCAAACAAACAAACTTGAACTCGCTACAAGATGCTTAGCAATGAAAGATCTGTGTTGAAACCATCTTGCATTAGATCCTCTACCTCCAGCATTCTGTATCAATTTACTGAAATATAGTGAATAAAGATAGCAGTCACTAATGCTTGTCCAAAGATGCATTGTTCCTGGCCTCAACCTACAAGAATACAACCCATCAGAAAACCATCGCAACTATTATCTTTTACTATTTACCCAACTTGGGTATCTAGCAAGCCGTATCGAGCACTTTGAAGTATATTTTTGATGGAGAAGGTGCCTATAAATTGTGTTGTACAACAAATACTGGGAAATTGCCAATATGGCCCACATCCTGAGTCAGAGCTTTTAAAAAGCACTCCCAAGCCAACACTCTGACAATGTAGTGCTCAAGATCAAAGTAAAATAAATTGAGAAAGCTTCATGGTGGGGTACAAATCACTAACAATGATTGACGTTCACTTTGCTTCATTTTTGATCAATGCTGTTTTGGAGCTAATCCTGTAGTGTTAATTAACATTGTTAAATTTACACAAGGTTAGCTGATCTTTTTCTAGCTTTTACAAGAATGTGATGTGTGATTATGAACTGCTTTTATGTCCATTGCAATACGTTTGTGTTTGTCAGTTCTCATTGCAATACCCTTTTATTTTTTGTTCTTCAATTTTAGTATAATAAGTTCAAGTGCAGGATTCTGAATGAGAAGGTGAATACTGCAACTACCACAGTGTACAGGTATGTACCAGAGCTTCTGTGACTTTAGAGGATTTATCTGAAGAATATTAAATTGTCATCTTTACCTAATTTGGAATGCTCACACCCAATTTGAAACTGAGTAATATATGGCACCCAAGTCCTATTTTTGGGGAAAAAAAACGGATTTACGAGTTTGTTTCAATCAGACAGTATAAAGTCTACAAGTGTACAGAATAATCTTCAATATTAACGCAATAAATAAAATGGTACATATAAATTAATAATTCTCCTTCAGTTTGTCTTTAGCGCCTTTTATCTGGTGAAATAGTGGTGATGGTAAAAACACCTAGAGCCAAAGATACTCCTACTTTGTGACCAATGTAATTATACAGCTGATCAACTGAAGACATTGTCCTGACCTCCTGTCTCAAATATTTTACCACCAGTGGTGAACCGTTTATATATTTTTCAAGAGCATATTCAGTGATTGTCAGTCCAGCGCCTTGGGATGTCCTCATGACGTGAAAGGCGCTCTATAAATGTAATTTTGATTGGCATTGAACACCGGTTTTCTTTTATTTCAGGTGTGGACCACTAATTGACTTGTGCCGAGGACCTCATGTCAGACACACTGGCAAAATAAAGGCCTTAAAGATTCACAAAGTAAGTGTTTCAACTGGTGTTGGTCCTGTTTACAAGAAATCACTTTCACTCTTCAGATTGTTTTTATATGCCTCTTGTGTGAGGGTTGATTTAAATTTGTGATCCTGCATTGAAGTAAGGACTGACACAAATGTTGTACAAAAATATAATTCAGACTAGTAATAGTTATAAGTAATTAAAATAATATATCACAATAATACTTGTGTATTGACACATAGTTCACAATGATTTAAGTTGACCAAACCAATTGCTGTGGGAAAGATACGAGTAGCAATGTCCAATTTAATATCCAGTTTAATCCAAATATAAGATCATCGAAAGGTAAAAGTATTGTTGTACAGTTTCCAGTTCGATATCTGATAGTATCCAAGTATCATGGCATGTCCAATTCTATTATGGCACGTCCTATTCGATCCATTTTTTGTCTTCAGTTCTTTTTTCCAGGTATCATTTCTTTCTTCTGATTCTCTCCTGAATCAATCTCCGTTTATACGGTTCATTAGGTGACATTTCATCCATTGTCTTTTGAAGGACGCTTCCTTTGTAAAAACAAATGCAACACATCTCCCTCTCCAGCTGCAGACCTTTTTTCATGAAATAATTACTGATAAGGACTGAAAACAGTTTGTTGTTTATAAACAGTCTTTTGTTTCTTCTCCTTGAGAAAGGATATTTGAAGCCAGTCACAACCAGCTACTTCATATGAGATTAATCATGTTTCAAATATGAATAAACATCGCAAATATAAATTTAGATATTATTTAACACTATTTACAGAATCTTACAGTTAGAAAATACCAATAAAATAGGCAATATTATATTTATTTTTAATCAGAATAGCGTTTACCAATATTAATAATGGAGAATTTTTTTGTGTTCCTGAAGCAATGTTGTTAATCTTGTTTTGTATACGAATATTTTGTTCCAAAAACTCGTAAAATCCTTTCATATTCACAGAATTCCTCAACCTATTGGGAAGGAAAGGCCGATATGGAGACACTTCAGAGGATTTATGGAATTTCCTTTCCAGATGGAAAAATGTTGAAAGAATGGGAGAAGTTCCAGGAAGAAGCCAAAAACCGAGATCATAGGAAGCTGGGAAAGGTCAGTTTACATAGATTAATGTTGGCTACTAATGTTTATTGAGTAAGGCTTAAACTGGTTCCTTTAAGTCATCTAACTAAGGCCTAAAATGGATTTGAAAGTCCAACATTTTGTGATTGAGATGCTGTTACTTTGATTTAAAAATCCCTTTTTTTAGTTTGAAAGATTTTTCCAATGTTTTTTGATACCCAAAAACCACAACTAACTTGCATTTCAAGTACAGCTACAGCAGTTTTAACAGTTACATTTATAGATTCAAGACAGTATACTGTAGCAGATCAGCCTTGATTAGGGTCACTGTCCACTGATTTTATTGAGGGAATAATTATATTCCCCTATTCAACTTTAGTATTCTTTTTCATCCAATAATTTACCCTTCCAATTTTCCCCGTTATTTCCACTTACTCCGTTTCTTGAGGCAACAGTACATTGGAACAGGTGTAGGCCATTCAGCCGTTCTAGCCTGTTCCGCCATTGAATTAGATCATGGCTTATCTGTTCCTCAACTAATCATTTCAATTCCAATTTCCTGCTTTCTTCCCGTATCCCATAATACCCTGACCTACCAAAAATGTATCAACCTCACTCTTGACGGTGTGAATGGATCCAACATTCACTGTGTTTTGCTGGAGAGAATTCTAGATTTCTACCACACTTTTGAGTGAAGAATTGCTTCCTGATTTCACTCTTAATGGCCTAGTTCTGATTTTAAGACAATGCCCTTGTTTTGGATTTTAAGTCTATGCCCCTTGTTTTGGATATAGATTCATAGATTCATAGAATTTTACGGCACAAAAGGAGGCCATTCGGCCCATCTAGTCTGTGCCGGCTCTTTGAAAAGAGCGATTCAATCTCACTGCCCTGCCCGCTCCCCATAGCCTAATAGACCCGTTCTCCCTAAATAAAGATCTAATTCCCTTTTCAAAGTTGTTATCGAATCAGCCTCCACCACCTTTTCAGGCAATGCATTCCAGATTCGAACAACTCGCTGAGTGAAAAAAGTTCTCCTCAGCTCCCCTCTACTTCGAAGGCCTTGAGATTCGCCCTCGAGTGGAAATAGTTTTTCTCTATTTGCCCTGTCGAAACCCCTCATGATCTTATAAACCTCTATTAGGTCTCCCCTCAATCTTCTCTGCTCCAGAGAGAATAACCCTAGCCTATCTAGCCTCTCCTCATAGCTGAAGTCCCTCAATCCTGGCACCATCCTAGTAAATCTTCTTTGTACCCTTTCCAATGTCTTCACATCCTTTCTGTAGTGTGGTGACCAGAATTGAACACAGTATTCCAGCTGAGGCCTCACCAAAGGAACGGTTGGAACGGTTTGTGGTTTAGGCACAAGAAATCATTTGAGATTTACTTCTTCCCCTCTTATGGGTGTAAGATTAATTATAACAACCTGTAGCAAACCAGAAATTAAACCTGATGCCTTTAAAAATATATATATATTTTCAGGTTTGAAATGTTTCCATTTTTAATTTTGTTTTGCAGGAACAAGACTTGTTTTTCTTCCATGAGCTCAGCCCAGGAAGCTGTTTCTTTATGCCCAAGGGAGCGTACATCTACAATGCACTCATTGACTTTATTAAGGTTTGTGTTATTCATTTGATGTGTGAATCACAGTTGAATTTTGTGCTCAATGTAATTGTTGATTCAATATTTTCTCATTTGTAGCTAAAGCTCAGCATTCTGAATGTTCAAGATTTTTAAAATTCTGGAAGGGCTCTGTGCAAAAATATTTCTTGATGTCGAATAATTCAAATTCTTCATCTTATTTTCAGTTTAAATGTTGGAAAAAAAGGACAATATTTCAGTATAAGTCGTATAATGATAGGACCTGAATTATTCAGCAAGTGTCTTCTTTATCATGGTACATTTTTTTTCTCTGGATAGAGCGATATGTAAATGAAAATTGTTGTTTCTGAAGATAAAGGTCATATTGGTTTATGAGAAGAAAGTGTTCTAGACTTGATTGGATATATTTATTTTATAATACTGCCATCCAGTGGGCAGTACGAAGCACTGAATATTATGGTCAGATTCTCATAATCCCTGGCTTTGATAAGGCAATTTCACATCAGAAGAACGTCTCAAAGTGTTTCAGAGGATTTACAATTACAGTGAATGTGCCATTTGGCAGATGAATGCCATTGCAAACTTCAGAAGAAATCATTTAAAATATCTGTAGACAAGGTCATTCCTGGCCTGGTTGTAGACACAGCAATATTTTTGTTTAGTAAAAGTTGAGAAGCTGGAATAATTAAGCATTTAACAAAAATATTTATTTTGATCAGGCATTTAGTTGTGCTTCATGCAGTTGTGACATTATAAGGAAGGAACTTGTGCAGTTTGCTCAACGTGCAATAGCCATAAGAAGAAAGTGTACGAATCTTGTTCAGCCAATGCTCTTCAGATATTGAAATTGTTTTTTTTATGAGAACAAAAGAAGGTAGGAACATTGGTAGACCATTCAGCTCTTCGAGCTTGTTTCACCACTTTATTCTTAATATATTCCCATTCTTTCACCATATCCCTTGATACCTCCATCTACCAAATATTTATCCCTCTTAAATATTTCAATTGACCCTCATCTACAACCTTTGGGGGTAATGAATTCCATATTTCCACAACCCGACATGAAAAAAGGTTTCCAATTTCACTCTCCAATGCTTTAATGATTTAATCATCAATCTCAATTGAGTGTGACATGGAAGGAATTAGAGGTGGTTTATTCCATTAGCAAGGCTGACTATATCTCATCAGGGTTATAAGAATTATACTGGTCTGGCTTGCGAATGAAACATAACTCATCAAATCACTGTATAATTGAGCATGCGGTTGTATTTTATTCTGGTATACAGTATATTCACTACATTTTATCATAGCAATGATTTTATTAACACTGCTTAATGATAATGTTGAAAAGTCTTGGAAAAAGATAAGCAATGATTTTTGTTTATTCTCATACCTGAACTAAGCCCTCTCACTACTTGGTTGAGTATTGGTTTCTGTTTCCAGTACTTCAGATCTCCAAGCTTTAAATTCAGACAGTAACTTGTTACTCCTACCCTGTAGTCAGTCTAGTTACAGATTAGTTGTATCAGCAAAACCTTCTTATGGTATCATTTTGGCTCTTTTGGGAAGTGCCTGGTGTCTATTAAGTGCTTCTATTAAGTGCAGACTCACTGGAAATCTTAAAATTAGAGCTAAACTGTTGAATGTTTCTTTTCAAAAAAGTTACTTCTCTCATTGTGGGAATGTAGAATGCATTCTCCTACATGGCCACACATTTAAAATTGACTGAAATGTGAAATAGGAAGACAACAACATTATATTTGTTATAGCGCCTTTCAGTTAGAGTCATACAAATGTACATAGGAAGTAAAGATATTAAACAATATAAAGAGCCGGAGAATAGGTTTCAAATATAAAGAGAAGCCATGATTTCCTAAATTACAAGAACCTGCATGATGGACCATCTGATCTGATTCTTCCCTATGTATGTATCAGACCAGGGCATTGACGACCTTTTGTGTGTTGAAACCTCTCGAGCCAGTTGTCACTGCTATGAATTTTTGTCCTGTTGCAGAGTGAGTACAGGAAAAGGGGTTTCACAGAGGTGGTGAGTCCTAATATCTACAACAGTAAACTCTGGCAAACCTCAGGACACTGGCAGCACTACAGTGAAAACATGTACTCTTTTGAAGTGGAGAAGGAAATCTTTGCCCTAAAACCTATGAATTGCCCAGGACACTGGTAAGTACTAATCTGAATTGTTGAAACATCACAATAATCTTTTTAGCTTCATTTTACAGTGGGCTGGATTGTATGAATTGTATGTCCACTTCTTATTCAAAACACCTTCGTGATTTTCTTTCCCTCCCTAGCTTAGGACTGAAGTCTCCACAATTTAATTGTATATTGTATGCATCAGAACCCTTTGCAATCATGTATTTTTACGATGTGACAATTATGTCAATCTCTTCACTCTACCCTGAAAAAGAGCCTTTAATTAATTTATGACATGTTTGTATACTTCATGTTTGTATTTTTTGCCTTCATGGCTTTTCGTATGAAGAGATTTGGTTTTCGACTCCCGTCATGCCTTCGCAGCTCCCTACTTATCCGATTTGCTTACGCCCCACTCCACCACACGCTGCCTCCACTCAGCCAGTCCCATCCCTCGTTGCCTCCGCTCCACCGTCAACGGCTGTGTTCTTTACCGCTACGCCCCGAAACTCTGGAACTTCCCCACTTTCAATTTCTGCCTTAAGGACTTTACTTTTTGTTCTTGCTGACAGACACCTTCCCCTCCCCCGGGCTCGGGGTCAGACCCTGCCACTGTCAAGGCTCCAGGACACTATCTCACGTGACGGGAGCTATATAAATGCAGGTGGTCATCCAGAACTCTGTAGCTCGTGTCCTCTCCCGCACCAAGATCCACGACCACATCAGTCCCACCCTCGCCCGACTCCCATTGGCTCCCCATCTCCCAGAAGATCGAATACAAAATTCTCGTCCTCACTTTCAAGGCCATTCACGGCCTTGCCCCTTCCTTTATCTCCGACCTGCTGTTTCCCTATGAACCTGCCCGCCCCCTCCATTCAGCGGTCTCTAGTCTGCTCTATGTTTCCTGCCTGACCTGCCCTACCATCGGCGGACGGGCTTTCAGCCTCTCAGCCCCCACACTCTGGAACTCCATCCCTCAATCGCTTCGCCTCTCTCCCTCCATTGCCTCCTTTAAGGCTGGTCTCAAGACCCTCCTCTTCAACCGTGCTTTCTGCTGTCCTTCCAACTCTCCCTCCCCTCCTAACTCTTTCTCTCCCCTCCCCACTCCCCTGCCCCTCTCCCTTGCTCAGGTTCCGACCTGACTGTTCAGCACCTTGAGACGTCCACCTGACGTGAAAGGCGCTCTATAAATGTATTTCTGTTGTTGTTGGTGGTGGTGGTATGATAAGCTGCTGCATCAAATTCAAGGACTATTATTCAGTACAACAAATGAAGTAGGTTTCTACAAATTAAATTATTTTCACATGTTCACCTGAGACATCTCGAAGAAGTGATAAATCAAATGCAAGGATAATTGTTATTATTATTCATTATTTTAAGCTGAATGTTTTAAATGTAGGGTTTTTATTCCCCCCTTTCTCTGTGTTTTAGCCTTATGTTTGACCATCGGCCTCGATCTTGGCGGGAGTTACCGTTACGCTTTGCTGACTTTGGAGTACTCCACCGTAATGAGCTGTCTGGGACACTGACAGGTCTGACTAGAGTTCGAAGGTTCCAGCAGGATGATGCCCACATTTTCTGCACCATGGAACAGGTTTGTGATTGTGATATTCACATGGGATAGTTGGACGGCTTCGGCTAGTCACTTGCATGGACATCGTCAGCAACTTTGGAGTAAGTCCTGCAATTGGCCCTTTCGTCTGCCGCTGTCAGCACAATGAAACAAATGGGGAGGGCTTTAAAAGATAAAAGATAAGGCATGGGAGTATTGAGCAGCTAATTCCTAAGGTATTGTTGAAGATTGGGATCGAATGTGTGCACGATTTGCCCTTCATCCGAACCTCTCTTCGGATCTGAATGCGAAGTAGTATTTTTCCGTAAGGACATTAAACTGCTTATTAGGTATCACTTTTCATGTACTAATGCAGCGGAATTGCAGGAATTATCAGCACTTTGCATAAATAGTACTTTTTCCTTTTCACATTATTCTAGCACTCTTTAAATAACTTGTTTTGTATGTGTTAGGTGGTTCACTTATAAAAAGAAAGCTTTGGATATTTAAAAAGTACTGTATTGTATATTAATAAAGGTTACCTGGTCTGTACATGTGGATTCCCATGACTACTATAAATCCTTATATTTGATATAAAGCCTTATTGTGTCAATGAGATGTCTCTGAGAGCTACGCAGAATATATTGTAAAATGAACTGACTGTATATTTTGTGTGCAAAACCGGCCTTCCTCACTACCTTCTTAACCATGGGAAACCATGTTTAACTTTTTTTCAAACAAAAGATCGAAGTGGAAATAAAAGGCTGCCTGGACTTTCTACGTGCTGTTTATGAAGTGTTTGGATTCACATTCAAACTCGAGCTCTCCACCCGCCCAGAGAAATATCTTGGTGACATTGAGGTGTGGAACCAGGCTGAGAAGGTTAGCAACCCTACTTTGTACATTTTGACGATACTTAAATCTTTGCAGTGCGTTTTCAGCCAGTTTTAATGATTATTTTACAATCTTTCCATGCAGCAACTTGAAAACAGTCTGATTGAATTTGGTGAAAAGTGGACCTTGAATCCCGGTGATGGGGCTTTTTATGGCCCGAAGGTAATTACAAATTGGAATGAACTCTTACCTGTTTATGTCCACAGTGCAGATTTTGTCAACTTAAGCAGGTTTGGGCAAAAATGAACGACTGACTGGGTGCAGGTCAGTCGCAGGCAGCCGGGGTGCATTTGTATCTTGTCTTTCACGTTGGGAGGACATCCCAAGGAATCCTGTAGCACAATGGTTAGAGCACTTGCCCTATAAGTGTGAGACCTGTGTTCCAATCTAGGCAGGTCAGGGCGAAACCTTGGGCAAGTTTCCTTACTCCACACACCTAATAATCCCTCCAAAAACACCACAATAATAAAATTAGTCATTTCAATCCACAACTGTTTGTGGAACACTGCTGTGCGCAATTGGCTGCCACATTTCACCCATAAATATACAGGCAATTCACTTTACAGTATATTCTGTGAAGCGCTTTGAGACGTCTAGAAGACGTGAAAACGTGCTGCAGCAAATGCAAAGATTATTATTATTATAAGGTGCTGGGCAGTCAATGACCTAGACACAGAGTGCTACACTCTGGGACTATGCATGTATTGCACATCCCAAAGCTCAAATGTAGCATCACTTGTACATGTCAGAGTGCCATGCAGTGCAGGGAGGCAAGGGTTAAACAACCTGCCTGTTAACAAGCAATAAGAACACAATATAATTAGGGACTTGCCAATATAAGTGCCAAAATTTATGTCAATGACGTCAACATACAACGTAAGTTTTAACATACTTCGATATGTGGAAGGGCAGGGATTTTAACTGTCGGCATATGTGGAATGTCGATATAAATGGGTTTGAGATCAGTGGGTATCACTCCACAAGTAGTTAATTTAGGGGAAGAAGTGTCTTGTATATTTTTACTGTTTTTATCCGCAGATTGACATCAAAATTAAAGATGCCATTGGGAGAGATCATCAGTGTGCCACAATACAACTGGATTTCCAGTTGCCGTTAAGGTTCAACCTGACCTATGTGAGGTAAGTGTTTTTTTTGTTCTAAAAGTGAATATGGTGCTAATTTTTGAGTGGACCAATTCATGAATTTACTGTAAATCATTAAGCTTTTTCAATTCAAAGTGCAAAAATCGGTAGTCCATCTGAGGTAATTGATTAGATAGTAATGGATATACAGATATTGCACTTGCATTACAATGTTGATAAATGCTCAGACGCTTTGGGAAACAAATAATGGCTTTATTGCACACTCCTGTGAATGGTGCAATTGCTTCCAACAGTAAATTGAAGGAGGTCTGATTTCCTGTTCCTAGTTGCTACTGTGGAGCTTGTGCACTCAAGCAGAACTCTGATCAGGGTTATTTTTAACATAATGAGTCAATTGGTTTGGAGTTGAGAGCAAATAATGTTTCTTAAAAGCTGGATTTGCTTCTGTACTTCAGAGGAACTACTAACCTGTTTCTGCTTCATTGCAGCCATGATGGTGATGACAAGAAGAGACCAGTTATCATTCACCGAGCAATCCTGGGTTCTATGGAGCGAATGATTGCTATTTTGACTGAAAACTACGGTGGCAAATGGTAATGAAGAGCTCCATTTTCTTTGTATTTGTAGTCGGTTTTATTAATGTATGGATTGCCATATCAATTTATTATGTGAGATTAAATGGGAAGTATTGTACCTATTTATGTTGTGGATATATATTTAAGATCTGTTAAATGAAGGTGAAAAAGAATATCTGGCACTTCTTGCTGTAAGAATAACCATGGGGCGATTATGTCTATAATATAATCCTTGCATTTGAGATAGTGCTTTCTCACATCTTCTAGATGTCTCAAAGCACTTCACAGAATATACACTAAAGTGAATTGACTGTATATTTGTGGGCAAAACGTGGCAGCCAATTGTTTAATGTATTAGTAGTTTTCTACAGCTTAAATTTCCATTATGGATCTCAATAATAATTTTGCAATTGGAAAAATAAATTTGTCACAGCCCATATGAATAGGCTTTACGTTATGAATAGGCTTTACATGACTTGAAAGGTACTATACAAATGTAATTTTGTTGTTGTTGTTTTCCACCAAGTGTACAATGTGGGTTCTCTTAACTACTATAATTCCTAACCTGACATTAATAAATTTGAGACGTCGATAACATGTGGAAAGCGCTATATAAATGTAAGGATTCATATTATTTATTATTATAAAAGTTGAACTGATAGAATAGCATTGGCAATAGATAATTTTCAAATTCCTCGTCAATCTATAAATGAAGAAATACTCAAAACAATGGAAACACTCTATTGATCGAACACAGACTTTCATATTGAATATACAGGGCTACTTCCACAAGTTTATCATATCTTAGTTTTAAATAGTTTCCTAAGACATCTATTTTTAAGTTGATGTAGTTGTCCCAACACTGAGGATCAGTCTCATTGTTCTTCTGCATTGAATCTGGGATTTGAGCAGCCACTACAACTGTATTAATTCCTCCAGATATTACTTGGTCTGAGCGATTTACATCTTGTCACGACTTTTGATGGCATAATTAATCCTTATACAAAATGCAAGGATGATTATTATATTATTATTTTAAAGTTGCTGTGCAGAATATGGAGAGATTTCCAATTCAGACATTCAAAAACTGCTGAATCTTGAATCTCGTTGATTGAATTGACAACTTTGTAATATTTGAAATATATTGTAATTTCTATTGTAACAGGCCTTTCTGGCTATCTCCACGTCAAGTTATGGTTGTACCTGTGGGACCCACATGCGAAGACTATGCACAAAAGGTGAAGTGTTAAATGCTTTTTGCTATACTTATACATTTTACTTTGTGAAGTTTAGGTATCAGTGGTAACAGGCTTAAGATGGTGTTTGTAATAGAATTTTAAGAGCTAGAAGTGCAATTATATAGCTACAAACTATAGCCAATTATACAGCCACGGGCTACAGGGTCCAATGTCTCAGTGATCGAGTTCTAAGTCTTCAAAAAACAAGTGGCCGTTGCAGAATGAGGGGAACAGGGGCTGGGTACTTTCCACAGAGGATTAAAGGTGTAAAGATGTTTTGTATTGTGTCTGTGTATAGAAGCAAATCTATTGGTTCCTTTTGGTTCGGTAATGGTGTATGGACCTGTCACCGAGGTTTTTTTAAACAAAGTCAATTAGTAGCCTGTTAAAATATATCTAAATGTGCTGGCTGCACCCTAGGAAGAGTTGCAAATGCGTGTACATAAAGTCAGAGGGATCTAGAGAAGCTGGGTCTGGGATAGAAAGGTTTCCGAGGAGGTGCAGTTTAATACAGCATAAGGGCACAGTTATTTGTTAGTCCAGAAATCTTTGCAGTAATGAAGCTTCTTTCAAATTGATAGGTGCGACAACAGTTCCATGATTCGGGACTGATGACTGATGTTGACCTTGACCAAGGGAGCACATTGAACAAGAAGATCCGAAATGCCCAGCTTGCTCAATATAACTTTATCCTTGGTAAGTTTTGTAAATCTTGTTGAAGTGCCTCTGGGAGTGCGTCTTCAGCGTATTCAAGAACCCAGATTTGTGTGAGCCAAACCAATTCAAAAAGCTGTTACGGTTTAACCGACAGGCATTTACATTTGAAGAGAGACATTGAGCTGCGTTTAAATACATGGAAAACAATGTGTGGGTATTGTGTGTTCAATATACAAATCTGTCATTATATTTGTCACTCAAAAAACACGAGGATACTCAACTAAGTGTACTCGTATTGTTTGATTATTCAGGTGAGTATTATAGATGACTTTCAATTTAATATTCAAAGCATTAGAGATTTCTTTACCACGTACATATACAGTGTCATACAGCATACATGTAGCCATTCACATGTCTCTGTAAGCAAATTGTCAGCAGGAATGATCTGACACACTTTACTGAAGCTGAGGTGGCTATGAGCCACACTGAGACTCTACGTCTGTGGCTTTGTGGTTCGACAAAGCTAGTCTTGGGATCTCAAGAAAGGTTTCACTGAGGTCTGTGAAAGTGTATTGAATAGAGGACCATTTTCACTCCTGTGGCTCCCATTTTGAGGATAGAAAGATGTTCCTTGGAGTATCCGTTGATTTATTCAACTCAACCGCATCTCCGTGGCACACATGAGTTGAGCTAAGATGTTTCACTGCAATAGCAGGGGACAAATGGTCACCGAGTTTCCATTGGTTTGTAAACTGATATTTTCTGGCTGCAATGGCAGCCGCTGATGTCTAGATAACACTGTACATAAAGGGACTAACCTGAAAATGTTTATTCAGATCTTACATAGAATGATACGACACAGAAATGAGCCAATCTGCCCAACTTGTCCATGATGTGTTTACATTTCACATAAAGATTCCCTACTCTCTATTCTCTCTTCCCTTGTGTATACATCAAGTTTGTTAAATACTGTACATTAACGCTTTTTGCTTTGACCAGTTTCTGACATTGAGTTCCATATTCTCGACATCCTCTATGTAAATACAGTAAAAGCCTGTTTATCCGTGACCCGATCAACCGGATTGCACGACCTCCTTCCGGGCAATTCCCCATTCCAACAATCGCGAGTATGCTCACTTTACGCATGCGTACTTATTAAACTTACAAACTCTGGGTTTTTACCAATCGGTAAAAAAAAAAGCTTTTTTACCGATCATTTTACCGAGTGCGCTGGAATCTTTATTGGTAAGTATCAATCTTTATTGGTAAGTAAGAGAATACAATATTCTGTTACTATTTAGTATATTATTAATATGGTATGTTTTAAAATAAGTACATTTTTTGTGTTGGGTTGTCAGCAACTTGCCACCCGATTATCCGACACAGTCAATTAGTCGACCTCCCGGAAGGTGCTGGATAAACAGGCTTTTACTGTACATTCCTCCTCAATGCCCTTTTAGATCTACTGATCATCCCGATGTGAAAGACACTATACAAATATAATTTTGTTTTATTTATACCTCCTCATTTTGGACTTGCCAATAAGTGGAAACAACCTATCAACATCCACCCTGTTGAATCCTTTCATAATTTGAAACACATATTTAGTTGAATAACAACAACAACAACTTTGAATTATATAGCGCCCTCCACACCGGATGGCGTCTCGGAGCGCTTCACAATAGTGGATCCCGGGACCGAGCCAGGGGCAGGGGTAGAAAGGTGACAGGTCTTCAGCTGGGATCTGAAGCTGAGAAAAGAGGGGGCGAGGCAAAGGTAGTGAGGAATGGAATTCCAAAGCCTCGGGGCATAATGCCTGAAGGCACGGCCGCTGAGGGTGGAGCGGAGGATTCGGGGGACATGGAGGAGGCCAGACCCAGTGGAGCGAAGGCAAACGGGAGCTGGTTCGAGGAGAGAAGAGGTCAGAGAGTTAGGAGGGTGCAGAAGAGTGGAGGGATTTGAAGACAAGAGTGAGGATCTTGAAGTTGATCCTCTCTGGTATAGGGAGCCAGTGAAGTCTGGCAAGGACTGGGGTAATGGGGGCGTGAAGTTTGGTGCGAGTTAGAATGCGGGCGACAGAATTCTGAATGAGCTGGACTCTGGATTGTGGAGGAGGGGAGACCGGCGAGGAGGGCATTGGAATAGTCCAGCTGAGAGGTGACAAAGGCGTGGACCAGGGTTTCAGCGGCTTTTGGGGGGAGGTATTGCCGGAGACGGGCGATCCGTCGGAGGTGGAAAAAGGCAGTGCTGGTGAGCGACCGGATATGAGGGAGGAAGGACAGTTGGGGGTCAAACGTGAGGCCACGGTTGCGCACAGGTTTGGAGAGTTTCAGGGGGAGACCGGGAAGGTGGAGGAGGTGAGAGCCATGCAAATGGAGACGTTGATGAGAGCCAAAGAGTATGGCCTCCGTCTTGTCAATATTCAGCTGCAAGAAATTTATGCTCATCCAGCTCCTGATGTCTGACAGGCAGGCTGACAGAACATCAGGGGACTGGGGGTCGCAAAGTAAAATGGAGAAATAGAGTTGGGTGTCATCCGTGTACATGTAGAAGTGTGCCCCATGTCTGTGGATGACGTCCCCAAGAGGGAGAATAACGAATGATGAGAGCAACCCATCACTTTTATTACATTGCTCATAGTCAAGATACCAAATTAAAGTTACATTTGGTTTATCAATTGTGTATTAACAGTAACTAGTTCCAAAATATATGCACGTCCAGCTGATTGTTAAATATAAGTTCATGCATAAAATATAAGTCCTTCACATTGTTCCTGTGATGTACTGGTCTTGCCACTAGAGTTGTTTAATCCCACTCCTTCTTTCCTCATATCCTAATGATTTATTCTTCCAAGTATCCAATTTTCTTTTAAATGACATAATGAAGTACCACTTTTCAGTCAACTTTCCCCTCCCTAGCTCGGGTCCCCTTCCAACATTGTCAAGCCCTATGAGACAGCCTCCTCATGTGAAAGGTGCTATATATAAAAGTAAATTGTAATTGATTTTATACTATAACTTAAAAATGTAACAACCCTTCTTTGTTTTAAAAATGTTTCTGTTTGGATAAACTACCAAAGAAGATATTTCCCACTGAGGTGGGAAATGGTCCTCGACAAACATTTTGGTTGTCTTATTGGTTTGAGGTTGAGCCACACAGCAAAGGGCTCATTGGTGCACCGATGATGAGCGATGTGAGTGGGGAAGATTGCTTGCTTCTTGTGCTGAATCGAGTCGATCTTTGCCTTTTGAATTTTAGCCATTATTATTGCATTGACGAAATATGGTTGTGTTTTCAGTGCTCGGTGAAAAGGAGAAGAGTAGTGAAACTGTGAATGTACGCACAAGGGACAACAAGGTGCATGGTGAGCGCACAATCTCTGAAACCATTGAGAGGCTTCTTCAGCACAAGCAAGCCAGGAGTAAACATGCTGAGGAGGAGTTCTGAGAAGAATTGTTCTGCACTGCCTATTAATACAGGGAGAAATTAGCAAATTGTGGAGGAAAGCTGCATTCTGTAAATCTGGTAATCTTATTCCCCAAGCAGGAGTCTGGAAAAAGACTCAGCAAAAAGTACATATTTTACGGTTTGTCATTAAAGGAAAAACAAATTGCATGTATGGAATATAGCCAAAACATTGACTTCCATGTTGGGTTAAAGATAGTAAGGTAATAATCCTGGTTCAATCATGTGTATCATTGTCACTAGCTTTCATGTTTCAACCTTTTGTCCTCTGGTGAATGGTTTGTTGTAATAAATGCTATATCATACAATAAACAAGGAGATTCAACGATAATCCTGTCCCAATTAATTTCTCTCATTGTGGTTTCTTATATCGGAAGGATAACCAAAGGAGGGGAGAGGTTATATATTAACTAATATGTTGATGCAATTGTACATTGTGTAGTGCCCAACTTGCTTGATGGAAATCATCCCTTTCTCTCCCTGTTTGTCAAGTGCAAAATTGTGTCCTCAGATTATATGACGGATACGGTGATATATTGAGATGTCTAGAAGATGTGAAAGCGCTATATCAAATGTAAGGATTATTATTATTCTCAGTCGAAGCACACATTTGAATATTGGGTTTTATTTCACTACATCAATTATGTGTTTGTATATAGATCAGAAATATTGAAGGATCCAATCAGTCTGTGATGCTACAAGCTTTAAAGGCAACAATCACCTGAACATAAAATATGACAACAGCTAGGATTTCATTCGTTATTGTCTGCACTCCTCATAAGTGCATGACATTCTAATTTTTTTTCTAACTTTGGTAAATAAATTCAAACATCAATGGAAGACAGACTATAATAATAACCCTTGCATTTGATATAGCGCTTTTCACTATTCCTAATTTGCTCACGTTTTATTGTTACCAATAGTGGAGTCCTGTAGCTCAGTCGTTAGAGCAATTGCCTTGCAAGCATGACACCTGTGTTCGAATCCAGGCAGGTCAGGGCGAAACCTTGGACAAGTTTCCTTACTCCACACGCCTAATAATAATCCCTCCAAAAAAAACACAATAATAAAATTGGCCATTTCAATCCACGACTTTGTGGGACACTGCTGTTTGCGCGCAATTGGCTGCCGTGTTTCCCCCCAAAAATATACAGTCAATTCACTTTACAGTATATTCTGTGAACCGCTTTGAGACGTCTAGAAGACGTGAAAAGCGCTATATCAAATGCAAGGATTATTTTTATAAATTTACAATATTTGTAGAGGGGGATTGTCTACCAACATTGGTGAAATACTGGTGAGAAACAAAGTAATGTACAATTGGAGCTCCACTGTTGAAAGTGAGGTATCATCAGGTACTCACAAAGAAAATGATTGTCTCAGCTATAACATTAACTGATAGTTTAGTTTATAAAAGTGACAAACTAACAATAAAACAATCTTAACACAGCCCTTTTCTGTATAACAATTTCAAGCAGGATTCAACCTTTGATTAATTGATACTACCTTCTCTTGTCTCTCATTGTCCTATTTTGAAGCTTTTCTTAAAAAATTACAAATGGCAAAACATAACCGTATCCAACTTATTAAAATTTCATAATTGCAAACCCGTCTATGTCAAGTCTGATGATGGAAGAATACTGATGGAGATCAGGCAGATTGATCTGAAGGGCAATGACTGAACTTCAATTACAATTACAAGTGTGAGACCTGTGCTTGAGTTAAGCAGTTAAGTGTTCAAATCCAGGCAGGTCAGGGCGAAACCATGGACAAGTTTCCTTACTCCACACACCTAATAACAATCCCTAAAAAAAAGCAATAATAAAATTGGTCATTTGAATCTGCAACTGTTTGTGGAACACTGCTGTGTGCAATTGGCTGCTGCGATTCACGCACAAATATACAGTCAATTCACTTTAGTTTATTCTGTGAAGCGCTTTGAGATGTCTAGAAGATGTGAAAACACACTGTAGCAAATGCAAGGATTATTATTAACATTTCAGATGTAACGATGACAAAATTACATTTATAGAGCGCATTTCATGTCTGTATTCATTCCATGTATCAGCTACATTGGCTTAAAAAACAAATTGTAGTCTTGTATTTTTATGTTTCCTGAATCACGGAATTAAGTTTTGTTTGTAGATCTGTGACCGAATCACCGATTTGTAGAATCTGATTGTGGTTTTGTAGTTCAGGTAAGATGTTAGTTAAGCCAAGGTCCCATCTGCCTGTTCCAGTGGACATTAAAAATCCCATGGTGCTATTTGAAAGGAGAATGGGGTTTCTGTTGGCCAATGATCTCCAGATTAAATTGGTCACTCACATCATGGCTGTTTGTGGTGCGTTCCTGTGTACGGTCTGCCTTTCCAAGCCCTGCTGATGAGCCAGGCCGGCTGTGTTGTCAGTGGCGGTGCCCGGGAATACTCTGGACGCCCCTGGCCGAGGAACTGGACTGGAGATCGCCAGACGGCTGGATCGATTCTGACTATCTGTTGCCTGGCGCGTCACCCACTTACCCTGAGACCTCGCTTAACTCTCATCCCCCCCCACACCTCACCCCACCTCGCACGCCATGGTTGTAAGTTTGTGTCTGCGTTGGGGGAATATCTGGAGTTTGAGAGGGAACATTGCCCACCAGCGCTGTGCAGTTTATCAATCACAAACCTCACCAATCTGACCCTCCGTGATATATATATACATATATATGTGTGTGTGTGTGTGTATACATATATGCGTGTACATATGTATATGTATGTATGAGTGTACACAACTGTATGTATACGTGTGTGTATATATGTGTATACGAGTATGCACGTGTGTACATGTGTGTGTATATATGAGTGTGTGTGTGTGTGTGTACAGGTAAACCCCGCTGAACGGCAGTTTCCCACAAACGGTAAGGGATTGAGATGACCAATTATTATCAGGCGTGTGGAGTAAGGAAACTTGCTCAAGGTTTCGCCCTGACTTGGAATCAAACCCAGGCAAGGCAAGTGCTCTAACCACAGAGCTGCAGGACTCCACAAACATATATATATACATGTAAATACAGTATATATACATGTGTCTATATATATGTGTATATTATGTATTTTAAACTGTGAGTGCATGTATATATGTATTATATATGTATAATGTGTTATATATTGTATAATGTGTGTGTATGTGTTATATATATATATATCTATTGTATATAATCTGTGAGTGTGTGAGATAATATATAACTCTCTCTGAGACAGTGTGCAGAGACAGACAGACAGACAGAGAGAGAGTATAAACCAGAAGTCTCTGAGATCACATGATAGGTTGACCTTTTACAGGGAGGGAATCATTTCTTTTTCCTGTGATAGAGTTCACAGCACTGAGAGGGAAGCAGGAGTCACCTCGCCGGCTCTTAATAAAGGTCAGTCACTGGCAACTGCATTGCAGATGTTCTGCTACACATTTATATATATTTTTTTGCCTTATTCTTGTTTGTGTTAAATCCTCTCTCCCCCTCTCTCTCTCTCTCCCCCATTCATTCAACTCACTCACTCACTCACTCACACACAGACTCACACACACACACTCACTTGCTACATTGTAACAATTCTTAAAGCTGCCATGCAACCAGACAGGTCCCTTTGCCCATATGGCTAGTGAACAAAAACCATATGTAATTTAGGTCATTCATCTCATTTGCAATGGCAAAAAAATACCAGGAGCAAATATGGTTTTTCCATGCCTGGTTTGCACAACGTTATTTCTGCAGTGTTCCTCCAGTGTTTTAACCCCCGGTGATGTATTTAAAACACATCATTAAAACACATTTACCGGTAAACGCACTGTTTCTGCCAGAGCATTTGTTGTTTGGTGGGTTGGTTGGATGGGTTTGCCTGTTTGATGGTTGCATTCGTGTCATTTATTCAGCAAACTGTAGGCTTGTGTTGCAGACCGCGGTTAATAATAGACTCGCGCCTAATTATTTGTGTGTGTATATATATATATGGAGTGTATATCAATCAATCAAAAGTCAATCAAAATTACATTAATATAGCGCCTTTCACGTCGGGAGGACATCCCTATCTATATATATATATATATATGTGTATATATAGTGACTTGACTGAAACCGATACAAATATTGCATTTTTTTTTACACATCAATGGTGTAAAGAGAGCAAGAGATGACTCATTGGAAATCAAAACTTATCCAGTCACACACTCTGGTTACCTGGAGAGTGAGTTGTCGTCAATGAAGGGACGGAAGACAATTCTATGCTTCGGTTGGTACAAAGCTGAAGTCGTGTAAGGTGCTTTGTTTAAACAAAAACACTTTATTTTCCTGTGATACAATGGTATGATGCTCACGATGGTGCTCTGTTCGGGGTAACGTGTTAAATTGGGAGTGAATGGTCGCCAAAGGCAATGAGTCTGTCTCTATGAAGCCAATCAGTCACTGAGTGACTCAGTCAGCAATCACTGCTGAGCTCCTCTCTCACAGTGTTAACATCCAGCCACATCCAGTCAATGGGTGGTGCTAACAGCTCCCAGCTGAGACACGGACAGTGAGACGCGCACATAAGGCAGCTTCAGAGAGACACTGGCAGGTACCAGGTGAGGTTTTTAGCATCCACGGATGCACACTCCACCTCAACAAGCCAGTCGTGAGCCTGGGCGTCTTGTTCGACCTTCAACTGTCCTTTCTTCCCTGTATCCCTGCCCTACGACCCGCTCTGCCTTTCACCGCCTCCGCAACTTTGGCCGACTCCGCCACTGCCTCACCCCTCAGGCCGCTGAAACCCTCATACACGCGTTCATCACCTCAAGGCTTGATTACGGAAACTCCCTCCTTGTTGGACTCCCCAACTCTTCCCTCCACAAGCTGCAGATCATCCAAAACTGCAGCTCCTGTCCTCTCCCGTACCAGGCTCTGACCCCATCACCCCCACTCTCGCCCGGCTCCACTGACTCCCCATCCCTCAGAGGATAGAATTCAAGTTCCTTGTCCTCACTTTCAAAGCTCTCTACGGCCTTGCCCCTCCCACCTTATCAACCTTTCCTCTCCCTCCATTCAGTGGGCTCCAGCCTGTTCCCTGTCACCCTCCCTACCACTGGTGGCTGTACCTTCAGCCTCTCTACCCCCATCCTTCTGAAACTCCATCCCACAATCCTTTCCCCTTGCTTTCTCCCTTGCCTCTTTCAAGGTCAATCTCAAGACCCTCCTTTTCGACCCTGCCTTCAGCCACCATCCTACTACCTCTCTGCCTTCGCTTAGCCCAATCCTGCCCCCCCCCCCCCCCCCCCCACCACCATGACCCCTGACTCCTGGCGCCTTGGGATGTCCGCCTGACGTGAAAGACTCTCTACAAAAGTAATTTTGTTGTTGGGTCAGAGAGTGCTACATAGACACAGGGGAGAGAGGGGCAAACCTGGAATAGGTGAGGAGAGAGAGAGAAGGCAGGTACAGGTCGGTTAAAGACAAGGTGATTAGAGGGAGCAGACAAATAGGTACAGAGGAGACAGACAGACAGGGAAGGTGAGGGAGGGTTCGTGCATGCGTGCAGCAGAGTATTGAGATGTTCATCCTGTGTGAAAAACACCAAAAAAGTGTATGATTTTTAAAACATTGGATTATTTTAAATAGGAATAAACTCTCAAGTTACAGGATGCATTCCAGGGATATTGCCACTCATCCAAGAAAATTGCCCTCGAGTTTGTACATGTTCCCTTAAAAGTCATGAATTATTTCCAAGTTGGGTACTTTGCAGATAATGCAGAGTGCAATTTGCTGACCCCCTTCCTACTTTGAAAGAAACCTGCACATATTTTTCCTTCCATTTTCTTTTCTTTCCAATCTGCACGCTGTCTTTTTTTTAATCATGCATTTTCTTATCTTGTCTAACTTTAAAAATCTGTTTCAGTTTCTTCGACTCCATCTATAATTGTTATGCTAAATAAAACCTTGACAATTAACGATGCTGCCTTGCGTAGATTTGACTGTTTTAATTCATGACGTGATATTTGCATTGACATCAGAGAAAAGCCAGTGGGAACTGCAGGGTGAAAGCTTGCATTGCTCAGACAATGACAGACAATCTGCAGAACTCCAAAGGTTAACTTGAGTAACTTTTGGTGACCTGTGGTAGAGCGATGAAGCAATTGGGGATTGGAAAGAAAACACTTGTACTTTATCCTACCTCTTATCCACTTTTACGGTATCCTATCACCTGTCTTATCCTGGCAGAGTAAATTCCTATCAATTGTAGTGACATTTTTGTGGGCAAAAATGATTTGTGCCACTTCTTAGTTGCTGCAACCAGACACAAGATCATTCATTAATTAATCTAGACCATTGGTAGCCAGGATACCAGCGGAAACTCCTTCTACTCTTGTTATCGAATGAAACTGTGATTTGAGATTTTGTTGTGCTGTAACGGGCAGGGTTTTTCCATTAATGAATTATGATTTTTTTGAAAAAAGTGTTTCCATCTGTATCTTAAAAACAATTCTTGCTGACAACATCAAATTACATTTGGAAAGCCTTCACGTCGGGAGGATGTCCCAAGGTGCTGGGCATATTTTTTATGCTAAATAAAAGCTTGACAATTGACTTTGGACCCAAGTGGGCGGGGGGATCAGGAAAGGTGGAGAGCAGGGAGGGTAGGGAAAGGAGGGTGGCCTTCAAGGAGGGCTTCAAGACAGAAAGGGAGCAAGGCAAAAGGCCTAGGGTAGTGGATGGGGTTCCAAAGAGTGGGAGCGGGGAAGCTGAAGGCTTGACCACCTTAGATGGGCTTGGTATGGGACGTGGAGCAGGCTGGAGCCTGCTGAGCAGAGGGAGTGCACGGTTGATATAGGCCCATTGAATTACTGATCAAATTTACATTAGTGACTATGTTCCCAACACGCCAGCCAATTTGCACTGAGCAAGGTCTTGCAAAACGTAGTGAAGTGATCAACCGACTTTCATCTATTCTTTTAGAATAGTGTCATGGGATTTTTCACTTTCACCTGAATGAGGTGCTTGAGTCATTTCATCTAACCCTCAGTCTCCTGTTTGCTCCAATAATAGTCTTCTTTATGTAGAGTATATCAGTTTTCCTGTTTTATAAATCACGCTAATTATTTTATTTCAAAGTTGCACCAGGTTATAATAATAATAAACCTTGCATTTGATATATAGCGCTTTTCACTTCTTATAGACGTCTCAAAGCTCTTCACAGAATATACTGTCAAGTGAATTGACTGTATATTAGTGGGCGAATTGATTGTTCTGTATAAACGGTTAAACCTGAATTTCCAAAGCAGCTGAAGTTGAATATTTACCTCAATAGGTCACCCAGCAGTGCTATTGTTACCACCCAAACACGTAACTCCTCACCTTGTGAACATTTCAGTAATAAGGTCACTTGATCATAATCTGCTTTTTATTTCTTTCGAAACTCATGGTGACCGAATACCAAAGGTATTAATGAGGACAATTTCCTTATAAGGATAAAATATTATTAAACTAGGCCACTTCTTTCACTGTCCTTTACACCATTCATTGTACCTTGTCGGTAACTGTTTAGAGCCATAGCTGAGGGAACCTTCTGAGAATATTTGCAATGAAACAGTGAGAATTTGACACCTGTTCTTAAATGTCCCATTATTCAGCTATAGACCTGCAAAATAACCCCCTTACTTTATCTTCCTATAAATTTTATTCCAACTGAAGACAGTGTAATAGCCTCACCGTCTTTAATGAATGTAATCATTTATATATTTAAGAAAATTATTTCAGTGCTTTGAGACATCCTCACTACCTGAACGGCACTACACAAATTATTGTTAATCAGCATTACTTTGATTAATGGAGTTGGCACTGTTTGTTTTGTTGAAACGCAAGTACGTTACTGAAAGTTAGGTGTCAGTCTGGCTAGGATGGCAGCAGTCTTGCCTCTGAATCAGAAGTTTGTGGGTGCAAGTCCTATATCAGGACTTTGAACTGACTTCCAGTGCTGAATGACATTCAACCAAGGTCACATCCACCTATTTCATGTGAGGTGATCCCAATGTGAAAGCGGCTGTGTCAAATCCCAGTTTTTTTTTTTAAAAAAGCTATACTTGCTTGTGCTATAATTCAGTCTTAGGGTGAATAAGCCACTCGGGCACTGTATCATGGCACATGATCTTATGTAATTTTCTAAATTATAGCCTTGCTGTTTCCTGCTACAGTATCATGCCAGATATGTGTAGGAACGAACTTTAAAGCTGTAATCGAGTTGGAAGGGAACAGGCTATAATAGGGTTGAGTCGATTGAGAATGGGACCAGAATAGACCGTTTTTTAAAACTCTCCTCTGAGTTTTGTTTTCAGCTTTTTAAAATTTTAAAATTTGATCCAATCTTTTGTATTGTCTCAAACCTCCTGGTGATATTTTATCATGAGCTCTGTTTACAATAAAACTACAACAACAGCTTGCATTTATATAGTGCTTCTCATATAGAGTAGTGTTCCAGAGCCGGTGTGTCTGTACAGTAATAATTCAACTTCAGGTTCCTGGATCATTGGGACCAGTTCTGGGGCAGGTGGAACCTATACAAGATGGACGGATTACTCCTAAACAGGGCTGGGATCAGTGTCCTTGCAGGGAGGTGATCTGGTGCTGTAGGGTAGGATTTAAACTCATTTCGAGGTGGGGAGGGAATGAAAAAAGCAGTAGTCCAGAAAAGGGAGGGATAAGAAGGGAGAAAAATGCAGAACAGGCTGGGGGTAAGTAAATCTTTGAAGGTGGCAGGACAGGTAGACAGGCTGTTTATGAAAAAAAACATAAGGGATAATAGGCTTTACAAATAGGGGCATAGAGTACAGAAGTTAGAAAGTTATGATGAACCTGTATAAAACGCTGGTTAGGCCTCAGCTAGAGTTCTGTGTTCAGTTCTGGGCAGGAAGGATGTTAAGGTATTGCAAAGGGTGCAGAGGAGATTTACCAGGATGGTGCCAGGACTGAGGCACTTTGGTTAGGAGGAAAGGCTGGAGATGCAAGGATTATTCTCATTGGAGCAGAGAAGGTTACGAGGGGACCTAACAGAGGTTTTCATGGTCATGAGGGGATTCAATAGGGTAAACAGGGAAAAACTGTTTCCACTGATGGGTATGTCAGTGACTCGAGGTCACAGATTTAAAATACAGTAGTTTCTAAAAGAAGCAGAGGGGAGGTGAGGAGAAATTGTCACGCAGCGAGTTGTTTGAATCTGGAATGCATTGCCTGAAAGGATGGTGGAGGCCGATCCGATAACTACTTTTAAAAGAGAGGTGGATTGTTCTTTGGAGAGGACAAGTTTATGGGGATATGGAGAGAGAGCTGGCGAATGGGATTGACTTTGAATAGCTCTTTTCAAAGAGTCGGCACAGACATGATGGGCTGAATGTGCTATAAAATTCTATGATTCTATGATTCAATGAAGGGAATGAACTTGAGATATGACTGTATGTTTTTTTTCTTATTCCAGGAGGACCCTGGGGTGGCAGTGGACTTGGTTTGTCCCCTTCCAGAATGGCGAGCCTCCTACGTGTCGTTGTCACCAACTGCTCCAGCCCTGTGTTAAGTGGGACGCTGCCATTGAAGCTGAAGAAAGTGGGGACTCCAGGTGTACGGTTATTCAGGACACACCAGGCCCTTTTGTGTCAGAAGCCAGTGAAGCCAGGTACGCCACAGATAATTACAGAGAGCTGTTGAACTCTTAACAACAACAACAAAATTACATTTCTAGAGCGCCTTTCATCTCGGGAGAATATCTGAAAGCGCTGGACAGTCAGGAGTCGGGACCAAGCACGGGGCAGGTAGGAGGGAGGGAGAGAGGTGGGGAATGGCAGAAGGCATGATCGAAGAGGAGGATCTTGAGACCGGCCTTGAAGGAGGCAAGGGAAGAAGCGAGGCAAAGGGACTGTGGATGGAGTTCCAGAGTGTGGGGGAAGAAAGGCTGAAAGTCCAGCCACCAATGGTAGGATGGGACGAGTGGGAGACATGGAACAGACCGGAACTCGCTGAACAGAGTGGGTGGGTAGGTTGATCGGGAGTCAGCGGGTTGGAGAAATAGGAAGGGGCAAGGCCATGAATGGCCTTGAAAGTGAGGATGAGGATTTTGAATTCGATCCTGGGGGGGGGATGGGGTGCCAATGGAGCTGGGTGAGGGTGGGAGGGATGGAGTCACGGAGCCTAGTTCGGGAGAGTACATGAGCTTCGGAGTTCTGGATGATCTCCAGCTTATGAAGAGAAGAGCCGGGAAGGCCAATGAGGATGGAGTTTCCATCGTCAAGCCTTGATGTGACGAATGAATGGATGAAGATTTTGGCAGCGTGAGGGGTGAGGCAGTGGCGGAGTCTGGTAATGTTACGGAGGTGGTGGAAGGCGGTGCTGGTCCTGCTTAATCGTTGGGAGTGAGCAACCTTCACTTTTGATGATTTATAACATTTCTGTGGTTGCTATTTTTGGTGAATTTTTTTATCGTAAGGTTCTGCTCTTTGTAAATGTTTAGTGTCATACAGTAATGTATTTATTTTTCTTATCCAGTCAGAAATATTAACTAACCAGTCAGCATCTTGGGACGTCCTCCTGATGTGAAAGGCGCTCTATAAATGTAATTTTGTTGTGTTGTTGTTTTTCTCTCCACTGGCATACGCTTTGGTTATAATTTTCACTGTAATGTACTCCAGTTTTCATGCTTAATATTTAATGCTATACGGGATTAATATCCATAGACAATTTCTCTCAAACTAAATATAGTTTGAGAGATACTGAATCAAATACTGAATTAAATATAGTCTGACTACATTATATTGCAATTTAAATTGATGGCACTGAATGCGAGCTACATCTGGTATTTTTACTCCCCCTTCAGTGCCCCTGCACTTCTGCTAGATTGGGTAGAACTGTTGTGATTCTGAGATGAACACGAATAATAATAATAATAATCCTTCCAATTGATATAGCGCTTTTCACATCTTATCGACATCTCAAAGCGCTTCACAAAATATACTGTAAAATGAATTGACTGTATATTTGTGGGTGAAATGCGGCAACCAATTACGCACAGCAGTGTCCCACAAACAGTCTTGGATTGAAATGACCGATTTTTATTATTGTGTTTTTTTGGGGGGACGGATTATTATTAGGCGTGTGGAGCAAGGAAACTTACCCAAGGTTTCGTCCTGATCTGCCTGGATTCGAACGAATATAAGGCGCTTGTAAGGCGAGCGCTCTAACCACTGAGCTACAGGAGAATACTGTGATAATCACATGGGAGATTATTTCATAAGGTTCCAAAACACGGAACAGCGGGGGAAGAGGTGACTGAATACCACGTCAAAGTAAACAAGCGATGCTGGATCATTGACTATAATTTGACTGGAAACTCATGATCATTCAGTTTTACAGTTGGAGCTAAATCTAAAATCTAGATTTGTTTGGCTGGAAAATAGGTGGTACTTTTCAGCCACTTGAGGTTCCAATAGTCAACTGGTGGGTTTTGTTGAATAGAAGACGTGATTAAGTCTTTTCTTTTGTTGCATAAAGTAAATAAATTCTACTGTTCAAGTAGATAACTGTTGGTAATTGGGCAAACTTTATAAAAACGTTTAATATTGACTGACTGGAGTATACATTTGCACATTTGGCTTAAAAATATCGACTGAGATGATCTTAGTCTTCCGTATGATGATTGTGCACCCAAATTAGCCTTGTGTTTGAGGTTGTGTGTGCGTGTGTTTGCCTATAATATTTACAGTGTCATCTCAAGTGTCACTTCCTGAAGGTGCACATTAAAAAATTACCTTTGAATGTGAATGGTGGAGTATCAAGTTTGGAGGATCTGCCCTTAAAGTTCATCAGCAAATGTTGAGCTACAATTCCGATGTGATTTTGTGTGATGTATTTAAAGTATGTGGGGATTAAACAAACCAATGAACACTTAATTAGGAGCATATTCAGTCCAACATTTTACAACCTGTCACTGGAATCTCCATGTGTTTGTGGGAAGCCTGGAATTCTCAGTTTGTTTTGGTGATGGGTTTCTGTAAGTGTCAAACACCCGTCAGATTAAAAAAAAATAACGACAGTAAATTCCTGTGAAGCACTTTGGGATGTCCTCCCATGCGAAAGATGTCAGATCAGATGCAAAGATAATAATAATATTACTAAACTATTTGTTGCCAGATTCAACAGTGATGACATTTAGAGGACAATTAAAATGCTTGTGAAACCTCTTGACATGACTGGTGCAGTAGCGCCTTCTCTTGGTGATCTGTGGCTAAAACTAACAAAGATTCATCCAAAGTGATTCAGTGTCACTTGGCTTGGGTCAGGATTTAAAAAAAAAATTAATTTCGCATTTGTGCTGTTGGGTGCAGAATTCCTGTTCCATTGTGTGTTTTCCTACGACGTACCTGGTCCCTAGATCCCATCCCCACCCCGCTCCTCATCAACCAGCTCCACCTTCTAGCCCCACTAATTGCTGACATCATCAACCTGTCCCTTTCATCCTGGACCGTTCCCACTCCCTTTAAAACCGCCACCATTACCTCATCCTAACAAAAACCTTCCCTCGATGCGTAGCAGCTATCAAGCTACCGGCCCATCTCCAACCTCCCCTTCCTCTCCAAGGTCGTCGAAAGAGTGGTTGCCTCCCAGCTCCGCTCTTTCCTCACAAACCATTCACTCCTCGAACCCCTCCAATTGGGTTTCTGCGCTTCCCACAGCACGGAAACTGCTCTGGTCAAGGTCACAAACGACATCCTGACCATCTGTGATCAGGGCTCCCTCTGCCTCCTCGTCCTCCTCGACCTATCCACTGCCTTCGATACCGTGGACCACGGTATCCTCCTCCACCGCCTCTCCTCCCTCCTCAACCTGCAAAGCTCTGTCCTTGACTGGTTCCGGTCATATCTCTCCCACCGCCTTCACTTCGTCTCCTCCAATGGTTTTTCCTCCAGCCCTCGCACAGTCACATGCGGCGTTCCCCAGGGCTCTGTCCTTGGCCCCGTGCTCTTCACCCTATACATGCTTCCCCCTAGGCGATATCATCTGCAGACATGGGTTAAACTTCCACATGTATGTGGATGACACCCAACTCTATTTTTCCGCATCCACCCTTGATTCCAGGACTACTGGCGTTCTGACTGCGTCTGTCATTGTGTCCTGGACGAGGGCCAATTTCCTCCAACTCAATGTCAGCAAGACGGAGGCCCTCCTGATTGGCCACCACCTCCGCAGTATTGCCAGACTCCGCCACTATCTCACCCCCCATGCCGCCAAAACTCTTATCCACGCCTTTATCACTTCCAGGCTTGAGTAAGGGAACTCTCTCCTCGTCGGCCTTCCCAGCTCCTTCCTTCACAAGCTGCAGATCATTCAGAACTCTCCAGCTCGTGTACTCTCCCATTCCAGGCTTCGCGACCACATCACTCCCCCCCCTCGCCCATCTCCACTGGCTCCCCATCCCCCAGAGGATCAAATTCAAGATCCTCGTACTCACCTTCAAGGCCATTCATGGCCTTGCCCCCGCCTATCTCTCCGACCTGCTGTCTCCCTATCTGCCTGCCTGTCCCCTCCGCTCAGCAGGCTCTGGCCTGCTCCGCGTCCACCGCCCTAACCGCCCCACCATTGGTGGCCGAGCTTTCAGCCTCTCTGCTCCCACACTGTGGAACTCCATCCAGCAATCCCTTGGCCTCACTTCCTCTCTTTCCTCTTTCAAGGCCGGTCTCAAGACCTTCCTCTTCGACCATGCCTTCTGCTCCCCTCCTAACTCTTCCACCTCTCCTACTCTGCTTCCCCTTCCCCCAACCCAACCCTTCCCCCCAGTGCTCAGGTCCCAACTTGACTGTTCAGCGCTTTGGGATGTCCTCCTGATATGAAAGCTGCTCTACAAATGTAATTTTATGGTTGTTGTTGTTGTACTTACGATTCAAATTTGGTGCTTGGTGCCATATTTGTTCATAAATTATTCTTGAACAGCACTGTAGGATTTATTTTTGACCCCTCTATGCAATGAACAAGATCATTCTTTTTTTAGCTGGGTGCTGCATCAGATAGTGCAGTGACATGCGATTACAGGGAAGGCAAGGTGAATGTTTTGCACTTTTATTCTATCATGATGTGCAGTGCGAGACCATAACCATATTTCTGTTTTGTATTTGCCAGGTATTCCCTATAAACAGCTGACAGTAGGTGTTCCTAAGGAGATCTTCCAGAACGAGAAGCGAGTGGCTTTGTCACCAGCTGGAGTCCAGGCCCTGGTCAAGCAAGGATTCAACGTTGTGGTCGAATCTGGTGCTGGTGAAGCCTCCAAGTTTTCTGATGACCAATACAGAAATGTTGGAGCCCAAATTATGGGGACCAAGGAAGCCATGGGTTCAGATCTCGTTGTCAAAGTGAGTTTATTTTTAAAGTTTGTTGAGCTGTTTTGTATTTCGAAGTGAGCTAATTAGGGCCTGTCGATATATCGGTTATATCCAATATAATTTTCATAGCGGAACTTAAAATATATCGATATATTGAAAAATTCGATATAAAAATATATCGGTACCTTGTCGCCCGCATTGCAACCTCCTGGGCCTAGAGCATGGAATGCGTGCACACCCCGAATGCGCGCGCACCCCGAATGTGCGCGCACTGAACTACAAGACCCAGAATGCTCGTCTCTACACAATGCACAGACCGAGGTGCAAGCCGCAATATTGTATTCGTAGTCCTCGAATACAATATACAGGTATACAAAGGGTGGGGGGAGAAGAGAGAGGGGGAGACCGGAGGGGAGGGGGTGACCAGGAGAGTGGGGGGGGAGAGGGGGAGACCGGGGGGTGGGGGGGAGAGAGAGAAGGGGAGACCGGGGTGGTGGGGTGGGAGAGAGGGAGGGGGAGACCGGGGGGGGGTGGGTGGGGGGGGCGGGTAGAAACTGGGGGGGGGTGGGGGGGGGGAGAGAGGAAGGGGAAGACCGGAGGGGGAGAGGGAGGGAGGGAGGGAGAGACCAGACAGAGAGACACAGAGAGAGAGAGATAGAGAGAGTGAGTGTGAGAGACACTCAGAGCGATATTTACCTCCTGAGGAGATATGCCCCAAATGCGCGCGCACCTCCGAATGCACGCGCACATGCGCAGTACCGAAACACCGAAAATGTCGATATATCGGTATATATCGATATGAGCCCGTCGATATATCTAAATCGGAAAATTTCCATATCGACGGACCCTAGAGCTAATTATTTTTTCCCCCATGCCGATATTTTATCCCGTTTCTTTGCCACTAAGCCACAGGAGCTCCACATAGCTTTGCGCTTAATGTGGTTTGATCTTGGTACCTTGAAATACTGTTGAGAAGAATTGATTTTCCAGGTTTGATTTGATGGGATAAGTATTCACCTCCACCTTGCTGTCAAAGAGAGATCACCTGTGAATTGCGTTTATTTCTTGTCTTTTTTCAGGTTCGGGCTCCGGTCTTTAACTCTGACCTGGGTCTCCATGAGACGGATCTTCTGAAAGATGCAGCCACACTCGTCAGCTTTCTGTACCCAGCACAAAACCCAGAGCTGCTCGATAGACTCTCGAAGCGAAACGCCACAGTCTTGGCCATGGACCAAGTTCCCCGCGTCACCATCGCCCAGGGTTACGATGCTCTCAGTTCGATGGCCAATATTGCAGGGTAAGAAATCTCTTTCTCCTGTTCTATTGGAGATATGATTGAAAATGCATAACAATGATCCGCGCATTTGCTATAGTGCCTTATCACGTTTTCTAGGCGTCTCACAGTTGTAGCAATAATGATTTGGTGCTTTATCGTCCACTAGGGGACAGAAAATCATTTAAAAAGTTATTTTTTTAAATTACTCAATGTAGTAACTAGAAATCGAATCAAGGATTTTTGTTGCTACGTTTTGAAACCGATAGCGCTGCACGGACTGGAGGGAAAAAAAACATTGTGGGGAGGGGATGAGTGTTGGTAAGAAGGAGAGTGGGTGGAATCCCAGACGGTTGTGGAGAGATTGTCAGAGATACAGAATGACTACCTTTTCTTACGATCATTTTTAACAATAATGCGCCTTACATTTGATATGATGCTGCGTTTCACCCACAAAACATAGTCAATTCACTTTACAGTATATTCTGCAAAGTGCTTTGAGACATCTCAAAGACGTGAAAAGCGCAATATCAAATGCAAGGAATATTTTCATATTATTATTTAACATCTGGAGGCTGCCTCAGAAAATACTTTGCAGGATTTACTGTCAAGTTTACTGACTTTATTTTGTAGATAAAGACATCAGCCAATTTGCGCACAGCAATGTCCGACAAACATCAATGTTTGATCAAGTTTAATAATAATAACAATAATAATCCTTGTATCTGATATAGCGCTTTTCACGGCTTCTAGACATCTCAAAGCACTTCTCAGCGTATAATGTAAAGTGAACTGACTATATTTTTGGACGAAACGCGGCAGCCAATTGCGCACAGTTTATGGGGTGAGTGGGGGGGATTGTTGGCCAGGACACCGGGAGAAATTCCCTTCTCTCTTCGAATTGTGCCATGGGGTGTTTAACATTCACCTGACCTGGCGGACGACCTTGGTTTAAATGTCTCATCTTAAAGATGGCATCTCCTGCAATGCAACACTCCCCCAGCACTGTACATTCCAAAACCCCAATGGGGTTTGAACCCAATGCCTTCTGAATCAAAAGCAAGAATGCCTAACTTTCCTCCTCGTAACGTACTGAATTGTCCGTCAGTCATTACGTTTGATGTGATGGGTTACGGGGTTGCCGAGATGTGCTGCTTGTTCTGCTTGTTCTGTTCACTGTAAATATTTGTTCAAGTGAAGGCAATCATGCTTGATGCTGGTTATTTGAACCTAAATGCCAAGTTAAAAACTACAGCGGTCAGGGTAGCTTTTTGGAAGTAGAGAGTGCTCGAATCAAATTGGAAACTGATTTATTCCTTTCGGATCCGACAGGTACAAAGCCGTGGTGTTGGCTGCAAATCACTTTGGACGTTTTTTCACTGGCCAAATCACAGCTGCTGGCAAGGTTCCTCCCGCAAAGGTAATTGGCAGAACTTGACAGGTAAATTGGCAGCTGTTTCGGTTGCAGAAGTTCAGTTGCACTGCAGATGCCCTTGGGATTTTAGTCTTCACTTTTACTGAAGGTCTTTTCTTATCTGATCAACTTCTCAGATTGCTCACGTGAATGGGATCTCTCTCTCTCTCTCTCCCTGTAGTCTTTTAGGGAGGTTGCTGCATGGGAAAAGATCAGTTTCTGTTTCCCCCCACCCACTTAAATGTTCAATCAGTTTCTGTTTGAACAAAATGTAAATCAGGTTTAAAAACAGAAAAAAGACTGAACATTTAAGTGGATGGGTGGGGGGTGGGGGGGAAGGGTGTCAGCCAGCATTTGAAAAAGGTGAATGGAGCTTAACATGTAGGGTCAGGTCGATACCTTGATCAGAACTCTGAGGTCACCCCCAAAATGTTAGTGTTGTTTTCCTCTTTCAGATACTGATGGATTAGCCACATTTTCTGACGTCTCAGATTTTCAGGGTTGGCAGATTTTGTTGTTTTAAAAAGTTGCTTGGATGCAACAGCAACAACAACTTGCGTTTATATAGCGTCCTTCACACTGTGGGGCGTCTCGGAGCGCTTAACAGTCTGACCCCAAGCCAGGGGGAGAAGGAGGAGTGGTGGGGTTAGCACAGGTGCAATATTTTGAACAAAAATTACAGGTGGAATACTCCTTGCAATGATAATAATAATCTTTGCATTGATATAGCACTTTTCACATCCTCTAGACGTCTGAAACCGCTTCACAGAATATGCTGTAAAGCGAATTTGAGGTCGAAATGCAGCAGCCATTTGCATACTGCAGTGTCCCACAAACAGTTAGCGTATTAAAACGACCAATTGTATTATCGTTTTTTTGTGTGAGGGATTGGTATCAGGCGTGTGGAGTAAGGAAACTTGCCCAAGGTTTTCCCCCAGTCTGGAATCTAGCCGTAACTTCTGAACTGGAGGACTCCACATTTGACATATCCTCTTTTAAAGTTGGGAGCACAACTCGGAAGGATTCACCGTAAAAAGTGTGATGACTGGTGCCATCAATTTACCCTTAATACTACTAGTCTGACTTTTCTCAACCTAACGTGGCACCATATGAAACTCCTTCAAAATCTACATTCACAACATTTAGTTGCATTCATTTGATTTCCTGCATTCCACCAGATGACTTACTTTTAAAACAATTGAACCGTCAAGTTAACTTCATCGAGCGTGTCTTGAGCAGTGTTAAGTGCCATGGGTTGCTTTCTGACACGAGAGGTGCTGTACAGACGCAACGTTTGCCTGTATGAACGTCTGCACCATTGACTCTTTATCTCACGCCACAGATCCTCATTATCGGTGGTGGAGTTGCTGGTCTAGCTGCAGCAGGTTCTGCAAAATCAATGGGAGCCATTGTGAGAGGATTTGACACCAGGTACAGGTTTTGCTTTATTTTCCCACGCAGGCGGGTGTGAGACGTGATATTGGTGCTGTGTTATAAAGCAGGAGTTCAGGCCCCAGAAAGTCCCAAGCCAGGCTGCAGCAATAGCAAGGCTCACAGGTTGGTTGTGTATGGGTCCAGCCAGTTCCTGAACTTAAATTTTTTTATATAAAGGCCAGATCATTGGGCGGCCACCGACATGGCTTCCTGCTTTGCTCTCGTGCAACAAACGTGATATTGGTGGCGATCTCATAACTTGGCCATTTTAGGCGGGAGACATGCAGCAGCCCACTCTTATCGAATGCAAGGATTATTATTATTATTCCTGTTGTTTTGATATCAACTGCCATTGTGCAGGCCCGACAGGAAAACGTTAAATCCTGAAGCCTCTCTCTGGCTTTTGGACAAGCTCTCTATGAGGACTCCAGTCAGTCGTCCCAATGTAGCAATATCGGTATTTGACATCTTTTTAAAAAAGTTTATTTCAAAGTGTATTTCTTTAGGTAATCCAGTGTTGCCTTTCCCACCTCAAGACGTTACTTACATAAACAACACTGTATAAGTATTGTGGCTGTTGCTAGAAAGCCTTTTATGATGGCAGCCTGGTTACACAGCAGATAGCGAGCTAGGTTGCATTGTTACGTTTGATCATAGACATTGAGAGGATGTTTTAAAGTGTATCACAGGAGTTACGGTAAAGTGTAGTAACTGTGTATATCTTGGAGGAGGTTTCAGTGCTATTTGAGGCAATGTAAAGATTATTCTGATGGATTACCAGCAGAATATTCCAGAATTTTGAATTGGTGACTGTCTTAATAATAATAATAATAATAATCTTTGCATTTAGTATAGCGCTTTTCACGCCTTCCAGACGTTTCAAACCTCTTCACAGAATATACTGTAAAGTGAATTGACTGTGTATTTGTGGGTGAAATGTGGCAGCCAATTGCGCACAGCAGTCGTGGTTTGAAATTACCAATTTATTATTATAGCGCCTTTCACATCGGGAGGACATAGCAGAGTGCTGGACAATCAGTGTTTCAGACCCGAGCTGAGCGATGGGATCTGGGAGGTTGGAGGGGGTGGGGGAGGTGGTGAGGGTGATTGAGGCATGGTTGAAGAGGAGAATCTTGAGATGGTTCTTGAAGGAGGCAAGGGAGCAAGCGAGGCGGAGGGACTATGTGGGATGGAGTTGCAGCGGTTGTGGCAGAGTGGCAGAACTCCCATCTGCCAATGGTGGAGTGGGCAAGGCGGGGGACGTGTAGCAGGCCGGAGCCCAGTGAGCGGAGGGAGCAGAGGGATTGGAACATCCTCCTGATGTGAAAGGCGCTCTATAAATGTAATTCTGTTGTTAGTAGGGGGTTGGGAGGTCACAGAGGTAGAGAGGACCAAGGCCATGCATGGCAGCTTTAAAGGTGTGGACCAGCTTTCCTCTTGCAAATCAGGACACCTGACCTTACTACAGAAAGCTCCGGGTGGGTGGGGGGAGGGAAATAATTGTCTGTGCCGGATAATCGGACGGTAAGTTGCCGAAAACCCAACACAAAAAATTAACTTATTTTAAAACATACCATATTAATAATACGCTAAAAAGGAACAGAATATTGTATGGACACTTATCAATAAAGATTCCAGCACATTCGGTAAAAAGCATTTTTTACCGATCGGTAAAAACCTCTAAGTTCGTAAGCTTAATAAGTGCACCTGTACACGCATTGTGCGCATTCCTAAAGTGAGTATACTCGCGATTGCTGGAATGGGGAATTGCCCTGGGAGAGGGTCGAGAAATCTAGTTGATCGGGTCACAGATAAACAGGCTTTTATTGTACTGAGCAAACCCTAATTCAGTGCAATTCTTTAAAACACCGGTTTGGTTATAACACGGTTGCACTGCAGACCCTGTTCGCTGAGCTGTATTCTCTGAGTGATGGGAAGCCAGTGTAACCGGCCGAGGATAGGGGTGATGGGATTGTGGATCCTGGTTTGGGAAAGGACACGGGCTGCAGAGTTCTGGATCTGCAGGCTGTGGAAGTGAGTGAGTGAGTGAGTGAGTGAGTGAGTGAGTGAGTGAGTGAGTGAGTGAGTGAGTGAGTGAGTGAGTGAGTGAGTGAGTGAGTGAGTGAGTGAGTGAGTGAGTGAGTGAGTGAGTGAGTGAGTGAGTGAGTGAGTGAGTGAGTGAGTGAGTGAGTGAGTGAGTGAGTGAGTGAGTGAGTGAGTGAGTGAGTGAGTGAGTGAGTGAGTGAGTGAGTGAGTGAGTGAGTGAGTGAGTGAGTGAGTGAGTGAGTGAGTGAGTGAGTGAGTGAGTGAGTGAGTGAGTGAGTGAGTGAGTGAGTGAGTGAGTGAGTGAGTGAGTGAGTGAGTGAGTGAGTGAGTGAGTGAGTGAGTGAGTGAGTGAGTGAGTGAGGGAGGGAGGGAGGGAGGGAGGGAGGGAGGGAGGGAGGGAGGGAGGGAGGGAGGGAGGGAGGGAGGGAGGGAGGGAGGGAGGGAGGGAGGGAGGGAGGGAGGGAGGGAGGGAGGGAGGGAGGGAGGGAGGGAGGGAGGGAGGGAGGGAGGGAGGGAGGGAGGGAGGGAGGGAGGGAGGGAGGGAGGGAGGGAGGGAGGGAGGGAGGGAGGGAGGGAGGGAGGGAGGGAGGGAGGGAGGGAGGGAGGGAGGGAGGGAGGGAGGGAGGGAGGGAGGGAGGGAGGGAGGGAGGGAGGGAGGGAGGGAGGGAGGGAGGGAGGGAGTGAGTGAGTGAGTTTGCACAGTCGAGCCTGGATGTGATGGATGTGTAAATTTGTATTGTAGAGAGAAACTGAATGTGGTTACAGTGGAGTCTCATTATAATTTGGTTGGAATCCATAATATCCCAGTCCCAAGTTATGATAAGACACAACAGTCAGCACAACTGATCTACTCTTTCCCTTTACGCTGACCTAATGACATGGAAATCGCTCATTGTCGCACAAAAGAAGTGCCTTCATACAGGAAAAGGGCTGTCTCTGCGTTTGCAGCTCAGTGAATACACGTTATAACCAGACCAGTGTTGTAAAGAATTGCACTGTAATGGAGTTTGCTCAGTTGTAAGGTCAAGTGGTCCTGTATTGCAAGAGGAAAACTGAAGTGATTTACACGGTTAGATGTGTCGCAGTCTTCACTCCCTGTTTTTTTGTGTGTGGAGTTTCCCCCATTATCAACCTGGAACAAATACTGGCATTAGTGATGGCTGCAGATTCGATTCAGCCTCCAACGGTTGGATATGATATCATTTGAGACGTACAGCCCTGGTCGGGTGTCGGTGAGGAGGGGACTTTGTAAAATATATTGTTATTAGAGCACTAGGCAGATTGGCACAGATGAAGCATAAAATCAGTCAATTGTTATGAAGTGATGAAACCAATTTATCATTCAAAAAGTATAACGACTTTGTTTTGGAAACATGGAGCAAATCTGAGTGTATTTTAGCCATGTAATAATAATAATAATCCTTGCATTTGATATAGCGCTTTTCATATCTTCTAGATGTCTCAATGTAGCATTATTCTTACATAAACCTGAAACACATCAATTGATAGGAACAATGATGGACCAATTATCAGGCCCACACATCTGATAGTAATCCCTCAAGAAAAAAACAATAATAAATTGGTCACTTCAGTCCCTGTTTGTGGGCCTGCTGTGCAAAATTGGCTGCTGTGATTCGCCCACAAAAAGTCAGTTCACTTTACAGTATATTCTGTGAAGCGTTTTGAGATGTCTAGAAGACGTGAAAAGTGGAATATCAAATGCAAGGATTATTTATTTATTGTTTAACATAAGAACTTGCCTGGGGACAGAAGACCAAGAGCCATCCAGTTCATAGTTTACTTTTCCTGGAAGGCTCATTTGCTAATATTTCATGCTTTTCCCCAAGTAGGGGCTTAAAGAGTCAGATAATTCAAAGCTTTTTGTATAAAAAGATTGCGACAGTCAAACAGTGTAATTTATATGTTTCTGTGTAGTAAATATTAAACAAAGTGAAACAGCTGCAAGTCTTTCCTGTCACTAAACGTTGCCAACCACACTAGTCGCAGGCTGTTTAACTCCATCGTTACAACTTGGTAAAAACGAGGAACCGATTGCAAAGCCCAATAAATAGTTTAAACTGTATAATTTTTGCCGCCGTTTATGTACTGTAATCTGCAGTGAGTTAGTTGTAACTGCTTGAGAGGGGCATTATCATTGAGTGGTCTGAAGAGTGGTCTCAAGATAAGTCTCAAGACCCTCCTCTTCGACCGTGTCTTCGGTCGCCGTCTTACCTCTCCACCCTCCCTCATTCCACCCCCATGCTTGGGTCCTGACCCCTGACTGTTCGGTGCTTTGGGACGTCCTCCTGACGTGAAATGCACCCTACAAATGTAATTTTGTTGTTGCTGAGTGAAGCTTGCAGTCTGTGCATCGATCCAACTGTTTGCAATGTTGGGTTCTTGAGAATCCTGTGCCCTTGTTGGCGAATGGAGCAAGCTTTACACTGCTGCTGCCATCCAGCCCTTTTGTTGATTGTGACTTTGATTGTTAGTGAGATTGAGGCACATTAGGTATCGCTGCAGATTAAGTTTTGTCTGACTTACGCTTGCCGTTGTTGTATCATGTGATTTCAAATGAACTGATAAAGGATTTTATTTTATTCAGACCCGAGCTGGTATCAGGGAGGATGGAGGGAAAGGAGGGGATTTGGGGCGACTGATGGGACCATCGAAGAGGAGGGTTTTGAGGTGGGACTTGAAGGATGCTAGAGAGCGGGTGAGGTGGAGGGACTGCTGGATGCAATTCCAGATGTTGGGGGCAGAGTGGCTGAGTGGTCAACGGTGGATCGGGGGACATAGAGTAGGTTAGAGCCTGCTGAGCGGAGGGAGCGGGCAGTTTGTTAGGAGGTTAAGAGGTCTCGGGTAGGGTGGGGCAAGGCCATGGAGAGCTTTGAAGGTGAGGACCAGGATCTTGAATCCTCTGGGTGATGGTGAGCCAATGGAGTCGGGCAAGAATGGGGGAAGATGGGGTCATGGAGCTTGAAGAGGTAGAAGGCTGCAGAGGTTTGGATGATCTGCAGCCTCTAGAGGGAGGAATTGGGAAGGCCGACAGGCTGGGCGTTGGCATAATAGAGCCTGGACGTCACACACGCACACACATATACCTGGTCATCTGACTGTTCTGTGGTTACAATGCTGGATCTGACCCTCATGATTCAAGGTCTGTGTCCCACTTAGGTTTGTTCAGTTCTGTCTCAAACTTTTAACTGTGACTTTCCTTTCCCATGTCTGCCTCTGGCTAGTTGATCCCTTCGTACAGTGCAACACAATGTCTCTCAGGAGTGCAGTACATTTCAGCAGCCAATGGGTGGTGCTCAATACCAATATTTTCAAATGCAAGTAATAATACAGTCCCATTCATTCATACACACACACCTGCACATATCATTAAGGATAAAGAGTGTTGTGCTGTTTTTCTTTTTGGTCTGTGTATCATTGTGTTTTTTTTCCCCCACAACTATAGTTCAAGGCTTTGCCCTGATATATGAGATGTTTGAAGGTGTAGGTTAGGTGTTAGTTTTTTTTGCTTGCTTGTCTGGCACAAATGGAAATGTGAAACAGGTTGACTATAGGCCAGGGGGTGGGATTGGGCGAGGGCGATGCAGGCAGCCAGATTAACTTGCTTTGGTTTCATGAGGAAGTCTATGACCTCTTCATATTTGGTATCAGAGGCAGTAATAATAATAATCCTAGCATCTTTCACGTTGGGAGTATGTCCCAAAGCATTTCACAGAATTTACTAGGTTGTTGGAGTGGAGTGACTGAATTTGTAGGCGAAAGCATCCATCTGCACACAGGGATGTCCCACAAACAGCCATAAAACAGATGATCAATACATCTGGGGGATTGTTGGCCAGAACATCAGAGGAAACTCATTATAGCACAGTATTGGAGTGTCGTCTTACACCGTGAGTTTCAGTCATGATGTGTGGGGATTGAATTTCTAATTCGGAGGTGAGAAAGATGCCAACTGAGCCAGGCTGAAACACGGTGGAGAAGAGGCTTTGAGAGAGATAGAGGAGCTTGGAGGTTCTCCTTTGCCTCTGGGATGATCATGGGTTGGAATGAACAACAACAATAACTTACACATTTATAGTGCCCCCCACGCCGAGTGGCGTCTCAGAATGGTGGTGGAGCATGATTCTGAGCCAACGGGTACAGAAATGAGGTGGTCAGGGTGGTGGAGGGGTGGGTGGGTGGGGAGTTGGGGGGAAGTAACTGTAAGCACGATCGAAGAGGAAGATTTTCAGGCAGAACTTGAAAAAGGGGAGAGAGGGGGGCCAGGTGGAGGGATTGAGGGGGACTGTTCCAGAGTTTGGGAGCGTAGTTGGTGAAAGCGCTACATCCGATGGTGAGGGGGAAGGGTGTGAGGGATGAGCAGGAGGCTGGTGCCAGTCGAGCGGAGGCTCCGGGTGGTGGGTTGGGGATTGAGGAGGTTGGAGAGGTAGGGAGGTGTCAGAGAGTGAATGGATTTGAACATGAGTGTGAAGATCTTGAAGTCGATTCGTTCAGTATTTTGGAGCCACTGGAGCCTGACCAGAACTGGTGAGATGGGGGATATGGAATTTGGTGTGGGTCAATATGCGGGCCGCAGAGCAGGGAAAGGTTTTAGCTTTGGTGATGGAGGGAGAGGTGATAGTAACAGCTAGTAGAGAGGACAAAGACGAGAGAACGAATGAGAAAACAAAGCGGCTGTCCGCAATCCAGATATTATTCTCTGTGGCAAAAGTTTTCTTGGTTTAGAATGAAACCATATGTTGATTGATTCTGCTAGTGTTGTCTTTTTATTTCTTTGCCAGGAAGCGTTTGATATTGTAATATATGCACGAGTTGCGTGCTTATTGCAAAATGATTTGTAATAGAAAAAGGTTGCACAATGCATTACGTCAACTGTCCCTTCACTGTCCAGCGCCTTGGGAAGTCTTTACAGGATATGAGAGGCTCTATATCAAAGCAATTTGTTGTTGCTAGCAAGACAAAATTGTTTGGTTTTTTAGCAAAATTGCCCTTATGACTAAGGATTATCAGTCATGCCTCTGGTTGCACATTTTAACAGTATGCTCACTTTCTGTCCCGGCATATATCAAGCCAGTTGAATCATGAATCACTCCAGTCCCCAGTTCTGCATTACCTCTGAGTGCCCAAAGCTATCTCTTCTGGCCAATTTCTGTGTATGTGTTTTTTTTCCCCCGAAAAAAATATGGCTGTTTCAAATGGTGGCTTCAGGGTCAAATCTTTATCAGTATTTTTTAATAATTTTAAAAAAAATGTTTCCACTGTAATTTTCTTTTCCAGTCTTATTGTCCTCATTTAACATTGAGTTCCACTAAATTTTGTGCTATTTTGCTCAGATCTCTCACACACGTTACCTCAGACTTCTGGGCAAATTTAATTATCTCTACCTCAAGGAGAGACTGATAACTGCACCAGGCTCTGCAGCATGTGCTTATGGACAAAGTATGTTGTAAAACAAACTGGAGCTTCAATGCACAGTAGGAACGTTTGAAGCAGTGAAGGCTCTATTCTCTTTCCTCTTCCCCCACCACCACACGCACATACTTTACATGTAACCTGCAGCCCCTTGGGGTGTTGGATTTTGATGTTGTCTAATTACAGCAAAAAAAAGAACAGCCTATTCGATGTTTCTGTGGAAACTAGCTATACATATGAGTGAGAAGGGAGTGGAAGTCTATGGGAGGAAGTAAGACGTGTGTGGAAACTCACGTGGAGTAAAAACACCAGCATTAACTAGTTGGGCCGAATGTCCTGTTTCCTTGCCGTACGTTCTATGCAAATCTATATATAGTAATAATCCTTGCATTTGATATAGTGCTTTTCACATCTTTGAGATGTCTCAAAGCGCTTCACAGACTATACCGTAAAGTGAATTGACTTTATATTTGTGGGTGAAATGCGGCAGCCAATTGTGCACAACAGTGTCCCACAAACAGTCGTGGATTGAAATGACCAATTTATTATTATTATTATTTTTTACTGATTATTATCAGGCCTGTGGAGTAAGGAAACTTGCCCAAGGAAACCTGCCTGGAATTGAACCCAGATCTCTCTCTTGTAAGGCGAGTGGTCTAACCACTGAGCTACAGGACTCCCTAGATATTAGGTAACGGCGATTAATCGGTTTTTCGATTAAACCCGATATGATTTTCAGATCGGTATGCCGATATGGTGATTCTAAAAAAACTGTTACATCGAGAGATTCAATTTTAAAAATATACATCGATATATTTTTTATATCGTTCCTGGCAATATATCAATATTGTTGGTATTATCAGTGTAATGTGATCTTTTCCAGCTTACCTTGTCGCTGGCATTGCAACCTCCTAGATCTAGAGCATGGAATGCACGTACATTCGGTGCGCGCGCGCAATTAACGGGCGCGCACATCCGATGCGCGCGCACACTTTACTGTGTATACTCGACGTGAGTCGTGGCATCTTAACAAAGTCGCATCGCTGAAAATTGTAGTTTGAAAATTTACCTTTCTCATCATGGGGAAAAGAAGCCCCGTATGGGACTACTTTGAAAACAATGCAGTCAGTAATGGTGTGTATAGATGTACAGTTTGCAAGGTCTTGGTTAAGACATCTGATTCGAGCACGAGCAACCTGCGACAACACATTAAGCAGCACCACCCCGCCCAGCACGCTGCCCTCAGAGCGAAATTATTGTCGACAACAGCAGGAAGTGGAACCAGCGCTTCGGAGAAAGCGACAGGTAGTGGGGCCAGTGCAGCTCAAACAATTCCTGCTTTATTTAAGAGGAGAACATTGTACCAGAGAGGGGACAAAAAGTGGCAAAGTATCACGAACGCTGTCACTTTTTGCATAGCAAAGGAGAGCTTGCCAATGGCGAAGGACATTAATTCAGACTTCAGACTACATAAAAATAAGTGGCATTTTGTGGCTGTAAGTGTTATTTTTGTGTGTGAGAGAGTTAGAAGCCAGATTATCACTGCTGTGTGTATCTAGTCAGACACACACATAGAAGCAGTGATAATCTGGCTTCTAACTCTAACAGTCAGACTGTCTGTCTCTCTCTTTTCTATTGTAATAGATCTCATTTACACGTGGACATTACATGCTACTTTCAAGCAAGAAATGGAGGAGAATAAATCTCTAGATTTTGTTTTTGGTGTGTGTGTGTTCTATTTTGTGTTTAGAGATGGAGGGAGAGAAGGAGAGGGGGAAAGTTGGGAGAGAAGGAGAGAGGAAGAGAGGAGAGGGAGGGAGGGAGAGAATGCGAGGGGGAAAGGAGGGAGAGAAGGAGCGAGGGGAAAGGAGGGAGAGAAGGAGAGAGGGGAGGGAGGGAGGGAGAGAAGGAGAGGGGGAAAGTTGGGAGAGAAGGAGAGAGGAAGAGAGAAGAGGGAGGGAGAGAAGGAGAGGGTGAAAGGAGGGAGAGAAGGAGCGAGGGGCAAGGAGGGAGAGAAGGAGAGAGGGGAGGGAGGGAGAGGGGGAAAGTTGGGAGAGAAGGAGAGAGGAGGAGAGGGAGGGAGAGAAGGAGAGGGGGAAAGGAGGGAGAGAAGGAGCGAGGGGAAAGGAGGGAGAGAGGGGAGGGAGAGGGGGAAAGTTGGGAGAGAAGGAGAGAGGAAGAGAGGAGAGGGAGGGAGAGAAGGAGAGGGGGAAAGGAGGGAGAGAAGGAGCGAGGGGCAAGGAGGGAGAGAAGGAGAGAGGAAGAGAGGAGAGGGAGGGAGGGAGAGAAGGAGAGGGGGAAAGGAGGGAGAGAAGGAGCGAGGGGAAAGGAGGGAGAGAAGGAGAGAGGGGAGGGAGGGAGAGGGGGAAAGTTGGGAGAGAAGGAGAGAGGAAGAGAGGAGAGGGAGGGAGAGAAGGAGAGGGGGAAAGGAGGGAGAGAAGGAGCGAGGGGAAAGGAGGGAGAGAGGGGAGGGAGAGGGGGAAAGTTGGGAGAGAAGGAAAGAGGAAGAGAGGAGAGGGAGGGAGAGAAGGAGAGGGGGAAAGGAGGGAGAGAAGGAGCGAGGGGAAAATAGAGAGGGGAGGGAGGGAGGGAGAGAGGGGAGGGAGGGAGGGAGGGAGAGAAGGAGAGGGGGAAAGGAGGGAGAGGAGACAGGGAGGAGGGAGAGGAGAGAGGGAGAGTGGAGGGAGAGAAGGAGAGAGGAGAGGAGGGAGAGAAGGAGAGGGGAAAGGAGGGAGAGAAGGAGAGGGGGAGGTAGGGAGCAAACAACATCGTATAATTCAACAGACCTTGACACCAACATTACAAACTTTCTGGACCTAGAGCACGCATTTTGAAATGTGCGTGCACCGCGACTGCGCGCGCATCATCAGTGCGGACGCACCGTCAATGCGCGCGCACCGCGACTGAGCGCGCACCATAAATGCGCGCGCGCCATCAATGCACGCGCACTTCGAATGCACGCGCATGCGCAGTATAAAAACTCGATAGATCGGTTTAAGCAGGTATGAGCAAACCGATATATCCATATCCGGAAAAATCCCATATCGCCGTTCCCTACTAGATATAGATACATTGAAGACGTATACTTGAAAATAACATTGCTATGAATTGGTGACTAAATTGTGGGTAGTGAGGGCTTTAGGGGTAGAATGTGTAAAGTTAGTTAAACCTGACTGTGCTTTTCTCCTGCAGGGCTGAAGCTTTGGAACAGTTTAAGTCTCTGGGTGCAGAGCCCCTGGGGGTTGATATTAAGGAATCCGGAGAAGGTACAGGGGGATATGCCAAGGTGATGTCGAAGGAGTTCATCGAAGCTGAGATGAAGCTGTTTGCTAAACAGTGCCGAGAAATAGACATACTCATCAGTACAGCCCTCATTCCTGGTAGGATATGAAAGTGCGAAAGGTTGGGTTGGACCTTGTAAAGAGAATCTATACTGCTTTTGCTTCTGTGTGAGAAACCTGTTGGCAAATTCTCCACAAGGTTTTGTGACGTTGGTTTAGACCTGAAGATTTCAGTCTTGCCATTGCTGTTTCTGATCTTCGAGAGTTGGCGTTTCAGGGCACGATACCAGTTTGGATGTGTTGACTTACTCCATGAAACCTTGTTGTTCACGATCGGAAACGATGGTACCCACTCACTGGGACTAAATAATAATAATCCTTGCATTTGATATGTCTCAAAGAGCTTCACAGAATATAATAAAAGGTGAGTTGACTGTGTACTTTATGGGCGAAGAGAGTGACCTCCAGTGGCTTTGGATCAACTCTGGCATCGACTTCAAGCAGAGGGAGGAGAATTTGCATCTGAAGCTGATCGATAATCATTGAGTGAAATTCCCACCTTTGATTAGCTGTTAATCTAAATCTGTGGTGAAACATCGCACTTCTCATCCCAAGATTCTTGGGAAATAAATCCACCTATTAAACTCAAGCTTTAAAGTACACCCCTGTCAACACAGGGCGCACTTATTCAGAGGTTGAATAACTAAAACTAAAAGGCAATTCACACTTTTTTCACCCTGAAGAATAATTTCATTTGCTAAACTGCAGTACCATGCATAAGATCTGTTATCTGAAGAAAAGAGCATGTTTGTGCGTGCTTAACTTTATCTCCACAAATGGCTTCTCCTTCAGCCCCCGCACCCTCTCATGTGGTGTTCCCCTGTGCTCCATCTTTGGCCCTCTTCTTCATCTATATCCTCCTTGGCGATGTCATCTGCAGACACGGGCTAAACTTCCACATGTACATGGAAAACACACAAATTACTCAGCTTGTCTGGTAGACATCAAAGCCTGGATGAGTGCAAACCTGCAGCTAAATGTGGATGAGACGGAAACCATACTCTTTGGTTCCTGTCAAAGGCTTTTCTTCTGGGCTTTCCCTCAGACTCACTGAACCAGTGCAAGTTATTGTTGTTGTATATGCTCCTTCTTGAGACATCATCTGCAGACATGGATTCAACTTCCACATGTGTGTGGATGACACCCAACTGTATCTCTCTGCCTCCACCCTCGTCCTGACAGCCTGCCAAATCCCACACTGTCAGCAACTTGGGACATCCTCGTGATGTGAGAGGTGCTTTACAAATGTTTTTTAGTTTAATAAAATAAACCTGTATGTTCGTCGGAAATTAATATCTATTATTAACATCTATTGCACAAGTCATATAGCAATTGCAACAATAATACTGTACTCAACAAAAATTGCATAAGTGGACACCTCACCTAATATTTCTGCAGGAAAGAAAGCTCCTTTGTTGATTTCCAAGGATATGATTGAGTCGATGAAGGATGGATCTGTGGTTGTGGATCTGGCAGCTGAAGCTGGAGGGAACATAGAAACCACCAAGCCTGGAGAGATTTACGTCCATAAGGTATGGGGCTTGGGAGTCATTATGATAATCTAATAATAACTATGCGTATGTTTGATTTGGTGCCTTTCATGTTGTTGAAAGGTCAACTCAAAGCTCTTCGCAGGATTTACTGTAAAATACGGTGTCGTGTACTCTGTGGGGTTAGATGCATATATTCCTAATCTGCTGTAATTAATAGGTATTTGTGAGTAAAATGGCTACATGTTTGTAAAGACTTTATCCAGCACATGTCTTTATGAGAACAGTAGTTTGTAAATAGAGTAGTTGGCCTTCTGTTTGACCTCACATTTTGTCCAAACACAAGTCTTGTTAAGTATGAAGTTGTGATCAAAGTATAATATTATAAATATTACTCAGTCCGTTTGTTGGCTTAATCTGGTTTGACTAGCGTACATTTCTGTGACTAACTTCCTCCAAATGTTTCCTTCTGTGATGAATGTTTTTTATAACTAGTAAATGACTGTTTCCAACAGTGAAGTAAAATAACCTTGGATTCTCATAAAAAGCTGAGGGCACTTGTAACTATTCTAAAACTATATTAAACTTTTTTTTAATCTTTTGAAAACTTGTGAAGTGTCATCAGGTCAACTACATATCACGTGTCCAGAGGAAATTACCAGGGCTCTAAATTATGCAATTGACAAGCAATGAAAAGGATTGCTATAAAAAAATCCTTAATTGTTTTACGTTAATAACCTAATCTTAGGTTAATAATATATTTACAAATAAAATAATAGTTTCGCCCACAAAACATACAATCAGTTCACTTCACATTATATTCTGTGAAGCACTTTAAGATGTCTCGAAGACATGATGAGGGGATATGCCAAATGCAAGGGTTATTGTTATTGTGTAATTGTGGGCATTGGTAGAAAAAAAATCACTTTGCAGTATATCTTCAACTGCTTTGAGATGTCCTCTTGACGTGAATGGCACTGTACTAAATATCAGGATTATTATTGTATTACTGGTCAGAATTCACATGGATATTGCACCAGGTGTAAACTTACAATAATAATCCTTATTCTGCTAGAACAGCAGAGAGGACACGTTGTAATTAGAGCTAGCTCTTGGATCTTGATGATAAAACCGAATGGACCAGAAACAAAAGCTCTCTCTGAGAAAATTCATGTGTATATGAGGGAGAAGGGAATAGGAGGGGCAGGGGATGGTGCAGGTATAAACCCAACATGGACTAGTTGGGACGAATGTTTTTTTTTGTCCCATATTGTTTGGTGTGAGTTTTCTTAAAAAATCAAATTGGGCAGCTTGCTGTCTCACCATGTTTTATATTGGCCAACAATAATTTAATTTTATTTTGTATTCATGTTTGGGTAGGTAGATCCTGTTAAAACTGTTGGATTGCTCGAATAAGAAAAAAGAACTGTACATTAATTTTTATTTTTTTATTTTTTTTAAAAACCCCAAACTCTGAAGGGAGTAACTCACATTGGCTACACCGACCTTCCTAGCCAACTGGCTTCTCAATCCAGCACCTTGTACTCCAACAACATCACCAAACTGCTGAAAGCCATCAGCCCTGACCAGGAACACTTCTACTTCAACCCCAAGGACAACTTTGACTACGGCACAATGGACCACGTGATTAGAGGGACGGTGGTGATGAAGGTGAGTGCTGGGCGCTTGGAGACCCCTGGGAGAGAATTCATCTCATTTTGACGTTGGAAGTCTGCTGTGTGCGGGACTGGGAAACAACACTGTGAGTGATCTGGCCTGTCTGATTTCTCGCTGGTGATTTGCTGTTTGTTTACCAGTTTTATATTTTTGACGAGGACTGTACACATTGTTATAATTATTGATTGTGTGTGCTTGATTGTTCAAACTGGAGTTGAGCCTTGGTCCTGGCTAATGAAAGGCAGAACACTTGAGTGCAGCCAAGTTCCTAAAACGCACAGATTTTTAGCTGGGAAATAGTAACCAGTGTTAATGATGTTCTTTCTGCTATCCAGGCAATGAGCAAATAATCCCTTTGTATCGAATCCCTATGCTTTGTTTGCAAGCTTATTTTAACATTGAACTTTCTACATTGACAGGACGGGAAGTTGATCTTCCCAGCACCGACACCTAATAATGCCCCAGTCAGTGCACCACCCAAACCACAGAAACGGTCAGAGGTGGAGGCTGCAAAGAAAGCTGCAGTTTCTCCCTTCAATAAAACTATGACCACAGCTTCTCTTTACTCAGGAGGTGAGTGTGACTAGCAAAGGAATCCTAGAAACAGAATTACCGTATATCTCCGCGTATAAGGCGCACTTTTTTTTCAGGTCGGAAGATCTCGAACGTTGGGGGTGCGCCCTATACGCAGATACAAGAGATTTTGAGCCTCGGAGATACAGTAAACAGGAGGGGCGGCCGGCGCGCTGTCAGCCGGGGTTTGGTCAGTGTCCGGCGGGGGTTGGGAGGAGCGGGTGACGGGGCTTCGGCCTCGGCCGCCCGGGCAGCGGCAGCAGCAGCGGACTTCAGTGCTGTGCTTACCTTCTGCCGAACCCAGTCTGCCTGCCTCACTCCCTGCCGCTCTCCCTCCCTCCCTCCCTCCCTCCCTGCCTGCCTGCGTGCCGACCTTCCTCTCTCCCTCCCTCCCTCCCTCCCTCCCTCCCTCCCTCCCTCCCGGGCTGCCGACCTGCCTCTCTCCCTCTCTCCCTCCCGGGCTGCCGGCCTGCCTCTCTCCCTCTCTCTCTCTCCCGGGCTGCCGACCTGCCTCTCTCCCTCTCTCTCCCTCCCGGGCTGCCGGCCTGCCTCTCTCCCTCCCTCCCTCCCGGGCTGCCGGCCTGCCTCTCTCCCCCTCTCTCCCTCTCTCTCTCCCGGGCTGCCGGGCTGCCGGCCTGCCTCTCTCCCCCTCTCTCCCTCTCTCTCTCCCAGGCTGCCGGCCTGCCTCTCTCCCACTCTCTCTCTCCCCGGCTGCCGGCCTGCCTCTCTCCCTCCCTCTCCCGGGCTCCCGGCCTGCCTCTCTCCCTCTCTCTCTCCCGGGCTGACGGCCTGCCGCTCTCCCTCTCTCTCTCTCTCTCCCAGGCTGCCGGCCTGCCTCTCTCCCTCCCTCTCTCCCTCCCTGGCTGCCTGGCTGCCTCCCTCTCTCTCTCCCTACCTACCTGTCTCTCCTGTCTCTCCTCCCTTCTGCCGGCAATATCATTGAAAATGCTTCCGTTTTTTTTCACCAAGAAAAGGTCAAAAACGGGGGGTGCGCCTTATACGCGGAGATATACGGTACACACTTTGTCAACATTTTATGTAATCCCTCAGGGCAGTGGACTGTTTCAGTGCAGAATTGAATCTTTCCCATCAAAATACTATTGCCTTGTGGTACCTTCTAAATTTACTTTAATCCATATTTGTGAATAGGGTTGTGTGATGTTTCTCTTTTGCAATCTTGTGTTCTCCTAATTTTTCAGTTTCTAACTAATTGTAAAGCTTCAAAAAAATTGATATGCCTCAATTTATATGCAACTCCAGCCGGCAATTTGTAGCAAACTTGCAGATGCCATTTTCTCTGTGTCGGTGTGATTCCCTCTGATGGAATGCATCACTGTGTTGGGCGTGTTTTTGAACCTCTCTCTTATTTTACTCAATGTATATCCACACCAGTTGTAGACATTTTCCATTGTGAAATTGAAGCCTTGAAGTTCAATGCTTGAACCCTTGAGATCCAGTGTCAAGGATGTTGCTCTTTTCAAACAGCATTGGGTGGGGGTGGAGGGAGGGAATCCATGACATGGATACCTGAGTCCACTCAACTTGCTGAATAGTTGCATTGGCTGCAGAATTGATCCCAATTCGGCTATAATGTGGATGATCTGAACTTGAGCTTCATTTCCCCTGTATCCGTATTCTTCACTTCCCTCCTTGACGTCTTCCCAACCCATGCACTGATCCTTGCCAAGAATATGGTTTACAATCCTTCTCTCAAACACTGGGGTCACCCATCAACAGACCAATATGACTTTGGGAACTGCCTGGCTTTATAGAGTGTTCTTCGACAAAATATTGACGCGCAGAAACTTATTGCTTGAGTGTGAATTCATTTGCTACCCTCCCTGGTGTATCTCAGTGGGGTATCAGCATGCTGTGCCAGCATATTTTTTTGCTTCTATTTTTAAAAAAAGAATCTATTCCCTTTTTACCACAGCATAATGTAGAATCTTTTTTATTTCTATCTGTCAGGTAGTTCCTGTTTATTACAAGTACATATGGCATTTTTGATTTTTTAACTGGCAATGCCTTCCTTCTGTTTGTTTTACTAAATGCAATCTAAAGAGATCTCTCTCAGATCTATATTAATAATCCTTGAATTTGAGACAACGTTTTTCGCATCTTCTAGACATCTCAAAGCACTTCACAGAATATACTGCAAAGTAAATTGACTGTATATTTGTGGGCGAAATGTGGCAACCAATTGCGCACAGCAGTGTCCCACAAACAGTCGTGGATTGAAATGACCAATTTTATTCTGTTTTTTTTTTGAGCGATTATTATTAGACGTGTGGAGTAAGCAATTTGCCCAAAGTTTCGCTCTGACCTGCCTGGATTCGAACACAGGTCTCACGCTTGTAAGGCGAGTGCTTTAACCACTGAGCTACAGGAGTTCCACATCTAATCAGAGATTATTAAATTATCATTTACAATTTTTTGAATTGTACTCAGTCTTTCTTCAATATGAGACTTGTGGTTATATCAGTTAGCTCATCACTGCCCCCTCCCACGCTCCCCGCGCCCCCATTTAAAAATGGGTGGTTCATTCTCAGCTTTCTCAGAAAGGGTGCAAAGAAGGTTTATTAGAATGGTACCAGGATTGAGGGACTTCAGGTATGAGGAAAGGCTAGATAGGCTAGGTTTAGGCTAGGTTTATTCTCTTTAGAACAGAGAAATTGAGAGGAGACCTGATAGAGGTTTATAAAATCATGAGGGGATTCTACAGAGTGAATAAGGAAAAACTGTTTCCACTGGTGACTTGTGGTCACAGAATTAAAATAGTTTCAAAATGAAGCAGAGGGGAGCTGAGGAGAATTTTTTTCACTCATCGGGTTGTTCGAATCTGGAATGCATTGCCTGAAAAGGTGGTGGAGGCTGATTCGATAACAGCTTTTAAAAGAAAATTAGATCTTTATTTAGGGAGAACAGGTCTGTTAGGTTATGGGGAGAGAGGGGGGGGCAGTGGGATTGAGTTACTTTTTTTCAAAGAGCCGGCACAGACTAGATGGGCTGAATGGCCTCCTTTTGTGCTGAAAAATTCTAGGATTTTATGATTTACTTTCTTGTAAAAAGAATGCCCTGAACTTTAGACTCTTGAGTCGTCAGTGTACAGAAGGAACATTGAAGTGGACACTTGTCTTGGCTTTGTACAAGACATGTATCCTGGGGTACAGGGGAGGGAAGGTTGGAAGAAATGCCCTGGAAAGCAAGGTCAGTGCATTGTTTGTGAAAGCTCTAATGGGAAATAGGAAGGAAGAAGTTAGGGTATTTTGGCTTCAACATCTCGGCTCTAAGTGTCCTCTTAATATTGACGATCTGGAGGAAAGCCCTTAACTGTAAAGGATTAAACCTGCAACTTTTATTGGAATGATGTATTTTGCCTGAGGTTTTCTTTTAAGGTATGAGTGAGTGGCTTCCAAATAAAATGTAATTGTTTTGAACTCCTGTGAAATCAGGAAATGGTTAGTCTAAAGACATAAACTGTCTAGCACACAGTTTCCCACAGTCCTTGAAAGCCGCCAAGGAGGTTTACTGTGACTGGTTGTAACTTCAGGCAAACAGAAACCATGCAAGTGTTTTGCCTGGAGGTCAAAGTGGTGGAAACCAATTTATGACAATCAACTCCTCTTTTAATTTGAATTCATGGGACTTACCTGCAATGCTTTTTTGTTGCAAAGACAAGTTGAATCTGCAGAGTTGAGCGTTAAATGAAATGAGTAAAATGTTATTTTACCTCCTTTGAAAATAAAATTTTACAATCGGTGTACATTTATATATTTAATTAAAAAAAAACCCTGAATGACCCTGGTGATTGTTTACACCTGGCAGCAATTAGGTGTTGCTTTCATAGAGTAATACAGCACAGAAGGAGGACATTCAGCCCATCATATCTGTGCCGGCTCTTTGAAAAGAACTGTTTAAATCAATCCCACTCTGCTCTCTCACCATAGCCCTGCAAATTTGTCCTTCCCAAATATCTATCTACATCTCTCTTAAAAGGTTTTATTGACTTGACTTCCACCACTCTTTCAGGCAACGCACTTCAGATCCAAACTACTCGCAGTATAAAAACATTTCTGCTCATCTCTCTTGTGTTTCTTTTAACAACTATCTTAAATCGGTGTCCTTGGGTTATTTTCCAGTGGAAATAGTATCTGCTTTGCATTCTTAAACAAGTGAATTTGCAGCTTTTGGTATGTACTTCATTGTAAAGGGTGCAAAACATGGGTTGGCTGAATGTGTTGTAGTTATTCTTTGATGTGTAACTACAGCTGTGATATTGTTGTTAGCTGCCAGCGGCTACACTTCAGAAATGTCTATGCCAACTATCTGTGGCTGCTGCAGATTTGTGAACCATATTTAATGGTTTTACTGCTCTCTGATGTCTTCATTATTGTCACAATACAAACTATTATTGTTGTGGAATGTGATCAGAATTTCTCCCAATCCAGTCGCCTGCTCAGTTGCCAAGTGAGTTGCCATGATTTATTTTAACGGTTAATAAAAACGTTGAAAACCCCAGCAAAGCAACCATTTCCTATCCAACTCTTGAAAGAAAAATGGCCTTGGCCCACAAAGTACATTCAGTGCTAGAAGAAAGTATTTTATATTGAATATAAAATAGTTTATTTATTTTTTCAAAGTACAGGTATCCCTCCCCAACCGTGGCCTCGCCAAACACGAAACTCATGTATCCATGGTTTGCTAAATGCGACAACCCTCACACCGCTTTTTGCGCATCTGCGATTTAAATCCACGGGTTTAAATTTTTGAACAGCTAGCGTACAGCACTAGGACCCAGTTGCGATGTTGCAATCAACCAGTGACAACGCTTCTCTCTTAAGATTAAGGTAAATACAGTAACATGCATTTATTCCCCGTGCGTCTCTCTCTCTGTGTAAGTCCATCAGACAGTCCCCCATGTTGTCCCCCCACCCCCCAGTGTGTCTCAATCGCTGTGCAAATCCGTCAGACAGCCCCCCCAGCCCCCAGTGTTACCTCCCCCCCCTCGTGTCTCTATCTCTGTGTAAGTCCGTCAGCCAGCCCCCCGTGTTACCCCCCCCACCATCCCCCCACCACCACCCTCCGTCTCTCTCTGTAAGTCAGACAGCCTGACTATTTGATTGTTGCAGATCCTGGCAGCCAACGCGCCCAAACTTACTCCCCCTATCCCCAAGTATGTTATAACTGTAGGGTTTTTTTGTGTTTAGTTTTACTAAACGCATATCCTCATGTTTCCCATAGGGCCCTGCATTTCCCAACCGTGAAAAAGCACTCGTACTCCCCCTATCCCCATGTTTCCCATAGGGCCCTGCATTTTCCAAACATGATTTTACCAACCACGAAGGTTTACAGGAACTTATCCCTTGCGGTTGGGGAGAGATACCTGTATTGACTTTCTCTGCATTCTGATTTGTAATCAAAACACAAAACAAGTTCTTATTAAGATAAGTACATTGCCAACCGTTTCAAACATAACCAGTCTTTGTGAACTGAAAGAACCTGGTTATAATCGAATGGCAGTAGTTGTCCTGTAGTGTGGAGTTAAGGGTTGTTGTTGATTTGAAGGTTTCCATTTATTGTCATTGTTCCTTCCAATTCTTCTCTCTTTTGTGTTACTCTCGTTCTTGTATGTATATCACTGTATGTGTGCAACAAAATGGACATCAATGAAAGGATTTAAACTGTCTTTTTCACAAGCCTTGTTGTGCAATCTTTTTGTTTTTGCTTCTCGCATTTGTTTTGCTATATAATAGTGCGTTTTATTTCTAGGTCTGGCTACCCTGATGGGTCTGGGGATCTCTGCCCCCAATGCTGCATTCACTCAGATGGTGACCACCTTTGGCCTGGCTGGGATTGTGGGATACCATACAGTGTGGGGCGTCAGACCAGCTCTTCACTCACCACTCATGTCAGTCACCAACGCCATCTCTGGTCAGTATTATTTTAATGGAATACTGATCAATTGTTTTAATTGGGTGGAAAGGGAGTCTGTGAATTTTTGTATCATTCCATTGAGGGGAACATGGAAAGCAAACATGAAATTGTGAAAATATCTCCCGAGATTCGATTCATTTTCTTTTAATCCATATTAAGCACTGAGATAGTAAAATGGACTAAATTCCTTTAAAATTTGGAACCTGACACACCAAGATCTTGCACTTACATAGAAACATTTACGTAATTAAACATCATTCATTATGCTTCCGTGGAGATAAGTGCGGAAGAGATGGAGTGGGAGATAGGGTGGTGGGAGGGTGGTAGGTGACTTACAGATGCAGTCAAAAGTGGTTGTTAGACAACAATAACAACAACAACAACAAAATTATATTTGTATAGCGCCTTTCACAGCAGGAGGATATTCCAAGGTGTTGGACAATCAGTGTTTCGGAACAGAGTTGAGGTTCCTGGGAGACTGCAAGGAGGAGAGAGTTCTAGAGAGAATCGCAAAGTCACAAATTAATAATAATCTTTGCATTTGCTATGGCACCTTAATACTTCATCAAGAGACATACAGTACTTAAAGTGGATCTTCCACCAATATTAAGGGGAAAAGGCATGTAGAGCAGGCCAAAGTAGAATGGGAGGAGTAGGACGATGAGATACTGATCACAGAGAGGGCTTGGGACTGGGAACATTTTAAAGTTAGAATGAAGGTATTACTCATTCTACTGGAGGTGGGGAGGGAACCAGTGAAGTCTGGTGTAGATAAGGGTGATATTCTTGTGGAGCCCGATCTGGGAATAGGTATGGGCTATGGAGTTTTGGTTGAGCCAAATGATTCATATTCATTCCGCACTGCTGTGAAATTGGAAACTATGTTCTTGAGACAAAGTGACCTTTTTTTCAGCATGTTTGTCACCTTGTGTGACAATTTAGTTTATCTTATGAGATAGGAATGTCTGCAGTCACAGACTTGGTTTAGATGAAGAGTGGCCCTAAGAACCATTTAGTCTTGCCCTTTCAGAATACCAACCTTAGTCACTCCACTTTACAGGATATACTGTGAAGCACTTTTAAGATTTTCTCCTGATGTCCTCCCGACGTGAAAGGCAATGTGTCAAGTGTAAGGATTATTATTGCTTCCCTGTTACAGTATGAAGTAGTTTCTTGAAAAAGTCTAGTGTCCTTGCCAATATCACTCTTCTGAGTAATTGAGTCCAGCTGTTTTACTGTCTGAATTTCCAATGTGTGATCATGGCAGTCTCTTTCGGTCCCAGTGACGATGGCTGGGTGCAACACCAATCAACAACGTTTGAATTATTGTAGCCTGGGGGATACTTTGTACATCCTGACAGGTTGCATGCTTACTTTTACATACCAACAGATACTTGTAATCTGAGCAGATAACCAGCGGTAATATAACGCCATAATTCTGGAGAAACTTTTAAGAATTTGGTTTCTTTTATTTCATGGGGATACTGTAGTAATTAATAATAAAATTCCTTGCATTTCGTTTACTGCCGTCTCAATGACGTGTTCTTTATGGTGGGAGTCTGGGTAGTGTGGGAGTTTAGCGGGGTGGGTGAGGGGTAAGGTAGCAAGTAACTGACGACGCAGTGAAAAGGTTTTTAATAATAATAAAAATAATCCTCGCATTTGATATACCACCTGATCACATCTTGGAGATGTCTCAAATGCTTCACAAGAATATACTATAAAGTGAATTGACTGTATATATTTGTGGGTGAAACGCAGCAGACAATTGTGCACAGCAATGTCACACAAACGGATTTTGAAAGCAGAGAGAGAGAGAGAGAGTGCGAGAGTGAAGGAACGAGGTGGACATGTATAGGGATAGAACAGAGGGCAAAGTGGCTGCAAGCTCTCATATTTCCTTCTCAAACTTTCCCTTCAACTTTGCTTCTCTCCCCAATAGGTTTAACTGCAGTTGGAGGATTGGCCCTGATGGGGGGAAGTTATCTCCCTAGCAGCTCTGCAGAAACCCTCGCTCTGATGGCCGCCTTCATCTCCTCCATTAACATTGCTGGTAAGACATCCTCTGGACCCTTTTTTGTTTTAACAAAAAATTGTTGATTCTTTCAAAAGCAAATTAGATGGAATTAAATTGTTTTAGGAAATAATTCCTTGGGATACAGTATATAGTTTGGGACATGAGAATGGAACACGGTGCAAGCAGGAAGTGTAGATTGTTACACTGTGAAGGGTTTCAGCTGGGAGTGAATATCTTGGAAAACAGGATAATTTTGACATGACATGTGCTTGCGACTGCCAAGATGGTGGAAGGCAAACTGGATGAACATTGGTCTTTTTGGTCTATTCATATCTTCTTATACAAAACACAAAATACTACAGATGCTGAGAATCTGAAACAAAAACAAAAGTTGCTGGGGAAACTCAGCAGGTCAGGCAGCATCCATGGAGAAAGGAAAAAGAGTCAACGTTTCGGGTCTACAACCCTTTGTCAGAACCATCAGAACGTCCTGAATAGTTGACTCTTTTTCCTTTCTCCATGGATGCTACCTGACCTGCTGAGTTTCCCCAGCAACTTTTGTTTTTGTTTCATATGTTCTTATATTGACAACAACCAAAAAGGTTTAGTGGTAAAGCTGTCGTTTCAGTAGCATTAAACTCCCTGTGCAATTAAAAGACAATTAAGTATTCCACTGACGATGTGCACCTTTAATTTTAATCCTTTTACCAGACAGATGATGTATACCACATACTGAGTAACCATCCAGGGATACTGTATAAAGATAGTACCCAAGGATGTCGTTTTTGTTTAGGGTGGTCATTTTGTAATGGAATGTAGAAATGTGTGCATAAACGTGCACATAAATCACATTTCACGCAAATTTAAAAATGACATTTTAAGGGTTTGGCTCGTAACATATGATAGATACATTATTCATTCACTCATCCCCCACAGACACACACTTCATCTCAATCCCCAGGTTGGGGAAGAGGTGGAGGCTAGTAGCCGTTCACAGTTTACTCCTCCCTGCCTGTTTGCCTCAATGCAGCATTGGGGAGACCCAAGCACTTTTTGTCTGAGCAGCTTGAAAATCTTTTTACCCTGATTTTACCCCACCTTTGCCTCCCTCTTCCCCCTTATCCCCTTTCTCTCCTGGCCCCACTTCCACAATTGTTTGTGGGACACTGTTGTGCGCAATTTGACTGCCGCGTTTCTCCCACAAATATACAGTCAATTTTCCTACTTTCCTTCCGCCAACCACAACTCCTCCCCCCCCGCTCTGGTCCCTACCTCTTCTCCCCCCTTTCTTCCCTCTTGTCTTCTCCCACCCCCCCCCACTCTGGTCCCTACCTCTTCTCCCCCCTTACTTCCCTCTTGTCTTCTCCTTCCACCCCTGCTTTGGTCCCATCTTTGGGACGTTGTTGTATTCTGTGAAGCGTTTTACCACTAAACCTTTTTTGATAAGATGTGGAAAGCGCTATATAAATGTAAGGATTATTACAATATTATATTACTCCATTTGCTGTCTTGGAGAATTAACACGGGCTGAATGGGATGATTTCCTGCCTGCAGGGACTAGTCTGCCCTTCCATGTTGTGCTCTGCTGTCATCAGCAGTGCCCTGGAATACTGTGGACTCGCCTGGCTCAGGAACCGGAATACCATGACCATCACAGAGGGCCGGCTCAATTCTTTGCCATTCATGTCACCTTGGCACCAATTCAACTCCCAAGGAGACCCCGCTTTACTGTTCCAGAGTCTAAAAAATGAGTAGAGCTACTAGAGAGAGAAATCAGCAGTGACGGAAATCAAAACCAGGATTGAAAAATCCAGAGCAGGTTGATTGGCGTCTGAATAAGCAGATGGATCAGATGTTAACAGACCTGCTGCAAAGTTCCAGAATTTCTGACTTTATTTCTGCACTGATGGCTGCCCTCCATCCATCCAGCCAGCAGAAGGTGCAAGACTCATAGTGCCACAGTTGTGTCCTTGTATAGAGCTGCAGCTTAAGGAGTAGGTGCTTGCTGGTTTATCTATCCCATGCTGAGTTTGTCAACTTCTATGAGGACTGCACTGGGGGAGGCTGAATTTGGCTTTGGGTTTCCCAGGAACAGGGAGAGTAACATTAGCTGTTTCTTGTTCCCGATCCCTTCCTCAGTGCCCTCTATGGCTAGTGTGTGTGTGTGTGTGTGGCAGCTTGAAGCAGTGATAGCCAGCTACAGTTTGCCCAACTGGGACAAAGCCACAGCTACTTGTGGCGAGACAGGTGATGTCTCGGAATGCTAAAATGGAAGCCGTGCCGAGTGAAATGGTCAATAAAATTAGTGCCCCGATGGGCTGCCTCTCCAACTCCACTTCAATGTAATTTTTCCATGCCTCTCCTTCAGGTGGTTTTATGGTCACACAGAAGATGTTGGACATGTTTAAACGACCCACGGATCCCCCAGAGCATAGCTACCTGTACTTGCTGCCAGCTGCTACCTTTGTTGGAGGTTACGGGGTTGCGCTGAACAGCGGTTACTCTATCGAACAGGTGAGGAGCCGTTCTGTGGATTTGATCCTTTAGGTCTGCTCTGGCTCGAGTTGTTTACTGTGCTGATCCTTTCTATTCTGTATATAAACAGATATTAAGCCTACTTAACCTCTCGGCCTGACTTGGCTAAGACTCGGATCACTCAATACCATTGGTGCTGCCTGCCACGGAGGACAGCCAAAGTGGCTCGTGTCGTGGGGTGACTTCAGAGAATACCACTCGGGTTTCAATGTTGGTAACAGTTGCACAAGAGTGTGCAGTGGAACGCTGGACAAAAGGGGTTCTTCAGGCTAGCCAGGGAGAGTGGTGGAGACACGAGGTTGAGAATAAAGGAAGAGCCAGAGAAAGTGTTTGCTGCCAAAGATTTGCAAACAGTAAAGCCACAAAGTGTCGTGATACGCTTTAAATGCACACACTGCCTGCGGGACACTGCAGTGTGCAATTGGCTGCTGCGTTTCCCCCACAAAATATGCAGTCAACTCACATTGCATGTATTCTGTGAAGCGCTTTGAGACGTCGCAAAGACGTGATAAGGCGATATATCAAAAGCAAGAATTATTATTATTAATTATTACTATCATTTGAACCCTAATGCACTAAAATAAATGCACCCCCCCCCCCTCCGCCCCCCCACACACTAATTTGAAAACTGACATTTAAATCTTTTTACTACACTTATTATTTGCCTTCTTTCCATTTCACTTTTTCCCTTCCTGTTCTTTGTGACCTGTTTTTTATGTAATTTTTCTTTTATCTGCCTATTCTTCCTCTTGTTTTTTTTTCTAACCATTTCTACTTCTAAACCTACTTTCTCTCACCTTTCTCTCTCTCTCTCTCTCTCTCTCTCTCCCAGCTTGGAAGCAACTTTTTTTTCCCCCCCAAGTAGATTTTATTGGCTCAAAAGGAAACCTAATAAGGCAGATGATTGACAGCTTCGTCCACACCAACATCCCCTGTCTGTCTGTCTGTCTTCACACATGAGACTAGCAGAAAGCTGAGGGTGGAAGCCAATCTGGACTGCACACATCGGCAGCACTCAGGAAGAATGTGTCCCAATGTAAATATATCTTTGCAGTGCTCTAATGGTTTATATAATTCATGAAATCCTACAGCACAGAAGCATTCGGCCCATTGTACCTATCCCGGCTCTTTGAAAGAGCTCTCCAGTTAAAGTAGTCAGTGTTTCAGAGGATTGACTTGGGGGCAGTGAGATCCGCTTACAGTGGATCGGTCTCTGGAAGCAAACAACTATTTTGCTTTACCACTCTGACTGTGTCACGCTTTCACTTGGAGGGTGGATGAGAAATTTGCAGTATGTATACTTAGTAATACAGTGATGTTGTTGTTGCTACTATACATATTGAATTCACAAAAAAAAATTATAATTGTAAGTGTCTTTCACGCCGGGAGGACATCCCATGGCAGTCAGTTATTCAGACTGGAACTCAGGATCGGAGTGGGTGGAGGGCAAGGGAGAATGGAGGGTGGTTGAAGAGGAGGGTCTTCAGATGGTTCTTGAAGGAGGCAAGGGAGGGGGTGAGGTGGAGAAACTGGGATGGAGTTCCAAAGGGCGGGGGCAGAGCGGCTGAAAGCTTACTTGGGGCAGGCGAGACGCAGGACATGAAGCCAGCCTGAGCCTGCTGAGCGGGGGGAGCAGGCAGGCTGGTAGGGGGTTAGGAGGTCAAATTACATTTGAACGGCGCCTTTCATGTTGGGAGGACGCCCAAGGCGCCAGGGATTTGGAAATAATTATAGTGGACCTTTTTCATAGTTCTCACATGGAACATCTAAAACATTGGTGGTAAGTTATGAGATAATAAAAGGTGGCTTTATAATGCCGAAAATTAAACTGAATCTTTTATTTGCATTTTTTCTGAGCAATTGGTGTGCGTAAAGGAGTTGTACTTAATAATGTGCTTTTTATTCTGCTCCATCAGATGATGTATCTGGGTTCAGGTCTGTGCTGTGTTGGAGCTCTGGCTGGGCTGTCCACTCAAAAGACTGCACGTCTCGGCAATACTTTGGGGATGATTGGTGTGGCAGGAGGTATTGCTGCTACCCTCGGAGGTCTCAAACCTTCTCCTGAACTGTTGGCTCAGATGTCTGGTGCCATGGCTGTTGGCGGGACAGTTGGTGAGTGTTTACAATGCTGGGCGGCGGCAACAACAACAACTTGCACTAATGTAACGCCCTCCACGCTGGGTAGCGTTTCAGAGGGCTTAACAGTGTTGGAGCCTGAATCCAGGCCGGGTGGTTGGCGGGAGGTGGTCGAAGAGGAAAGTTTTCAAGTGGGATTTGAAAAGGGGGAGAGAGGGGACAAGGCAGAGGGATTGAGGGAAAGTGTTCCAGAATTTTGGGGTTGAAAGCACAACCTATGATGGTGTGACGGTGGGTGCGAGAGACGAGCAGGAGGCCGATGCCAGCTTAGCAAAGGTGTGATGGATTGGGCAGTGAGGAGGTCGGAGAGGTAGAGAGATGCCAGGGAGTGTGAAGCGGGCAGGGTTTGTGACTCTTCCTATGTTAAAGTTGTATACTTTCAATAGCAACACCTTGTATGGGTATAGCACCTTTTCATGTAGGAAAGTGCCTCAGCTGCTTTTAAAGGATAATAATAACTTGCATTTGATATAGCGCTTTTCGCGTCATCTAGATGTCTCAAAGCGCTTCACAGAATATACAGTAAAGTGAATTGACTGTATATTTGTGGGCGAAATGTGGCAGCCAATTGCGCACAGCAGCGTCCCACAAACAATCGTAGATTGAAATGACCAATTCTATTATTGTGGTTATTTTTTTGGAGCGAATATTATTAGGCGTGTGGAATAAGGAAACTTGCCCAAGGTTTCGCCCTGACCTGCCTGGATTCGAACACGGGTCTCTCGCTTGTAAGGCGAGTACTCTAACCACTGAGCTACAGGACTCCATGACGGTGTGGAAGGTGGAAGCAAAGTTAGATGGGGGGAAAAGGTCGGAGGGAGATGACCAAAGAGGGAGGTTTTTTTGATGGGATTTGAATATGCGGAGGGTAAGTGTGAGGCGGGGAGATCTTAGGAGGGCGTTCGGAGGGCGTTCGGATAGCGTTCAGCATGTGTTGACAAGAATAAGTCACCATAAATGGGCACTGTGAGGTCCAAGCTGTCTTGGAGGAGGAGGGGAAAGAAATCACGTGTACTTTGGAGCACAACTCAGTAACAAATGTCGCTCTCTCATTCTCCCATTCCTACTCTTGCTGTTTTCTTGCTGAAGCTGATCACATCAGACCTGTTGCAGTTGATCACTCCCCTCGTTCTCTCCTTGAACATTTTTTACTTTGCCCCTTTTGATCTTTGGGCTTTGGATCAGCTTTTTCTAACCATCGTGTCCACAGTGTTACCCCGAGAATGACTGCTGCTGTTCCCACCGACTGCTACATTACGGTTTTGCTTGTTAAGTGAAGCTTAAAAGCTCAATTAGAAATGACTGAAAACCACTCAGGTCCTTCCTTATCTATTGTGAGCCAACTTTGAACTTTTTCAAAGTCATTTGAAGCAATTGTAGTTATCGTGGTTAGCCAAATGACCACTTTTGGTAGCTTGGGAGAAAACAAAATGGTTTCTTGTGTGAAATAGCTTACTGATTGCAGTGTGCTCGGTGGTCGGAATGAACAAGAAAAAGTATGAAAATAGATCCAACTTGTTGACAAAGGGAACGACACCTTACCTGACCACCTGATTGGGTGCGTCCGTGAGTGGTTGTGTTTGTGTTTATTTACGTGCATTCATTGTTCATTTTTTTTCTTTCTAAATTCTCCCACAGGACTGGGCATTGCCAAACGTATCCAGATCTCTGACCTTCCGCAACTGGTAGCTGCCTTCCACAGTTTGGTGGGTCTGGCTGCTGTGCTTACCTGCGTGGCAGAGTATATGGTGGAATACCCCCACTTTGACACAAACCCTGCAGCCAATCTCATCAAAATTATAGCCTACCTCGGCACCTACATCGGTGGGGTAACCTTCAGTGGCTCTCTCGTCGCTTACGGAAAATTGCAAGGTGAGTTTTTAAGAGACATCGCATTTTATACGTACATACGTACGTTGCACGATCCTACAGAAGAAAATTGACATTTGACATTTGAAGTAAAAGCACTCCAAAAATCAGACAGTGGTGTCCAAATCTCAGCTATACTTTAGTTGTTGTATATTTGATTTGTGTCGATAAGATATTGCAAGGTTTTATGTTCTGTCTGTTTCATTTTATATTGTTATTTTTCTGAGATGTGAGCACTTTAGGCTAAATGTTGACTGAAAAACAACTTGGCTTCAAATGATGCATAATGTTGCAGAGTTTTGTGCTTGCTGAAAGCCACTGTCCTTGGTGGGTTTCTGAGCTGACTTTTAGACCTTGACCAGCAGTAAAATTAAACAAATACAAAAGTTGTTGGCTTTTGGTTTCATGAAGGAAATCTTAGCCACCCGTAGGAACAAATTGGATGTTGAAACCGTGATCATATTGAGTTTGTTTCAGATGGGGAGGTTCCCAGACTAACCCTTCTTTCTTTCTTTCTTTCTTTCTTTCTTTCTTTCTTTCTTTCTTTCTTTCTTTCTTTCTTTCTTTCTTTCTTTCTTTCTTTCTTTCTTTCTTTCTTTCTTTCTTTCTTTCTTTCTTTCTTTCTTTCTTTCTTTCTTTCTTTCTTTCTTTCTTTCTTTCTTTCTTTCTTTCTTTCTTTCTTTCTTTCTTTCTTTCTTTCTTTCTTTCTTTCTTTCTTTCTTTCTTTCTTTCTTTCTTTCTTTCTTTCTTTCTTTCTTTCTTTCTCTCTTTCTCTCTTTCTCTCTTTCTCTCTTTCTCTCTTTCTCTCTTTCTCTCTTTCTCTCTTTCTCTCTTTCTCTCTTTCTCTCTTTCTCTCTGTCTCTCTGTCTCTCTGTCTCTCTGTCTCTCTGTCTCTCTGTCTCTCTGTCTCTCTTTCGTTCTTTCGTTCTTTCTCTCACTCTTTCTCTCTCTCACTCTTTCTTTCGCTCGCTCTCACTCTCTCTTTCATTCTTTCGTGTGTGTCTGTGTGTGTGCTCACCCTTTTCTTCCCTTTACAACAACAACAACAACTTTGATTTATATAGCTCCCTCCACGCCGGATGGCTTTACCTGTCTTGTAAGAAAGCTATTTGCACACTCGAGCCAAGTTGTTTTTCAGTCCACATTCAGTCTAAAGTGCTCACATCTCAGAAAAATACCAATATAAAATGCAACAGACAGAACACAAAACGTTGCAATATCTTATCGACGCAGATCAAATATACAACAACTAAAGTTTAGCTGAGTACAGTCAGAGAGTTGGATAGCGTTGACTTTCTGTTTTGTTAGATACAATGTGTTACATATGTATATTTCAACGCTTTATGACATCTGTCCGAGGTGTTGTCAATACCACATCTGCCACTGCTGCTGTACGTGCTAAATTCATGCTATGTTTGCTCTCAAACTGATAGCCTATACCCGTAGCCTGTAAATCTTTTGTTTCTATTAAAACGGATCTGTAGTTGCAAAATGTTTAAAGAGGTTTTAAAATCGATGGTTAGTGTCTCAAGCCATGTTCTGCCATGGGACATCCTATTCTCAGACTGCCCGAGCGAGACACACAAGACCATGTAAAAGCAATCTGGGGAGGGAACCCAGGACTTGCTCATGCGGAAGCAATCCACACATGAATTAATCTCAATTCACATGGTTGTTAACACTTGAAATGTTTTGTTTGGTTTATTTGCTATTCTAGTTCTGATTTATAAATGAGTGATGCCCATGTGTACTGACCATCTGTATATCCACTCTCAAGGGTGATCTGGTGCTGAAGAGATGTCCAGTGCTCTGTTTTAGTGGGAGAGAAAGATTTGCTGTGTTCATGAAGTCGTGACACCTATTGGTTGATAAATAATGCACAAGACATTAGGATGCCCAGGGCTGGCAGCTATTTGAACTGATTGATCACTTTTTTTTCTTCTGTTGTTGCAGGTATGTTGAATTCGGCCCCACTCCATCTCCCTGGCCGTCATTTTCTGAATGCAGGTTTGATGGCGGCCAGCATCGGAGGAATTATCCCATATATGATGGACCCGAGCTACACCACCGGCATCACTTGTTTGGGTTCGGTGTCTGCTCTTTCCGCTGTTATGGTACGTATCTTTTGTGTTTGTTTTGTACAAGGTGTCTCAGTCATAATGCGGGGATTTTAACCCACAAAACTTTGCTGCGTTGGGGAGTAATACATCAATGAAAAAAAAATAGATCCCATCAAGATGTCTCTTCCTGTCCAGGATGCTAATGGGTTAGCTCACACCTGGCCCAGCGAGCGTTTCTGGACGTTTAATGGCGCGGAATTGTATTAAAAAAACTTATTTGGATTCCACACGTTTAACCTGCTTGTGTTGTGATGTTGCTGATATCTCTCTGCAATCCATCGTAACTGTTCTCCTCCCCTGTAGGGAGTGACTCTGACGGCTGCTATCGGTGGCGCTGACATGCCTGTGGTCATCACCGTGCTGAACAGTTACTCAGGCTGGGCTCTGTGCGCAGAAGGTTTCTTGCTCAGCAACAATCTGCTGACTGTTGTTGGCGCCTTGATCGGCTCTTCTGGTGCCATCCTCTCCTACATCATGTGTGTGGTAAGCGATGTATTTCTTTCATTTCAGTGGCAAACAAGGCTGCTGTCTCGAGGCTGGAATCAGTGGCTTGGTTGAGTATTTTGGGGATCTCGGGATTCTCTTTCCTGTTTCCAAGATGTTGACGGTGATAATCCTTGCATTTGGTATAACACGTTTTACGCCAGGAGGACATCTCAAAGCGCTTCACAGGATTTTAAGGGTAGTGGTTGTGAATTATTTAGCCGATCGAACAAAGCCGCCAATTTGCACAAAAGATTGTTTCCACGAACAGCTATGAAGTCGATTAAGTCTGTGCGCAATTAGCTGCCATGTGTCGTCCACAAAATGTACATTCAATTCACTTTACAGTATATTCTGTGAAGCTTTCTGTGACATCTAGAAGATGTGAAAAGCGTTGTATCAAATGCATTATTATTACATCCTAACCTAATTGACTTAATCGACAAAAGGATTGTTTACCATAACCCCAGGAGAAACTTGCTTGTCTTTCAAGAAATTACCTGGGTTCTTTAATTAACATCCACCTAAATGAGACCTCAGTTAACCATCTTGACAGACTTAACAGGAGCCAAGTGAGAAAAATCCGTGCTCCCAAAATCTAATCTGCCCTTCCCAAATCCTGCCAAAGAGCCAGGCTGGTCTATCCCAATGTACTGTGGGCCTGCCTGGCTTCTAGAGAGGGTTGACCTGATTTCTGACATTCCATTGCGTAACACGTCACCTTCAAGCGACCTATTCTCTCTCCCCCCATTTGCCCTCCATGTTGGGTGCTTTGCATTAGACTTATTTAGGCGTGGAATCCTGCAGCTCAGTGGTTAGAGCACTCGCCTTACAAGCGGGAGACATGGGTTTGATTCCAGGCAGGGTAAAACCTTGGGCAAGTTTCCTTACTCCACACGCCTGATAATAATCTTCCTCACTATCTTCGTCTTGCCCCCTCCTTTCTCAGTTTCAGGTCCCAGCTGAAGACCTTTTCTCTTCGACCACGCCTTTGGTCACCTTTATGCCCCTGCCCCTGGCTCGGTCCTGGGATCCGCTACTGTGAAGCGCTCTGAGATGCCGTCCGGCGTGGAGGGCGCTATATAAATCGAAGTTGTTGTTGTTAATCCCTCAAGAAAAAATAAATAAATTGATCATTTCAATCCATGACTGTTTGGGGGACACAGCTATGCACAATTAGCTGCTTCTAAAAGTAATGAAACTGCCGTTTCTGGAAGAGTACATTCAATTCACTTTACAGTAAATTCTGTGAAGCTTTCTTGAGACGTCTAGAAGATGTGAAAAGTGTTGTATCAAATGTATTATTACTACATCCTAACCTAATTGTTTCACTGTCAAGGTTATTTTATTTTTAATTTCCCAGCAGATGCATTTTCATCTCCACTGACACATATTAAATCGTCATTCACTTAATAATAATAATACAATAAAAGCTTTGTTATCCGGCACCCTCGGGACCTGACTGGTGCCGGTTAATCAAATATGTTGGATATTCGAGCGGCAAGTTGCCAAAAATCCTACTCAAAAAATGTACTTATTTTAAAACATACCATATTAATAATAGACTAAATAATAACAGAATATTGTATGGATATTTACCAATAAAGCATTCCAGCACACTCGGTAAAATCGCATTCGGTAAGTTTAATAAGTGCGCATGCACATAGTGAGCACACCGGGAGTGTGCCGGATGCTCCGGTATGAGATCCGGTTGCTGGAATGGTGAATTATATTGGGAGATACCGGTTGGTTGAGCGTTCCGGTTGGTTGGGTGTTGGATAACCAAGCTTTTACTGTAATAATAATTGCATTTGACGTAGCACCTTTTCATATCTTTTAGATGTCTCAAAGCACTTCACACAATATACTGTAAGGTGAATTGAGTGTATTTTGGGGGCAAAACGCAGCAGCTAATGGCTGTTTGTGGGGCAAATAGTCAAAGTAGTGTAGACTTTATGCTAAAGTTGTATGAAGCGTTTTGAGACATCTTGGAGATGTGAAAGGATAAGTACTGTATCAAATGCAAGGATTATTATGAAGATCAGCTTGTACACTGCAGTGGTGCAGAGTGGCCACAGGGAGGCGTGCTTTTGTTGCTTCACCAAGGTCCGGTCAATCTGCTTGTAGTGTCCTCTCACTTTTCGCCGGCTTGCCAAATTCTCGTCGGGCGCAAGATGTTTTGGTGTGATATCATAAACAAAAAGCACCTGCATCAAACACAAGGAACTAAACAGACTTTTTTTTGGGGGGATGTGTGTGTTTTATTTGTAGGCCATGAACCGCTCTTTAACCAATGTGATCCTTGGGGGTTACGGTACCTCATCAACCGGTGGTGGTAAACCCATGGCGATCACTGGCACCCACTCGGAAGTGAACTTGGACCAGGCGGTTGAGATGATTAAGGAAGCCAACAGCATTATCATCACTCCAGGTCAGCACTTAGATAAGCAGTAAAAACCTTCTGATCGAAACATATTCATCGTACTTTTTTAAAAGGAAGCTTTAGATTTAGTGTTGCTTCAGATGGCTTCGAATTAATGTGGTCAACAACCTTGGTTATTGCTTGGTTGACCTTCCTATTGCAACATCTTCATTAAGCATAAAGCATTCTTTCCAAGAATTATTTATTTTTTATATTTAAAAAATGCACACAGCATTAAACATGTTGGATTTGGCACATTTCCTTCTCTATTAAAGCTTATTTATGTGTTTGAGTATATTTTTTTCCTTTGAAAAAAAAGTCTTGATTTCTATTCAACTAGTGTTCTCGTTTGGAGTATAAAAATACAAAGATGTTAATAATGGGGTTTTTGGCACAAACAGATTGTATACAAAAATGCAAAAAGAACAGCGACTATGTAAACTGTTTTAGTAGTTATGAAATCCGTTATTAATCCTATGTTCAAGAATTAACAAGGAATTGCCTTCTTCTGTGCTGTAAGATTTTATGAACCAGAATATAATATTCTATTATATTAATAATAAAAAAACAAAATCAGAAGTTGCTGGGAACACTCAGCAGGTCAGGCAGCATCTATGGAAAGATGCTTCATAGATGCTGCCTGACTTGCTTAGTGTTCAGATTTCTAGTATCTGCAGTATTTTGCGTTCTTCATTAATAACAATAATGCTTACATTTGATACAGCGCTTTTCACGTTTTCTAGATGTTTCAAAGTGGTTCACAGAATATACTGTGAAGTAACTGTATATTTGTTGGCAATTAAGATGATTGGCAAAAGAAGCAGTGGGGCGATGAGAATTTTTTTACATAGCGAGTTGTTATGATTTGGAATGCACTGCCTGAAAAGGTGATGGAAGCTGATTTAATAGTAACTTTCAAAAGGGAATTGGATACGTACTTGAAAAGGGAAGAATTGTCGGGTTATGGAGAAAAAATGGGACAAATTGAATAGCTCTTTCCACGGGCAGAAAGAGCCGAATGGCTGCCTTTTGTGCTGTGAGAGTCTACGGTTTTTGTTATGGATTTCATTTGGTAATGTGTTTTTAAAAAGTAATGTACAAAATACACTGTGAAATACTTTCAAACATCCTCCTGATTTGGAAGTGCTGTACCAAATGCGATGATAATCACAAGTTATTTTCTTCCTGCAGGTTATGGGCTTTGTGCTGCCAAAGCTCAGTACCCTATTGCTGAACTTGTCCAACTTCTAACAAAACAAGGAAAGAAAGTTAGGTATGTATTTAGTTTATGAAGAACAATTGATGGGCTGTTTTCCCACACTTGCTGTCTGGTCATCCTATCCCAGTCACAAGAGAGATTTCTCTCAGTCCCATAGAGTATGTAGAACACCCTGTATGGTTTGGATACTCTTTAAGTGAGGGGATGTGTTTCCACATCTATCAGACACACAGCTGACCCAAACAAGCCAGCCACACACTCCAGCTGTAACGTAAGGCTCATTCAAACCGTATTTGATAGTCAGGCTTCCATATGATAAGGGATAACAAAGTAGCATCTGTTAGCTCGTGCAGAAGCTGGTTCTGAGCCTGACATGTTTTCAGGCAAGTTTTCACTGTGCAATCACAGTCTGCGCACGGCAAGACCCTTTAGGCAAGATCCACTTTATTCAGTGGAAAACTGAAGAATGTCATAGACAGACCTAATGGTGTTTGGATAAAGTTCCTTGGAGTATTATTTACTGCTACATCTGTCTTGTGCAGAGTAAAGCAACATGTTCACAGACTCTGCTGCCCAGCAGTGTTTTGGGTGGTGGTGGTGGTGGTGGTGGAGCTATAAGTGTTGTACGTTTATAACCACGCAACGGATGTAACAGTTGTTAATATTGGTGAGTTTGCACAGAAGAATGTAAGCTGGCTGAATGAAAATTTGTACTCCAGACCTTTTATTTGCCTTTTATTTGATTGGTGCCTTCAAATATTCTGCTTTTGTGCTGTGCAGACCAGTGTGCTGTCAAACTTTGAAATGCGAGCGTTCGATAAAAGTACCTGCACTACATTTATAGGAATTGCAGACAATTTTATTTAAAACAAAGTCTGGCCTGTGGGCATCTGCAGCGCATTAGAAGCATTTGAGCAGAAAACTTGAGTGTATTGGTTTGTGCTCATTCCTGCTGGCTTTGTTATTCAGTCATCCAACCTGCAAAGTATTACTGATGCCCCAATAACTCATTAGATCAAAGAGATGCACGCATCTCCCTATTGTTAAAGACTGTCAAAGTAGCATTTGTTGCAATGCTTTTCTGCTATTAAATAAGTTTGCCAATCAATATTCTTCACCCCTTCATTGAAATGAGTTAAGAGTTATTTGCTTCTAAAAGTAATGAAACTGTCTTGTTTCTGGAAGAGTATGGAGCTGTTATACTTCATTTAGGGCCTTCCTTGTAGTTGTAACAGATCTAAACCTGTTTTTTCCTGTGTTTTTCCATGCTGTAAAGTATTTAAAAATAGTGTTAATTTCTGAATGCTGTTTTCCATCCCCGTTAGTCCGAACTTCCCTTTCTCACCTGTCCACCTGCCTCTCCACCACCCATTTGTTTTTTAAAAAGAGAAAAAATCCAGGTCAGGCAAATTATTCCTGGAGCAAGAGTATGAAATATACTGGTGTGTAATCTACATGAAGTTCACTAAATCTTGGTAAACTGTTGTGCCATAAATCTTATTAATACCTTTTTGTCAACGCATGGCTGATAGCCATCCACTGATGGGTGGTACTCCAACATACTCCATCCATCTGAAATGGATCTGAACTACACAACTACAATTCTGAATACGAATCTGTTTCCAAGTCAGTTCCAGAGATGGAGGGCTCTGACAATAAAGGTTTTAAAGGATATCTGCTGAGTTTCTGGGAGCCAGTAACCTTCACAAGCATCAGGCTCAGACAGTGTATGAAGCTTAATGTGTATAAGAACTCAAGATAGAGCTAGGGAGCCGGCGAGGAGTTGAAAACTTTTCTCTCCTCAAGGTGACAAAGACACAAATGGCAATTAAGATTTCAGCCTAATTTGGGGTGGGGGTAAGATGAACTGGTTCCAAGGTGATGTGTCTAGCAGTGGGATATTGGAACCAAGTTGTGATTTTGTAGGTCGTCAAGTTTTGGAATGGGACTGGTCCGCAGTATTCCTGGGCACTATTCATGGCAAATCATCCAGCTTCACTTGTTTTGGCTGGACTTGCTGGTCAGTAAATTGGAGGAGGGATTTTCCCCCACTCAGCTTGTGTTAGCCCGGCAAACCAAACCTCGACTGGTTCAGGTGGTTCTGGCTGGTCAGGCAGCAGGAAGCTTGCCAAATAGTGTTCTTTAATGGCAAGCTCTGCGGTTAGTTGATTAAATTGCAGTAGTACTGTATCCAAATGCACTCTGAGATCCCTGAGCCTTGACTCTTGGCAAAGCCTACACCTAATACTTTCTTGAAATGGGTAAGCTGGGTGTGTCTCTCCTGGTGTTCCATTCCAAATCCAGGGAATGTGTGATAGCTTGAGCGACTGGTAGATTTTTTCACCCGACTGCAAAAGCAAGAACTTGCCTGAATTCTTCTGGTTGTTCTCCCCTTTGTTCCTAGGTTTGGGATCCATCCGGTCGCAGGCCGTATGCCTGGCCAGCTGAATGTATTACTTGCTGAAGCTGGAGTTCCTTATGACATTGTGCTGGAAATGGATGAAATCAACACAGACTTTGCGGGTAAGAATTTTTGTAAGAGGAGAAAGATATCTCGACGAGTCTCTTGTGTTCAGCCATCGTAAAGCGATTGCTCTACATCGACGCTTTTAAACTTAAGGACTCTTATAGTTACCTTGCAAGCAACTCCTCAATGACTATGAGCTGTGCAGTGTGACTTTAGAAGGGCAGGATTAGAACATAAGCATTTGTCAGCCAAAAGAAGACCATAGGCCATTCAGCTCTTTGAGCCTGTTCTGCCATTTAATTAGATCATGGCTGATCTATACCTCAACTAATCCTTGCAATTTCTCGCTTTCTCCCCATATCCCGTAATACACTGACCTACCAAAAATCTATCAACCTAATTTTTGAAGCCCCCATTAACTTTTTTAGGGGAGAGAATTCCAGATTTCTACCACCCCTTGAGTGAAAAAACGCTTCTTGATTTCACTCTAAAATGGTCTGGTTCTAATTTTAAGATTACGTACCCTTGTTTTGGATTCCCCCACCAGAGGAAATAGCTTCTCTGTAGCTACCTGCTTGAATCCCTTTTATCATCTTCAATGATATCACCCCTCAATCTTCTACATTCAAGAGAATACAATCCAAGTTTATGCAGCCTTTCCTCATAACTTAACCCTTTTAGGCCTGGTAATATTCTGGTGAACCTCTGCTGCACCCCCTCCAAGGCCAATATATCTTTCTTGAGATGCGGTGCCCAAAACTGAACGCAGTATTCCAGGTAGCATCTGACTATCTCTATAAGCATCATTTGTTCACCTTTGTATTCCAGGCCTTTCGAGATAAAGGCCAATATTCCATTTGCCTTTTTGATTACTTTAAGGTCCATTCAGACCAAGGTTCACCCAGCTTGCTTTCCAACCATCCTGGCAGCCATGCGCACATGTCATCTCCAGAGTATCCTGCATCCCAAGATATTATTTCCTAACGGGATTCTATCTAATTTGATCTTGAAACCGTCGACATTTTCTGCTTCCACTGTGTTGCGTTGTTAATTCACTAATTTCTGAAAGGTTTGAGGGGTAAGAATGCATTTGTGGCCGTGTGAATTATACTCGAGTTAGCTGTGGCTCATTGCAGCAGCTGTAACATGTAATTTTAGTTCTCTAGTGCCTTTCAAGAGGCACTAAACCATTTAGTATTTTTGGGGGGTGTTTGTTGTGGTGGGGGTGGGGGGTGGAATGGAGTTGAGTGACTAGCTTTGTGGTTTCATAGGCATTTTTATTTGCATATTTCCCAGAGCTGAACTTTTTTGAAAACATTTTTAGTTTCGTGAGTAATCTGATAGGTCAGACTTTATTAACTTTAGGAAACTTTTATTAGGCCTGTGCAAAAAATGTCAAACTATCATATTTAAAAATGCATTTGGTTGAATTCTTGGCTATGCATTTCTCTCCCAGTTGTGAATTATGATCATATAGTACGGTTAGTTTTTTTTGGACTAATATGGTTATGGTTGTAAATTAAAACTTGGGAGACACAGCTAGAGTTCTCTGCTCAGTGTTTAGTTGGTCTGTCTGATACATACAAGTCTCTTAATAGGATAATGTAACAACAAATTGCATTTAGAGTGCCTTTCACATTGGTAGGATGTCCCAAGGTGCTCTTAATATCGAGTGATTGGCAAAAAACAGTGCTTTTTCTGTCCATACTGTAATTTGTGGTTAATGTTGAATTATTTTCCTGCTGCAGACACTGACCTTGTCTTGGTTATTGGAGCCAATGATACCGTGAATTCCGCAGCACAGGAAGATCCAAATTCAATCATCGCTGGAATGCCAGTCCTGGAGGTTTGGAAATCCAAACAGGTGAGTAAAGGAGGCAGAAGAACTGCCAGAGAGGACAGTTGCTCATTCATGTGTCACTGTTGCTAATAGACCCATTGTGCAACCTATAACAACACCAGTGGAGGAGAACAATACTAATTCATAAGACTTTCCCTAATTTCAAAATAATATTGATATTCTGATTTGGTTACCAACGTTTCCAAAAGTGTCTGGGGGAAAAACCTTGGCACAGCTTCTCCAGAAATCCCAACCAAAACCAACACTCGTTAAACTTTTCCCATCATAATCCAACCCCAATTTAATATCCGTCCCCGACCATTGATACAAGTTTCCCAAATATTTGCTGTCTTTGGTGAAAAAGTCTACGATTCTTTGAATTTATTTTCAGGATTCCATGTGTAAAGACTACTACTTGTGGAGTCCTGTAGCTCAGTGGTTAGAGCACTCGGCTTGCAAATGAGAGACCTGGGTTCAATTCCAGGCAGGGCGAAACCTTGGGCAAGTTTCTGTACTCCACACGCCTAATAATAACCCCTCAAACAAAACAATAATGATAATAAATTGGTCATTTCAATCCACGACTGTTTGTGGGACATTGCTGTGTGCAATTCGCTAGGGCATTTCGCCCACAAATATACAGTCAGTTCGATTTACAGTATATTCTGTGAAGCGCTTTGAGACGCCTAGAAGATGTGAAAAGCGCTATATCAAATGCAGGGATTAGTATTATTATTACTACTACAGATTTCAGCAAATGGGAACTTAATATATGAATGCATGGGAGGCACTGGGAGTGCTTTAACCAATTAGCTTTAGTTCATGCTCAATGACTGTGAGCACTACAATTACTACTGGAGACCACAAACAGGACATGTAAGTTTGACTTTCAGTAAGTAGGTCCACCCTTCTCATCAACTTGCTCATCTTCAGCATTCACGAACAGCCATTGCTTGTTGTTAATACAGGTTATTTGATTTCATGCAACGGAAAATTATTTTTATAAATGCTAGAGAACATTTTTCCTTTCTCTTTAGAGAGAGGAGAAAAATCTGTCAGTTCAATTATTGCTGGTGAACTGCTTAGTCTTAATTTACTTGGGCATAAATTCCACTATGTCAGGGTGGAGGTGTTGCTCTTGAAGCCTATCTAGATTTGCCCTAATTTCAAAGGGTGCAAAGAGTTGTGGCTTCAGTCACAAAGGAATTTGAGTTGTAACCAACAGCTGTGGTGTACTTAATCCAGTCATGTTTGAGAGTAAAGAGATTTTCTTAACATTAGGAAGCTTCATGTAGGAAGCTTCATGTAAAAAGCTTTGTGTCTGTCCTGATGGGCTTCACAGTTACTGTGGTCACAATGAGAATGTGTTTATTTGGATAAGGCAGTATCTTAATTGCAAATGCTACATTATATGGCACCCTTTTCCTTCTGTTTCTCTCTTTTCGCTCACCCCCCTCCCTATCCCGATGGGGGTAGGAAGATTAGAAGCATTCCCTCAGATTGGGTCATTGAAAAATTAATAAGGAAATGTTTTTTTTAAAAAGTAGTGATTGTTTTTTGGCGCCTGCGCTCACTCAGGATTAATTGGACATTGCCAGGATTAATAGCCTTTTGTGCACAAAGAATTGCACAGTATATTGTTGTGCACATCACTGTTTGCTACCCACTTTTACTTTCAGTGACATGTCACACCAAATGGGATTTTGTCCGGTTGCGTTATTGGGGAAAACACCTGGAATTGCTGATACTACTAAATCAAAAATTGCTTTGTGTTTCATAGGTCATTGTGATGAAGAGATCTCTAGGCGTTGGCTATGCTGCTGTTGACAATCCAATCTTTTACAAGCCCAACACCGCCATGCTTTTGGGTGACGCTAAGAAGACTTGCGATGCACTCCGCGGAAAAGTCAGGGACTCAGACGAATAATGTTAAATACAAGAGAATGCTTGGTACTTAGTGGTTTATTTTGAACTAATCAGTGTTAATTGAAAGCAAATGGTTAGCAATAACTAAATCCAAAACTCAGTAGCTTTGGCCAATAATTCTTTGAGAAAGGTGGCATTCACGCAGACTTGTGCATCGCTTTCCCCAACATTTATATTTTTGGACTCTTTCATTTTCACCTTGAATCGTGGAAATTATTCTATTGATAATCGGAATAAAATTCTCATGGTTTTATACAAGGGAGATGGGCAGGTCACAAGGCATTTCATTAAATTGACGTGACCACTAAGTGTGTGTAGGTCAATTTGTATCCCAGAGATCTTGCATAGTAGCATCTCACTATAGTTCTGTGTGGCACCTCAACCAGTGACAAACTAAGTATTATTTGTGGTTCCCTCACAAATAGAGAAACTGTGTGATACAGCCTATTTAGGATGTATCGTGCATGTGTTATCGGCCTTTTTGTTTGGATGCCAAAATCAGCATTATAGGGAGGGTCTACTATATAATATATTAAGCAACCTTATGCCAGCAATTATTGAAATGTAACATTTGGAAAATGTACAACAGAATAAATACTGTCATTAGGGCCAACAAAATGTGTTCAGAAACACACATGCTTCAAATAGACATTCTTGTTGAGTGCAACAGAAATGTCAGCCAACATAATAAAGATCCCATACAACCATCGTTTTGTATTGCATTAAGCGACTATGAGTTGTATTTTATTGCAGGGTACAGTGATAAATAAATACAATGAATAGACTTTTCTAACTTAAGATGCTGTTTTCTGTAATGAAAGATCATCTGTTAGCTAAAAACTAGCGGTGTGTTTGTTGTGCACTGTGCTCTCACGAGTTACAATAAATGCCTGCAGACAAATGAAGTGTAATGAGATTACTGTGGAATCAATAATAGTTGCAATTTTTATAGTGTATGAGGATTGTGTAAAGTCAGTCAGACAGTATATTTATATAACGCATTATAAATCGGGACCATCATTGAGAAAACCTCAGCAAGGACTTTATAATGTTCCCATAGCTACCTCCTAAGTTTCTTATTAGACCACATTTTTTGTTGACTATCTGTTTCTGATGTGCAACTTCTCCTATATGAGAATTAATATGCTAGAGTGCACACTAAAAACACAGTAAGCAATGAGCCTTTCAGTTTACTAACCTCTGTAATGAACTCCCATCAAATTGCATTTTGTTTCAAGAAGTGGTTTACAAAATCCCTATTAAATATAGTACAATCTGGAGGCAATGTTTAATTACTCTGCTGTGCTGATGACTGAATGGTTTATGGAACAAGGCATTATCTAATAAACTTACACCATCACTATAGGAAAAGATCCATCTAATAAAATGTAATATTGGTAAATATTTATGAAGGTTTGAATTGCTTATTTTAGGTTGTACTGTACTGATAGTAAAATATTTGGTTAAGTAAATACTTAGTGAATGTAAAAAGTGCTGTTTGTTAGACCGAGTTCTCTTTGCCTAACCATGTGTGTACATTCTAATGGTTGCAAAGCATATCTAGGATAAACTGGCTTTTGGAGTTTTAATTATGGATTCAGCATGTTGCTGTTTGAGAAATGGACCCAATTCAATGTTTGCATTGTGCTTGACATGGAAAGCAGCTCAATAAAGAACCTGACTAAACTTCTGTTTTGAATGTTGCTCAAGCTGAAATTTTAGAATCACTATCTATTAAGGATTGTTCGCTATAATTTGGGAGACATTTAATGATGCTTTTCTTCCTGCTACCTTTCTTACATTTCTTACATTTCAAGGAGTTGATCAGTATTGTGGGCTTGAGTACTGCCTTCCAAAGTACATATAACTGGGTTTAAAGGAATTGCCTAAGTGTGCAGGGTTCTCTTTAAAACACACACACTGTTAATCTTGCAATATATAGGAACCCCCACAGAACATTGTACATTGTAATTTATACAAATTAGCACTTTTCCCCTATGCTCATCACAATATGCTTGATTGCATCACAAAACATTGAAGCCGTGTTAAAAACAATAATTAGACCGTGTACAAAACAGCGGCAATGATTGGACAGCAAGACTCTGAATTGAGGGGTTTGTATATAACTTCCTAAACCTTGAGATAAGGTTACAGGTTTCAAGTCGGTCTTGGGTATGTTTTTATTTATATAATATCCTAGCTTGTTTGTGTTTGGGGGATTGAGTCCTCTGATTTCCACTCCGCACTGGCAGATTGGATTATTGAAAAGCATGTGGAGAATAACCTCATTCAAAGAAAGACTTAGGAAAGCATGTAATCAATCTTGACACGCCACTGCAAAATCTCTTTAATGGAGATAGCTTTGGAGGTCAGCTTTGAATCTCTTCCAAATCAAACTGATATGTTTGGAGATATAATTTGCAGCGTGCAGTCTCAATTTTGAACGCATTGCACAGAATAAGTAAAAACTGATCCATACGTCTGTGGTAAAGTGGAACTTATCATCATTGTGCTGGAACTAAACAATTTTTGATATGTGAAAAAAAAAGGACTTTAGATTTTTTAAGAGATGGGGAAAGCAGGTTCGAAGACGAAAGATAACGTAGTTACTGTTAGATTTGACACCAGTGTAATTTAAAAAGCCATGAGAATAGACGACCAGAAAACTGGAATTTGTTTTCTACATTTGGAGTACAGCCCATCTAGCTCATTCCACCAGTTTATTAGTTCTTGGCAGATATTTTAATCACAATGTTCTATTGTGATTAAAATATACCATACCCCTTATTCCCATTACACCCCGACTATCTACCTATCTTTTAAGGGTAAACAAAACACAAAATACTACAGATGCTGGGAATCTGAAACAAAAACAAAAGTTGCTGGGGAAACTCAGCAGGTCAGGTAGCATCCATGGAGAAAGGAAAAAGAATCAACGTTTCAGGTCTGCAACCCTTCGAAGATTCTTTTTCCTTTCTCCATGGCTGCTGCCTGACCTGCTGAGTTTCCCCAGCAACTTTTGTTTTTGTTATCTTTTAAGGGTCCCTATTGACTTCATCCCTATTCATTCCATCCAAAAGCACTATTAAGCAACCAATAACCTATACTGATTGGTCTGCGTAGAGGTTAGCAGTTGCATCTCAAGCGCTGCGCCTGCATCGTTTAATGGGAAGGGATATATGTCTAGCTGCGGGCCTGAGGATGGTGGCAATACTCATGCATTTCTCATTTCATGCTGAGCTGTATTGCCCACCAGGCATTTCCTGGTCCCTGCTATCCACCTAGTGAGGGCTCAAACCCAAGCTTGTTTGTACAAATGACCCAACCAGTGACAACAACAACAAAGCATCTTCTTGGATTCCCCAAGCCATGTTTCTTGCCAATTGGTGCCTAATACTCTCCAGAATTAGGTAAGGCAGATGTGTTTCTCTAGTGAGAGAGAGAGAGAGAGAGCGTATTCTATTCCAATAAACATTCTTGGGAATTTTCATGGTGGAACACATGGAACGGATTCTGTTTGGTTTGAATACTCTTTTAAGCCTTGGTGATGGTTTTCCGTATGTGTCAGACATCATTCGGCTAACCCGAAAGAAATTCATAGATAATTTCCTAAAATCTCAATATTCTCATTAATAAGTTTCACCCCCAAAATATAGTCAATTCACTTTACAGAATATTCCGTGAAGCGATTTGAGACATTTAGAAGACATGCAAAACGCTATATCAAATGCAAGGATTATTATTTATATAATAATAATAATAATAATATTCAAATATATTATTCAAATATATTATTAAAAAGTTTCATTATGAATTTTATTGAAGAAATCTATGCTTTAATTTGCAAATGAACACATTTTTTATACTAAGAGTTCATTCAAAAGTGCTGTTCCGTGACATGAATTTGAGCCAACATGGCTTCAATCTTTAACTTTGCTGGAGCTTGTCATTAACTCCAAACTATATAAAACTGCTAAAGCTTATCTAATTTGATGATTGATGGAACTCGCACAACATGCAGGAACTATAAGGTTATCATAATGGATAATGCATTGAAATTTTGAATGATTTAAAAAAAACTCTTGTCCTAAGTAAGATTTTGATTGTTACTTTTTGTTAAAGAATTTCAACTGATGCTCAAATAGATCTTCACTTATCAGCCAATGAAAATCGGAAGTTAAATTCCAATAGAAGAAAAATAAGTGGTAAGTTAAGTGGTAGAAAGATTTTTTAAAAATTGACAGAACTAGAAGGATAGAGTAAGCAGGATGAATACATGTTAGCCTTTTAGGTATACACAAGATCGAAAAGCCTCAAGTTATTGTTTCTCGTTTCTGAAACAATATTGCTCGCTATTGCTCAAATTAATATGAATAATAATAATAACCCTTGCATTTGATATAGTGTCTTGTCATGTCTTTGAGTCATCTCAAAGTACTTTGCAGAATATATTGTAAATTGAAAATATATGTTGTATTCTCTGCCCCCAATCTCACTGCGATCTAATTCCCCCTTGAAATTGTCAACATATGCCAAGTACAGGGTGACCAAAACGTCTTATTTTTCAGATACCCTATTATCTAAAAGAAGCATCATCGTTTCCTTAAGACTTATGAGACACCGTAAGGGTATCACAACGTTTTGGTCAACCTGTACCAGCAAACTTTTTGTAGCGGAGAATTGTACAATGCAATAGAAATTGTTGTTTAGTACCAGAAGCTGATTTAGCAAGACACATCATTTGTCATTTGTTCGACTTAAGAAGTACCGTGTAATAATATATCATAATGTTGTTTCACTTGAAGCCATGTTAACCAACTAGTTAAAGTTAAAGTACTCTCACAGAATTCAGTGAATATATATTTACCTTCATTTGGCTGCATAATACAGTACAGTATTGTCCCGCCCACTGAGGAACGGGCCAGAGCTTCCTCCCTCTCATTGGATGGGAAACAGTCCAGTTAGTGGCTCTGAGGTGATTGACAGCCTGCAGCTGCTTGTGAGTGGAAGTGGCTCACCTGTCAATCAATCTTCATTTGACGTCTGCCAATCCCTCCATTGTTCTTCCCTGTTCCCCGCCCCCACCCCCTCGCTGATTGACAGCCCAACTTCAATCGCTTGCGAATGGCTGGAGTCTGCCATCCATCACACTTTGACTCTTCCTATCTATACGATAATGATAAATAATAATCCCTGCCTTGGATATAGTGCTTTTCATGTCAAAGCGCTTCACAGAATATACTGTAAAGTGAACTGACTGTATATTTGTGGGTGAAAATGTGGCAGCCAATTGCGCACAGCAGTGTTCCACAAACTGTCGTGGATTGAAGTGACCAACTTTTTTTGGAGTGATTATTGTTAGTAAAGGCCCAAGGTTTCGCCCTGGCTGGAATTGAACCCAAGTCTCTCGTTTGTAAGGTGAGTGCTCTCTGAGCTACAGGACTCCACATCCCGGAGTCACTTGTGGCTAAAGGCTGGACGCCCAGAATGCTCGAGTGAGCACATTCAGTTGTAACAGGGGTGTCATTTTACCCGGAAATTAATTGGATTTTCATCCGAATTAACAGACCTGTTTAAAGCAGGTAAGAATACAAATGAATCAGGGCCAGGTTTTTTTGTTCGATTTACCCATCATCCAGGGTTAACCTGTGTCCGACAAAAGTACACATTGATAGAATACCTTTCATATCAGCAGAACATTCCAAGGCAGTGCAGTGTAAGGTTTGCAACTGGACTGGAGCTGGAGGCATGTGAGATATGCTATTATAAACATAATAATAAGTCTTTAATTTGATATAACGCTTTTCACATCTTATCAACATCTCAAAGCACTTCACAGAATATACTGTAAAGTGAATTGACTGTATATTTGTGGGCGAAATGCGGCAGCCATTTGCGCACAGCAGTGTCCCACACACAGTCGTGGATTGAAATGACGAATTTTTATTGTTGTGTTTATTGTTGGAGGGATTATTATTAGGCATGTGGAGTAAAGAAGCTTGCCCAAGGTTTCGCCATGATCTGCCTGGATTTGAACACAGGTCTCATGCTTGTAAGGTGAGTGCTCTAACCACTGAGCTGTAAGAGTTCTGCTAATCCACAGATTGCTGTTTCCTCATTGTCAAGGTATGACTTTCCTTCTGCAATGCTAAGATGAATCCCTTATATTTTTAATACTTTATTCATACTTTCATACTTTTGCTACATGCTTCATTATATCCTCTTTCATTATGTCAACTAATAGGTTACCAGGTACAGATGTCCGACCTACTATTCTGTAGCTCCTAAAGTTATCTCTATGCCTCTTATAAATAGGTGTTACATTTACCTTCGATTCCTGGACCTTATCTACTTGAACGTGCTTGATTTTCTAACTACTCCCATAAGTACCCGAGTGTGCCAATATGTACATTCCTTGTTCAGGTGGACATTAAAAATTCACTGGCACTATTTGAAAGGAGAAGTGTTTTTTTCAAGTGTCCTGGCCAATAATCCCCCCAGATAAAATATGTAATTCACTTCATGGCTGTTTGTGGGACTTTGATGAACAAAAAAGTTTGCTACATTTCCCTGTGAAAACACAGTCACTACACTTTATCTATCCTCCCCACGTGAGAAGCATTTATCAAATAGATTTACTGGCTCTGTTACTCTGTTTTCTTCAATGCTCCATATTTGTGTTTGCTTTTTAAAGTCACTTCCTTACCCATTACTCTAAAAATTGTAACTCTACATTGGATTAGCAGCTCACACAGCTTTATCGGTGAACAACAACAACAACTCTGATTTATACAGCGCTGATTTATACAGCGCTCTCCACGCCGTACGGCGTCTCAGAGCGCTTCACAAAAACAGATCCCAAACATAAATGGAGATAAAGAATATGTTGAGTACCATTATCTTCTGCTGGTCACTCAATGCTAACCCACGCTTGGTGTCCATCAGGATTGACAGCTTGATGAATGAATCTTTTTACAAACTCATTTTACTTTTGTTTCATATTCTCCCAAAACATAATCTCATTTTCCCAAAATGAAACTATCTTAATATTTGACTAACTTAAATCTATATTATTATGTTTTTTTCTTTATTGTCACAGTTAATTCTTGCAGAACTGTTCAGGCTCATGGTTGTTCACAGATCTGCTGAGGTTAAAACATTACATTTTCTTCTATTCAATTTTGTAGATCCATTTCCTACTTGTGTATCGCTGAAACTATTATCATAACTGCAGAATTTGCTCCTGTAAAGCCATGCAGCTCTGTGCTGTTGTTTTTGGCTTTAGACTTTAATAAGATATACAATCTCAGTTTGCAGTGATTACTGGATCCCAAATGTAACCCTTATCCTCTTCCAGGTTATAATCAGTTCTGGTGGACTGTTGAATATTAAAACTAATGCAGCATCTGCTCCAGCACCACACTTCACATGCTGTGTTAAGAAGCAGTCACTTATTACATCTGAAATTGCTTGTGCTTTCATCCCTCCCTCTTGTTTGTCCCTGGTCTGTCTGCATTACCTCTGGGATATTGAAATCCCCATGATTATCACAAATGAAAGAAGTTTGGAAGATTGATTCCTCTCATTAGGGCAATAACGCCTGGCTGGGAGTTGAACTTAATTGTACACAAGCTTCTACATCTCCTCTTTGAGTCTATGGCCTCCTGTGACTGATTGACCTGTTTCCACTTAGTACCAGAGAGCTCCATCCTATATATTTGTTTTGTTACTCTCATAAGTCACAGATGAAATGTAGCTGCAACTTGCACTGATGTCTATGTAGACTAATTAATGCATCTGCGTGGCTTGAACAAATATCATTAGAAACGTTTGTCAGTTATTTTGCTCCTTTGGAAAAAAAGGATTTAGGGAGGTGACTGGTGTCAGAAGATGACAAGAAAAGGAACTTCAGATCATCATTTCCCTCCTTCCATCCTGAGATTGAGACATTTTTTATTTCCTGATAAATAAGAAAATAAGGCCTGACGACTGCTTGTCTTGATGTGATTCAGCGCCTACAGACGTCCTCCTGATGTGAAAGGCGCTATTCAATTGTAATTTTGTTGTTGTTGTCAAAATATTGCAACTCTCACTGGCTCCTGTGTTACAATGCGACAAAGATCGGCGTTTTGTTCAGAATTTTTAGGTGGATTGTACGTGTGCAATGCACTAAGTATCTATCCCAAACAACACCACCAAATTACATTTATAGAGCGCCTTTCACGTCAGGAGGACAAAGCAATGTAAAATGTCCTGAGTTACAGAACTTTCCTCACAGAGGTTGCTGCTATTTGAGCATCAACAGGACACTTGCATGTAAGCTTAATTTGAAGTAATAATAAAATACTATAATAATAATGATTGCATGTGATATAGCGCTTTTCACATCTTCTAGACGTATCAAAGCACTTAATGATTCATGAGTATTGTCAATTTAATCTTCAATTGAATGTTTTCCCATGTTATATTTTAATACTAAGTGTTCAAAGTTTAATGTTCTCTACAGGCAAAATAAGATTCTCTCTGTGAGTTATTACAGAATCTTATTTATTTGAACAGCTCTGATCAAATATATAATTGTTCAGTGCTCTGAGACGGTATATAGCTCTACATAAATGCAAGTAATTGATGTTGCTATTAATTTATACCATTATAATTGGAGTTAGTAACTTCTGCTGAATTTTACAATTACCGCTTCATTGAATCTCCTGCAACTAGCAAAATACATAAACTGTTAGTGCTGTCATTTCCTTACCTAATAATAATCTGTGCATTTCACTTGGTGCCTTTCATGTCAGGTTCAAAATTTGGACAGTTCAATGTGCTTCAAAGGATTTACTACAAAGCATAGTGAGTGTGTATTATAGCATGTAGGCGAACATCTGGACATTTGTTCTGGACATACCTGTCTATTATTGGAACAGGGTGGGATTCGTAAGGCAGCAGTTGGAGTGGTTAAATGATTCGACAAAGGTTCGCATGTGGTTTCGTCCATCAATATGCCAGAAAACAGAATGTGAAATGTGCTGTGACTCTGATTTTTCACGATTTTTGTATATATTATATCATGATTACTACTCCCCATAGGGGAACTGTGGAACCTATCTACTGTAATATTGCCTTCTTTTTTTATTTCTGCCAATAATAATATCATAATAAAATCCACTTGTGAGGCCAACCAGAGACTGGGAAAGAAATCACTAGTTGGCAAATAACTTCCCCCTGTACTGTTTCATACATTAGTACATCTAATAAAATTTGTAATTCATCAGTGTATTTCAATAGCAGCATTTAACAAGTCATTACAGTGCTAAGTACAGGAGAATCTCACCCCATTCTCACCCCAGATGTGAACATTTCACACAAAGATTTTTTTTTGCATGATCAAATATTTCTCTTTGATGTCAGCTGTATAATAATCTCCATTTGTGCAAAAATCAAGTTAGAAGACACTATTATGCACACTGTGAAACTTGTGGGGGAAATTATCCATTCAGAATAAGTTAGAGGAAACTTTATAGTTTGCAAACAATGAATGTTCATTCAAATATAAAAAATATTTTAGATTCTAAGTTTATATTGTATGAAAGGTCTTGATTTTAGGAAGCCAAGTTAAAATAACAGTTGAGTGGCAAGGGGCTGAGAATGTTATCCTTTCTGGGACATTTGCTAGAATGAAGCAAAGGGAGTCCTGTAAGGTTAGGGAGTTTGCCTCACAAGCGAGAGGACCTGGGTTTGATTTCCGGCAGGGAGTAACATTAGGCAAGTTTCCTTACTCCACATAGTTATGTTTTCCTAGCAGTAAGCAGGAACATGGTTGTTAGTTGATTGGCAGGTTGCTTTCCAGGGATAATAATTCATCAAAAAATGATTGGGTCACTCAACCCACGACTATTTGTGGGACACTGCTGTGCTTAATTGGCTGCTGCGTTTCGCCCACAAAATACCCAGTGAATTCACTTTACAATATATTCTGTAAGGCGCTTTGAGTTGTCTCAACAATATAAGGTGCTGTAACAAATGCAAGGATGGTGATTATTTTTTTATCATTATTGTAATAAAGGGATGAAAATCTCCTCACAGCTGTAGCTAATGAAATGTATTTGTACAGTTCTCAAGCCAGGTCCATTTGGGCACAAGTCCACAGCACACAACTATCCATAATTCATCGCTAATTGGCAATCTCAGTCAAAGAGGCCACAAGGATGGCTTTTGTGAGGAACCCCAAAAAAGTTGCACTCCTGCCGTTCTGGAGTTGAGATTAAGGAACTTTTTTTGTATATGGAGAAATAATTTCTTTGCAGTTGGAGGGAATTAATCTACACTTCAGTAGATAAGATATATTTTAAGATCTTCTTCTGTATTGAAGCTTGAATGACACTCTCCATCAGAGATTGAAGTACATTACATATGATCAACGATAGCACCTTCGACAATGAGGACTTCCCCAACTAGTAACACACTGGTGTGTCAGCTTAAACTGTGCATTCAAGTGCCAATATGAGACTGGACCTCGCAGCTGTATGACTCAGAAGCAAGCCCGCTAGCAACTTTACCAAGCTGATACCAATGCCATTCATACCTTGGCATATTTCTGTTCTTTTCCAACTGTGTGTTCTCGAATTGGCTGGATGTAACTAGTGGAGTGCCACAAGGATCAGTGCTTGGGCCTCAGCTATTTACATCGATGATCTGGACGAAGACATTGAATGTAATGTGTCTAAATTCACGGATGACACTAAACTAGGTAGCAGAGTGAGCTCTAAGGATGATAGGCTAGGGGTGGGCAAGTAGGTGGCAGATGGAATTCAATGTTAGCAAGTGTGAAATTATTCACCTAGGCAGCAAGAATAAAATAATAGATTATTTTCTAGAGGGGAAGAAGTTAGATAGTGTTAGTATTCAAGGGGATTTGGGTGTCCTTGTACACCAGTCCCAAAAAGTTAGTTTGCAGGTGCAGCAAACAACCAAGAAGGCGAACGGTATGCTAGCGTTCATTTCAAAAGGTTTAGAGTATAAGAGTAGGGAAGTCTTGCTGAAACTGTATAGGGCCCTGGTGAGACCGCACCTAGAGTATTGTGTGCAGTTTTGGTCTCCTTATTTAACAAAGGACATACTTGCCTTAGAGGGTGTGCAACATAGATTCACTAGGTTAGTTTCTGGGATGAGGGGACTGACCTATGAGGATCGGTTGAATAAACGAGAGCTGTATTTTCTAGAGTACAGAAGAATTAGGGGGGATCTTATTGAAACATATAAGATTCTTAAAGGGCTAGGTAAAGTAAACACTGAGGGACTGTTTCCCCTGATAGGAGAATCTATAACCAGGGTTCACAGTCTTAAAATTAAGGGTCAGCCTTTTAGAACAGAGTTGAGGAAACATTTCTTCACTCAGTGGGTAGTGAATTTATGGAATTTATGGAATTCACTACCCCAGAATGCTGTAGATGCTCAGTCCTTGAACATTTTCAAGGCTGAGACTGATAGATTTTTGAAAAATAGAGGGCTTAGGGGATATGGGATAGGGCAGGTAATTAGAGTTAGGTCAGAAGATCAGCCATGATCTTATTGAATGGCGGAGCAGGCTCGAAGGGCCGAATGGCCTAGTCCTTCTCCTAATTCTTATGTTCTTATGTGTGGTTCGATTTCTCACTCATTTACCTGTAACCAGCAAAATCAATTATATTGTTATATTGATTCCAAATGCAACAGTATGTGAACTGTAGTGAGTAGATTGCCTGGATGCAGATGAACAAATTCTCCAATTATTTTTGTGCTGCTAGAGTTGCTCTGCAGAAGCGGAATATTGTGTGTGAAAGGAAAGGAGGCCAGGGCTATATAGTGGGACAAATAATTAATAATTTATCCATTCATTTGATGTGGCACCTTATCAAGTCATTGAGGCGGCTCAAAGAGTTTCACAGGATTTGCTGTAACGTATATTTTGTAGGCAAGCACAGCGCTTACCTTAAGCACTACAATGTCCCAGACACTGCCATGATGTTGTGTGAATGAACAATTTTATCCTGAAGATAGTTAGCCAGGACACGGGAGAAAATCCTTTCTCTTTTTGAATTGTGTAATGGGTTTGTTAACATTCACCTGAACAGACCAATGGGACCTTGGTTTTTACATCTCATCATATTGGACTTTTTATATGATTTCCTTTCGGGTTCAGAAGCGGCTATACAAAATTTTACTCAGGAAGAGAGAGTGGGTGAGGTCAAGTCCATAATTCGGTCGGTTGGGAAACATTATAACTCTCTTCCACCATACCTCCTCCTTGCCCACTCCTTCCCCTTTTTCAGATTGCACTTGAAGACCATCCCCTTTGTCGGACGTCACCTCCGACAATACAATTGCTCCAGCAGCCAGTGGGTCAGTCTGGTGATGCTGTACATTATCTCTGCTTATTACTGTAGTATGGGATGATTAATGGCCAAGGGATAAAGTGACAAGCAGAAGCTCAAGTGCCCTCTACAGGAGGAGAGGAAAAGTCACTTTGGATTGCCAAGTGGTCACAGGGTATAGGCTGTGCAGGGATTGGCCTCTCAGCAGCAGAGGTATGAAAGCCAAAGGGAACCTGATGATAGGGAATACCGTACTTAGAAAATAGTCTTCAAACTCAACCTTTAAGCAACCAGGCTTTTATATTTAGACTGACATCTTGACGTGTGCCATGGATTCGTGGAGTCCTGTATCTCAGTGGTTAGAGCACTCGCCTTACAAGTGAGAGACCTGGATTCAATTCCCGGCGGGGCAAAACGTTGGGCATGTTTCCTTACTCCACACACCTAATAATAATCGCTCAAAAAAAATTTGGTAATTTCAATCCATGACTGTTTGTGGGTCACTGCTGTGCGCAATTGGCTGCCGTGTTTTGCCCACAAAATGTACAGTCGATTTACGTTACAGTTTATTCTGTGACGTGCTTTGAGATGACTCAACAACATGATAAGGCACAATATCAAATGCAAGGTTTAGTATTATAATATGCACTTCTCCTAAGTTAGTGTGAATGTGTTAAAGTTGTCCTTTAGGCACAATGCAAGTCAATACAGTGTTCAGTTTTCTGGAGGAGGAGAATGTGCAAATGTGTGTTGTAGACTATAATAATAACAATCCATGCATTTGATATAGCACTTTTCACATCTTATCGATGTCAAAAAGCACTTCACAGAATATACTGCAAAGTGAATTGACTGTATATTTGTAGGCCAGATGCAGCAGCCAATTGCGCACAGCAGTGTCGCATAAACAGTCGTGGATTGAAATGACCAATTTTTATTATTGTGTTTTTTTTGGAGGGATTATTATTAGGTGTGTGGAGTAAGGAAACTTGCACAAGGTTTCGCTGTGAACTGCCTGGATTTGAACACAGGTCTCATGCTTGTAAGGTGAGTGCTCTAACCACTGAGCTACAGGAGCTCCTGACACCAAATATAAAGAATATCCGAAACTCAGGCACGTACATGGCGTGCTTTTTAACATACTGCCATAACTGCAGTTCCATGGTGCCATTTGCAAGGTATCACCATCTGCTACTTCATTATAATCTAATGAACTGTGTTAAACTAAAAGAAATCCCAATGCTGTATTCAGAAATACTTTATGCAATCACTGTCTGAATCCTCATGGGCCCTCCTCAGTCTTTCCAAAGCCCAGATGGAAAGATGAAACTAGCTGAGTTAAAAGCTTTGGCTGTGGGTGGTATACTTACTGTACACTCTCAGCACAGATTGCAATCACTCAACCAAATTGCCTACTCTCATGCCAGCATACTCAAAATGGTGACATTTTCATGCAGAGAATAATTTGCAAATGCAGAGGCTGACAGTGATTTCCTGGCAAAGATAATGTTACTTTATTAAAAGATATTAATAACACGGTTGAGTCTGCTGCTGCTGACCTGTTTCTAGCTTGAATTAAAGATGATTATTAATAAACATGTTTGGAGAATTATTGTGCAGAAAATGAATGTGTGAATCATTCTGTAACAATCAGGCCAATAGCTCACTGTAAGAAACTAAAGCAGAAACATTCTCAGTCTTAGGCTTACTACCTATGTCGTAAAATGTAAATTGTGCTGAATTTTGGAAAGTTCTTTAATTTAGAATTTTTAGACTAATTTCCTACTGTTCTTTGGGATTTTGTCATGTAGGCATTTCAAGACAAGGTGGAGTTTTTTTTTTGATAAGAACATAAAGGGAGAATAGAAAATGAAATATATATTTGTTTCAGTGATCACAGAATAGTAGAATATTACAGCTGCCTGTTCGCCCCTTCAAGTCAGCAGTGATGTTTTTCTCCACTGAATGTAATCCCAATCTCCTGCTTTTGCTCCCCATACAGTATAGTCCTCCTCTTCAAGCATTTATCCAATTCCCTTTTAAAATAATTTATGGAGCCTACTTGAACACAGGCTACATAAACTTCACCACAGTGATAGATGTATGGAACTGATTATCAGCACAGGGGGAGCACAAGAAATACAAAAGAGTTTCCAAACGGAAGTGGTAATGTCCTGCCGACTAAATTGATTTAGAATTAATTGATTTAAATACTTGAAAGACTCTAAAGGGAAGTCCTGAAAGCCCGGTGGTTTACCCTCGCCTGAAACTGTTCTTGCTATGTACTGCATATGGGAGAACGTCAGCCAACCAACATAAATTGGGAATGCCCCTGGTGGGATGTAACAATATAGTTCCTGACTGTGTCCTGCCTCCTCTGCGTTGGGGAGCCTGTGGGAGATAACTCTCTACTACACATGGTTCTTGTACAAAATACAGACACTCATAACAGAAGAGGAGCATTTGAAACATGATGTGATAATAATCATCCTTGCATTTGATATTGTGTCTTTCATGTCATTTGATATTGTGTCTTTCATGTCAAAAGGCTTCACAGGATATATGGTAAAGTATATTTTGCATGTGAACACATTTGTCTCATTAAACATCTCAGAGTATAGTTCATACATTCATGGTAACTTATTGGATTTCAGCCATTTGACCTGACCACAACTTAGGTTTTGCACATGCCAGGTCAAAACCTAGTGCACAAAGCACGGGTTACCATAGCTCAATAACTTTCAATCTGCATTGTGAAACAGAACACACATACAGCCAAATCCTACTGTAGGAGTATAAGCGCCAATCAGGTAAACTGCACTGGGAGTCACAACTCATGAGTAAACCAATTGACGATAAATAGACTTTAAAAATCATTATATGTGTAGCACACAAATGTACTTTAGTGCAATGGAAAAAACTCTGAAATGAATCAACAAGAAAATAGAAAGGGAGATAAAGTAAGGAGGGAAGAAAGGAAGGAAATTAAAAGGGATAACAAAAAAGAAAGGAAGGGAGGGACAGAAGGAAAGAGTGAAGGAAGGTTTACAATCAAATACAAACTAACATTTATATTGCACTTTCACGTCGGGAGAACATCCCAAGGCGCTGGACAGTCAACGTTTCAGACCCGACCTGGAGTTGGGATCGAGGAGAGTGGAGGGAAAGGAGGGGATTTGGAGTGCTCGGGGTGGGTGGGATGCCACAGTGCGGGGACTGGAGAAGAAGCCATTGGTGGCAACAAAGTGGAGAAGATAGTTGTTGTTAAGGGAGTACGGTTGAAATGGGGAAATGTTGTGCAGGATGTCCCAATGCACTGTGCTTTAACTCCTCTCATTTTCCAGTTTAAAACAACCTGAACTCATTGCAGAATTATTTAATTTGGAGATGACAACAAATTTTCAAAGGAGGAAACTATTTAGTGGAGGTAGCCAAGATCGAAGAGAGAAATACTTACAGATTATGCAGAGGAAGATCCCTACCTCCAGATCTGTAAACTCCCACACTTTGTAGCCAAATTACAGATGCTGTTGTTTGTCTAGTTCCTGACAATCTATAATGTACATGGGAGTGAACATAGTTTTCTGTTTTGGAAAACGGAGGATGGAAATTCCACGTATTTCTAAACAATTATGTTTTCCACACAATTGTGTTTTGAAAAGCACTTAGAGATATTTATTTTAGGTGCTGTATATAAACCCAAGGTCTGACTTATTATTTATTATTTATAGAATTCAAATTTACATTTATATAGTGCTTTTCACATCAGGAGAATATCCCAAGGCATTTAACAATCCTGGCTCGGCACCTGAACTGGAGCCGAGTGGGGCAGTGAGGGGAAAGATAATAATACTATAATAATCGAGAAGTCTCAAAGCGCTTCACAGAATATACTGTAAAGTGAATTGACTGTATATTTTGTGGAAAAAACGTGGCAGCCAATTGCACACGGTGGTGACTGAGAGAGTGGTCAAAGAAGTGGGTCTTGAGACGGACCATTAGAAAAGGAAAAAGACACATTGATAGCATTACTTGAGTGTAATGATTGGTTGAAGATTTAAGTGAATAGTTGAATGAAAGAACGGGGTCGCGACAGTTCATGATCGCTTCTATGACCTCACACACAATCGCAGAATAAAGCAGAAACATTCTCGCAGAATAAGGTTACAGATCAAACTCTTTGTACGATCTGATGGATTCATCCCACAGCTGTGTCAAGTCTTACTAATGTTGCAGGATGACCAATTGCTATCAATTTCAAGGAAGCTTCAATAACCATTTAACCTTCTGGGTCTGCTTCAAATCCCATTAGCTGACCTAGTTAGGAGTTTAGCCTCTTGAAAACATCAGATTCCCAGATTGCTCTCAAAGCAATTACACTTGACTTCTTTATCCACATTTTCCGTAAATACATGATGAACCAGCAGCAGAGATCAACAAAAATGTTCATTATTAAGTCTAATATGACGCTCCTTGTAAATCTGCACACTATCATCTCCAATTGACCTTCACGTTTATGGTTTAGCCACCCAACCAAAGGCTGCATTATCCTTTTATTGTACACTAAACATAAACAGTCTTGCGTTTATATTTTCCAGCAGAACATATTACTTCATCTAAACCTCTAGACACCAGCATCCCAGTTTAACAGTGTCTCTTCTGCATCATGCAGCTCCATGTTCTCATTATACTGTGTTATTGTTTGGAATTCTGCCTTACAATAACAGTGATATGTGAGAAAGAGCTGCGGTGATGATCTGATTAAAGTAGTAATTTTAAACAAGTTCACTTATGTCTTGGAAGTGGCCTCACATGGTGCAAGTTGATTTAACCTTTGGTCTCTCAGGTAACCATGGCAACTGTCCTTTTTATTATCCTCTGGCGCACTTGATTTTGACCTTTGAATATCTTCTTAAAGTCTTCTCCACAAAAGCCCGATTCAAAGAAGAGCATGTCAGGTTCTGTAGCTCAGTGGTTAGAGCACTTGCCTTCCAAGCGCGACATCTGGGTTTGACTCCAGACAGGGCAAAACCTTGGGCAAGTTCCGTTATTCCACACAACTGATAATAATCCCTAAAAAACCCCCCAATAATAAATTGGTCATCTCAATCCATGATTGTTTGTGGGACACTGCTGTGCGCAATTGGCTGCTGTGTTTCGCCCACAAAATATACAGTCAATCCACTTTACAGTATATTCTGTGAAGTGCTTTGAGATGTTCAGAAGTCATGAAAAGTTCTATATCAAATGGAAGAATTATTATTAGGATTATTGTATCACTTCTAAAGGCATTTGTGAAAAAAAACATTCTCTTAGCATTGCACTGGAGTGTCAGCCTAGGCTGAGTTCAAAGTCTCAATGTGGGATGTCCTCCCGACGTGAAAGGCGCTCTATAAATGTAATTTTGTTGTTGTTAGCCCACAATGTTCTGATTCAGAGGTGAGAATGCTACTGACTGAACAAGACTAACACATATGAGAGGATTTTGTCTGCAATTCTCCAATATTTGATAAATTTACCAGTGATGTCTGTGTTGGTGCGGACACTAAAGTTAGTTCTTAGAAGAGAATTAATGCACTCCCTCTGGAAGATAATTTAGTCAGTTAATAGTCACCAACTCAATGGATTTACTAATACTGTTGGGTGGAGTATCAAGGTGAATCAGTTGGGTGGCTTCATGCATGGTGAAGGCTCAGGCTATTGTAAGAATCTTTCCCCTTGCCCCCTTCCTGGCCTACTTCAAGGCCTATCTCAAGACGTTCCCCTTTGACTATTCATTCAGCCACCTTCCCACGCCCCCCTACCTCCACCCCTTTGATACCGACCCCAACTTGGGTGAAAACCCTTCACTGTCCAGTGCCTTGGATCATCCTTCTGAATTGAAAGCACTATACTGAATATATATATATATATATATATATATATATATATTCTATATATATATATATATCTATATATATTTAATTTTGTTGTTGTTGATTGCAATGCAGGAGGCTGAAGCCAGATATTAGGGCCTCACAGTTTAAGTGGGACCAAAAGATGGGGGGAAGGGGGAGAAATAAAAACGATATCTCCTCCGTCGGTTTATCAAGGAGATCGAGCAATTAAACTCTTGAAACATTTGCGAATGCCATTGTTGTGATAGTGTTCTATCCAAGCACTGAGATTAGTATGCAACCTTGTGAGTAACGTACCAGACTCACTGAGTTATTTTGTTGAGTGAAGGCTAATACTTTATCTGTGTGAAAGAATCCAGATGATGAAATCAGAAGGAGCACAAGTTAATTGACCCTATCTGGGTGTAATAATCCTCTATTTTTAAAAAATGATTCAGTCACTCACTCCATTGGTGTGGGACACTGCTGTGTGCAATTTGTTTCACCCACAAAATACAGTCAATGTATTTTTGCAATATATTCCATGAAGCGCTATGAAATACCACAAAGACACGATAAGACACTGTAAACTCCACCATCCACACTGTTAGGGGAGTGAAGCAGAGAATAAATCCTTAATGTTAATATATTCTAAAGCCTTCCTTCTAATCATTTCTCAGCACTAAAACTAAACATTTTAAATTCTATTTATTCCCTACCAACCTGCACACCCACTCTGATCAGCCAGCTCCGGTCTGCTCTATGCCTCCTGCCCGACCCGCCCTACCCTTGGTGGTCGGGCTTTCAGCCTCTCTGCTCCCACACTAGAACTCCATCCCACAATCCCTTTGCCTCACTTCATCCCTTGCCTCCTTCAAGGCCAGTCTCAAGACCCTCCTTTTCGATCAAGCTTTCTTCTGCCCTCCTACCTCTCTCCCTCCCCTCCCCTCCCCCATGCCCTGCCTCCTCCCCCATGCTCGGGTCCCAACCCCTGACCCCTGACTGTTCAGTGCCTTGGGATCTCATCCCAACGTGAAAGGTGCTCTATAAATGTAATTTCATTGTTGTTGTTGTTAATACATTGTGTAATAACTATGTGTTATCTACTGAAGTTCCTCTTTCCTCTTTCAAGGCCGGTTTGAAGACTTTCCTTTTCGACCGTGCCTTCTGATCCCCCCCTAATTCTTCGACCTCCCCTACATTTTTTACCCCCTCCCGAACACTCCCCTCCCAGCTCGTGTCACACGCCTCCTGTGCAGCGCCTTGGGACGTCCTCCCGACGTGAAAGGTGCTCTATAAGTGCAATTTGTTGTTGTTGTTGAAGTGATGCAAAGAGTCAAAGATTTATAGAATAAGTCACCAGGGAAGAGCATCGAAGCAGAGAGTACAACAACAACTTAGATTTATATAGCGACCTCCACACCAGACGGCGTCTCGGAGCACTTCACAATAGTGGAGCCTGGGGCCGAGCCAGTGGGAGTGGGGAGGTGACCATAGGCGCAGTTTACATATAAATGAGATGAAGTAGAATACCACCTAAATGTGTTATGGAAAAATATAATAATAATCCTTAGATTTGATATAGTGTCTTATCATGTCATTGAGATGTTTCAAATTGCTGCACAGAATATATTCTAAAGTGAATTGATTATGTATTTTGTGGGTGAAAGGCGGAAGCTAATTGCACACAACAATGTCCTGCAAACAATTGTGGATTGAGTGACCAATTATTTTTTTGGGGTATTATTAGCCCTGGAAAGCGAACTGCCAATCAACTAAAAGTGTTCCTACTTACTGCTAGGTAAACAGAGGCATGTGGAATAAGGAAACTTGCCTAATGTTTTGCCCTGCCCGGGAATCAAACTGGGTCCTCTGACTTTTGAGCCAAAAGTGTCAACCATTTTGTTACGGGACTGCACTAATAGAGGACTCAAGGATATGGTGAGCAGATAGGGTAGAGATGGGAAATTGAGAAGAAATAGGGTTTCATATCAACCTTTTCCTCGATCCTAAAAAGTCTTATAATCGGTTTAACTGGAGATCAAGATGCTGCTCCATGAAAATGTTCAGGATTTTTGATTGCACTTAAAAATCCTGTGCGTGTGGAGAACAGACTCCTCTTCACATTTGTGTATGATATTATGTTGTTGTGTATACACACTTTAAAGTTCACTCCGAAGAAGCCAAATACAAGTAGTTAGCGTTGAAGCCAGACATCCTTTCATGCCTTGAAGAGTTTTCCATCACGTAGTAATTTAACCTCGTGCTTTCAGTACCAGATGTTTTTTTTGTACAATCCCTCGCTGAAGACCATACTCCTGTGCTATGCTGCGGCCCAAATCTTGCAATAGAGAAACAACCATTTTGTGATCAGGGGAAGCCCAAATCCCATTTCTGATGACAATACCAGAAGCATTATTCACTATCCAGAATAACAACTGGCCCCCTGGCTCCTCCCTTCTCATTCCTAATGTAAACTGTTTTATTCCCATCTCAAGGAAGGTGTGTTTACCCAGGAGGCATACTTTGTCACTGAATTCATACAATATATCCAACATAATAGCATTTTTAGAACTATGGTGGGGCAAGGATTGCACCAAAGAACAACAAATTGCACTTAAATCCTATCCGCATAAGCATCAACTCAATTGCTGATATTTCATGTATTGTGTCTTTTAAGGGATTGTGTCCCATGCTTAATAAAATGAAGGACATAAATGGAATCAGTACATTAAATCAAACCTACATCTGTCATTCCTTTTTATTGAACTTCAAACCATGTCAAACCAAAGATTGGGATTTGAGTCATAAAAACTACTTGACTCCACAAGGTTAAATGGTGCCGGAGGCATCCATGAAATTAATTAATTCCATTTCTTTGCTCTGGAGTGATTCCACTTGTTAATGTAAACAGACCTTCCAACAACTGGAACTGGCCAGGACATTTGATCATGAATTCTTGCTGGTGCTCATAGAAATCTGTTGACAAGACATTAACACTTTCAATGCCCCAGGAAGAGGCCATTTGGTCCACTCACTGATATTATTTTTTTTGCATTTTAAAGACCCTTATATTAAATGTAATGCCTAATAGGGATGACATTATTTGCACTGCAAGGTCTCACAGTCACTATGAAGTTAATGACCAATTTACCTATTGCACTATTTAGGTCAGATAACAGGACTGTTACCATCCACCCAAAGAACATGTAGACAACAACGACTTGCATTTATATAGCACCCATCATGTAAAGCACCCATATCTCAGAAAGCATTAACCACAAAGACAGGTATTTGATCTTACCTGAAGGACGGCACTTCCGACAATGCAGTGCTTCAGTAACTGCCCTGGAAAAACAACTGAATCCCAACAAGAGGGTTGAATCCATTGCTCTCTTACCTAGCTACAAGAGTGCAAACATCTGAGCCAAGCTGACACATAGCTGGTGCTTGCTCCTCCATTGGAGCTAACTGCTTTCAATGCAATCCCATGTAATATTTATGTGCAGTTACTCATTGCATGTTAAGATGAAAGTTTACAGGAGTTGGTGAGTCCAAAACAAGAGCTCTTTCTTCGTCGGTCAACAAATTAAATTTTTTGATTGGATATTTTCTTGATTGCTGGCCGCACATGGGCATCGCCACTTGGTAAATACTAGAAACAAGGCATTGATTTGGAACGTACTTGTCTGGACTGGATGTTTCTTGATGGCCTCAAGGGACACCTCCAGCCTGTGGGCCAATGGTTGGCCAACACTGACATTCCAATGCAGTGCTGAACTTGCATTGTATCATTGATGGTGTTGTCCTTTGGATGATACATTAAACCAAGATCCCTTCTACCGAGTTCAAGTATATGTTAAATGTCCTATAGCACTATTCAAAAAGAGAAAGGAGTTTCTCTTGGGTGCTTTGGCCAACATTCCTCAAGGTAAAAAATGTTTTTTCACTTCATTTCTCTTGTGGGATACTGCTGTGCACAAATTTGCTGCTGTGTTTGTCTAAAAAGTGCACAGTAATAAAACGAATGTGAATAGTTATTTTACAGACTTGCAGAAATACTGTAATAATAATCATGATGCTTATATTTGGTATGCTGTAGTGCCTTTCATGTTCGGAGGATGTTTCAAAATGTTTCACAAAATATGCTATAAATTGCAGTGAAAGTGTGTTTTACGGGTGAATGTGGCAGCAATATTTCACAAAAAGCAATGAAGTGAATGAACAATTTTATTTTGGAGCAATTGTTGGTCAGGATACCTGGAGAAATTCCTTCCCTTCTCTTTTCAAATAGTGCTATGGAATCTTTAACATAGAGCTGAACAGGCAGAAGGGGGTCTCAGCTTAACGTCTCATCTGAAAGACAAGGTACTCCAACATATTCAGAAAATCCCAAACACTGCATCTCAGACTATACCAGTTCCTGAAATGGGGCATTAAACCACAACCTTCTGACTTAGAGGTGAACGTGCTGTAAACTGAACCTGGCTGATACATGTCAGCAAATCCTGCAAATTGCAATAAATCCTGTAAAGCACTTTGAGACATCTCAAACAGCCAAAACGCAAGAACTATTCAGTTAATGTGTTTTATTGGTTGGAACCCTTCAGTGAATGATTCCGAGTTATCCTAAAACACTTTTCTCTTTCCGTCACTGCTAATTAATAGCTCTTCACCATTTCTTTGGATTCCTCTTGATGCTGCGCACTCTGTTTTATATTGTTGCCTACTTATCTCCTTCAATGATCCTTCAGTTTGGCTTTTGTATGAACTATTTCAATCTGAATGACATATTGGGGTTGACGTTCATTAAAAACAAGTAAAAGACCCATTTAACATTTTAAAGTAACATTAATGAAATTGCTTGAGCAGTCAACATTCCTGAATGCTGCTTGTGAGAAAAGCGATTAACAAAGTCATAGTAGCTAATGAGGAGGCATTAATGATTAACCTAGATTAATGAGGTTTTCATACTGGGAAAATAACTTAACAATTTATAGTAACTGAGGTGTGTGAAAATGAAACATGTGATAATCCAGACATGCACTTGAGAAGTTTTGGAGGCAATGAATAATTGTATGCTTAACCACTGCTTGGATTGTGCTGTTACTGCCTTTTCAATACAGTACATGATCTGTACAGTATATTTAAATATTTCTGTGAATAGTTGAGTTTGGATCTATGGAAGGGTGCACAAAGTCACTCTCGATTGACCTTTTATACTTGACAGCTAACAGCACTATTGATATCTCAGATTGAATTTGATTCAAACAGCCGTCATCACCCCTCTACCCTCCCAAACCTTACTCGACCCACCTTTGTTCTCCAACTACCGTCCCATCTCCAACCTTCGTATTCTCTCCAAGGTCTTGGAATGAGTTGTTGCTTCCCAGCTTTGCTCTTTCCTCTACCGGTCTATGAATATGAATAATAATAATAATCCTTGCATTTGATATAGCGCTTTTCATGTCTTCTAGACATCTTAAAGCGCTTCACCGAATATACTGTAAAATGAATTCACTGTATATTTGTGGATGAAACATGGCAGCCAAATGCGTATCACAAACAGTCATGGGTTGATTGGCCAATTCATTGTTGAATGCCTCCAATCTGGCTTCCTTGACACACAGAGTGCATAGATAGCCTTGGTCAAAGTTACACATGATATTTTATCCATCTGTGATTAGGATTTCTTATGAGGCTTTATGATGTGTAGTATTCCACAGGACTCTGTGCTTGGTCCTCTCCTCTTTAGGCATGGAACTAACTTCCACATGTATGACGATGACACCAAACTCTATCTCTCAGTCTCTACCCTCGACTCCAAGACCCCTGCTGACTTGGACCACTACCATATGTGTTAGACCTCAAGTCCAGGATGAGGGCTAACTTTCTCCAATTGAACCTTTACAAGACACAGACTCTCCTGCTTGGCTCCTGTCAGCGCCTCTTCACCTCAGTTGCTGATAGCATCACTATTCACGGAAGCATGCTCCATCTCACTGAGCTAGTACCCGCTCTACTTCTCAGATCCCCCATGCAACATGGGGAGATTGGCAAAGACTGGGGTAATTGGGGTATGAAGTGTAGTGTGGGTGAAAATGCGAGAGAGTGTTAGAGCAGTCCAGGCAAGAGGTGACAAAGGCATGGAAAACGGTTCGGCAGATTTGAGGATGAGGTATTGTTGAAGACAGCAATGTGGCGGAGATGGAAGAAAGCAGTGCTGGTGAGGGACCAGACTTTGTGGGGAAACAATAACAACAAAATTATGTTTATAGAGTGCCCTTCACATCAGGAGGACATCCCAAGGCGCTGGAAGGATAATTGGAGTGTAAACCTGATGCCTAAGCTGCACATGGGTTTCAAAAGTTTTAAGGACAGGTCGGGTAGGCTGGGGAGGTCAGGACTGTCGACAGAAGACGTCGATGGGTGCCAAAGAGTATGGTTTCTATCTTGTTGATGTTTAACTGCAGGAAATGTGTGCTTATCTAGCTCTTGAGACGAGCTGAGAGAACATCAGAGTTGGGTGTCATCTACATTCATGTGGAAGTTAACCCTCTGTTTACAGCTGACAGCACCTAGAGGGTGCATGTAGATGAGGAAGAAAAGGGTGCCACAGATGGAGCCTTGGGGTTCCCCGCAGGCGACCGCGCGGACGCGAGAAGAAAAGCAATTTGCAGAAATGTAGTGCTGCAGGTTTATAAGGTTTATAAGCGAGTTCACTTCCATTGAGTTGGATGATGGAGGACAGGCAGTGGAGGAGGATGGTGTGATCGACTGCGTTGAACATGGCGGAGAGGTCCAGGAGACCGAGGATGCGAAGGGAGCCCTGGTCACAGAAAGAGAGGACATTGTTTGTGACTTTCACGTGTGATCTGTACTGTGGGCAGGGCAGAAATGGGACTGGAGGGGTTCGAGTCGGGTGTGGAAGGAGAGGTGTGTGCAACGTTGGTTAGAAGAATAAACTAGGCTCTGTGAATCAATCACCTCACCCTTGCCAGGCTCCTCTGGGATACCATCCATCCCTTAGAGGATCAAGTTTAAAATGCTCATCCTCACTCTGAAAGCCCTCCTTGGCCTTGCTCTTCCCTACCTCTGCCACCTATTAACAGTCCTGTAGCTCAGTGGTTAGAGCACTCGCCTAACAAACGAGAGACCTGGGTTCGATACCCACCAGGTTGAAACCTTGGGAAGTTTCTGTACTTCACATGCCTGATAATAATCCCTCAAGAAAAAAAGAAAAAAATGCGATCACTCAATCCATGACTAACTGTGGGTCACTGCTGTGTGCAATTGGCTGCTGCGTTTCGCCCATAAATATACAGTGTATTCTGTTAAGCGCTTTGAGAAGATATGAAAAGCGCTATATCAAAGGATTATTATTATTATTGTTATCACTATTATCATCATACCAACCTGTCTGCTCCTTGCGCACAGCTCCATATCTCCCCATCAATGTGGAGTCCTGTAGCTGAGTGGTTAGAATTCTCGCCTTACAAGTGAGAGACCTGGGTTTGATTCCAGGCAGGTCATGGTGAAACCTTGCGCAAGTTTCCTTACTCCACATGCCTAATAATAATCCCTCCAAAAATAAACAATAATAAATTGGTCACTTCAATCCGGGACTGTTTGTGGGACACTGCTGTGCACATTTGGCTGCCGAGTTTCACACACAAATATACAGTCAATTCATGTTACAGTATATTCTGTGAAGCGCTTTGAGATGTGTAGAAGTGAAAAGCGTTATATCAAATGAAATGCAAATGCAAGGAAGATTATATTAGCAGTTGAGCCTTCAGCTTTTCTGCTTCCACTCTCTGGAACGCCATCCCACCACAGAGTTCCTTTGTCTTGCTGCTTCTGTTGCCTCCTCCAAAGTCTGTCTCAAGACCTACATCTTTCACCATGCCTTTGGTCACCCTCCCACTCCTCTTGATTCCAATCCCATCTCGGGTGCAAACCCGTAACTGTACCTTGGGACCAAAAATGTTGTGGTTGGTGTTGCATTCACCTGCAAACACACAGTCACTACTTCACAGTGAAATGTTGTGAAGGGCTTTGAAACATATTGACAACGTGATAAGGTGCTTAAATCAAATGCAGGGATTATTATCAAATGCATTATTATTAATGATTAAATGAACTTGGAAAACGTGCAAACTAATTTCTGAAGTACCACATTAATCCCCTGTGAATTTGTTCTCAAGCGCCTTGTGATGTTGCTGCTCTGAAAGAATCCAGAGGAATAAGATCAAAGATGCCAACAAACGGATCAAGGCTGCTATGCTTTTTATAAGTGCCTTGTTTTATGACTTTTGGGATATGATTCTCGTTTGTCACATAGTTGTGCTGAAATAAATCGCCCCGACTGTTCCCAATAAAATCTGAACCATTAAAAAATTCTCTTTTAAAAGGAGCATATTTTAACAATTATTTCAAAATTAATACAGATATGAAAAAGGTTGGTAAAAGTTCACATATTTAAAAGGATCCTCTTATTACAATATGTCTGCAGATGAGTTCAACCAAGGTCATTTGTGACAGTCATGTGAATGAAAGCCATTCTTATCTGACATTGAACCAATTAGAGATTGAAGGTCAAAGTGGGTTATTCTACTCCTTGCCTTCCAAGTAACACATTCTTTGATATGGGGATATGTGGAGTCCCAATAACGTAGTGGTAGCTTGCTTGCTTCGCCAGCGAGAGGACCCAAGTTCGATTCCAGACCGGGCAAAACCTTAGGCAAGTTTCCTTTTTCCACGTATCTCTATTTACCTAACAGTAGGTAGGAACATGGTGCTTATTCTGGCAGTAATAATCCCACCAAAATAAACAAATAAATAAAATTTGGTCGCTTACAACAACAACAACAACAACAACAACAAAATTTCATTTGAATAATGCCTTTCATGTCGGGAGGACTTAATGGGACACTGCTGTATGCAATTGGCTGCTAGGTTTCACCTACAAAATACAGTCAATGCATTTTGCAATATATTCTGTGAAACTCTTTATGTCTCAACAATTTGATAATAATAATCATTGCATTTGATATAGCGCCATATCACATGTTTGATACGCCTCAAAGAACTGCACAGATTATATTGTAAATTATACTGAACTGACTATATGTTTTGTGGGTGAAACATGACACATTCCTTTTTAATGCCTTCAAGCATTCCCCCGACGTAAAAGGCGCACTACAAATGTAATTTTGTTCTTGTTGATGTATATGGCACTATATCAAATGAGAGGATGATTGTTATTATTATGTTTCCTAATTTCTCATGTTAAAACAAATGGAGCATCATCTTCAGGATTGTGATGAAAAGAGTGGGATTTGGAAGAATTGTTGTGTAATCAGAACATTGTTGAAACATGGAAAGCTTCACAGAAAATGTCTGTTGAAGTTACCACACTAACAACTTTGAAAATTGAATTGGACAAGCATTCGAAGAGAAGTAGCATATACTGTAGCAGGAAAAATCTAACAGGAATTTGAGATTAATGGGTATAACACCAGAGAATAATAATAACAATAGTAATAATTCTTGCTTTTTATATAAATGCCTTATCATGTCTTTGAGACATCTCAAAGCGCTTCACAGGTTATACTGTAAAGTAAATTGATTGTATATTTTGTGGGCGAAATGCACTAGCATACGGTTTGGTAAAATATTTTTGTTCTAACTATGATTCTGTGGGTTAAAAGCTAAGGTGGTCTGTAAACTGTTAGGGATCACATTAAGGAACACCCACAATATTATGCCATGGTGTTGCTTGGTGCTTGGTGTTGTTATAATCAGTCTCCCTCACTTATACTTCCATAATGAGTGTGTTGCTCGTGGCCTATATGATCCCACACAGCTGCTCCTTCAGATCAGACGACGGGCAGGCCAGTGAAAAACAAACATTGGAATTCCCAGGACTCCACTCCTAAATTTGGTATTGGAATCGACGTTCCGATGGCTTAGATTATCCCCCAGGGCTGCCAGCAGATGATTTGGAGGATCAGTTGTGTGTGTGTGTGTGTGTGTGTGTGTGTGCGTGTATGTGGTGGGGGAGGTGGGGGGAGGTGGGGTCAGAGGCCACGAGGAGCTCAGTCATTACTAAGGAACGTGAGGGAGGCCATCACAACCCCACTCATTGAGGAACAAATCTGTGGTTTTTCCTTATGTGTTCCCTATGCTGATTGCCATGAAGAAGGGATAAAGGAACACCCCAAGTTATTGTACCTTACACTTGTTAAAACATACCACTGTAAACTCGTAAAATGGATTGTCAATAATCACACAGAGAGAGAGAGAAAGAATGTAATACAATAAATGGGATTTAATTTACTCTACCCAACCTTGACAATCCACACACAGTTGTAGTTTAAATAGGAAATGATTTGTGTCCCAACATTTATTATAAAATGTTTCAAAGTACCTTAATGAAAGTTGGAATGAAGTACACAAACATGCAAGGGTGGCTCTATATAATTTTGATCTCTTCAATTTCTAAACTCAAACCTCCCAAATCTTCCCATCAGTGACATGTTGCTGAAGAAACAACTCCTCTTACAGGACGAGCCAGAAGGCATGATCATTGCCTCCGGTAAGTAATTTACATGTTGAATATCAAAATATTGAATCCTCAACAATTGACACTGATTTTGTGTCAGAGAAATTTGAAACCAAGGCTCAATCAGGTTGCATTGACAAGTTTTCTTTTTATTGTGCAGTTTATCAAGACATGATTTGGGACTCAAATTTGCCTGCAACGTCTTTCCTCCCACCTCAACCTTCAAGGCACAGTCCTTGACTGGTTCCACTCTTATTTGACCCATCGTTTACATTTTGTTTCTTCCAATGGCTTTTCATCAAACCCCTGCACAGTTTCCCACAGCGTCCCTCAGGGCTCTGTCCTCGGTCCCCTTCTTTTCACCCTTTACACGCTCCCTCTGGGCGACGTCATCCGCAAACATGGGGTAAATTTCCACATGTATGTGGATGACACCTAGTTGTACCTTTCTGCCTCATCCCTCAACCCCCAGACGATCGATGTTCTGACAGCATGTCTGTCCGACATCGAATCGTGGACGAGGGACAACTTTTTGCAATTGAACGTGAGTAAGACCGAGGCCCTCCTGATTGGCTCAAGCCAGCGCCTCCGCACATCGGGCGCTGCCAGCCTCAATATCCAAGGCTGCACTCTCCACCTCACAAAGCCAGTCAGGAACCTCGGCATCATGTTCGATCAAAAACTTTCCTTCCTCCCTCACATCCGCGCCTTGACCGGCACCGCTTATTTCCATCTGCGCAACATTGCCAGGCTCCGCAATTATCTTACCCCCCATGCTGCCGAAACACTCGTGCACGCGTACATCACCTCACGGCTGGACTACGGAAACTCTCTCCTAGTCGGCCTCCCCAGTTCCTCCATTCACAGGCTGCAGGCCATCCAACACTCTGCAGCCCGTATACTATCCCGCACCCGCCTCCGTGACCACATAACCCCCACCCTCGCCCGTCTCCACTGGCTCCCCATCCTCCAGAGGATCGAATTTAAGATCTTCGTCCTCACCTACAAGGCCTTACACGGCCTTGCCCCATCCTACCTAGCCGATCTACTCTCCCCCTACACGCCCACCCGGGCCCTCCGTTCAACAGGACTTGGCCTACTCCAAGCCCCCCACCCGAGCCGCCCCACCATCGGAGGCCGGGCCTTCAGTTTCTCCGCTCCCACCTTATGGAATGCCATCCCTCAATCCCTCCATTTCACCTCTTCCCTTTCCTCTTTCAAGGCCGATTTGAAGACTTTCCTCTTCGATCGTGCCTTTTGTTCCACCCCGAACTCTTTTACCTCCCCTTCGTGTTTCACCCCTTCCCAAACACTCCCCTCCCAGCTCGGGTCACACGCCTCTTGTTTAGCGCCTTGGGACGTCCTCCCGACGTGAAAGGCGCTATATAAATGTAAATTGTTGTTGTTGTTGTTGTTGTTGTTGTTGTTGATGTCACTTATAGTGCCTTTGGCAATGCATGTTTATCATGAAGAAATATCCCTCCCCGACACCCCTTTTTGAATTGGCTCCAAAGTGACTTGCTTGGCAATGGAAAGTTGGAATTGAATCAACCCTTTGTAGTGGGCTCAATGGTGGGTTTTGTGAGCCAGGTGGATTTGCAGTACCCCACGACACTACTGATGATAGACCAGTCATCTTGGTACATTGGTAGGACATAAAGGAGGAAATCAGACATTGGGACACTTCAATTCCCATTCACCCTAATATGTGGAGTGGTCCTAGCTAGACAAAGCAGCAGAAAGCTGTGAGACAATGCTTTCAATGGCAAGCCATGTGTTGGTAGCTGGTTAAGCTCCAATAATACCTCAATGCACATTCTGGAGAACCCAAACCTTGGTTCTTGTCAGGCTACACCTTATACTTTCTGGAATTAGATAAACAGAATACAACCTTCTAGGAAGACAGTGTACATTCTATTTCAATACACATGATTTTCCATGCGTAGACGACTATACAATGACAGTTCATTACCAATTTATCTCTGATTCAACAACAACAACTTCAATTTACATAGCAGCCTCCACGCCGGACGGCGTATCAGAGTGCTTCACAATAGCGGATCCGGGGCTGAGTCAGGGGCAGGGGTAGAAAGGTGAGCAAAGGCGCGGTCGAAGAGAAAGGTCTTCAGCTGGGACCTGAAGCTGAGCAAAGAGGGGACGAGGCGAAGATAGTGAGGAAGGGAATTCCAGAGCCTTGGGGCAGAGTGGCTGAAGGCATGGCCGCCGAGGGTGGAGCAGAGGATTTGGGGAACATGGAGAAGGCCAGACCCAGTGGAGCAAAGGCAACGGGTGCTGGTTTGAGGAGAGAGGAAGTCAGAGGTAGCGGGTTGCAGAGGAGCGGAGGGATTTGAAGACAAGGATGAGGATCTTGAAGTCAATCCTCTATGGGATAGGGAGTCAGTGAAGTCTGGCAAGAACTGGGGTAATGGGGGAATAAAGTTTGGTGTGGGTGAGAACACGGGTGGCAGAGTTCTGAATGATTCTAGAACAACAGAGCGGTAACGCTGTCTCACAATAATAAAATATGTTTTATTATGAGCTGAATTTCCTAGCTTGCGTAGTGTATTGTATTTATCAAGATACCATGTGGAGGCAGGAGACTGTCCCTAGATTTTTTGACCAATGCTTAAAAGGAGGCTTGCTTGCACTTCCCAACACTGGTTCTGTCCCTCTCCTTTAGCATTGCTTTTGCTTTGCTGTTGGATGAGAATGTTAATTGTACATTGTTGCATTGCACTATCAACACAGGGATCAGGTGTATGTTCGGCCCTATGAATCACCGCACTGTTCATCTCTATTCTCAGTCAAGCTCGTGGGAGGACCCACCAATACAATAAATAAGGTGCTTACTCGCAAGATGTCAACATTTGAATAGTTCTGACAATGCAACTGACTGACTATGGAAAGATGGCAACATTTGTCCAATCATTCATTCCTCATATGTTGCAATGATGGTATGCTCCAGTAATGAGTAGGAAGAGTGCATTGTAAGTTTAGGAAAATGTATTTATGCATAGTAGTTAGGATATAGAATACCTTACCTGAAATGGTGATTAAGAGAAAATCCATGTTAATTTTAAAAAGTGAGTTAGATAGATATCTATAAATTTGTAAATTACAAGGGGTATGGGGAAAGGATAAATGGAACTGATAGGATTGCTTTTTAAAAGAGTCAGTAGAGATAATAATAATAATAATTCTTGCATTTGATACAGCACTTTTCAGGTATTCTAGATGTCTCAAAGCGCTTCGCAGAATATTATGTAAAGTGAATTGATTATATATTTGTGGGTGAAATGTGATAGCCAATTGTGCACAGCAGTGTCCCACAAACAGTCATGGATTGACGTGACCAAATTATTTATATATTTTACCCCCCGAGGGATTATTATCAAACATGAGGAGTAAGGAAACTTGCCTAAGATTTCACTTTGCCTGGAATTGAACCCAAGTCTCTCACATAAGGTGATTGCTCTAACCACTGAGCTCCGGGACACCATGAAAGTACAGTACAACAGAAAACAGGAAGTTGAATATGAGTCTAAAGAGTAAACGTCAATGGAGTGGAGGAGCAGAGGGAACTAATAATATTGCTTTTTTAATATCATTAACAGGGTCTCCCAAAGTTCTTCACAGGATTGTAATAATAAATAATAATCCTTGAATTTGATATAGTGCTTTTCATGTCTGAGCTACAGATCTGTACTTTACTGTAAAGTGTAGTGACTGCATTTTCTAGAAGAACGTGGCAGCCAATTCACACACAGAGGTGACTGGGACACCTCAAATATCAAATATACATCAGTCATAGGAACCTGGTGAGGTCATGGCCAGACTGCAGTTGGAGAAACCATCTCGCAGGGCACCCTATTTAAAAAAACAGATGCAACAGATTCACCCAAAGATACAATACACGTCTGAGGAGAAGCTAGCTAAACATGACAGGAAAGAGGAAGGGACACAGGTGTTATATAAAGACGAGATACAACAACAAACTGCATTTGATGTCTCATGCCGTTGGACAGTCAAGCGTTTGCATCAGGATGGGAAAGTGACTGAAGATGTGGTCAAAGAGGAAGGTGGTTAGACAGACACAGTAGGCCGAACAGGGTGAGGTAAGTGAAACAGGACAGTGTTTGCTGAGCGGAGGGAATGGATGGGTTGGTAGGGTTTTAGAAGGTCACAGAGGTAGGGGGGCCAAGACTGTGGAGGGATTTAAAAGTGAGGACAGAGATCTTGAACTCTATCCTCTGGCGGGGGTGAGGGTTTGGGAGCCAGTGGAGCCAGGCAAGGATGGGGGCGATTAGCTGCCAGAGCCTAGAGCTGGAGTGGGAAGCTGCTGGGCAGCTTCTGAAGGGTAGAGTTGGCAAGTCCAGGAAGCAGAGTATTGATGAAGTGAAGCTTGGACATATAATAATATAATAATCTGTGCGTTTGCTTTTATGAGGTTTTCAATGTTGCTTTTTTTTCCAGCAGTAATTATCCTGTAATTTAGTTGGTTAGTGCAATCGCCTTGCAAGAGAGAGGACCTGGGTTCGACTCCCGGGCAGGGCGAAAACAATTTAAGAGGTTGTTTTCAATGTTGAAAACATTACTAGGCGAACAGAGGTGTGTGGAGTATGCAAACTTGCCTAACATTTCGCTCTTCCAGGGAGTTGAACCCAGGTCCTCTCGCTTGCGAGGCGGTTGCTCTATCCAATACGCTGCAGGACAATTAGTGGTAAACAAAAAACTACATTGAAAACAACCTCATAAAAGCTGTGTCCCAGTGCACCAGACTGCAGGAGATATGACACCAATTTGGGAACAAGCTGTTCCTGTCTATTCTGGGAACTAAAACTAGTTGAAAATTCTCTGAAAGGGAGATGATACCCTCATTAAAGTCACATCCCTCTGAATAAAATAAATTTGTCTGAAGCATACCCAGCTGACAAATCCCTTAATACGGTGAGATTCTCTGCAAATCATTCATTTTGGATAATTTATGAATCTCGGGATTGACCCTCATTCACTACAATTTACTCGGTTATAGCTGTACTGTATTTAAAGTAGTGAACACAGGACGCCTCCAAGCGCTTGATGGAATTTACTGTAAAGGGTAAGTATTAAGTGGGTGAACGATGCAGCCAATATGTTACATAGAGCAATGTCACACAAATAGCCACAGAGTGAATGACCATTTTTTTCTGGAGGATTGTTATCCAGGACACTAGAAGCAATCACCTTTTCTTTTGAAATGGTGACACTGGATCTTTAACATCCACCTAAACAAGCCAATGAGACGTCAGTTCAATGTTTCATCCAAAGGATAGCATCCCAAAAGTTTGGTGCACCCCCAGCACTGTATTGTGTTAAAGTTAGGTTTGAACCCACAACCTTCTGCCTCAGGTTGGATGCTCAACCAGGCTGATACATATGTCGTACATCTATAAAGCAAAAATTATTATTTTCCAGTGTGGGGTCTAATTGCAGTATACTATTTCTCAGTGGGATTGCTTGATAAATAACACTTAGAGTAAGCCATATTTAAAATTCCGAACGAATTCTGCTTCAGAGAAAGATTATGTCAGAACAGAATTTCCATAGGTCAGAGTGATACATTTCCTGTTATCAGAAGGATTCCCTAGATGTGTAACCCCAATTTCTTATTGAGGAAACGCATTAAGAAATATTGAAAATTAGATCTCATTATGCTTCTATTAGACAAACTATCTACAGGAGTGTTGAGTATTGATACACTATCATTAGACTTTAATTAGACTTTCGTAAGATCTAATTAAAGAGTACATTAGACTTTCAGTACTTTGGGATGTCCTCCCGGCGTGAAAGGTGCTCTACAAATGTAATTTTGTTGTTGTATTTTGTTGTTAATGAAGATACAGCATTAAGTAATATGCTTAAGCAAAGTTGGTTATTGTAGTGCATCTTAAAAGTATTTGCAAAAACTTTAAATTGATCTTGTCAAACACACATTTGCGAGTTATACAATAGTTGCAACTATAGTTTTCAAGGGATGTAGACGCTTTTGGGATCCAAAAAGAGTGAGGGAGAAATGAAACATGAACTAGATCTTGAAAATCCTGAGAGGAATGTGAAATTTACATCTAAATTATTTATTTTGGAATGTTTGATGCAAATTTAGCAGTGGGGAATGTAACATTAATGAGCTCCAGAGTTGAATTAAATATTTCTTTTTGCACAGAATAGTGCAATATTTGGAATAAACCTCCAAACGAAGCACTCAATATGACAAAGTCAATTTTTAGGCTTTTTTTAACTTAATGGTTGAAGAAAGCAGATGGCTACTGGCCATGGTTTTCAGAAAGTTTGAACAAATGATCAACATGTTCAAAATTTTGTAAGACAAGTTTGGGACAGGCACCAGGAAATATAGATGTCATGCAGATGTCAATCAACAGCTGTAACATGTTATATGAAGGGTTGTAATGGCCGGAAAACTGGGCTTGTTAAGTAACTTCTTAATGCTGCAATTGGAAGATGATACAATTGATATTAAGGAAGGATGAAATTAAATGGACTAAAAGGCTTTATTCAATTGAACTGATCTGATTATCTTGTGAATTTTATTCTTGTACTGCTCTCTTTCCCAAAATATAGTTGGAATCTGCAGGTAGCGACTGTGAAAGGGTTTCTTACTTTGGTCTAAATAGAATAATAATAATAATCCTTTCATTTGATATATTGTAATATCATGCCTTCAAGACTTCTCAAAGTGCTTCACAGAATATACTGTAACGTGAATTGACTGTGTTTGTGGGAGAAACGCAATCTTCGTGGCGACTCTGCTGTTCGACCCAGCCTTCGGTCACTCTCCTATTGCTACTCTCCCACCCCCACCCTAAACCCCACCTCTTGTTAGGTTTAGTCGAATCGTTACGTTTAGTTTCTGTTTGATAGGTAAATCGATGTGTATAATAAGTAGCATAACATTAGAAATTTAGGTACAAAACTGAGAAGGCTGCAGAGTTGCAGAAACCAGCCCTGTCCTTAAAACAGAAATGAATGTGGCCAGGTTGGCACCAGTTGTAGTAGATATGATAATTGTGAAGGACGGAGAACAGAAAACGTGTTCAGTTAAAGTCATCAATATAGCTACTGTTTCCCTTCTCAAGACTGGGAAGTTGTGGGGTAAGCGAGGAGGCAGACAAAACAGATCTGGGTAGATGCGGAGGTGTTTTACAATTAAGTACTTTTGAGAAAACAGGAATGTTTGAGAACCAATCTGCTAGTCAAGATAAGATAAGATAAGGAAAGGACTAATGAAAAACAGGGCAAGGATAACCAAGAATCAGGATACACCAGGATGTCCAATGGGAGAATAATCGCATGTAAAAGGGTTTTGTTTTCGAGCAAACAAGGCTGGTAGAGAAATATAAAGATAGGAGGGAAAGAGTGGCTCAACACAACAGTTGGTTAATATCTCAAGATGGAAGCCAAGATCTCCAGCCTGCCGCTATTGTATATAACTACTGGAACGAGTAGTATGTTTTCAGTTGTTCTGTTTTACAGGCAGGGAAGCCTCAATCACAGAAGCAAGCGCCTGGTCTTATGTTTAGTAAATAAGCTGAACAGGGCACGAGAGGGGTGCTGGTGTTATCTGTGACTGAAGGGTTCAATGTTAAGGGCTGCAAGGATTCTGTAATAAGTATATAATTGTCTGTGTTATTGTTAATAAAATTGTATTGCACCATATTGGATTGTCTAGTTATTTAATTCGAACCTCGGGGATCGGAAATCCCAACACTCTCCTGATCCCAACCACCAGATCTGGTATAGATCCCTAACTGTTCAGTGCACTAGGACATCCTCCTGACTTGAAAGGCACTAGACAAATGTAATTTGCTGCTGTTGTCCAGCTAGGACCACCTACCTGATAGTGCTTTGGCTTACATGATCAACAGATGCTGAATGGAAAGGATCCTTGCTCCTAGTGACTTGTCCACATCTTCTCCTGTTGAAGAGACAGGATGGCTGTTCCATCATCAACAACAACTGGGAGCCCTGAAATTGTGCTGGAAACAACAACAATTTATATTTATATAGTGCCTTTCACATTGGGAATGCTCAAAGTACTTCACACAGCTACCCATGAGCCCAAGTTGGGGGGAAGAGAGCTGAAGAATCTGAATGGGGAAACACACATAATCGTACAATACTGTGCCTTGTAAAATCCACTTGACTTCAGCTGAGTCAACAAAAGTAGGTCTTTACTATTCCCCTCTGAACACTGATGGAGTTTTAAACTCATTGAAGAACCAAGATTGCATCTAAACAATCTCAGAACATTAAACTGAAGTTTAAAGGTTCCCATTGTGTCAGTGAAACTGAGCTTACACCATAGCCATTCATGGTCATTTGATTCTAAAATTCTCATAACCAGGAATTGTTCAGTGCTGATTTGACAGTGAAATGATAAGGAATCAACATAAACTATACAATATAACCAGTCATAAGACTGTTTTGGCAGAATTGTTTATTGCACATTTTGTGGGATTCCTCCTGTTCCCACTTTCAGGACTGACTGCCCTTTATAACATTGCTGTGTGCAAATTGGCTGCCATGTTTGTGCAGAGAACACAATCACTCCACTTTACAGTAAATCCTATGAATTCCATCGGAACATTCCTTCTGACAGAACACCGATGAAACTTTCTTCCTTTGGTCACATGTATGTTTAATAGAGCAACATCTTCAAATACCTTATACAACCATAATTAGTTTCAAGTGTTATCTTGAGAAACTTAATTGTATTTTATTCTTGAAGAGCAAACATAAAAAAAGGTAAACGATGTCAGAGGCCAAAAGATCGACCCAGTCTTAGCCTGCAATACCATTTGGTTGCAAAATCGTGGACAATTCTTCAAAACAGCCTTATTAATTAATAAGTTGTTTTCTGCAGTTTTTAATAATAAAATTAACATTGATTTTTTTTTCACAATTTGGCATGATCTCACATTTTAAGATAAAATGGTTTTACAGGCTGAGATTAGATGGAATTTCAGATGTCACAATTCTTACTTGTTGTAACAACAACTTGAATTGAAGTAGAATAACGTCTCAGAAAGTTTTACAGCACCCGGAGGACAGGGAGAGCAGAGAAATGGTCAAAGAGACCAGAGGTTTTAAGTCATGACTTGAAAGGCTGCTGCCTTCATTGGTACAAATTTACAGTCAATTCTCTTTACAGAATAATACTGTAATGATAATCCTTACATTTGATATAGTGCTTTTCACAGCTTCTAGATGTCTCAAAGTGCTTCACAGAATATATTGTAAAGTGAATTGACTATATTCACAGAATAATCTGTGAAGTGCTTTGAGAGATGTCTCAACGAAGCGATAAGGCACTATATGTATATATATAATGATTATTATTGTATATATAATAATAATCCTTGCATTATAATGTTTTCATAACGATTATTAGTTGCAAACTACCCTCTTACATATTACTTTTTAAAATAAATTAAATTCTGAAATAATTGGATTTTTAGATTTGTTTGTTCTATTTCTGCAGTGTGTTTAGCAAATTCAGCTCCAATTTGTCTCATTCATAGGTAATTGCTGTCAAGTGTATTTGCTGGCAAAATGTCACATTCAAATGCATACAGTGTAATTACAATTTCACAATGTAATTATATGGGGAGGATTGATAGCCCGGGAGTAACTCCCTTCTCTTTTGTGAATAGTGTCATGAAACCTTTAACATCCACCCGAGTAGAAGTAAACAGATGGAACCTTCATTTAACATCTCATCTCAAGGAAACCACCTGTGACAATGCATGAGAATTTCCACATGCAAGTGTGAAAATTACATCTGTAGGTTTACATCTAATCTAATTATGTAGCATTCCAAATGTCCAAATTTGCCAATTTCTTAAATACCTTACAGCCTCAATTTTGATGCCTTTTATCTGTAATTTGTTGAATAGCCAACTCCAACAACAACAAAAACAAAATTTCATTTGTATATCGCCTTTCACATCGGGAGGACGTCCCAAGGTTGGAAATTGAAAATTGAAAATTAAGATTTTTTTTTTTTTAAATGACCGAATAATGGTCTCTTCAAAAGCCGCTTATAAATAGGGTGAATTGAGATCCAGATGGAATTTCATCCAGCAATGCTTCAGCCTAGGTTAGGAGTTTAAGCCCTTGAAGCCACAGCATTCTGGTCCAGATGCAAGAGTGCTGCAACTGACCCTTTTGAATTTTCTGAGAGATGATACAGTAAATGTCCCAGACACAGTCTTGCTTTATTTGTTTTTGTGCAGAAGATGTAGGAATCAGGAGCATAAACTCATCAAAACAAGAGCTGAATGTGTTATGTTAATTTCAAGGCTTGAATGTTTGTTAGCAGATTTCAATAAGAGCAGGTCAAACATTTCAAACATTTCAAACTTCTGAGATGTAAGGAATGTGTTGAAATAAATGGTTACTGGTTTCACTAACATGAATCTCAATGTAGCAAATTGCTTTGCAATTGGCCCAGGTAGAGTTCCATTGGAAATGATGCTGAATAACATATTATGTAACATAGCGCACGTCATCTGAACCCAGGCTAGCTAGGGTTTAAGTTAAAAGGTTCCAGAAATGCACATCAACGAGTCAGTGTTAAGTGACAGTGACACATTAAATTTATGTCAGGCAATTAGTTCCATATGTCCCAGTCCAGAAAATGTCACAAAAAATATAGTTTTGAAAAGACATTTTTCTAACCCTGCTCACCCCCAGATGCAATGCTCTTAACCTTAATTAAATATATAAAGCTGATAGGAATTTATGGTGCACAAGATGCTTATTTAATGGGATATTTCCCTTTACACAAGCAACTTGTGTGCCATAATTTTTTTTAATCAGCTTTGATTATTTTTAAAGCTGCAGACAGCTCTGTAAATTTACTAAAGGGAAATTAAATGCAGAAGTTATATTTTATTATCCAAGTGATTCTTTTTCCCCTTTCCATTCGTCTCCCTGAGGTCCAATAATGTCCAATGCTCTTTTGGCCTCTCATGTTTTCTTCTCACATTTCCACCAATTCTCTTCCATCCTTAACTGAACGTGGTAACTCATACTGATAGCTACTTCTATGGGTGCTCACAGCCTTATGGCACCTCAATGTGTGTTTTAAAGTGGGAACCAAGACAATATGCTGACAAAGGCATTGTAGCTAAGCCTGATGCAATCCTCGTTTGAATGCCTATATAGATAATAATAATTGTTAGACTTGATTCGTATCGTGCCTTTCACATTGGGAAATTATACTGTAAAGTGGAGTATTTATGGATTCAGAAATGAACAGAGCAGCCATTTTGCACACAGCAATGATCAATTTAATTGGATGGGTTTGTTGGCCAGGATGCCAGAAAAATCTCCCTTCTTTTTTTGAAGTGCTCTGAGACATCATTCGGCGTGGGGGCGCTATATAAATAGAAGTTGTTGTTGTTGTTGAGTCATCCCATGAGATTTTTATTGTCCACCTGAACAGGCAGAGGGGACCTAAGTTGAATGTTTCATCCGAAAGACAGCACCTCTAAAACACTACATAAATAAAATAAATTGAGATTCATGTGGATGAGATTTATTCCAGGCAGTGCCTTATCATTTCTTGTAAAGTGATGCAAGACTGTGTGTCTTTGCAGGCAGATACAACAGCCAATTTTGCATACAGCAATAATAATAATAATACTAATAATAATTGCATTTGATATAGCACTTTTCACGTCTTCTAGACATCTCAGAGTGCTTCACATAATGTACAATCGAGTGAATTGACTGTATATCTGTGGGTGAAATGTGGCAGCCAATTGTGCACAGCAGTGTGCACAAAGTGAAATGGAGTGAAATGACCAATTTATATATATATTTGTCAATATCTGACAAACAGCCACAAAATGAATAACCAATAAATATACAATAACCAAGTACATTGAGATAAACACTCTGCATTGGAGCATCAATCTGGATTACAAGATCAGAGTTCTAATTTGGGGCGTGAACCTTCAACTTTCTGACAGTGTGCTGCTACCTGCTAAACCAGGAAGACATTTTGTCTTAAAATTTAAGATCATACAGGATTCCGTAAAATTCTTAAATTCAATCCTAAGTTTTTAAAAGAAAAGTTTTTAAAAGAAAAGTTTTTAAAAGGTTTGTCTTCTGAATTACAAGTAAATTTAAGGAATTAATTAAGAATTTAAGAATCTTATATTTCAAGATAAAATATTCTTTTTTTTATTATTCCCTTGAACTGAGAATGTCAAACTCAGGACTGTAGAGCTGGAACCTGGGAATGTTGTTGATCTGTATGACTCAACAGCGCAGAAAGATTTGCCTGCAAATTTGGTTGTTGTATGCAACACATAAAATGCAGCATTAAAAGATCCTACTTTTAACCCAACTATAGATAGGTCTGAGTGACTGCTCGAGAATACCGGCAAAAGATGTAGCAAACAAAAAATAACAGTTTGCATATTTGTTAGCATTCTGAAGTTCATCTCGTATTTAGCAGTGCTAAAAATATTTGCTTTTTCTAAATATTTAACTGATAATGTTGACATGAAATGAATGCTGACAACTGGAACTGGAACTGGCACTGATTTAACATTTAAAATGAACGCATGTGGTGTTGCATTGGGATACAGCACCCACAACAGCATCCTCTCGCTTGCCAAATCTCTTTGTGTGTTTAGTTTGCAATTTGCAGTTGTCAGAAGTTCTTCAGATCCCTTTTCATCACTGTTATTCAAAGAATTTATTTACTTAGGCGAGGTGACAGTGGGGGCACAAAAGTTTGCTTCAGCATCCCTGGATTGAGAGGGGAAAAATACAAATATTTGCATTATTTCAAACTGTTTATTAGGCTTCTAAATTGAGATTTATTATCCGCGTAATCTACTTTTTTTTAAGCAAAGGACAAAGTCAGTTGCAAGGAGAAAAACAACTTAGCTTTGAGAGAATTTCAGCAGGATCCAGCAGTGACTTGTAACATTTTTATAAAAAGGATTGAGATTTAGAGATTAGCTGAGGCTCTGAATTTCATCCAGTGTTAATTCTTTAAAGTATGAGGATGTTTGTACTAAGACCTTATAAGAAAATGGTACAGAATTGTGGAAACTTGTAAAATTCAGTCTGTTACTGCCTCTTTAATTAATTAAGACTGAATTTAAGATGTCTCTGTAATCCTGTGTCATTTTCCTATGCTTTAAGACAAAATGGTTGTTGAACTACAGAAATTTACACCCGAGAAAAATACCTTTCAGCCCATCTTGTCCGTGCTGGTTCACTGGAATAGAAATCCATTCACTCCAATTATTCCTACCTTTCCCCTTTACCCCTTCAAATGATTCCCTTTTTACTCATTCATGCATTGGAAAGAAGAGTTTGTGGTAGGGGAAGGGAAGAATAGAAAAAGTGTGGAATACCGGCAGACAGGACCTTGGTTTAACACCTCATCCGAAAGTCAGCACCTCCACAATGCACTAAATTGATGTATCAACTTAAACAATGTGATTCCATGTCAAATAATCCTTGCATTTGATATAGTGCTATTCACGTCTTCTAGGTCTCTCAAAGCGCTTTGCAGAGTATACAGAGTATATAGTGAATTGACTGTATAGTTGTGGGCGAAATGCAATTGTGCAAAGCAGTGCCCCACAAACAGTTGTGGATTGAAGTGACAATTTTTTTTGAGGGATTATTATAGGCGTGCAGAGTAAGGAATCTTGCCCAAGGTTTTCCCTGCCTGGAATTGAACCCAGGTCTCTCGCTTGTAAGGCGAGTGCTATAACCGTTGAGCTACAGGGCTACAAGTCCTGATGTGGAGTTTGAACCCACAACTATCTGACTCAGAGAGGCCGATTGTATTCAGCACTTTGGGACGTCCTCCCGAAGTGAAAGGCGCTATATCAGTGCAATTTTGTTGTTGTTGTTGTAGGGTCCTCATGAACAACAACCAGCCGAGAACTGAAGTCAGAAGCTTTCTGCTCTGTGTGACACACAGTGGTGCTTTTTTATTCTCTGAAGCTTCAAATCTTATGACCCTTTTCTAATCAGTAAATACTTTCCTAATGAAAATAATATCTTGAGAGAAACAGATTTATTTACTTAAGCATCTGGCGCTGAAACATTTGCATGTGTTGTGATGTGATGTGATAATTCTGATCCGACTGACAACTTGGGGAACAGCCCTGTCTTCGTCCAAATGATTTTATCCGAAGCCGGTCGCTGCAGCCTTCAAACTGGTGGCAACCTTATACTGTACCTGACGATTGGGAAGCAATTCCCCAGCAAATCTGGGCTCGTTTGAGGGAATATAGCTTAACCAAAATAGCTTAAAGTTTTCAATTGAAACCTTTTTAAGGTTGAGTTAAGGCTGCTGCCCTGAACTGGCACTGATTTGCTGGGAGCCATGGGGCGGCAGGTTCAAAGTTGCTATAATCGGCTTTGGGCTAACCTATTTGAGGAAAACCAGGTGGGGGAAGAGAAGTGATATCCTGCAGACAGAATGGGGCATTCCACTCATGGAATATGTTCATTTCATGTCCCATTTCTCACTTTGTGTATTCACTGCACTGAACATAAACGTCGCAGAAACAGTAGGAAATGGAATGAGTTAAGTTTTAATTTGCTGGCGGCTGCCTCCACTCCAACCTACCCCTTCAAAACATTGCAACCTGGAAATAATCTGCTTTGTTTATTACTGAGCAATAGCTCTCCTTTAGACTTATTCTAGAAATACCAGACTGGTACGGCAGGCATTTATGAACAATCAGTGTGGGATCCTGCCAAAATAAACAGTGTTTACTTCTGTCACATTTACTCAGCTGAACACATTATCAGCCTCCTTAGCCTGACACACAACATTGGAACTGCATCGATCTGACCTGCATTTGCTTCCAATCAACAGTCATCTGCCTGGGCCCTTAGACTTGCACTGTTAACAACAGTGTTTTACAGCAATCAGTGTAAAGTAGGACACACTACTTGGCAGCGCATATGTGAAATTAGTTTCGCCCACGCAGTGTATTCAGTTCATTTTACTGTAAATCCAGTGAAGCACTTTGAGAGGTCTCGAAGATGTGATAAGGCGCTTTATCAAATGCAAGGATCGTTATCGTTATGTTTATATGGTGCCTTTCACATCTCCAAGCACTTCACCGCAGACTACGCAACCAAGCCCGGGAGGAGAGAGGGGATGGTGGTAGCTGAAGAGTGTGGAGGAGAAGAAAAATAACCCAAATTGCAGTCACAAAAGACAGGTCTCAACATGTTCTTAAAGATGTAATGGGAGAGAGCAAGATGAATAATTTTTTTGGGGGGGGGGGCGGGGATGCAAAGCGGTGGTCAGTCGGGGGTCTGACGCATGCAAATGAAGGAGAAATGGCTGAGGTCAGCACCACCACCACCAACAACAACAACAAAATTATGCTTGTATAGCACCTTTCACATCGCGAGGAAGCCCCAAGGCGCTGGACAGTTAATGCTTCAGACCCGAGCTAGGGTCGGGAAGGGTTAAGGTGGAGGGAAAGGAGGGGATTTGGGGTGACCAATAGGACCATCGAAGAGGAAGGTCTTGAGCAGAGGGAGCAGCTGGGTTTGTAGATTTGTAGGAGGTCGCAGGCTGCTTGTAGGGTTGGGCACGACAATGGCGAGATTTGAATTTGAGGATGGGAATATTAAATTCAACTTGTTGGGGGATGGGGAGCAGAGCGAGGATATCGGCTCATGGAGCATGGTGCAGGAGAGGGCAGGGATTGCAGAGTGCTGGACAGTGACATTTTTATTTGAACCTTTAAGCCATCGGTCGCATGCATTTAATAAAACAATCTTGCTATAACACATAATAAAAGCCCAGAAATGTTCATTTAGGTGTGAAAAAAACAATTTTGATCAAGATGTTACACATCTTGTCAGCCCAGGTGTTATGATTGAAGTCACTTGTGTAGCTTTTGTATGATAGAGTTAGTGTTAGCCACAAATTAACGTGTTGAGCTACAAAACACAATGGATAAATAACCACAAGAAGCACTGTTAATAACTTTCTTAACGGGTCGGCTCAGTCAAACAGGTGGACAAGAAATCCCATCCTCTTGGAACCAGACATTCGCGTGAGGGCAACTACAACAACAAAATTCCATTGGTGTTGTGCCTTTCATGTCAGAACGATATCCCAAGGCAGTGATTCAGAACCGAATTGGGGGTCGGGAATGGTGAGGGTGAAGAGCAGGAGGGAGTGGAAAAAGGGTGATCGAATGTCTGGTCAAATAGGAGGCTCTTGAGATGGGTAAGTGACGGAACGGGGTGGCGGGACTGCAGGAAGGATTTCCAGAGGGTGGGGGCAGATTGGCTGAAGCCAATGGTGGTGTAGGACGTGAAGCAGGCTGGAGCCTGCTGAGCGGAGGGAGGTGTAATATTACCGTTATTGTTGTTGTAGTTCCCTTCACCCAAATTTCAGGTTCCAAGAGGATGGATGTTTTTTTCTTCCTGTTTGACACAGCCGACCTGTTATTATAATAAGAAAATTATTGACAATGTTTCTGGTTTAATGTAGATGGCAAGCTGTTTCATCACAGGAAAGGAGATAGTCCATCAAATGCTTCTGTTGAACTGTTGAACAAAAAGCTACCCCCCTCCCACAACCAACACCAGCGAAATGTGATTGACCTGCAACTGAGTGAGCAGGAACTCACAATTAAAGATCCTGCAGTATTTGAGCTTGCTTCCTGCCGAGCTGATAGCCGTGCAACGGTGAATTTGCAACACTTAGTCCTTTGATGTCGAACATTAAATCATACAAACCCAATCAAAGGTTTGCCAGTGGAGCATGTGAAGGGAAAGGGTCCGCATTGATCAAATGTTCATTAAAATAATTGCTTCTGTTTTTCACTGGTTTCAAAGCTTTTCAGTCTCATTTCCGCCTCAGACCATCTCCTCACACCTAAAGCTATCTCACACCTTAAAGCTATCTCACACCTAAAGGTAATGAGAAATCCCCATTAGAATGCCAACAAACATTGCTCAGTTAGGGATTGGTAGCTGGTAGACTCCAAAATCCTCCAAATAATTAATTTCCTGAAATGTCGTGGTGATGTAATAACATCCTGGTCTCAATCACTCTTTCTGGTAATCTGTTGCAGCTGTTAATAACCTTCTATGGAAAGAAATACTTCCTGGTGTCTGCCCTAAATTGACTTTCACAACCCTGAAGCTATGACCTATAGTCCCGCTGTCTTGATGTTTCTGAAAGTATTTAGGTCAAAATACCGTAACATACAATGCCTGCATCAGTTAATATGCATGAGACTTATGTTAAAGAGATAAGCTAGAGTGATGAAAAATTATAATAATAATTCACTCATTTTGATAAAGTGACTTTTACGTTAGAGGGAATGTCTCAAATTCCCCCAAACTCCTTTCCACACCTTTCTATTGCCTTCTCTCTCATGTGAAGCTCTAGCTTTTCTTAACTGCAACAGTACTATTTGATATTTACTGAATGATACAGTAAAAATACATCCAATCCTGTCAGTTGATAACAAATGACACTGATACTGATAATCTCCCTCACTCAGCCACAGTTGTTGGAGTCAGTGTTGGTCAGTGTTCATTACGCACTCCGTCTGGCGTGAAGTGTGTTGTATAAATGCAAGTTGTTGTTGTTATCAGTGTCATTAGACTTGTCAAGCATTTTTTTGGGGGGTCACTCCAGAGTATGAAACATACATACTGTACTGAGGAGTTTAACCACATAGGTTACCCTGAAAGCACTGTGTGGTAAACTTCCTACTGTTTGTCCAGCTAGGGTATCCTACCCTTTCAGGCTTTGGCTTGCGTGGTTAACAGGAGCTGGGTGCGAAGATTCCCTGCTCCCAACTGCTGGTCAGCCTCTGGAATTCCTCCTGATCAGCCAGGTTGGCTGTGCTGTCATCAGAGAATGAGACTGTCACAGAGAATACAACAATAAACAAATTGTATTTATACATTGCCTTTCATGTTGGGAGGACATCCCAAGGCACTGGACAGCCAAGGGAACCATGGAGTTTACAGAAAGGTGAGGAGTCAGATCCTAGTGTTTCTAATGCATTGTCAGAGGTGCCTTCCTTCAGATGAATTGTTAAATATCTTGTCTACGTGTTCAGGTGGATGATAAAGATCCTATATCTCCACTCAAAATGAGAAAGGAATTTCTTGTGGTGCCTTGGTCAACAATCCCCCAAATAACATTGGTCACTCACTCCATAGCTGTTTGTGGACCATTGCTGTGTGGTGTCAAGCACTCTGGGATGCCCCCAGGTGGAGAGCGCTATATAAAGGCAAGTTGCTGTTGTTGTGTGCAACTGGCGGCTTTTGGACGTCCTCCCGATGTGAAAGGTGCTCTATAAATGTAATTTGGTTGTTGTTGTTGCCATTTTTGCCCACATAATACACAGTCAAAAAATAATTTTGTTGTATATACTGTGAATCACTTTGAGACTTAATGAGTCTTAATGACTTGATAAGGTGCTATGTTAAATGCAAGGATTGTTATACAGTATTATTATTTTTTGGCCCATTGTGTCTGTGCTGTTAGTTTAGAACAAGTGCCTGAAATATAGCCTTGGAACTTCAATAGTTGGAGACTTAAAATCCAAGATCAGATTGGAATGATCACCTCAGTAAATTACCAAGCAATGAACCATAAACACACAGTAACTTTCACAATGTGTTAAAGCATCAGGATGTTTCTTGTGTGCCATAAATGACCATACAGTATTTCATGTTTTGCCACTTCACAATGCCAAACATGTCTACTGCAAATTTCCACAACAACAGTGGTTAAACATTCATAGATAGGCTTTTCTGTAAATAGTGCACCCGTGAAAATACCTCAAACATTTGATCTTATTTCATATTTTGCCATCTTCTTCAGTGATATTAATCATGACAATTATTGTTTCAATAGTTTGTATATTTTCACCCACAAATATACAGTCAATTCACTTGACAGTATATTCTGTGAAGCGCTTTGAGACGTCGATAAGATGTGAAAAGTGCTACATCAAAATGCAAAGATTATTATATTGTTATTGTATAGGAATCTTTAGATGGTGAATTGAAACCCTCAGTTAAACCTACAATATTAGGCTTTCAATCAGGTATCAGCCTGGCTCGGTTGGTAGAAATCTCGCCTTTCTAGGTGAGAAGGTTATCAGTTCAAGCTCCATGTCAGGCTTGAACTCAAGTCCAGTATTGGGAGAGCACTACATTGTCAGAGGTGTCACTGCTTCATAGTTTTATGTGGAACAATACTGTGTGCAAATTATTTGCCATGATGGTGTTATGTCATTCTTTCACTCTTTTAACTTTTTTGAACATGATCCAGTCAAGAACAAAGATTACAAAATGCCCCTTGGGGCCAATTGTTACCTTATTTGTGTTGAAGTCAAAACAAAACTGTTAAAAGAAACAAAACGCTTGGGTTTCCAATTTGTGGTTTGAAATAAGAGAAGATAATTTTTTTTAAAGTGATGCAGTTTTGAAATTGAACAAGTTAATATTTTACGGTAATATTTAGAAACAACTGAAGTGCTGTTGTTGGTTAGGGATGAAAATGCAGACAAACATTTTCCAAATTAAGCTTTCTGTAAATTTAAGAATATTCAAAAATTCTGCAAAATCGACATTTAACACAATAGTCCTAAGACTAAAATGAGATGTCATTTGGGCCCATAGGACATCATCTCAATGTTAAAGGCGCTGTACAAATGTAATTGTATTGTTGTTGTTGATGTGCATTGTTTGTTGAGAAAGTGTCAATAAAATGAATAGAGGTTTTGGAAACAAAACCAGATGAATTAAAATAACAGATGTCAGACTGGCTCAGTTTATAGTTCTCTCACATCAGAAGGTTCCCGTCATGGCTTTGAATTCACAGAGTAGACTAACACGCCAACAAAGTGCTGAGATTGTGCTGCATTGTTAGAGGTGCTTTCATTCAGGTGAGATTTTAAACAAAGTCCCTCCCCCTGACCTATTCTATATGTAGGTATTAAAGCCACATTTGAATGGATAGGTTTACAGTATTTTATTAATTTCTTTAATATCTGTCTGTTTTCCTCTCCGGAAGGATGCAAACAAGTCTGTTGAAAAATTACACTTCTTTCCTGAATGGTTTTCCAGTTCAGTTGATGCCCTGTTTTAGCACAGGTAGCTATTTCAGTTACGACTTTAATAATGCACCACTAAAATTTCCCCACAAGAAAGAATTAGTGGAACCTCTGTGGGAAAAGTTACTTCAGAGGGACATTGTGCATCTCTTAAACCCAAACTAAAGATACAGCTGTTGTTTTATGCTTTGGAGTCCTTCTGGATACAGATAGTAGATAAGGGCATTGGCAAGCCATCTGTTTGTCGTTCTGTGAAACACCATTTGAAAGGGCATCTGATGCCAATAAATTTTCTATACATGAAGGATCACAGCACAGGATAAAACAAGAATTTTATAGAGTGTCTGGCATATCCAATGCCTTAGGGGCAATTTATTATACCCACATTGCCATTAAAAGGTCTAATGAGGATGAGTTTTCTTGTGTGATTAGAAAAGGATACTATAAAGTTCCAGATGCTTTCTGATGCTTGGGGCAAACTATAGAATGTGGGCTGCATGGTGGCCTGCTAAACCATGTTCAAACAGACAACCCTCAGCTTCAAAATGGTGTACAGAAGGATAGATGAGTACAGTACCTCAGATGAAGTGACCCTTGAGTTTTGTTCTATTCTAAACTCATCAATGTAATGCAATGGAATCGTAATATATCTGATACCACAGGTAGAATAATCAAATCTACAAGAAGGCTCTGAGTGGAGTAGTGGGTTAGACTTTGGACTTTCAACTCTAGGACATTAGACTGGTAGGTGTGAGTTTTAACCCATCATTCTTAAGTGCTATTTATTGTGATGATGGTGTATTGTTTTTGCAACGGAGACCGGTTTCAGGAATTTGTGGTTTCTGTGTTCTAGCCTTGAGCACGACTTTCCCCCCCTGTGTTCTTGTACATTTATAGGGTGAGAGATTAGGGTCAGAATGTGGAGGTCAAAGTGGATTAAAAACACAGACTGCACATTGCACCATGGCTGATACATTTCCATTTTTTTAACCAGTTGCTCCTACCTATATGTTGACAATAATTGTTTTACCAGACCTACCCTCAGTTTCCCCTCCCTGTTATTCTTAAAAGCATTGGTTCTTTCTAGGTGTAGGCCCACTGTTGTTCACTGGCTTTCTGGAATCTAAATAAATTGCTATTTTTCACCTAAACTCTGAGTCTTGGCAGCCTGTTTGACAATGGGTAATGCTGCAGCCTACCCTGACGCTGTTCCTCGTAGACATTGCCATACAGACACACAAACACACATACAGACACTCACACACACAATTTCAAGCAAGGTGATTCCAGCTACACAATGATCAAACAGAGGATTCCTGCTGATTTTTACCTTATCCAGCACTGCGACCATGTGGGGAATTTCAGCATTCATGTTGCCACCTTGGTTGAAATCCGCTTGTTCGGTACAGATTACGGTTCAAAGATAATAATGATTTTTGTCGAAATTCTGGACCATTGAATGGAACATTTGAACAGGCTCCAACTCCAATGTAAATTCCTATACATTACGCAACATTTAAATTATATAAAGAAAAGGCTTTGCTTGTATCGTTAGATGTTCTCTCTATGTGAGTTGTTTCACTCTTTCATATCTAATCCAAAATTCTCACCATCTGCATCCTCACCCATACCAAACTCTGCATGCCCATTACCCCAGCTATTTAGCAGCCTCCATTGGCTTCCTGTCTCCTAATGGAGTTACTTCAAGCCTAATGGATTCACTTCAAGCATTTTGAGACGTCTAGAAGATGTAAAAAGTGCTATCTCAAATGCAAGGATTATTATTATTATTATTTACACCCAGTGCCTTGTTTCTGGTTGGCAAACATCCAGGTACAATGAGATGGTGAAGAAGACAAAAAAAAGGAACTTTCTTTCCTGACCAGCTAATGGATTAAAAAATTTATAGTCATGCTTGTAACCTTTCGACTCCCTCGTTGATATTGAATGAGTGGAATCTCTTTGCAAACAGAGTAATGCAAACCATGAAGTTGCATAACAATTTAACATATACTCTATTATGAAGCTGCCAAGTTTACTGTTGTTAAATTAATTTATTGACAAAGTTTATTGGGTTAACCCAAATTGGATTTCACTGGATTAAGTTATTCTCTGGCCATTTTGAACTTTTTAGTGATAATGGGGTTCTAACTCTAGGATCTAATTTGCGGAACATTTTAATGGGATTCCTCAATAAGGATCCCATTAACATTCCCATTGAACCGTGGGTTTTCCTTTCTGGAATTAAATCGTGTTGGAGAGGAGTTCCTATTGGTGGTGTGATGTCACAATTCTGGTTACCAGAAGAGGTCCCGATTTGCATAACTTGCATTCTTTATCAAGCAATCCCTTTAAGGTACTGCAAATACTGTAAATTAGACCCCAATAAAATTTGACAAAGTATTGAGTAAGAAATGGCAATGGAGCAATGTACAATCCAAATTGGACTCCAGTACAATTGTTCAATCTTCTGAAGGATAATTTCTACCATAAAGAACCCCATATCTCTAAAACATACCTCTATTGTTCTCCATCTTCATCTTCCTCTCCCCCTTTCCTCTTTTCCCCTTTCTTCCCTGGCCCTATTTTCATGACTGTTTGTGGGACACTGCTGTGCGCAATTTGGCTGCTGCGTTTCACCCACAAATATAGAGTTAATTTTCCTACTTTCTTTCCCCAAACTCTGTGAAGCGCTTTGGGACTCGATAAGATGTGGAAAGCGCTATATAAACTTAAGGATTACTTACTTACTTACAAATGAAACTTCAAAATATTGATCAATCTCCACCCTGGCTGTTTGATTTCCACAGGAAATATTAACTGTGTTATGACAGCACATGACTGGTTGCATGGAGGATTTGATTGCCTCTGACATATTTAACCATAAAAGTTCTATCCATTCCTAAAATAGTTATTCATCTTTTTGTGATAATGTCAGTCTTTGACCATTGTCAGTTGTAGGGTGACTTGTGTCTCCGACCAACTGGTTTTGCTTATTTTTACCTTGAACCGTGATACTCTAAAACATTAATATTACAGTAATAAAGGCGATAATAATCCTTGCATTTGATATAGCACCTTATCATGTCATTAAAATGTCTGAAAACTCTTCACAGGAATTACTGTAAAATGTAGTGACCATATTTTTAGGTAAATATGGTAGCCATTTGTACAAAGCAAAATGTTACAAATGGCCATTAAGTGAACTGCGGGATTGTTGGATGGGACGTTGGGAAGAAAACTAATATTGACATTGACTTACTAAAGACACAACTAAAGACACCAAAATTTAAATACAACAACAAAATTACATTAGTATAGCAATAAATGATTTATAATATAAGCATTGCATTTGCATAAAGTTACCTGAACTTGCCTTGGTATCCTATTTTACTTCTCACTGTTAAATTGTTCTGCTAAATAGTTAACTTCCATCTTTGTCTACGTAGCTTCACATAGAGATGTCTCTCATTATGTCTCATATCTCTTCCATCACATTCTCTCTCTCTATAATTTACATTAAAAACATCTCTTGAAACTGATTTCCTGCCCATTCTTCCTCTTTCTAACATATCCTCCATTTTCTATTTATTTCCAACTTTAAAATCCATCACTTACTTTCTGCTTCCTTCTTCCAAATCCACGGCCTCTTCTGGGTATTGGGTGCAATAGTTTCAGAAGCAATTCAACTAGCTGAAAATGAAACTTTACGGATAATTTTTATGTGGGGCCAAGGAAAAGCTATAACTAGGGAAGATCGACAGGTCTGCAAAAGACCTACAACAGTTTTTTCCCAGACTCAATTTATTATGTCTAAAGAGGGAAATGGGGCTGTGATTGAGTGAACCTGAGACCTGGCAGCCATCCCCCTACCCTGAAGATATACAATCATCAAAATCGCTCCAGGAGTTAACTATTTCTGTCAAATGTCTATTCCACACATGCGCTACTCTGAGAAACAATTTCCATCTCGAGTCACGTTTAAAGGCTATTAATTTTGTGCTGTGCCCTCTAGTTCCGGGCTCACAGTCCATGTTAAATAGTCCCAGATGTAGAAACAGAAGCTAACTTATATCAGTCACAGATAACAAAAAAACAAATAAGATGCCAACTACAATGATATAATTTGGAATTCTACAACTTATGATGCTTTTGCTATTTATTAAGCACATCCAATCATTGGATGCAATATTCACTGGGTTATAAAGCCTACATACAAAACATGTGGAGTGCAGTGTTTGCATTGGCAAAGCCATACAAGTAGAATTTATATTAGTGCTAATGGATTTTGGCTGCTGGTACTAGAATAAATACTCAAGCACTTGAGGTTAGTAAAGTTGGCATTTACAAGTGGCTTCATGAATGAATGGTGTTAAGCAATTGACAATGAAGAGGGAACCATATATCCTGGAGTATTGCATTGTTTCTCCCACATTTCCAATATTGATATTAGAAAAAGCATTACACTTTCACTGCAGCAACAATCAATCATACAGATCTATGCACATCTTTCCTATCCTGCCATCCAGTGCCGTCCTTCCCTTTGACATTCTAGCACCGAAACAGACCATTCAGCCCAACTATTCCATGTTTAATCTTCACTCCTCAAAAAGAGAAAGGAGTTTCCCACAGTGTTCTGGCCAACAACCACCCACCCAGATAAAATTGGTCATGGCTGCTTTGTGCAAATTAGCCGCCATGTTTGCCTGCAAATACACAGGCACTTCATTTCGCAATCAAATCCTGGGAAGTGCTTTGAGACATCTCAACAATTTGATAAGGTACTATATCAAATGCAAGGAATATGATATGCAACTCCTCACATTGTAGCTATTCCACTGCACGAATGGCAAGAGGAAAGGCCGTTAGTTTCATCATGGGAAGAACGTGGAGGTTACTTTTGTGTTGTGTTACTTTGCACTGGCGTAAAGCCCACAGGGTGGCAGTACACCTTCCCAAGAAATGGAATGTTTCTTTTCAGGCCTCAATCATCGCCATCTTTGATTCTCTCGTCACAAGATCAGTTTCGGATGAAAAAGGCTCATTTGATCTCATCCGTCCAAATTCCTCACTCTGCTATTCCCCCCAGTCATATCATTAAGCTGTTTTGTTAAATGAATCCAGTGTTGAGGCCTCAACCACCCTTTCAGGTAAACCCGTTCCTGGTCATCTTACAGACCTTCTCAAAAATGTAAAGTCATAATAAATAAGACCATTTATTGATATATATACTGCTCAAGACAATTTATTCACATGTTGCATACCAATATTGGATTTTTTTTCTGAAATTCCCTTTTTAAATTAGGCTTTCTCTTTATACTTCGATCTCCATTGGTGACTATCTAGCATGTAAGGATTGCCAGAGGCAATATAGCAGAGCTGCTGCCAAGGCTGAAGTATCCATCTTGAACAGGTTATTTTCTAATTCGAAAAACTGTCATTAATCTCAATTTCAGGGAAGATGTTGGAGAGAGGTAGAAGAGTTTGGGCAATCTACAATAAGACATCATCCATATAAAATGCAATTGGACATTCCAAGCCCCTGTCATCAATTCTTTCCAGTGTAAGTTGATCCAAAGGCAATGCCTTGTGTTTGTTTTAATGAAAACACTCAACCTGACAATGACTGGCACTCATGACCCATGTCTCTGCTGACAAGGAGACATTATCCTGGCAGCAGAGACGCTCTGAGGCACTATATTGTATAACTTGTTGTTGTTATTGTGTGTGTGTGTGTGTGTGTGTGTGTGAATGGGCGGGAGTATGTGGCAAGGCAATAAAAAATCCTAACGTTTTATGACACTGCCATATTACACAACAAGTCTTCAACACAAACACAAAATAAACTAAGTACTGTACATCATCTAGGATAACAATTCAAAAATAGCCATTAAAATTCTCAGAGAAGTTCTCACAAAATGTTTAAGGACTTCTCACAACTTAAGATTCTTGCAACTTAGCAAAGACTCACAATGTTGCTACATTTGCCTGCCTTTGCAGCCTATGATTTTGTTTCTGATTAACTTTTCCCCTTACTCTTAAGCTTTGTTATTCATTTTTTTATTGCTTTGAAGTGGCATTCGGTCTCAATTTCCACTGGGACTGAAGAGGAGGCGGTAAATTCAAAGAAAGACAGACTGAAAGAAGCAGAGGGCAGAGGAAACACAAAAAGCATTTGTAAAACACACAAGATGGGTATAATGCAGTGTACACAAACTAAACCAATCGTCAAACTAAACCTCTGTCTGCACGCAACAGAGAGAACACATGGAAGGGAAACAACATAAGTACAATAAAAGCGGTAAAAGAAAATGAAAAGAAAGATGAACAGCTAGGAAAAGAATAAAACCCCAAACAAAGAATAAAACAAGACTGGTGCTGTACACTGAAGCCCTTAAACATTTAGTGCCACTAAATGTAAGATGTGGCTTTTCCCACATGGTGAGCACCTCTGCCTTTAACTGTATCATAACGGGGATATACTGAGTGGAGGCCTAGCACTTCCCTATAATTTACTAAACCCTGAGTCTAACCCCACCTGATCCTGAGCCAAAGCAAATTGTGCATTCACCTTAAAAAGAAACATTACAATTTTACAAAACACATTCCATTTCTTAATTAACACCATTCCTTAACTAGGGAAATAATTTGCGACCTGAACCTGTTTTTTTACACCCTCCCTGGCTACAGCACAATACAGTAGTTTGGAATGAAACCTCATATCAAAATGTTTTACGGTCTTGGATCTTGGATTTCTTCTTACTACTAATAATAATAACCCTTGCATTTGATATAGCGCTTTTCATATCTTCTAGATGTTTCAAAGTGTTTCACAGAATATACTGTAAAGTGAATTGACTGTATGATTGTGGGTGAAACGTGGCCACCAATTGTGCACAGCTGTGACCCACAAACAGTCGTGGATTGAATGACCAAATTATTACAGTGTTTTTTTGAGGGATTATTATCAAGCATGTGGAGTAAGAAAACCTGCCCAAGATTTTGCCCTGCCTGGAATTGAACCCAGGTTCAACAACAAAAACAACAACAAATTACATTTGCGTAGAACTTTTCACAAGCTGCCAGTGAAGGATTTGTACCCGAGCTGAGGGTTGGAGCAGGAAGGGTGAAGGCTAGTAAGGGTAGGGATGGGAGGGTAACTGAAGGCGCTGTCAAGCAGAGGGTCTTGAGGCAGGCTTTGAAGGAGGCAAGGGAGGGGAGAGGTGAAGTCACTGTGGGATGGACAGACCTTTATATAGTTTTGGGCCAATAGTTAGATGTGAATAATTTGATTTCATCCTGGGTATGTATATACAGGTACCCCATCCCAACCGCGCGGGATACGTTCTTGTAAACCTCCGTGGTTGGTAAAACCGCGGTAGGAAAATGCTGGGCATTTATATGAAAACAAACAAGAATTACATTTGAGGTATTTCTGAAAGCAATGTTTACCAAGCAAACCTTTAAGGAGCACCAGTACATGTCACCCCTCTCCAGGTAAGAGGTTTGTTGCTCTTAAAGTCCTACCATCACAATTTTATTATCCTGAGATGTGTGATTCTGGTTAGCAAATTTTAGGCCTCAGATCGGGTTCTCTAGGGTTTTGTATAGTGTTGGTTTTTGAAGGTTGATACGTCCTAGGAAGGCTGAAATCTGAGGCCAGCATACTTTTTATTTTTTATTATCAACCTGGAGGATTTGGGCCCCGATCGCTTTTCAAATAAGTTAAGGAATGCTTACAGGACATATTGCTAAAACAGCTGAATATAGATCCCTCGACATCATACTCAGGCTGTACAGTGCTTTGATCGGTCTGCACCTTGAGTACTGCAGACAGTTCTAGTCAATATAGCATGAGAGGGCTGTCCAGGCTTTAGAGGTGGTGAGGAAGAGAGCAATGAAGGTGTTAGAGGAATGAGCTATGAGAGATGCATAGACAAACTATACATAGACAGGTTCTTGAGGACTTCCAAGAGGATGACTGAGAGAACAACAACAACAACTTAAATTTATAAAACGCCTTTCACATCGGGAGGACGTCCCAAGGTGCTGCACAGGAGGCATGTGACCCGAGCTGGGAGGGGAGTGTTCGGGAAGGGGTGAAACACGTAGGGGAGGTCGAAAAATTCTGGGGGGAACAAAAGGCACGGTCGAAGAGGAAAGTCTTCAAACCGGCCTTGAAAGAGGAAAGGGAAGAAACAAGGCGGAGGGATTGGGGGATGGAATTCCACAGGGTGGGAGCGGAGAAACTGAAGGCCCGGCCTCCGATGGTGGGGCGGTTCGGGCGGGGGGCTTGGAGCAGGCCAAGACCTGCTGAACGGAGGGTCTGGGTGGGCTTATAGGAGGAGAGTAGATCGGTTAAGTAGGGCGGGGCAAGGCCGTGTAAGGCCTTGAAGGTGAGGACGAGGATCTTGAACTCGATCCTCTGGAGGATGGGGAGCCAGTGGAGACGGGCGAGGGTGGGGGTTATGTGGTCGCGGAGGCGGGTGCGGGATAGTACACGGGCTGCAGAGTTTTGGATGACCTGCAGCCTGTGAATGGAGGAACTGGGGAGGCCGACAAGGAGAGAGTTTCCGTAGTCCAGCCGTGAGGTGATGTATGCGTGCACGAGTGTTTCGGCAGCGTGGGGGGTGAGATAGTTGTGGAACCTGGCAATGTTACGCAGGTGGAAAAAAGCGGTGCCGGTCAAGGCACGGATGTGGGGGAGGAAGGAGAGTTTATGGTCGAACGTGATGCCGAGGTTCCTGACTGGCTTTGTGAGGTGGAGAGTACAGCCTTGGATGTTGAGGCTGGCAGCGCCCGATGTGCGGAGGTGCTGACTTGAGCCAATCAGGAGGGCCTTGGTCTTGCTCACGTTCAATTGGAGGAAGTTGTCCCTCGTCCAGGACTCAATGTTGGACAGACATGCTGTCAGAACATCAATGGTCTGGGGGTTGAGGGATGAGGCAGAGAGGTACAGCTGGGTGTCGTCTGCATACATGTGGAAATTTACCCCATGTTTGCGGATGACATCGCCCAGAGGGAGCATGTAAATGGTGAAAAGGAGGGGGCCGAGGACAGAGCCCTGGGGGACGCCGTGAGAAACTGTGCGGGGGATTGAAGAAAAACCGTTGGAAGATACAAAATGTAGGCGGTGGGTCAGGTAGGAATGGAACCAGTCAAGGACTGCGCCTTGAAGGTTGAGGTGCCAGGAAAGACGTTGGAGGAGGATGGTGTGATCGACTGTGTCGAACGCAGCAGACAGGTCAAGGAGGACGAGGAGGCAGAGGGAGCCCTGGTCGCAGGATGTCATTAGTGACCTTGACCAAGGCAGTTTCCGTGCTGTGAGCAGGGCGGAAACCTGATTGGAGGGGTTCAAGGATTGAGTGAATTGAGAGGAAAGAGCGGAGCTGGGAGGCAACCACTCTTTCAAGGACCTTAGATAAAAACGGAAAGTTGGAGATAGGTCGGTAGCTTGATGGCTGCGACGCATCAAGGGAGGGTTTTTCCAGGATAGGGATGATGGTGGCTGTTTTAAGGGAGGTAGGGACGGTGCCTGAGGAGAGGGAAAGGTTGATGGTGTCAGAAATGAAACCGCAGAGCGGATTCTCTCTATTTTGGACTCAAGGAAGTCCAACATTTGCTCGCAACGTTAGTTTGAAGAGAGGATCTGCGAAGCGAGACGGGGGGGGGGGGGGGTGGAGGAGCTGTTCGGTGGTGGTGAAGAGGAGGCGGTGGATGTCCTTCGCTTCCAGGATTATCCTGGAGTAGAAGGCTGATTTGGCGGTGGCTAGGGCGGAGCAGTACAATTTGCCGGTGGACTGTGAGGCCAGATTTGAGCCAGGTGTGTTCAGCTGCTCTCACTTGGATTTTGAGGGAACGGAGGTGAGTTGTGTACCATGGTGATGATCGGGAGTGGGAGACGGTTCTGGAGGTGAGGGGGGCCAGGGTGTCGAGGGTAGTAGAGAGGGTGTTATGGAAGGTGGTGGAGGAGGAGGATGGGTCGGTACAGGAAAAATGCCACAGGGGGAAGAGGTCGGAGGTTTCATTCAGATGTATATAATTGAAAAACTAAACCCAAATGAATATTTTAAGATGCCATAAGAGAGTAGAACAAAAGAACATAGGTTTAGAATTGTAAAAGGCAATTTCAGAAAAGTTAACAAGCTGTTGGAACTAGGAGTTGCGAGCACAGTGGCTAAGTTTGCAGATAACATCAAGCTAATGAAGATGGTAGATCGCGAAGCTGAACAAAATAGGTTACAGGAGGATTTGAACATACTTGGGAATAGAGCAGGTGACATTAAATGTGGAGAAAGGTAAACAACAACAAAATTACATTTGTACAGCGTCTTTCAGCTCGGGAAGATGTCCCAAGTCATTGGACAGACAGTGTTCTGGACATAACCTCTGAGTAGGGGTTGGGAAGATGGGGGGCATGGGGGAAGGAGGTTGATCAAAAGCTTGGTCAAAGAGAAGACCATCGAGGTAGGTCTTGAAGGAGGCAAAGGATGGGCCATGATGGAAGGTCTGCGGGATGGAGTTCCGGGGGGTGGGGACAGAGTGACTGAAGACCCACCTGCCAATGATGGTGCGGATGAGGTGAGGGATGTGAAGCAGGCCAGAACCCACTGAGTGGAGGAGGAAGCAGAGTTAAGGGGGAACAAGGTCATGGAGGGCTTTTAAGGTGAGGACCAGGATCTTGAAAGCATGGTGGACACAAAATCCTGGAAAGGACTATCATTCGGATGAAATTAGAAAAATCAAGAAGATACAGATGAAGATAACCAAAATGATTGAGCGAATGGAAGGATTGGACTATGAGGAGCGTCTATGTAAATTGGGCATATTCACGCTGAAAAAGATTGAGAGGCAACATGATTCCTGTCATTAAGTTTTGAAAGGGACTAGACAATATAGATCATAACAGGCTGTTTCAATTTATCCAGAATAATAAAACCAGAGGACAAGGCCTTGATTGATGGTGGATAAATTTAGAACAAATGTACGCAAACACTATTTCAGTGAACGAATAGTGAATTTGTTAAACAGGCTCCCTAGGGAGACAGTTGAAGCAGGAAATGTTGATTCCTTCAAAAACAGATTAGATAGTTTTCTTTTGGGAAATAACATTATGGGATAATAATATAATAATAATATTGCGTGGAAACCTGTAGCTCAGTGGTTGGAGTACTTGCCTTAAAAGCGAGAGACCTGGGTTGAATTCCAGCCAGGGTGAAACCTTGGGCAAGTTTCCTTACTCCACATGCCTAATAATAATCCCTCAAAAAAAATTGGTCACTTCAATCCATGACTGTTTGTGGAACACTGCTGTGCGCAATTGGTTGTCGCGTTTCGCCCATATATATACAATCAATTCACTTTACATTATATTCTGTGAAGCGCTTTGAGACGTCTAGAAGTCATCAAAAGTACTATATTAAATGCAAGGATTATTATATATTATGGGGTATAGTAAATAAGTAGTTTGGGACATATTTGCATGCGACTGCCTAGGAAGGTGGAAGGTGAACTTGATGGATTTGGGTCTTTCTTCGTCTAGCATTTCTTATGTTCTTATGTTTTTCTTTACAAAGAGGGTAATCAACAATTGGAACAAGTTGCCAGCTAAGGTGGTATGGGAGAAATCCACCCCCAAGCGAAATGAGGGTGAAAATATCTCTCCACATACTGGCTTTAGTTATACAAAGAGTTAATCACCATTCTGCCTGTCAATGTTCTTTTGAGTGCTTACCTGTGATGTGGGTTTATCAGCAAGGAACCAGCTAGGACGTAGGTAGACATTTAATAACATGTCTCAGTTTGCTAAACACTACTACATAAAAGCCATGTTCCTTTGCATTAAATATACAAATCAACATGAGACAAGTTATTTTTTCGCAGAAGTCCGTATGATTGTATTATATTGTATTTAAAAGCAACAGAAAAGAATATAAGTGAAAGATGCGCAGTACAACAAGACAAAATTAGGAAATGTTTTGTCTCCATATCCTTGCGTTCGTTGACAGCATTGTTCTAATCATTTTCACTTATTCACCTGGGATTTCTCACCTTGTTATCATACCTGATTTGGCAGTGGTGATAAATAGAATCATAGAAACAGGAGTAGGCTATTCAGCCCCACAAGCCTGTTCCACCATTTTATATGTCTGATCTCTGTACCTCAAGTCCAGCACTGCAGCACTACTTCAAATGCAAGGATTATTACCAGGGCTGTAGGACTCGAGTCCTGGACTCGGACTCAAGACCGGTCTCGAGTCCTCATTTCAAGGACTCGGACTCGGCTGTGCAGGACTCGGACTTGACACCAGGGACTCGAGGACTCGGGCTTTGAGACCTCCGCGAGTCCGGCAGGTATGAGCCGAGCTGCGAGATTTTCTGTAGTTTGCGCAAATACTACACTGGCCGATCTACCGGAAATCTCGTAGCGGAAGTTGCATGTGAACGAACTGTGACGCAGTATCCCACATGGGATACTACTTCCTATCTATCACATGTAAATTTTCTACCAATGAAAAAAGCCCTTTAAAAAAGCCCGGCGCGTATGAGCAACACCATGTCTGTCGTGTCCTGAGTGATTCAGTACGGGTACACGGATCATAAGGAATTCACAACAACATGGGGGAACAAACATCATGCAAAATGTAAGTTTTGCAAATGTGTTATAACTGAAACGTGTGGCACCACATCGAATTTCACACGCCATCTGCAGTGACGTCATAAAGAAAAGTAAGTTTCGTACTCATTTATGAATAGACTACACAATAAATTAAGTGTGTGTGTGGACTTTTGTCAGAACGCGTTACTCATGAATCATGATAAATTTTATCATGTTAATAGTCTTGAAGATTTAATCTAATAAAGACTATTTTCTGAACTATGTTGGGTAGGCCTCAGTCTACAGAAAAATCCACCTGGTTGGAGGAGTTGTCACTCTCCTCCAACACAGGTGGAAGTCTCACACATAAAATACTGCTACGTGCTGAAATTGGCCTTACTAGGGCTAGAATTTAGGTCTATGTAGTAGAAATATATACGGGGACAAAAATCTAGCCCCATAGAGATACGCATAAAAAGTAGAGCGCGAGCGCTGTGCAGCGAAAGGAAAGGAGAACGGAATTAGAAAACACACAAATTTAGGGGACTCGTAAGAGGAATTCACTGAATTCTCATCCACCAGTTTGAATAAAAGTGTATACCACAAGCCAGCCAAGTTACTAGTTCCAAGTCATCTTTAAACTGCAAAGTCTCTAAATTGCAGTCAGACGTTTGAGCTAGAATTTTTTAGTTAGGCAAACTTATCAATTTGAAGCACTTCGAAAGACAAATTTAATAAGGCACAGGTTACTGCGGAACTACTGCTTAACTGCATGTTTGGAGAGGATTAACATCAACTTTCTAGCCACTTGTTTTTCATGCCCGACTGCGTTACCTTCCTAATGAACGCATATCACTGTCTTAGCATTTTGTGAATCTTCATTTCAGTGAATATCAGTGCAATGGCTTTATCAGACAAGTGACTGACGACTTGAGAAGTCAATATTCCTTGTACTTCAGGGACTAAAACTAGAATTTTAATTTGTTCTTGAACCAAACCATTAAGCACTTGAACTTCGGGATAATGAGTCAATTTATTGCATAAAGCCATGAAGTAAGAACCCAACCCTTGTAAACAAAGCGTAACAAGCAATATACATCAAAAAAAGGTATAAGACTGAAATTCTAGTTTGCATAAGTTGGTGATGGGCGTGAATTTTTACATGGAGGACTCGGACTCGGACATTGACTGCATATTTTGTGAGCTACCATTTGAGCATTAGAAGCCTATGTCTGCCCATGGTCTTTGTTTAGGAATATTTTCATCTTCAATTTTGATTTAGAGGAAAATTCTTAAATTCAGCCTGAATTTAGATTTTTGTTCAGTTCTTACTACTATGATAACTCATTCAATGCAACATTCAATCCAATCTTAGTTTGTTAGAGCATTTTGGTTTAATATTTAAGATAGCACATAAATTGTGCAAGTTTTTCAACTTAATAATAATAATAATCCTTGCATTTGATATAGCGCTTTTCGTGTCTTCTGGATGTTCCAAACTGCTTCACAGAATGTACTGTAAAGTGGATTGACTGTATATTTGTGGGTGAAACACAGCAGCACAGCAACTTGGACTTAATTAGGAAACTGCTTTCCCACAATTCTTCAAAAGAAACAACTTCCAAATTGGGAGCAAAGTTACGAATTTTCCACATCTCTGCCTTATATTAAGAAACAATAATGGTCTTAAAAGCTAAAACAAGGTGGAGTTTCATATATAAATTTTCCTAATCTAATTACCTAATGTACCTAAAATTCTATCATTAACGTCTTCTTATGGTGTTAAAAAAAGTATTTAAATATAGAAAACAATAGTGTGTGAATTGTATGAGGGTTGAATACAGTGTCTTGGAATGTAAAGTGTATCTCATGTAGGGAGTCCCATGTATGTCACGCTGACTCACCTACTCACCCAGTTTGCTCAGGTGCCTTCTGTGCCCTCCATTAGTGACATCAGCCATTACATCCCAAAACACTCAATCCTTCTGCCTTACCTTCTCTTTGCTCATCTTCCTCTTTGGCCATGCCTGCAGTCACCTCTACATCCTCCCTGCCTTGACATCAGGCTCCGCCAGTTGGGACCGTACATTTAATATGATTTATGCAAAGTATGAAACACGTCAAACCTGCATACAATATAAAGTCTTGAACGGAAGTTGGACTTATGCTATCATACGTTTTCTTCAGATCAGACTTATGCGAGTTTTACACTACAAAAATGCAAGTTGCTTTTGACGTCCGAGAATAACAACCACAATTTGCTTAATGTGGCTTTTTGGGATAGAGCAGATTTCCTCTGAGTCAAGATAACATGTAGGATCTTTCTTGCACGAGACAACACCTTTACATCCTGAGTGGCATTGTTAGACACATGTGCTGCTTACAGTTCAGTTTTCCCATTTAAGCACTGTTTCAATCCCATGTCTAACACTGCGATTTGGACAAACTCAGGGAATCTACAACAGAGCCAAAACACATGTACAGGATATATCCTCCTGCGCCTCCTTTTTGTGCTTTGAGCAGATCACTATAAAACTCGCTGGCATTTTGCCACGGTCTATTCTAATTTGGAATCGCCTTTTCTCTCTGCGGTTGCCCTGTGTGAAAGGTAATATAACTTCCAGGGGAATATTGCTTCAAATTAAAAAAATATGTGGGGATTAAAACATACAGCGTCCTACGCATTGGCAATGTTCCTCTACATTTTTACAGTGGATTGGAGAGAATTGACCCCAGAGACGTTAGAGAAAACATTGCACGGCAAATACTCCGGTCAAAAAATTATTGTGAGGACAACTTGTGCCCATAAACTGACTAGATAATTTAGGAGACATTTATACAGAAATCTCATCAATGGTGTGGACAAATGCCTTGTAAAGTATATCACTTTTCCCCGAGTTATTTTTGGTCAGCTGGGTGTCTGATAAATGTGGAAACCCATTGCTATGCTGAAGAATATCTATACCAGAGTGAGATAGTTCAAATTTTACAAACTACAGCCCACCTCAAATTTGCCCTTTCCTAAATTCCTGAAATGGATTGTCGCCAACTAACTTTGCTTACATCTCTCCCTCCCTAATCGAGCCCCTCCAGTCTGGTTTCCGTCCTGCTCACAGAATAGTATTCAAACAGTTCTTCAAAATCACAAATGATGTAATTTCTCTCTGTGACCAGTTTTCCTTGGCCTCCTTACCCTTCTGGACCACTCTGATGCTTTCAACACAGTTGATCATGGCATCTTCCTCGACTGCTTCTTGTCCCTCATCCATCTTAGTGAGATTACACTCACCTAGTTCGAGTCCTACATGACCTACCACCATCATTATGAATCTGCAAATGCTTTCTCCTCCCATCCTTGGGCCTCTCCTTTTCCTCATTTACATGCTCACTTTTGCTGATGTCATCCACAGACAAGGAAACAATTTTCAAACCTACTTTTCCTCCTCCAGTCTATCTTCTGATATTCTGTCCTCTTGCTTGTCAGATGTCAAGGCCTGGGTGAGTGGCAAGTTTCTGAAGTTGAATGTTGACAGGAAACAAGTCATCCAACTTGTCTCCTGTTGATATCCTCTCACCTGCGGCTCTGATTTCCTTAAGTTCCCCAGCCTATCCCATAAAAGTTATTGTTGTTGCCTTTGAGAGCTCCACATATGTACGCCACCTTCACATGGAAATTTCCCTGTTGTGGGATCAAATGGGCAAACTGTTCAAGAACTGTTCAATTCTGTATTAGGCTCATCTTGGGAAAAGTCAAGACTTGGGATCCCACAGTGTCTTTGGGACATCTGCAGTTTACTGGAGAAAACCACAAAGTTTGTCTTTGAGAGTCCTTCGTTTCTGAAGTCAGCTGTCAAACTCATGCTTGTTGAGTTCTAACCATCCTATCATTTCGCCCACAAATATACAGTCAATTCACTTTACAGTATATTCTGTGAAGTACTTTGAGATGTCTAGAAGATGTGAAAAGCGCTATATCAATTGCAAGGATTATTATTATTATTATTATCAATTAGGGGTTTGGCCTGCAGGGGTAACAGGAGTTGAATGACTTGCTCTCAGTGACTGGTCTTTCCCTCCAAGTCTTGCTGAGCAGCAGGCTGTCTAGTATTATTGGCACAGGAACCAAACTACTGACACAGATAGTTCATTCAATTCTGACAAATATTGCCAACAATGTCATCTTGATCTTCAACACATTGCTCAATAGAACCATAGAACTCTATTCCACAGGAAAAGGACATTCAGCCCATCATATCTGTGCTGGCTCTTTGAAAGAGCAATCCATTCAAGCCCATTTGCTTGACCTTTCACCATATTCCCCTGCAAATTATTCCTTTTTAGATACTTATGCAATTTCCTTTTAGATGCTAATACTGCGTTGAGCCCTGCCTGTTCTCGACCAGCAAGTTGGTCTTATCTACTGCGAGGTAAACAGAGGCATGTGGAGTAAGGAAACTTGCCTCAGGTTTCGCCCTGCCGGGAATCGAATGCAGGTTCTCTGGCATGCAACAACAACAACAAAATTATATTCATAGAGCGTCTTTCACTTTGGGAGGACATCCCAAGGCGCTGAACAGTCAGGGATCAGGACTTGAGCATGGGGAAGGAACAGGGTAGGGGGAAGGGGAGGGAGAGAGGTGGGAGGGCGGCAGAAGGCATATAAAGCAGACAAGAGCCCACTGAATTGAGTGGGCAGGCAGGTTGATAGGGAGCCAGCAGGTTGGAGAGATAGGCTGGGGCAAGGCCGTGAATGACCTTGAAAGTGAGGATGAGTGCAAGGTGAGTGCTCTAACCAATATGCTACAGGACTCCACAATGGTATATAATGATAACAGAGGCTTTTGTCGCATTGTCATATGAGTCCAGGAGAGGGGTGACACAACTGGAGCACAGTTCAGAGTCCAGAGTCCAGAGCAGCAAAGTGGTTTGTAACGATTGTAAGCCTTTTTGCTGCAATTACTCAAAAAAAGAACACAGCGCCCCTGTGACTTCTGGCACTGTGTGAAACCTATAACGTGGCCTGGTTTCAAAGTGCTGTGTTTGCAGGGCTCCTCAGCTTCAAGTTGACACTTCAGATAATTTCTATCATGTGGGATCGTGATTTTTTAGTATAATTTATTGTCAAAACTGACTGAGCATCCTGTGAGGTCCTTCCCGATTATGCGATAAACATAATTGTCCCGTGAGGCCCTTTCTCCATGCAGCTCTCTTACACTGAATGAAGCAGTCGCCCTCACAATGCAGCCACAAACCTACTACGTGGAGTCCTGTAGCTCAGTGGTTGGAGCACTCGCTTTGCAAGCGAGAGATCTGTGTTTGATTCCTGGCAGGCGAAATGTTGGACAAGTTTCCTTACTCCCCACTCCTCTGTTTACCCTTTGCAGTGTTTACCGAACGGTTGTTAGACGATTATGGAATCGCATTTCCCGAGATAATAATACTGTAATACCTTTACAAAAAATGTCACTCAATCCACAGCTGTTTGTGGGATTCTACTGTGCACAAATGGTGCCGTGTTTCATCCATAAAGTATACAGTAAATTCAGTTTACAGTACAACAACAACTTGCATTTATATTCCACACCTCCACGTCAGAGCGCTTTGATAATCCATTATCATCCAATTCTCTTTCTGGCATTCTGTTGAGGAAATTCTTGTCCCAGACCTTTATCTACAGTATAGGTTGACACGGTTCTTTAATAAGGAATCAGATTCACCTGGGGATACTCTAGTAACAGGAAGTGTGCCATGCTAACTTGCGTGTGCGAACTCTGCTGTGATACAATCTACATCTGAAGCGTATTCCCATGAGTTCAACTGAGAGGTTTTGTAACAATGTGAGCATTGCATATGTGTTTTTGAATGAACTTTCTAATGTTAGCTGTCAAATACCCAAGCCTTTTCCCACTTGATGGATCTATTTTACCTGCAAGTCGGAGGACTATGGTGTCTCAGAAAAAGCAGTTTTCTTTTTGATATCCAAGAGCAAAGATTACAAAGATTTTATCAGAAATGATCAATAAGAAGGGAATTTTCGTTGTTCCAAAATATCCGTGCTACTGCCTTCCCACTTAAAGCAACTTTTTCTTAAATAAGTCCAGTGTTTTCGACACTTTCTGTTAACCTGTACCAATTTTATTGATTTCCTAGTGTGCAAGAAATGCTTTCTCTCTCTTGTATTTTGTGAGAGAGCTTGAACAATTTATTATTTTTTTCTTGAGGGATTGGAATTGATTCCAGGTCTCTCGCTTGTAAGGCAAGTATCACTCCACTATATCTATCCTTGCATTTGATATAGTGCTTCATCATGTCATTGAGACGTCTCAAAGCACTTCACAAAATATATAATGAAGTGTAGTGACTGTGTGTTTTGTGGGCAAAATGAATAAGAAATGAATGAAATAAGTTTACAAAAATCTAAAAAATAATGAATTACTGTATTTTATTTGGGTTATTTTTGTATTTGTTTTCTCCTGCACTTTTTAAAGTGTTTAGTTCACTTGATTGAACTACGAAGAATTACTCAGCATCCTCACATATTGTAGTGAGGTGATATTCCTGGTAAATTTATTTGCCTCTGGGGATGAGAGCATCATATTCTCTAATATTTTTGTGATATGAGTACTTAATGATCCAACAGGCAATTTTGAAGCTGTATTCAACAATAATAATCCTCTTATTTGACATAACACCTTTCACGTCTGGAGGACATCTCAAAGCGCTTTAGAGGATATACTGTAAAGGATACAATGACGGTTTATTTTGTAGGCGAAAGAAGTAGCTAGTTTGTTCGGAACACTATCCCACAAACAGCCGTGAGGTGAATGACTCGGTGACATAGAATGTTTGACACCCACCTAAACAGGCAGATGGGTTCTGGCTTGAATGAGTGACATCCAACAATGCAGTACGTCCCAGGCACTGCACTTGTGTGCCAGTCTATAAGTTCAAAGTGCTGCCAACTGCGTCTGGCTGAATACATACTGGTTCATGGTTCCAAAAACAAAAATCACATTCTGACATTTCGTCCAAGAGACCATTATTTACATGAGCTTTGACAGTAAATGCTTATAGACTATTTAGCTGGAGGGACAGCCACATCATCATTTTCACCCGATGTCCATGCATGCACACCTCTACTAGGTTTGCCCACAAAATAGACATTATATTCTATGAAGTGCTTTGAGACGTATGAATGACCCGATAAGGCGCTAAATTAAACGTAAGGATTAGGATTCGGTTCACTGGGGTAGCGACAGTGATAAAGAGCAGGAACCCTACCTGATGTTTCTCACTAGCCACTGAAGTCAACTGTAACATTCTTATTGCCACTCAACTAATTTATCACAGATGTGAAACCACCTGGAATCTACTCAGTCTGTGTGGCTCAGCTAATTACTAGAGAAACTGACTGAGCCATTGGGAAAACCTGATTTTCTGAGAAGTTAAAAGCAATTCAAACGCGATCAAACTGAGAGGCACTTTAAATTAAGAATGCCACAAAGCAGTTAATTTCCTTAAGATAGTTTAAAATCATGCAATCGTGCTTGGATAATGTTCACAGTGTACTCTGGAGGTCAAGTGATGAAAACTTTATGAAAACTGATTTACGTTTGCATCTGCCAAAATGGCCCAGAAAGAGTCAGCAGAGCACAAGAGCAGTAGGAGGAGTGAATGACAGATCTGTAGCTTGTACAAATCTTCCAAATGATTTTGACTTTGAAAATTCTCCCTGGCTGAATCAAAGAAGCACATTCCAAAAGTACCTCCAGATTTTTGTACAATCTTGTTTCGTCCTGAATAGGATACATAATGCAGAACATAACCCACAAGCTACTTGGTCAAAGGAGATGTGTTGTCTTCCCCACAGTGAGTGCAAAGTTCAACAGGTTGAGAAACTTGATACCAGCGTATCAATAAATTAAAGACCAGAGGAAAATATTTAAATGGTAAGTAGAGAATAATCTTCAAAATAAGACTGCATTTTTGAGGTTTTCTATTGCAATAATGTGCCAATCACACTTCAGCTCCCATTACTGTTAACCCCGGAGGCTCCTTGAGTTTTATTGTATTTTTATTTTAAAAAAAGGATTGTTGCTCTTCCCAAGTCTTTCATGTGTTTTTTTCCCTGATGGTACTCTGCTTACTGCTAATCTTCCTCCTCCAGCCTTGAGGATGGGATAATTTCAACCCATAGTCTTCTCTGTGGTCATTGCCAATGTCATTCTGTGGTCAGCCAACAGGAGACATGATTCATGAAGACAGAACTGGCCTATATCAGTTTTCATCCCCTTGGGAGGGAATGCCTCACCTCCGCAACACTTTCTATCTTGTTTGAGAAAATAATGAAATTTGCCAGTCACGGTCTGAGTGGCACGAAGCCAGTCAGGAACCTGGGCGTCTTATTTGACCCTGAACTGTCTTTTCTCCCCCACATCCGTGCCATGACCAGCACTGCCTTCCACCACCTCCGTAACACCGCCTCACCTCTCAGGCTGCCGAAACCCTTACCCACATATTCGTCACATCAAGGCTTGACTATGGTAACTCCCTCCTCGTTGGCCTTTCCAGCTCTTCCTTTCACAAGCTGCAGATCATCCCAAACTCTGCAGCTCATGTCCTTTCATAGGAACATAGAAATATAGGAATTAGGAGCAGGAGTAGGCCATTAGGCCCCTCGAGCCTGCCCCGCCATTCAATAAGATCATGGCTGATCTTCTAACCTATCTCCATCTGCCCGTCTTATCCCCATATCCCTTAATCCCTCTACTCTTTAGAAATCTATCAATCGCAGTCTTGAATATATTCAAGGACTGAGCATCTACAGTATTCAGAGGTAGAGATTCCATAAATTCACTACCCTCTGAATGAAGAAGTGTTTCCTTAACACTGTTCGAAAAGGATGACTCTTAATCTTACGATTGTAATCCCTAGATATAAATTCTCCAAACCAGGGGAAGCAGTCTCACTCTGTCTATACTATTTCCTGTAGCAGGCTCCATGATCCCACACTCCCACATGACTGGCTCCATTGGCTCCCTTTCCCCCAGAGGATCGAATTCAAGATCCTCGTCCTCACTTTCAAGGCCATCCATAGTCTTGCTCCTTCCTACCTCTCAGACCTGCTGAACCCCTACCAACCTGCCCGTCCCCTCTGTTCAGCGAGCTCCAGTCTGCTCCATGTCTCCTGCCCAACCCGCCCTACCATCGGTGGCCAGGCTTTCAGTCTCTCTGCCCCCACTGTCTGGAACTCCATCCTACAGTCCCTTCATTTTGCGTCCTCCCTTGCCTCCTTCAAGGCCAGTCTCAAGAACCTCCTTTTCGATTGCGCCTTTTGCTGTCCTCCCACCTCTCTCCCTACCCCATACACTGCTTCCTCCCCCATGCTCGGTTCCCGACCCCTGACTGTTCAGTGCCTTCGGACATCCTCCCAACATGAAAGGTGCTCTATAAATGTAATTTTGTTGTTGTTGTTGAGTGATTTGGAATGAGTTTCAGAAGTGAACTTGCACCACAGTTGGGGATTGAGCACTGTCATTGTGGAACTATGGGGCTATGTCTATATCATTTCCTTCTTAAAAATTATTTCCTCTCATTGAGCCGTCAATGCAATGTTTACCAACAATTATTTTTATTTTCGCTGCGAGGGTGGAACAGTCAGGATCATATTGAACCACAAAGACACCATCATATTACTGCCAAAAACAGCTTCTGCGGAGCAGGATAAATCCTCTCCAGTGGTATGAAAAATGTATGAATTTTACATAGTCATTGAGTTTTTCCAAAACAATAGCAGACTTCCATTGTTTCCTTGAACATTTTCTAATTGAAAGTGTACATGATATCTTTCCTGAGGTCCAACACAACTGGAGCATATTTTCCAATTTATGGGAGATGATCCGTTTTGGTGGTAAATAATTGTAATAATCCTTATGTATCATATGGTGCATTTCATGTTCTCAAAGTGCTTCATAGGATATATTGTAAAGTACATTTTTGGGGGTGAATATGGCAGCCAATTTACACACAGGAATGCCCTGCAAGCAGCCATGAACTGAATGACTAATTTTTCTTGGGGGGGGATTGTTGGCCAGGACACTGAGAGAAACACTTTTCTCTTTTCAAATAGTGCCTTTTTCTTTCTTTGGTAACTATAAGAACAAGCAGACGGGAACCCAGTTTAAGGTCTTGTCCTATTGAGGGCATCTCCAATGATGCAGCGCTTCCCCACCACTACACAGGAGTGTCATCTTAGGTTTTAACCCACAAGCTTTTGACTCAGGGGTGAGAATACTTCTTCCAACTAAGTCAGGCAGACCCCAAATTTGTGCTAAGTACATATATTTTAGAATGACAATCTCTAACATTTTAGGTGACCTTTAAATTTATACGTATCCATTACAATGTTGTTCTTGATTGTAAAAGTAATTCAGTACTACTGGAATTTGATATACAACAACAGAATTACATTTGTACTGCACCTTTCATGTAGGTAGGAAATCCTATAATGCTGGACATACTGTATTCTGGACCCAAGCCAAGGGTATGGATTGGGTGGGTGGAGGGCAGTGGGGGAAGGAGGTTGATCGAAAGCACTATCAAAAAGAAGGGTCTTAAGTTGGGTTTTGAAAGATGCAAGGGATGGGGTGAGGTGGCTGGAGTTCCAGAGGGTGGGGGGGCAGAATGGCTGAAGGGCCACCCGCCAATGGTGGGGCGGGCGAGGCATGGAACGAAGCAGGCTGGATCCCGGGGAATGCAGGGAGTGGGCAGATTGGTAGGGGGTTAGGATGTCACAGAGGTAGGAGAGAGAGAGGCCACGTAGGGCTTTGAATGTGAGCACCAGGATCTTGAACTGTATTCTCTGTGTGATGGGAGTCAGGCATGAGTGGGGGTGATATGGTCACGGAGCCTAGTGCTGGCTTGGACACGGGCTGCAGAGTTCTGGATAATCTGAGGCCTGTGGAGGGAGAAGATAGGGAGGTCGACAAGTAAGGAGTTTGCATAGTCAAGCCTTGATGTTATGAATGCATCCATGAAAGTTGTGGCAGCCTGTATGAGGCAGTGGTGGAGCCGGGCAATGTTATGGAGGTGGAGGAAGGCAGAGCAAGCCAATGCATGGATGTGGGGTAGAAAAGATAGTTGAGGGTCGAACAAAATGCTAAGTTTCCAGACTGGCTTAATGAGATGGAGTGTGCATCCATGGATAATATAGCACTTTATAACGTCATCAAGTCGTCTTAAAGCGCATCACAGCATAGAATGTTAAGTGTTGTGACAGTCTATTTTATCCATTGGTAAGTTATTAGTAATATCCTCTTAAGATAATGATGGCCAACCCATGACCTGTGGGTCAGAAGTGACCCATGGTGCCGTCAAGAAATGGCCTATACTAGTCTAGGTGACAAAACACAAAATACTGCTAGATGTCTAAAACACAAACAGGAATTGCTGGGAACGCTCAATAGGTCAGACATCATCTATGGAGAAAGGAAAGTGGGTCAACGTTTTGGGTGCATGACCGTTCATCAGAACGAATCTATATGTAATGCACGATGCCACAGAGCCAATTTGACTTGGCGGAAAAAATTCACCAGGTGCAACTGCAGCAAAAAACGCAAGACTGAAATATATTTTAGATCGAAACAGAAATATGCCCATGCCGCTCCCAGATGCAAGATCTTTCCGATGTGGTATAAATTTTGTCTGTATGTCAATCAGATATTGAGATTGTTCTTAAAGCACACATATATATATAGTATATATAAAGGTTGCCAGGATCATTCGTGTAATAGTACTATACTGCAGACTTCAAGGTTCACAAGAAAGACATCACTGGAAAGACTCATTTTATAGCAGTTTCACAATTCGTATCCTCCGTTGGCGTTTTGGAACTCAGCCACAAAAATAGCTTCCAGACCAAATAAGTGGCTTATATTGGTAATATGATGACTGCCTAAATGTCTGATAGTGTCCAGATGGATGTCTTTGTCTCAGACAGCAAAATGCCGTATTAGTCATTGGTAATGTGGAAACGCTGGTGCCACTGACGTCTTAAGGGTATGAAAAGGAATTAGATACCTTTTGATTCACACATGACTAGAGAGGGAAATCCTTAGGAAACTAATGCAAGATGGAAATGTGGATCAGTCTCCAAAAAGTGCTTTATACTTGATGATGGCAGGGGAGCAGAGAGTATCTCTCTGCTGTTGGAGGTAAATGGGACAGCGATGACTTGATTCTGGAACTGTACTGATTTTTGGGGAGGATCTGATAGATGGAAAAATCCATCGCCATGCTTAAGTGTATCCAAATCAGACTCAGTGTTTTACATATATATATGTAATCCTTGCATTTGATATAGTGCCTTAACACATCTTTTTGAGAGATGTCTCAAAGCACTTCACTGAATATACTGCAAATTTTGTCTTGACGTTATAAAGTACTATATCATCCATGGATGCACACTCCATCTCATTAAGCCACTCTGGAAACTTAGCATTTTGTTCGACCCTCAACTATCTTTTCTACCCCACATCAATGCTATGACTTGCTCTGCCTTCCCCCACCGCCATAACATTGCCTGATTCCGCCACTGCCTCATACCTTCGGCTGCCATAACTTTCATACATGCATTCATAACATCAAGGCTTGACTATGCAAACTCCTTACTTGTCGACCTCCCTATCTTCTCCCTCCACAGACTGCAGATCATCCAAAACTCTGCAGCCCACGTCCAAGCCAGATTTCTCTGAGTATGGAATGGAATGCAGAGGGAACATTATACAGGTGTATGATATTTTAAATGAAAAAGATAAAACCAGAACAATACTTTAGAATACACCAAGACAGTAGAACAAGAGCATATAAGTTTAAAGTACAATGGACAGATACTAGGAAGCTATTTTTTACCCAGGGACTAATAAATAACTGGAATAAGTTACCAGGAAAGTGCTTGAGGCCAGGACGCTAGACACATTTAAAAAGCAGCTTGATGCTGCGATAGGAGAACAGTATGGTGGGCATTCTGGAGGGATGAGACTGGATGGGCCGAAGGGACTACTCATTACATACCTAATTCTGGAGAATATTACTCACAGCTTGGCAAGAGCAAATGCAACTCCATTAATACAAGTATATAACAGTTGCAACAACTTCTGTGTATACAGTGCCCTTCATGTATGGTAACATTTTGGAGTACTTTTCGGGGTTAGGGTTGAATACTGAGCAGGATAGGGCAGAGATCAGGAATGAATATTAATAATAATTCCATAATCCTTGAATTTGATATTGCATTTTATCACATCTTCGAGATCTCAAGGTGCTTCACAGAATATACTGTAAAGTGAATTGATTGTATATTTTGTGGGTGAAATGTGGCAGCTAATAGCACACAGTTATGATTCACAGTCATGGATTGAGTTTTTTTAAAGGAATTATTTTCCCCAGAAAAGCAATTGGAGTTTACTGTGAAAAACATTTTAAGGCATTTGCAAAGTGTCCGTACACTCATCCCACTGAAACGGAAAATGCAGTCAATTATTCATGCCTTGACAGCTCAAGGTTAATAAATAAATGATCAGAACCTTTTTAATCGGTGAAAGAAAAAATAAACCATGTATATGGTGTCTAAAAGTCTTGAGTTTTGCTCCTTCCTTGCATATATTCAAGCTACTTTAATCTCAGTAATATGGCATGAAAGTTGTGACACATTATCACAGCGCTATGAATGAGCTCATTGCTTTGACACATGTTTTCTCTTATGGCGAACCCCTCCCACTTTCTTTCAAAAGTTGAAAACAATGCACAGCTTCACTTCTTCAATCGTGAGAGATCATTCAGTGTTGGCGGCATCTCCACTTTAATCAAATGACACAAGCAGGCAGGCTACGTTGGGATCAAATGAAAGAACAATTTATTGGCACAGATCGTACTGAGTCATTTCATGCGTTATTAATTCACGTAAACAAAGAAACAAACATTGAAACAGAAAAATATGCCACACATGTTTACCAAACACAGCCAAGTAGAGTGATTGTAAAGTTAAGCCTTTCCTCAGACTTCATACCCTATGCTTCATACACACTCAGTTCATACGCCATCTTAATTATAGTCTGGGCTGACACTCCAGTGCAATACTGAGGAGTGCTGGAATGTAAGAGGTGTTGTCATTCGAATAAGATGTAAAACTGAGGTACTGCTTACCTTTTTGCAGATACCTGTACCATGACACTATTTCAAAAGAGAAGGGACTTTTCCTCAGTGCACTGACCAACGATCCACCAGATTAAATGGTCATTTGCTTCATGGCTGTCTGTGGGACCCTGTTGTGCATAAATTGTCTGGCGTTATCTGCTCACAAAAAACAATCACTACATTTGATAGCAATTACTTATTTTGAAAGAAAACCAAGGTCCATCTAATTCGCCGTCTGCAATCCTGGCAGTCACTTATCATGTCCCAGATAATATACCGTTTCCTCTACATACTTTAAAGGGATACTTTAAAGTGAATAGACAACAACAACATAATTACATTTGTGTAGCGCCTTTCACTTCAGGAGAATGTCCCAAGGCACTGGACAAATATAACAGCTAATTTACACTTGCAACATGCAGCAAATGGCAACCAGAGCACCCTTGCAGCATCATGCCATTCTAACTCTTGAAATATTTATTCAAACCCAGCTAGAATCCTTTTACATCAGCGGTCCAATGGACCACAGCTAGCAGGTGCAAACCTCATGTCATAGCTTCAGTTCTGTGTATTCTAAGGAACCAAAGAATATCCTCTGAAATCCATTGTTTTGAATCATCACTGACCCATGAATAGAGCCTGAGGACATAATAATAATCCTTGCGTTTGACATAGCGCTTTTTTACTTCTTCTAGATGTCTCGAAGTGCTTCACAGAATACACTGGAAAGTGAATTTACTGTATATTTGTGGGCGAAACGCGGCAGCCAATTGTGCATAGCAGTGTCCCACAAACAGTCGTGGGTTGAAATGAACAATTTATTATGTTTTTTTGGACAGATTATTATTAGGCGTGCGGAATATTCAGAAAAATAAAATATCCAGAAGCCTAATCCTAGCAATGATATGTCAAACAATGATACTCTTTGGTTTCTAGTAGTGCCTTGTTTTTTGGTGGCCTTTGATATTGGAATTTTAAAAATAAGTAATACGGTGTCAATTGTGTGCACCAATGTCTTTGCTAATTTTTTAGTCAAAGTAAATCTAGGAAATGTACAAAAATGTCAATAGTGTTTATTACAATGAGCTCAGGAATTGTTGCTGGAGCTTTCTTATACCGTTATAACTTTAAAGGTTAGATGTGATGCAGCAATTCCAGATGTGATGCCAATTAGTTTAATAATAATAATCCTTGCATTTGATATAGCGCTCTTCATGTCTTCTAGATGCCTCAAAGCGCTACACAGAATATACTGTGAAGTAGGGTCCGGCGATATATCGATATATCGCTAAAACCCGATATAATTTTCATATCGATAAGACATTTCAAAAATATCGATATATCGATATATCGAAGTAAAAAATCGGAATGCGCACACACTGAACTACAAGATCCAGAATGCTCATCTCTATACACAATGCACAGACCGAGGTGCAAAGCCGCCATATTGTATTCATAGTCCTCGAATACAATATACAAGTATGCAAGGGGTGGTGGGTGGAGAGAAGGCTGGGCCCAGGGGGGGGGCGGGGGGGAGGGGGAGAGAGACGGCTGGGAGTGGGTGTGGGGGGGAGAGAGACGGCTGGGTGGGGGTGGGGGGGGAGAGAGACGGCTGGGGGGTGTTGGGGGGAGAGAGACGGCTGGGGTGGGGTGGGGGGGAAAGAGACGGCTGGGGTGTGTGGGTGGGGAGAGAGACGGTGGGGGGGTGAGGGGGAAAGAGACGGCTGGGGGGGTGGGGGGGGAGAGAGACGTCTGGGGGGGTGGGGGGGGAGAGAGACGTCTGGGGGGGTGGGGGGGGAGAGAGACGGCTGGGTGGGAGGGGAGAGAGACGGCTGGGGGGGTGGGGGGGGAGAGAGATGGCTGGGGGGGGCAGAGAGACGGCTGGGGGGGTGGGGGGGAGAGACGGCGGGGGGGTGGGGGGATAGGTAGATAGATAGATAGATAGATAGATAGAGATGTGGGGGATGTGACACAGAGACACAGACAGAAAAACACAGAGATGGAGAGAGTGAGAGACACAAAGAGAGAAAGATATTTACCTCCTGAGGAGATAGGCCCCGAATGCGCGTGCACCCGGAATGCGCGCACACCTGGAACGCGCGCGCCGCGCGCGCATGCGCAGTACGAAAAACCCGAAAATATCGATATTTCGGTATATCTCGATATGAGCCCATTAATATATCTAAATCGGAAAATTTCCATATCGACGGACCCTACTGTGAAGTGAATTGACTGTATACTTTGTGGGTGAGTTTCAATTGAATTGGCAAATAAGGAAGGCTTGTTATTATAACCTGCTACAATGTCACAATATTTCCTGATGTTTATAACTAAATCTTTAAATATTGCAAAATGTGGTATTTCCAAATGTGGGAAAACGAATGACTAATGTTTCTCATGAAGCAAATCTGGCTTGTCCACTGGTTTATGAGTAAATTCCCTGAATTGACTGCACCATTTAATCCCCAGCATTTATCTTTTACCAATAAGGTAGCCACTTGTTTTCTGAATTTAGGGACAATTCCTCAGGCGCAAGATTGTCATTTATCTAACCAGCTTGTAAGACACCTAACTGGTTGAAAGCAAATGTCCTGCATTATAATGAATACCACTGAGGTAAATACAATGGTGTTAATTCAGTTAATCTTCTGTAATAATAATCCTTACATTTATTATATCTCAAACCAATTCACTGGATTTAGCTAACCTGTAACTATCCAATTCACTGGATTTAACTAACCTGTAACTAACAGGTTAGGTAGAGGGAACCAATAGATATAGTGTATTTAGATTTTCAGAAGACTTGGTGCCACATAAAAGGCTGCTACACAAGATTAGCGCCCATGGAATTAAAGGCAATATATTAGCATGGATCGAAGAGTGGCTAACGGGAAGAAAACAGAGAGTAGGGATAAATGCGTCCTTCTCAGATTGGCAGGATGTGACTAGTGGAGTGCCATAAAGATCAGTGCTTGGGCCTCAACTATTTACAATGATCTAGACAAGGACATGGAACTTAAAATATCTAAATTTGCAGATGATACCAAGTTATATGGGAGTGTAAGTTCTGAGGAAGACACAAAACAAATGCAACGGATATAGATAGGCTAGATGAGTGGGCAAGAAGGTGGCAAATGGAAAATAATCTGGGAAAGTTTGAAGTTATTCAGCTAGATGGTAAAAACAGAAAAGCTGATTATTTTCTAGAGGGGGAGAGACCAGATGGTGTTAGCACTCAGCGGAAATTGGGTGTCCTTGTACATCAGTCGCAAAACGTTAGTATGCAGGTACAGCAAGCAACTAGGAAGGCTAATGGCATGTTGGTGTTCATTGCAAAAGGATTAGAATACAAGAGTAGGGAAGTCTTGCTGCAACTGATTAGGGTCTTGGTGAGACCGCACCTAGAATATTGTATGCAGTTTTGATCTCCTTATTTGAGAAAGGACATACTCGCCTTAGAGGGGGTGTAGCATAGATTTACTAGGTTGGTTCCTGGGATGAGTGGGTTGACCTATGAGAATAGGTTGAGTAAACTAAACCTATATTCTCTAGAATATAGAAGAATTAGAGGTGACATTATATAAATCTTTTTTTCTTTTTTAATGCTGAAAAATCCCCGAGGCAATTTGTATGAAAGACCGTACTAGCAAGTTGTGTTGAGTCCACAAAAAAGAAGGAGATATAGTCTTGGCTGAGCTTCACTTTGCTTCAGTCACACAGTCGGGAGGACCTGTTGGTGGTTAATTTGCTCAGTCCATGAACAACAACAACAACAACTTAAACTTATAAAGCGCCTTTCACGTCGGGAGGACGTCCCAAGGCGCCGCACAGGAGGCGTGTGACCCGAACTGGGAGGGGAGTGTTCGGGAAGGGGTGAAACATGTAGGGGAGGTCGAAAAGTTTGGGGGGGGAACAAAAGGCACGGTCGAAGAGGAAAGTCTTCAAACCGGCCTTGAAAGAGGAAAGGGAAGAAACAAGGCGGAGGGATTGGGGGATGGAATTCCACAGGGTGGGAGCGGAGAAGCTGAAAGCCCGGCCTCCGATGGTGGGGCGGTTTGGGTGGGGGGCTTGGAGCAGGCCAAGACCTGCTGAACGGAGGGTCCGGGTGGGCTTGTAGGGGGAAAGTAAATCGATTAAGTAGGGCGGGGCAAGGCCATGTAAAGCCTTGAAGGTGAGGACGAGGATCTTGAACTCGATCCTCTGGAGGATGGGGAGCCAGTGTTGACGGGCGAGGGTGGGGGTTATGTGGTCGTGTGGCCAAGTGTGTTAGATAATAATAATAATAATAATCCTTGCATTTGATATAGCGCTTTTCAAATATATCGACGCCTCAAAGCACTTCACAGAATATACTTTAAAGTGAAATGCGCCAGCCAATTCCACACAACAGTGTCCCACAAACAGTCGTGGATTGAAATGATCAATTTTTATTATTGTGTTTTTTTTGGACAGATTATTATTAGGCATCTGGAATAAGGAAACTTGCCCAAGATTTCGCCCTGATATCATGCTTGTAAGGTGAGTGCTCTAACCATTGAGCTACAGGAGCTCCATGGACTGAGCTAGATACATTGGGTCTTCAACAAAAGGACATAGACTCAAACTCAGGAGTGGGCAACTCTAAACTTCTTTAATTCTCCTTTCATTTAATGTTGATTTGCCTTCATATGATTTGAAGCCAGTAGTCTGCCAGAGAGCTGATTGTTAGGACTATGATTAGGACTAAGCGCTTTGAGACGCCATCCGGCGTAGAGGGTGCTATATAAATCAAAGTTGTTGTTGTTGTTGTTGTGATTGCCATTTGTATATGGGTTCAACAATTTTGAGAATCACCTTCTGACAGTCCTCTGACTCAGAGACAAAACTGCTACTAACTGAACTAAGATGACACCTTCTGCTGATTGTGAAGTGGGTATAATGCATCAAGATAATAATGAACACAAGTACAGGCCAAATATGGTCAAAATGTATCTTTAAAGCTAGTCGTTAGTGTAATTAATGATAGCTCTGAGACTGAATACTCTGTCCCCATTCCTACACCCCATTCCTACACCCCATCCCGACTTTACAAGAATGGTTTCACCCAGCTCTCAGAAGTGTTTTTAACGTTGGTGCAATGCACCGATGGGCCCCTCATATTGCGGGTCCCCAAAGTAAAGCAAAAAATTATCGAAATGGAAGGATTTGAGTGTGCTGTGCTCTTGTCTTTTGTTAAATATAGCGAAAACCAGAGCTCTCCCCAGCCCGGTGGACAGACGGACTGCCTAAAGAGGCATCGCACCTGTCGAAAGTTACTTTTTGCATAAAATAAAATTGCGCATGCGCACTTATTAAACTTACCGTCAATGACAGGCTCCCTAAGAAAATTGCACCGAGCAGTTTGAAGTCTTAAAAATGCCTCTGCCAGCTCTGCTGAAGAGCCAATGTTTAGTTAATGTGTATCAGCTTGTCTCGATTGGTAGCATTTTATTTCTGAGTTCAAGCCCCATGAATACATTTACTCTAGACTGACATTCCAATGCTGGTACTGTCCTGTATTGTTACAAGTGCTATTGTTCAGATGAGATGTTAAACTGAGCTCCTATCCGATGGGTCAGCCACTTTATGGCTTTTTGTGGGACATTGCTGTGTCCAAATCATTGCCATGTTCACCTTAAAAATACACAGTCCCTGCATATTACAATGTGAAGTGCTTTGGCACATCCTCCCATCATGAACGGCACCATATCAAATGCGAGAATTATTGTTGTCAATGCGTATTGCACTTTCAGAGGGACTGAGGAAAACCCAAAGAACTCTGGCAGAAAGACTTCCAAATCAAGATTGAATTAATAACTTTTCAAATTTCTGCACCATCTTGAGTTTTAAGGCAATGTTCTTAAGGCCAAGAAGATTAGAGATTTTTGAGCCTGTGTTGTTTTAGTTGCTACGAACCTGGCCTGTGGAGACTATACTGGCACTCTCTTTTCAGTAACATACAGCCATCATTATTACTGCTACTGTTGTCTCTCAGGGGGCCCAGACGGCAGCCCAATTTTTTTTCGAGAAAATGAAAGCCCACATATAAGTCCACAACATTTTCAAATGATACAGTAGAGTAACGGATTTGGGCAAAAGGCATGTTGCCCAATGTAATTGAAAACAGCGCCATAATGTCTCTAAAGTAAGTATGACATGAAGTATGCGTAGAGTTTGGGTATTTTGTTAGTTGGCTCACCGAAAGAATGCACTCTGTCTGGGTTACTAATGGATTGAGAAACTTAGACTTAACTCTCTCCAGCTCCCTCTACCCCACAACGACAACAAATTTACAATAACTCGAATATGCAGCTCTATCCCCTCCCCACTGAACAAGCACCAGGGCAACAACTCCATAAACAAAATAACAAATCAACAAGACAAAGAAACTTCAGCCAGTACATTGCTTCATTGCAACTATTTCATTTTTTAACAGTCTCCACATCTATTGCATGGTAATTATGTTGCGTGCATTTCCTAGCTTTCAGCGACCTTCCCTGTCCCACTCCCTCCTCAGTTCCACCTCCTCCCAGCTCAGATTCCTAGGCTTCCTGTATGAAGCACTTTGAGTTGTCCTCCTGAAGTGAAAGATGACATATAAATGTAAATTTAATTGTATAGTAATTATTTACTAATGTATTGCTGGGTAAAATTTGTGACAATCTGAAGGATACTGAAATGAGATTCAGTCCTGAACTGTTGAACCCATCTGTAATCTGAGCTACCAAGGAAATCTAAACATCTGCGATTTTCACTAATTTGGGTTTTCCATTGGAACCTGGACATTATTGGCAAACCATTTTGTTATTATAGTGTAGTAAACAAAAGGGAATATTCTTACCTCATTTGTTCTCATTTCGTTACCGATGTAAGGAGTTCTTCCAGCTTTCTATCTTCTTTCATTTCTCATTTCTGTTACCTGCGTCATGTATTACCTTCTGGTGGAGGGAAGAAAGAATCATCTGTTCTCAATAATAATAATCCTTGAATTTGATATAGCGCTTTTCATGTAGACATCTCAAAGTGCTTCCCCTGAATATACTGCAAAGTATATTCACAATGTACACAATGGACGTTCAGTCTCTGTGCACCTCCATCCCCATAAGGATGACCCCATAAGGACTCTCCCATTCTACCTGGAATAACAGCACAGCCAGTCTCCATCCACCACCACCCTCCTCTGCCTGGCTGAACTTCTTCTGATATTGTACAACTTTACCTTCAACTCTAACCACTTTCTCCAAATAAAAGGTGTCTCTATGGGAACCCGCATGGGTCCCAGCTATGCCTGTTTGTTGGCCACCTGGAACACTCTTTGATCCAGGCCTACTCAGTTCTGCTCCCTGACCTATTCTTCAGGTACATTGATGACTATGTTGGGGCTGCTTCCTGCTTTTGTAGCAAATTGGAACAATTCATCAATTTCACTTCCACCTTCCACCCCTCCATAAAATTCACATGGACCATCTCTGACTCTTCCCTTGCTCGACTTCAGCATTTGCATCTTGGGCCATGGATTATCAACTGATATATTTTACAAGCCCACCAACTCCCATGGCTCGGCTACTTGGACTACACTTCCTCCCACCCCACCTCCTGTAAAGATACCATTCTCTTTTCCCAGTTCCTCCACCTCTGTGCATCTGCTCTGATGATGCTGCCTTTCACTCCAGAGCATTGTTTCCTTGACCGAGTGTTCCCATCTGCTATAGTAGGCAGTGCCCTTGACTGGGTCCACCCCATTTCCCACACCTCTGCCCTCACCCTTATCCCTTCTTCCCAGAACCTTGATAGGGTCCTCCTGGTCCTCACCTTTCACCCCACCAGCCTTAATGTCCAAAGGATAATTCTCTGCCATTTCTATCACCTCCAGCATGCCTCACCACAAAGCATATATTTCCCTCCCTTTCAGCATTTTTATGGGACTATTCCCTCTTTGACTCCCTGGTTCATTCATTCATCAACACCAACAGTCGCTCCCCTTCCCCCGGCAGCTTCCCATCCCAGCACAGAAGGTGCAATACCTGCCCTTTCACCTTTTCCCAGACCACTTTTGAAGCCCCCAAGCACAGTTTTTATGTGAGTCAGCGATTTACATGTACTACCACCTATGTAGTATATTGCATCCGCTGCTCACGATGTGGTCTCCTCTACACTGGGGAGATCAAACACAGATTGGATGACCGATTTGCTGATCACCTCAGTCCTGTCCGCAAATACAACCCTGACCTACCAGTTTCTTGCCATTTCAACTCTCTTTCTCATTTGCAGTCTGATCTCTCCATCCAGAGTCTCCTGTGGTTGATATTCCAATCAATCACAGCACAAGCTTGAAGAACAATACCTTAACCATCTGCTAGGGACCTTACAGCCCTCTGGCCTTAATATTGATTTAAATAATTTCAGGCCATAACAGCTCACCATCCCCCTCTTCTGTGACCATCTGATCTGCCTGGTCTTTGACAATTTCACCACTGCTCTGTTTTAACATTATTAACACCTCTTCTCTCCAGTTTTGTTGCAACACACCATTTTGTTTCAAAACATTAACACCTCTTTAACCATCATCTCCTGCCCTCTGCCCCATTTTCTCCTTTGTCTTTCTTGCCCTTCCTCTTCCTCTCTGTTAATCCTTAAAAGCCTCTCACTCCCAAATGTCCCCGTTCTGACGAAGGGTTGACTCACTTTTCCTTTCTCTATAGATGTTGCCTGATCTGCTGGGTGTTCCCAGCGATTTCTGTTTTTGTTTCAGATTTTCAGCATTTGCAGTACTTTGCGTTTCTCTTCATACTGTAAAGTGAATTGACTGTATATGTGTGGGCGAAACACCAATTATTAGGCATGTGCAGTAAGGAAACTTGCCCAAGGTTTCGCGCTGACCTACCTGACCTATTTTAGGGAATGTGATGAAAGAGCAGGGCGTTGGGATTAAACATCTGAGAAGATCTAAGAATCTGGTGGAACATACTTGATATGCTAAATGACCTTCTCACCTTTCTATTTTCCAATGTTCAGATGTTCTTGTGATTCACAACAGCAACAAAATTACACTTGTATAGAACCTTTCACATCAGGAGGAACGTCCCAAACCGCTGGTAGGTAATTAACAACTGAATCAGATTACCATGAAGGGTGGTTGAGGCCAGGACACATTTAAAACCAGCTTGATAATAATAACAATAACAATAATTCTTGTGTTTGACACAGTGCCTTATCATGAGACGTCTCAACGCGCTTCACAGAAGATACTGTAAAGTAAATTGAATGTATATTTTGTGGCCGAAATGTGGCAGCCAAGTGCACACAGCAATGCCCAACAAAGGGTCATGTATTTAAGTGACCAATCTTTTTTTTGAGGAAGAATGAGATCAGATGGGGTGATGGGCTTTCTTCAGCTAAAGCAATCCAGTTAGTTGTTTTAGGTTTTTCTAGGTCATGATGGTCCTTTACTGAATCCTAAAAGACTACACTGTTGACAGTGATGTGTGTAACTTCTGATGTGCTTATGTAATACTGCACTGGCTGATTGGACTCCCTTCCTTATGGGAAATGCCTTGTCAAATGCCATATCCCATCACCATCGAACCAATTAGTATGCAATATATCTCTAGGCTGCTTTTTATAGCTTCACTATCTGTGCAGTCATTGAAAATAGTCCAGTCTGTTTAAACAGGATAGGTTCTGACCAGAATTATTAGTTGATAATAATTACAGTGGTATGAATGCGACTCATCCTTTGCTCAGTTAAGGGATTACCCAGTAAAATGCCAACATATGTATGTTTTTATGAAGAAATATGTGTGTGTGTGTGTGATGGGGGTTGGGGTTAGGAAGGGAGAGTAATTTTATTTTTACTGTTTAAGTGACTTGGTAGCAGTTGACAAAACTTTGCCTGTGGGTTAGAAGGCTGTGGGTTCTTTCAGCTGTGGGACTTTGAACTCACAGGAAGGGGTAAAAGACTCAGGAAAAGAAGTAGGAAAGCAAATTCCAGTATGTATCAAGCAGTCACAGATTACTGCATTTTGTTTTTGCAATTTGAATGCAATGGCACAGATTTTTGGTTTGTGCTCGTATAGGATCGCCTCTCCTCCATCTTCAACTCTCTCTTCCCCTTGAAATACAGGACCATCTCCAAACCCACCCGATCCCCCTGGTACAATGGCCATCCCTACTCCCTGAAATCTCACACCCGTCTGCTCGGACGCAAGGGGCAGAAAACCAGTCTTGTGGTTCATCACCACCTGTGGCGCGAACATCTTCAAAGCTACCACCATTCTTTGAAGCATTCGAAAACGGCATACTTCTCCAACATCATTCTGGATCATTCCCCAACTTCAAGATCCTTTGCTCCACCACACACCAACTCCTCTGTGCGCCTTCTCAAGCATCTTCAATGTTCACATCCAATGCCAAGTGCGAAGAGGTCATGGATTTCTTTACCACCAAAATCAATAACATCCGCCTGGCAGTCACATCCTCCTGCCTCTTGTCACCCACCAGCACCCCAATTCTGTCTCCCTCACCCACCCCATCCTTAGCTCCTACCTGACCCCCATCCTACATTCCTTCTTCAAGCGCTCTGAGACGTGGAGGACACTATATAAATCGAAGTTGTTGTTGTTCTTCCCCATCTGTCTTTCCTCCCTCTCATCCACTATCACTACTATGAAACCTGCCACCTGCTACCTCGACCCCTTTCCCACCAACGTGCTGATCACCCAGATCCCCCTCCCCCTCCTCTGCCCACTGCTGGCAGACACCATTAATCAGTCCCTCCCCCCCACTCAAAACCGCTGGCATCACCCCACTTCTTATAGAACCTACCCTCGATCCCTCCAACCTCAGCTACTACCGCTGTATCTCAAACCTGCCCTTCATTGCAAAAGTTTTAGAACATATTGTTGCCAACCAACTCCACGCACACCTCTCCCTCCACCCCCTATTTGGACCCCTCCAGTCCGACTTCTGCCCTGTTCACAGTACTGAGACTGCCCTTGTCAAAATCACAAATGATGTTGTCTCTATCTGTGACTAGGGCTTCCTCTGCCTCCTTGTTCTCCTGGACCTCTTTGCCACCTTTGACACAGTTGATCACGCCATCCTCCTTCACCGCCTATCCTCCGTCATCCACCTCAGTGGGACCGCACTCTCTTGGTTCGAGTCCTACCTCACAACTCCTACCCCGCCAGAACTATATCTCTGCAAATGTTTTTTTCTCTTACTCTCGCCTTGTCACTTGCGGGGTACCCCAAGAATCCATCCTTGGACCCCTTCTCTTCCTTAACTACATGTTTCCTCTTGGTGATGTCATCCGCAGACATGGGGTGAACTTCTCATGTATGCAGATGATTCAAATCTACTTTTCCACCTCAAATTGCGACCCACTCCCCAGTCTTCTGATGTCAGCTTGTCTGACAGTCATCAAGAGATGTTTGAGCGCACACTTCCTGCAACTAAACGTTGACAAGACAGAAGCCATACTCTTTAGCTCTCGGCTACATCAATCAAAACTTACATTTATATAGTGCCTTTCACGTCGAGAGGATGTCCCAAGGCACTGTACAGTTAGTTAGGGACAAGAGCAGGGTGGGAGGGGTCGGGGCAGGATGAAGAAGAGTAGGAAAATTGACTGTATATTTGTGGGCGAAATGCGGCAGCCAAATTACGCACAGTAGTGTCCCACAAACAGTCATGGAAGTGGGATTAAGGGAAAAAGGGGGGAAAGATGGCAAGGGGAGGGGTTGGTGTAGGTGGAAGGAGAGCAGGAAAGCCGACTGTATATTTGACATCTTCAGTCTCACGGCTTTCATCTCCTCCACCTACCCGACTTGCCCCTAAAACTCCCCGAATCCGTATGCAACCTAGACGTCAGATTCAATCCCCAACTATCCATCCTCCCCCACATCCAGTTCCTCACCAGCACTGCCTTCTTCCATCTCCAACACATTGCCCCTCTCAGTCAATATCTCACCCCAACTGTCGAAACTCTGGTCCATGCCCTGGTCCATGTCACCTCTCAGCTGGACTACTCCAATGCCCTCCTCGCCGGTCTCCCCTCCGCCACCATTCATAAAATCCAGCTCATACAGAATTCAGCCGCCCGCATTCTCACCCAAACTAAACTTTGTTCCTTGATTACTCCAGTCCTCACCAGACTTCACTGGCTCACTGTCACAGAGCAGATTGACAATTGAAACAACAACAACAACACGCATTTATCTAATGCCTTCCTCAGCTCTCAATAATCGCGGAGCCTGATTCAGAGACAGGGGGGAGAAGTCACTGTAAACACGGGCAAAAAGGAAGGTTCTTCAGGCAAGATCCTGAAAAGGGGGAGGGGGCAAGATGGAGGGATTGAGGGAGAGTGTTACACAGTTTCAGGGCATATTGACTGAAACCGCGATCCTAATGATGGAGTGGAGGGTGCGAGGGGCAAGAAGAATGCCAGTGCCAGTCGAGTGGAGGCACTGGGTGGTGGATTAGGGAGTGAGGAGGTCGGAAATGCCAGGGAGTGAATGGATTTTGAACATGAGTCTGAGGATCTCGAAGTCGATGTATTTGGGTTGGGGAGTCAGTTGACCATCTGCACACATGTGGAAGTTTACCATGAGTCGGCGAATGACATCGTCAAGGGGGAGCACACCATAGACTAACGGATTGAGTGATCAAATTTTTTTGGGAGTGATTATTACCCCCGGAAAGCAATCTGTCAATCGACTAACAACCGAGTTCCTACTTGCTGCTAGGTAAACAGAGATGTGTGGAATAAGGAAACTTGTCTAAGGTTTCGCCATGACTGGGAATTAAACCTGGGTCCTCTCGATGGTGAGGCTCTTATGCAGTTAAAATGAAGGTAAGAGTTGATTTATAATAATCCCGCATTTGTTATAGCACCTTGTCTATCCCGCACCCGCCTCCGTGACCACATAACCCCCACCCTCGCCCGACTCCACTGGCTCCCCATCCTCCAGAGGATCGAATTTAAGATCCTCGTCCTCACCTACAAGGCCTTACATGGCCTTGCCCCATCCTACCTAGCCGATCTACTCTCCCCCTACACGCCCACCCGCACCCTCCGTTCAACAGGACTTGGCCTGCTCCAAGCCCCCCGCCCGAACCGCCCCACCATCGGAGGCCGGGCCTTCAGTTTCTCCGCTCCCACCTTATGGAATGCTATCCCTCAATCCCTCCGTTTTGCCTCTTCCCTTTCCTCTTTCAAGGCCGATTTGAAGACTTTCCTCTTCAATCGTGCCTTTTGTTCCACCCCGAACTCTTTTACCTCCCCTTCGTGTTTCACCCCTTCCCAAACACTCCCCTCCCAGCTCGGGTCACACGCCTCTTGTTTAGCGCCTTGGGACGTCCTCCCAACGTGAAAGGCGCTATATAAATGTAAATTGTTGTTGTTGTTGTTGTTGTCAGATCTTCTGGACTTCTCAAAGCGTTTCACAGAATCTGTTGTAAAGTGATTTGACTGTATATTTTGCAGGCGAAATGTATCTGTTTTTTTTGGTCCAATTTATTTCATGCTAAAACTTTTGAGCATGAGTACAGTCTCATTAAATAAGCCACAAATAGTAACCTTGGAATTCTATAGAGTAAGGATTTATTCGTAAGAAAAACATTTTGAGTGTCACTCTGTGCATAAGTGCTGGTGGCAATCCTTCAAGGGCTAATCTATCAACCACATTGTCCTCTTTTCCTCACGGAGGCCAGGGACAGACCATGCCGAATGTTGGCAACAAAGGATTCCCGCCAGTCCTTGACTGATTCCTTAATTCCGCCGAGCAATGTTCTGTTCTGAGAGAACAGCCGACCCACTGAGTGTGACTGAAACGTCCCTTTCTTTAGCACGCTGGAGCTGGAGATGCAGTCATACCAACATCACAACAAAATTTACGAGACTGCACTTCCCATTATTTTTAATGAGAAGCAGAACCAATTTAAAGTTATGTTTGTGGGCGTTTGTGACCACTGGAATTGCTCTGGCGTCTACACAGAGGAGAACCATGTCAAACCATTTAGAACCAAATAGAACCACATTTAAAATCTACACTTTCCGGTTCGAATTGATGAGTTGGAATCATCACCTTGTTTAAAATAGAAGAGAGGAGAACGGAATTGTGTTGGTGACTCTCTGACATCAGCACCAGAGAGAAACCATTTCGTGCAGTAGGAGTCAACGAATAACCCCTCCTCTAATTGGACCAATTTTGCTCGACTGAGTACCTGGAGAAAATTCATACACAACCAATTAAATTATCATTCTCTACTCATTTTAATTGATTTTCTGATTTGTTGGTTGCTGGCAAAAGTTCCCCTTTACTGACAGGATGCAAATGTCTGGCCGTAAAAGGGTTGAGGGCAGGGCGAGTGATTTCAGTTAGAAAGAAATGGGCAAATGTCAGAGGGCCACAAGTGTTTCTAGTCAGGAATTCCCAGGAGTTCAATTTATGTCCTTTGTGGTTCTCCGAGGGCCACTGTAAAAGTCCCTCTTTGAACATTAGCGCATTTCCTTTTATTGTATATGGAGGGTAGAGGATCCCTTTGACTGTCTTGCAAATGCAATATTGTTGCTTTGGCAGAACAGTGCTTATCCTACCGCAGAAGTTGATATTTTAATAATAATAATACTCCTTGCATTTGATATATTTGACCCTTGCCGCCTCGATGTGGAGTCCTGTAGCTCAATGGTTGGAGCACTCGCCCCCAAGTGAGACTACTGGGTTGTATTCCCAGCATGGCAAATGTTGGGTAACAATAACTACAACAAAATTACATTTATAGGCTGCATAGTTGACAGTCTTGGAAGTCAGTCCGGTCACACTTTGAGACATTGAGTTTAACAACAACAACAGCAACAATTGCACTTATATAGTGCCTTTCACGTTGGGAGGACGTCCCAAAGCGCTGAAAGACTATGTAGGCATTCCAGTGGAGTGGAATGCCTACAATAAACAGCACCTTCAACTGCATTGTTGAAGGTGCTGTTTTTTGTACGAGATTTAAAAACCTAGGTCTGTCTGACTGTTCAGTGGATGTTAAAGATCCCAACATCTCAAAAAGAGTGGTTGTTATTTGGAAAATAGTAGGATGTTTCTTAACACGTCCAATGACACATTGAGTCTTTCAAATTCTGTGTCTTGGTTTGTAAGACAATTTTCTATCAATAATTTAAGATTGCGCAGCATTGTGGACAATTCAAAATCTATTTATAATATGGAAAACAATTGCCTTAAAAAGAACCAGATCCCAAATTAAGACTGAATATAAGAATTTTCCACAATTCTGTGTAACATTACATTTTACAGTAAAAGCCTGTTTATCCGGCTGCCTCGGGATCTGGCCAATGCTGATTAAAGCGCGTGCCAGATATTCAGCCGAAAACAAACACAATTTTTTTTAAAATGCATTTTTCCGGATAAATTCCGGTTAATCGAATGCGGATCTTTTTTTTGCGACGCCGGTTTTACTGAAGTTACAGTTGATCGGGTGCCAGATAAACAGGCTTTTACTATACTATGAAACAGTCTTCTAAGCTAAATCTAGCTGGATTTTCAGGACTCACATCTATTACAAAATATTATCTTTGTACCTGTATATACTGTATTAACTACCTAGTAGGGTCCGTCGATATGGAAATTTTCCGATTTAGATATATCGATGGGCTCATATCGAGATATACCGAAATATCAATATTTTCGGGGTTTTCGTACTGTGCATGCGCGCATAGCGCGCGCATTTGGGACCTATCTCCTCAGGAGGTAAATATCTTTCTCTCTCTGTGTCTCTCACACTCACTCTCTCCATCTCTGTGTTTTTCTGTCTGTGTCTCTGTGTCTCTCTCCTCTCTCACATCCCCCCCATCTCTATCTATCTGTATATTATCACATCCAGCCCGTCTCTCCCCCCCCCACCCCGGCCGCCATCCCTCTCTCCTCCCCCCCCCCCCACTGCCGTCCCTCTCTCCTCCCCCCCCCTCTGCCGTCCCTCTCTCCCACCCACCCCCTCCGCCGTCTCTCTCCCCCCACCCCACCCCTTGCATACCTGTATATTGTATTCGAGTACTATGAATACAATATGGCGGCTTTGCACCTCGGTCTGTGCATTGTGTGTAGAGATGAGCATTCTGGGTCTTGTAGTTCAGTGTGCGCGCATTCCGATTTTTTCCCTCGATATATCGAAAAAGTCGATATATCGATATTTTTGAAATGCCTATATTGGCGTATTAATATGAAAATTATATCGGGTTTTAGCAATTTATCAATATATCACCGGACCCTACTACCTACTACTAGGGGGAGAGAGACGGCTGGGGGGAGGGGGAGAGAGACGGCTCAGGGGAGGGGTAGAGAGACGGCTGGGGGGAGGAGAGAGACGGCTGGGGGGGGGGAGGGAGAGAGAGACAGCGGGGGTGGTGGGGGGAGGGAGAAAGAGACGGTTGAGGGGGTGGTGGGGGAGAGAGACGACGGGGGTGGGGGGTGCGAGAGAGGGACGGCAGGGGGGGGTGGTGGTGGTGGAGAGACGGGGTGGGTGTGATAATATACAGATAGATAGAGATGGGGGGGAATGTGAGAGAGGAGAGAGGGAGAGAGACACAGAGACACACAGACAGAAAAACACAGAGATGGAGAGAGTGAGAGACACAGAGAGAGAAAGATATTTACCTCCCGAGGAGATAGGCCCCGAATGCGCGCGCACCCGGAATGCGCACACCGCGCGTGCATGCGCAGTACGAAAAACCCGAAAATATCGATATTTCGGTATATCTCGATATGAGCCCATCGATATATTTAATTGGAAAATTTCCATATCGACAGACCCTACTACCTAGTACTGTATATTTGGCAACAATTGCACAGTCAGTACATATTATGGTGTGTGAAGCACTTTAAGACATCCTCCCGACATGAAAGATGCTATAGCAAATGTAAAGATTATTATTTATTATTATCTGTATATAGATGTGAAAATAATCAGTTCACAAGATCATAAGAAGAATCTTTGACAAATTTTATCTCATCATACCCACCCTATTATCTTCCCATCAAGCATCACAATTTATTATTATTATTATAATAAGAATTATAATTATTGTAATAATAATAATAATTATTATTATAATTATTATCAAGCTGTTTTTCAAATGAGCCCAGCATACTGGCCTCAACCAACCCTTTCTGGCAACCAGTTTAGCTAATTACTCTCTGTGTAAAAAAAACCAATGTCATCTTGATCTCGTGTCTTGCTGCATCTTAACGTATTCGTTTGGGTCTAGTTTTTCAATCTGTTGACCATTTATTTAATAAATATGCTCATCTGTACAATGGTTTGGGCCTAAGTATGTTTTGCTGACCTAAATGCAACACTTGGCATTAATTGTAAGGATGAGCAGGGAGAGGGTGTGAGATATGGCTTTCACTTACTGGAGAGAAGAAAGATAGCAAACCTGCTCGCTCAAGTAAATAGTTTACAGAATGTTCTAAGAAATGTACTGTTTAGCGTGCACCCTACAGTACACAGTATGATGGTCTTACATAAGCCACAAGTCATAAATATAAGATTATTGTAAATATTTACTGGAGGATTAATTCTGTTCGCCTGAATATAAAAAAGGAAGATGAGATTTAGGCTGAAAGACTCTAACACTGTTATAACACTTCCAATATTGACTATAGGCATTGTGACAAGGTTTATAAATAAACCTACAGATTTGTAATACAAAAGAGGTTTTCTCTTTCGTTTGTATTTGCAGCCTTCCATTCCTCAGTAAAACAAGTTTGTTTTGCGCTCACTGGCTCTTAATCTAATTTACAAAAACAAACTGGGCTGGGACACGTGGAGAATCTGTGGCATTTGGTTGTTATTACACTGCAGAAAGTCTATTCAGACACGCGAAAAATTATAAAAAGCATACAACATTTTCCTGGAATGTCATAAGATTGAGGTGAATTAAAATTGCAAGGACATACGCTTTTTCCCAAACATTGCCAGAGGGCTCCTGCAGTCAGCTGCTTAGAGAACCCAATAAGATTATCGGTAGAAAAATTTCTGCCTACGAGCTTGTACGGTTATGGGTGGAGATAATGGCAAAACTATTGTAGGTAAAAGATAATCTCCATATCGTCCGCCTGACCCGCCCAACCATGGGTGGCTGGGATTTCAGTCTCTCTGCACCCACCCTTTGGAACTGCATCTCACTATCCCTTCACCTTGCCCCCTCCCTTGTCTCCTTCAGCAACCCTCCTACCTTTGTGCCCTCCTTCATCCCAATCCTACCCACCCACCCCATCCCGCCCACCAAACTCGGGTCCTGAGCCCTGATTGTTCAGCGCCTTGGGGCATCCTCCTGACGTGAAAGGCATTCTACAAATGTAATTTTGTGGTTGTTGTAACTTCTGATACAGTTTGCTATACTTCCTTTTGAGGGGTTGGTATAGAAAGTAAAGAAAGCGGGAATCAGTGGAAGTATATTACAATAGATATGCAATTGAGTGACTGGAAGAACCCAGAGGTTGGGAAGAAAAAGGGAATATCATCAGACTGGGAAAATGTTATCAGTGGAGTTCCACAAGGGTCAGTTTTAGGGCATGTTTTGTTCAATATTTTTATAAATGATCTGGAACTTGGAGTCACAAGCACAATTACTATATGTACAGATGACACCAAGCTAATGAAGGTGGTAGATTGCAAAGCTGAACAAGATAGGTTACAGGAAGAGTTGAACACACTTGGGAATCGGGCAGATTGGTGACAGATGAAATTCAATGTGGAGATATGTAAAGTACTCCACATGGGGACAAAAAATTCTGGAAGGGACTATTATTTGAATGGAAGGAAAATAATATGTATGGAAAATGAAAAGGACCTGGTGGTCCTGATTGACAATAAATTGAAGCTTTAGATTTCCCCAAAATGCTCAATGGCAGTGAATGAATCAAACTGGATCTGGGGATGTATCAAAGCATCAATATCAAGCCAAAATAGTGCGGTAATCCTTCTATTGTATAAATCATTGGTGAGACCATACATAGACCATACAAAACTGTGTACAGCTTTGGTCGCAGTACAAAAATGATGTTGGAGAAATGGAGACGATGCAGAGGATGGCAATCAAAATGATTGAGGGAATGGAAGGATTGGACTATGAGGATCGACTATGTAAATTGGGCGTGTTCACGCTGGAAAAGAGAAGATTGGGAGGTGAAATGATTGCTGTGTTTACGATTCTAAAGGGGCTAGACAATATAGATCATGACGGGCTGTTTCAACTTATTCAGAATAACAAAACCAGAGGGCAAGGCTTGTGGTTGATGGTGGATAAATTCAGAACGAATCTATGCAAACACTATTTCAGTGAACGAATAATGAATTTGTGAATTTTTTGTGTTCGGTTTTTGGCAACTTGCCATCCAATTATCCAACACAGACAATTAGTAGACCCTCCAGAGGGTACTAACTAAATGGATTTTTACTGTATATGGGTAGTTTGGGACATATGTGCATGCGAACGCTAGAAAGGCAGAAGGCAAACTAGACATATAGCATTTCTTATGTTCTTATGTTCTGGCATATCGAATGATAATATAATAATAATCCTTGCATTTGATGTAATGTCTTATCACATCTTCAAGGCACCTCAAAGCACTTCACCAGATATACTGTAAAGTGAATTGACTGCATACTTTTGAGCAAAATGCGGAGGCCAATCATTCACAGCAGTGTCCCATAAGCAGTCATGGATTGAGTGATCACAATTAATCTTTTGAATTTTTTTTTTGTAGGTACAGTATTATCAACCCCAGAAAAGTGATCCCACCAATTGACTAACAACCAGGTTCCTACTGACTTCTAGGTAAACAAAAGTGTCTGAAGTAAGCAAACCTCCCCAACATTTTGCTCTGCACAGGAATCCAGGACAGGAATCCATGTCCTCAAGGCGAGTGCTCTAACCAATACGCTACAGGACTCCTCAGAGTTCCTGGTCACCAAGGTAAATTACCAGTTTGTGAAGCACAATACAATACAATGTAAATTTACATTTATATAGGTGTCTTTGACATGAGCACATATTGAAATTCTACTAAGATGTCAATGATCTTAGAATGAAACTTTGCTTCACAGTAACAACCAATAGAAGAAATTTTGCTTTCTAAAAATAAAGGCTAAACAAAAACAATGTTCAAAATAAAACTTTACTAGAAACTATAAAACCGGACTCCAATTAAATGTTATAGAACAACGCCTGATGTATGTCATGATTATAAGATCTGTTCTTATCTCTGACCCCTGTTGAGAGTGTGGCATGGTGTAATGGAACACAGTGCATCTAATTATAATTCAGATAATATAACTGGTTGAATTCCTTGAGATTGGACAAGCCAATTGCCCTGGTGTACTCCTGGGGCAAGTGAACTGAACTGTCAGTTGATAGGAAAACTTCCATCTGAAAGAACATAACTGGTGCTTCTCGTGATGTGAGGTATGGCTTCAATGTGCATCAAGTTGAAATACATTTGCCACAACAAAATCCTTTCCTGTGGCAATATCGATGGACACAATCTCACTGCTGAGTGGATTGGGAAATAGGGGTATTTGGGATATAGGAGGAAGTGGGCTAATAAGGTTAAGCGATCTGTTTTAATCTAATGAAATACTAGAACTGGTTAATAGTCTACTTCTTCCTAGGTTACTTAGCGTTTGCTCATTTTATTTTGGGTCGGCTGGGAGTCTGAAACATGCAGAAACCATTCAGCACAGCATGCTTAAGAGTATCCAAACAGACTTCAATGCATCCCACCTACACATGGACATTCCAGAGATATTTATTGGAATGGTATGCAGACTCTCTTACTGGCGGGAACACATCCTGCTTACCTAAATCTGGAAAGTATTCGGTGCAGGTTGGCGAGAGATAAGGTTTGGGAGCCGAAAATATACATTTGGGTACTGCTGGAATCTAACCAGTTATAACTTCACATTGAGAGCACATGCCTAGAAAGCTTTCCCACTGCTTCTTCAGCTAGGACCACCCTACCTATTAAGGCTTTGGCTTGCAGAGTTAATGGGAGCTGAGTGCAAAGAGGCTCCACTCCTAGCTACTGGTCTGCCCTTTCAAGTCTTGCCAATGAGCCAGGCTGGCTGTGTTGTCATCAGCAGTGCCCTGGAGAATTGCGGAGCTGCTTGGCTCAGGAACTGGGCTACCGATCGCCACATAGAAGATTGGCTCTACTATGACATTCCATCACTAAACATGTCACCTTGGAGGACAAATTGTTAGCACTCTGGTCTGTGAGACAGAAGATTGTGGTTTAAAGATCCCACAAGTCTATATGAAAAGAGAATCACTACTTCAAAGTCCACTTCATACATTCTTGCTCGATCCCTGCTGATTTCTCTTCCTTTCCTCTCTTCTCACAGCCTCTACCTCCACATCAAATCTGCCACCCATATTGATGTTGTGATTACCCAAGGCCCCTTCATCTTGGACATTACCATGAGCAACAAAGGCATCAGACCAGGATCACTTCTCCCTTAACTCCTCCATTCCCCTCCCTAACAGCCAACCCAACTCTATCTCCTACTATACCCGAAAAAAAATCTATTCCACCCTCCCTCTCCGCTGTCCTGGAACCATTGAATTCCTGCCTCTATGTTAAATGTATTTGTTTTTTAAATGTCTGTGGAAACTGGGCCCTCAATAGGATTCAAAAGGAAATCAGATAAATACCTCAGGAAAAATAGTATAACAGCCTACCGGGGAAAGAGAAAGGAAATGTATTCAGAAAGGAAGGAAAGGAGGAAATTAATTTACATTTTTATACTGCATGTAATGACTTCCAACCAACTGCAGTGGTCTTGGTATCTGCACATACAGCATTTAATTCTGCTTCTTTCTGCATTTTCAGTCCTTATTCCATCTCGTAGTCAGTTTCACTCCAGCTTTTGTTTTCACTTCTGACACCATTTAATGTTATTTAATCCAAAACAGAATGTATGTTCACTCAGTACTTTATTTGATCTCTACAACTTAACCTCTTTCCAAAATCTAAATGTCACTCTTCCCAGAATCCTTTTATCCTTGCATCCTCCATATTCAATTGCCACTTATATCGTTAATGCAATATTCCCCCCTGCTCTGGTCTCAACCATGGGACGTTGTTGTATTCTGTGAAGCGCTTTGAGACGTCGATAAGACGTGGAAAGCGCTATATAAACTCAAGGATTATTATTATTATTATTATTATGTACAGTGCCAGAACGTCTTGTAGTGATCAGAACGTATTGCTTCACAGTATTTACTTTCAAGTGTAGTGATGTTCTTTTATAGACAAAAACATCAGTCATTTGTGCCAGCATGGATAGTCCCACAAACAGCATGAATTTAGGCTTGACTATCCAACTCCCTGCTTGTCGGCCTTCCCAACAATTCTCTCCACAAGCTGCAGATCATCTAGAAGTCTGCAGCTCGTGTCCTTTACTGGACCAGGCTCTGTGACTGTGTCACCGTCTATCCTCACCCAGCTCCACTGGCTCCCCAACCCCCAGTGATAGAGTTCATAATCCTCATCCTCACTTTCAAGGCCCTGCAAGGCCTTGTCTCTTTCTATTTCTGTAAACTACTAACTATATTAACATGTCCGCTCCCTCCATTCAACAGCCTCCCACCTGCTCCATGTCGCCTGCCGAGTGCACTCAACCATCAGCAGTCAGGCCTTCAGCCTCTCTGCACCCACCCCTTGGAACTCCATCCCTCACTCCCTTCTCTTTGCTCCCTCTCTTGCCTCCATCTTAAGACCTTCCTATTTGACCTTCGACCATGCCTTTGGGCACTCACCTACTCTCCCTGCCCTCCAACCTCCCTGTTGACACACCACCCCCATCATCCCCCAGCTCCTGCTCGGGTTCTAATCCTTGACTGTTCAGAGCTTGGGAACTTTACAAATGTAATCTTGCGTTATATTGTAATTTTAAGATAGACCTACCATAGAGTTATCACATTCTGTGCTATGAACTTTCTATGTGATTCTACTATACTTCATTGGTGTAAAATTTACCAATGCAGCAAATGAGCAGGTTGTAGTGTCCTAACAGTCGTATCATAAAGCAACAAGCCTTAATTCAAGCCCAATAATAATCCCTCCAAAAAAACACTAATAAAATTGGTCATTTCAATTCATGACTGTGTGGGACACTGCTGTGTGCAATTGGCTGCCGCAATTCGCCCACAAATATATGCAGTCAATTCACTTTACAGTATATTCTGTGAAGCGGTTTGGGACCTTGATAAGATGTGGAAAGCGCTATATTAAATGCAAGGATTATTATTATTATATTATAATTCAAATTGCTCAAATAAAACTTAAAAGCAATGATTCTGTATTGAAAAAAACTGTTCCTGTTGATAAAACATTCCCTTCAAACAGGGCATTGTATTTATTGTGCTGGTAAGAAACTAATTGACCTTTATTAACAGTTGAGCTAAGACCAAACTTTGATAAGATGAAATGTCACCGACAAGATAATTTCCATAAGTAAAAACGAACAAGTAAAGTTTATAGTCAGGTAAAACTTTACTTAACATCAGTTTTCTGCACTATAATCATAGAATCATAGAATTTTACAGCCCAAAAGGAGGCCATAATATTAAAGAGTATTCATTTATGACCACAATTGTTCCCCATCAAATCTATGACATTCGTGTAGAGGACAAGTAAATCATGAGTAACTTTTCTAACAGCTAAGAAACCTGACTCCAGAGTCCATAATGTTTCTTCTAATCGGGTGATAGATAAACATTCGAACAAGATGATTAATAGTAGCTTTGGGTAGGGAGCAGGTAAATGGGATTATGTTTGATGGCTCACATGGAGTGAAACACAAGCATAGGTTTGACTATGCAAACTCCCTGCTTGTCGACCTCCCCAACTCTTCCCTCCACAGTCTGACGAGAAGGGAGTTTCCATAGTTAAACCTTGATGTAACGAATGCATGGATGAGGGTTTTGGCAGCCTGAGGGGTGAGGCAGTGGTGGAGTCTGGCAATGTTCCTAAAGAACAATGGATACCAACAACAACAACAACTTGCAATTATATAGCGCCCACCTCGCTGGGTGATGTCTCAGAGAGCTTAACAATGGTGGAGCCCGAGTTGAGCTGGGGGAGGGGGAAAGTGACCATAAATGTGGTGGAAGAGAAAGGTCTGCAAGTGCAACCTGAAGATGAGGAAGGAAGGGGTGAGGGGAAGGGGTTGAGGCAGGGAGTTCTGAAGTTTTGGACGTGGTGGCTGAAAGCACGGCTGCCGATGGCAGAGTGGATGATTCGGGGGACAAGGAGTAGGCTGGACCCAGTAGAGCGGAGGCAGCAGGTACTGCTGTGAGGACAGATGAGGTTAGAGAGGTAGGAGTATGTTGAAGAATTAAGGGATTTAAACACAAGTGGAGTGTGAAGGTGATCTGCTCTGTGACAGTGAGCCAGTGGAATTTGGGAAGGACTGGGATAATTGGGGTATGACGTTTGGTGTGAATGAGAATCCGGGCGGTGGCGTTTTGAATGAGCTGAATTTTGTGGATGGTGGAGGAGGGGAGACCAGCAAGGAGGATTTTGGAGTAGTCCAGCTGAGAGGTCACAAAGGCATGTCAAGCCCTAATGATAAAAAGACTCATCATCCTGTTTTTAAAAATCCATTGTTATGCTAAATGAAATTCACTTAAGATCAACATTAGTTTTCTGGTGAATGTAAATTATTAATTTATCTTAATGGTATCGGACTTTACATCAAGTATTTATTTCCATGTTTGTATGCTATTGTCTTGAAAGAATCCTATTGGCCTGATGGGTAAGGGATTACGACAATTAAAATGATGGGGTGGGCGTGGGGGGAAGAAGGATAGAAGTGAACTTTAATAACATAAATAAATGTGTTGTGGTCTGGTACTGTAGTGGTTAAGATACACTCTTCCTTCTGCTGCAGCTGTTTGGCTCAGAGTCTAGTTATGGCTGACACTCAAATCTGCCAGCCACATGTTCTGTTAATTCTTAGAAAGGCCTTAAGAAAAGATTCCTCGTATATATCAGTAAGTTCACTTCTTTTCGTTCAGCTGCAGAAAATCTTTGTATCCTCAGTGTAACTTTGTGCATTATCAATATGGCCCAAGACAGCCTGATTACCATGTTAGAAGAGGGCATGTTATATGTTATACTTCCATAGTTACCAAGCACATGAACTGTATGAATGTGTTCTATCAAAGCTTTAGGCAGCAATTCTGTCAATCCCAACCTTGTATATATATCATAGAATAGTCTATACAGTAGTTTGAAAACCTGAATGTGGAAGTTTTTAAAGATTGATACTGGAAGAAGCCAGACTACTGTTGCACAACTTATAGACCAAATTCATTTAATTTCAAAGGCGGTATTCCCCAAATCGTTTTGTAAAAGAAGACAAGATCAGAAAATTACCAAAGTTACCAGACCAATCTACATAAGTGATGGTAAGCAATGGTTTTTCTGAAACTTATTCAACGTTGGGTGTGAAGTTTAGAATCAGGAACAATAGAGTCTAACCTGTAGATTCCTTAGGATTCCTTGCAGTTTAGAATTCCTGCTGGAAGTAGGCTGTGTTAGAGTAAAGTTACATGGATCGGTGGCATGTAATCTCTATTTGTGTGACATAGTTTATTTATTAAGGAATCCCAATAGTGTTTCTGTGTTATACCAATGTGGGTGCCTGTGGCATGGCAAGGTTATTCTCTGTCTTATTCTCTATTATGCCATTGCTGATTTTGTGCTATTTTATAACATGTTCTATTGTTCTATGTAGTAATTTGCATCACACGTTTTATTATTTTATGCAGTAATTTGCTTCCCCAGTGAGAAATTAGACATCACTCATATAGGCTGTAAACACAGCAAGTTCGCAAGTTGTGTTATGTAAGGAATCATAATATGTGTTATCCTGGCTCAGTGGTAGCACTCGTGCCTCTGAGTCAGAAGGCTGTGGGTTCAAACCTCAAATTGGGACTTGAACTTACATGGTTTATGATGATAATCCAATGCAGTGCTGCGAGGTTGTTGCTTTGTTGGAAGAGCTATCCTTCGGATAAGACATTAAACTGCGGTTCTGTCTGCCTATTTACTTGGATGTTAAAGATCCCATTGCACTAATCAAAAAGTGAAGGGGATGTATACTGGCCGACAATCCCCACCACCCAAAATAAAAAAAATTGGTCATTCACTTCATCTGTATTTATGGGGCATTTGTGTGTGCAAATTGGCTGCCATGTTTGCTCACAAATAAACAGTCAGTCCACTTCACAGTAAATCCTGTGAAGCGCTTTGGGACATCCTCCTGACATAAAAGACACTATATCAAATGCAAAGATTATTATTTATAGTGCAAATACAAGGATTATTTTCTTAGGGAATCACACATGTGGTACATGAACTCCAGCAGATATAGTAAAAGAAAAACATTCTCTGCTTGGCTCAACAAAAAAGCATGCAGAGGTACTATGCTATACACATTAGGAAGATTGCTGGTCTGTGCTGAGTTAGTTAGATTTAGTAGCAGCCAAGGGTGCTATGGTTGACCTCAGAGGCTCCAGGCTACAGATGGAAACATTTGGCCAGAGTTATCACTCCTGATCATAGCAGTACTCCTGCTTCTACTTCTTATGTTCTAGTAAGTGTATGAGCGTGTAATTCAGTGAAGACATGTTTAGCCTCTGTTACGAGGCCTCACAATTGAATACCTCAATGGTTAATGTCCAGGCTCACACATGAAGATTGCCTGTATGGTTGAGGTGCAGAATGATTTGTGCTGCCGCTGGGGCTACACCCCAGCATGTATCACTACCCCAGGGTTGACAGGGCCAAACCAGTACACTGACAGAGGGAGATCATAGAGTGCTTCTAGAGTGCATTTCATGGGCTGTACTCAATCTCCAGTATGATGTCTCTGGACGGACGCCCTGTCAACTCAGCCTTTCTGCACCCACCCATTGCATGGAGCAGAAACCCACGGGAAAATTCATTTTTCCCAGATGTCACAGTCTACGGCAGGGTGGTCCAACCTTTTGGCTGCTGAGGGCCGGAGACCATATTTGAGAAACGTTCATGGACTGCAGAAACTGCAGAAACAATATTCTTGTGTTTCACTTTCAGAAATATAACCTAATATTTACAGGTTATGGAGGGAGCGGGTGGGCCAGATGAAATGGAGAGAGGGGGTACTCGGATGAAATTTGCCTGTGGGCTAGATCCGGCCTGTGATCTGACAGTTGGACCTCCCTGGCCTATGGGAACTGGATCTGCAGAGGAGATCTTCAAGCAGCTGTCTGGTAAACTCTTCTCTGCTAATCTCTCGATGCTTCACTTCAACTCAGTTCTGCTCCCCACCCAACACAACTGCCTTCAAAGCTGTGTGGGAACACTCCCAACAATTCTTTCAGAAGAGATGAAATAAAAAGGCAGAAAATGAGGGGCAAAAAGAAAAACATTAGTTTTTTCATTGACAGGGTAAAGATGTGCTGTGGCTGTTTATGTTGATTTATTTTCCCAATGAAATTGCAAAACCTGGTTTAGATATGTTGTCCTGAATGTAAGAGACAATCAACTTTATTAAAGAAACCATGACAGTGATCAGATGATTGTTTTCCACTATGCAACGTAGAAAGCATTGTTTGTACAGCTAAGTAGTGGTTAAACAGATAACAGATTAAATACCTGGAAGTGCTGGCTAGGTATTGCCTAGGATGGCACAAGTTAAATAATCACAGGACACCAGCAATAAAGAGGTTAAACTCTAGAACAAATCTACAGTCTGCCTTGTCAAAAACTCTTTTCTGTACCAAAAATACTATTCCCAACATTGAAAATAAACAGACCATTTTACAATAACAAAAGTACAAGGGGAATGCAGCATCAATATTAATCTTATAGAAATATCTTTAAAAGTATTTAGAACACAATACAATTTGACTACTACTTGTATTTTCTACTCACGCTGTAAGAGACGCTTAATGCAACTTACAGAGTGTGTTACAATGAAAAAGGGATGTTATACTGTTACAATTTTTTGATCTGCTCTATCAAAATGAATCTAATTTTTCAGCAAAATGGGGCGTTTTGTGAACTGTAGAAGATTAATATATTCTGTATTATATTATAGTGAGGAATGAAAGCACTTGGTTTCTACGGTTTACTTTCATTCAAGGATCATCACAAAGCTAATTTGAGAACAAATGAGTTAATCTGAGGAATCTGCAATCTCTGTAAATTAAGCACTTATTAGGAGTTGAATTTGGAACTCAACTGGAGAGTAAAATTGTTTCCAACTGAAGACTCATTTTGCTAGAGCAGCTTTAAGTATCTGTGCTTATAGTTTCTTGGAGCCGGTCTATTGTACTGAAGTTTGGTTCACACAAAACAGTTGTTCTCATGTCTGTCCCAAAGTGCTTCCAGATAAACGTATGCGTGTTTAACTGCTCATTGGATAATCAGGCTTGAATGAGCATAAAGTCTTTGATATGGGTTATTACTCCATAAATAACGTCGTCTCACAAAGATCATACAACATTGTACAACTGTATTGCTTCTCGTGCTTCAGGTTGTATCACAAGACATTTCTGCCTCGCCCACCAGTGAAATAGCTTCCACCCCAGTTCACTGGCATGAGAACACCCTGTGCCAGTAACAGTTATCTGAATATCAAAGCCTTGTTCAAAGTTATACAAGCAGACGTCTGTTGAGTTTACTGCCTGAGCTCTGATAGTGTTCTTCATTAAGGCTTCAATGTTTTAATAGTCTTGCCATGCTTGGAAAGATTTGGAACAAGGACCTTCATAACTGCAATGCTATGCCTTCGTGAGAGAGACGTCCTGTCTCACCACCATCGGTAAAAAGTGGGCCGAAGGGTGTTTCCGTCGTGTTTTGTGTCCTCTCCGTGGAGACCCTTTGCCATTCAAGGCCACAAACATTTGCCGTTCATTGTGCTTCCACTTCATGGAAGCGTAGGTATTGTAACCGTTCTCTTCTATCCTCTCTTTAAGTTTGCAGTCATTATTATACTCTTTCTGTAAAAAGAATAATGAAAGGTCATGTCACAAATCCTTAATCGCTTCAAAAAATAATAATTTGGTCACTCAATCCACGACTAATTAATTGCGGAATTAACTGCCAGAAAATATACAATCAATTCACTTTATAATACTTTCTCTGAAGTGCTTTGAGATGCCTCTAACACATGATATCAAATACAAGGAATATTATTAAAAGAAACTGGCAGCTGAAGCATAAAGAGTGATCGACAGCGAAGTAGATTATCTGGCGTTTAGGGGAGCGATGGAGTGTAGCTGATGGCTCGTATATGTGAAGTTTCAGAGTGGGAGAAAGAAGTTGAAAGAGTGAGATGAATATTATGTTAGAGGAATAATTAGATAAACTAGGGCACTTTGGCCTCGACCTCATAGATGCTAAATGTGATTGGAAGGTAAACTGAGAACAATATATTTAGATTCACAAAGGCAATGGAACAAAAGGGCACAGGTTTGCAAATCCTCGTGTCTTCTCCATCAATGAACATAGTCTCCATTTAATAGGAGTCATAATTTAGAAAAGCTCTATTAGATCTCATTTTAGCCTTGTCTGTTCCAATGAAATCAGTCAAAACCTTTTAAGTCACTCCTCGTAAATTGTAATCTCTCATCCCTATACTATCCTAGTTAATTTCTGCTGTTTCTTCTCCGTGACTGGGATGGAATTTCTTTAAATTGATGCTCCAAAATGGAAGCAATGGTAATAATTTAATATTTATATAGGCCCTTTTATGTTAGCAAGAGCCCAGAAAACGCGTGAACAAATCATTGTTATTGTATTCAAAGCCTCATAGATAAAACTTAGAATTTAAAAAAATAATCTTGCCTCTCATCTTTTTACAACCGTATATCTATACTCCTATGTCTGCTTGTTCCTCCGCTCCTTTAATAGCCACCATTTAAGCTATATTGGATAATTTTATTCAATTAGGTCTATTTGTTTGTTCTCGTACTGCTCAGTCATTGTTAAAGCAACTCTTTGAAGCATGATTCCACAGGGAGGATTCTTATTCGTGTGTGATAGAGTAAGACTGTTCTCAAGGATCTGGCACTGTCATTTGAGGAGGACAGGAACTACAAAACTTGTCATCTAAGGTCGCTCCAGGCATGTCAGCTTTGTGGCTCTGGAAAAGGGAAAGTTGCCCAGTGCAGAAAAAAAATCCATCCAAAATATTAGTGCAATCCTTTTCGGATCTGCAAGTGCTTGCACTTTCCATAGTCTGGAGCAGAACTGTGCAAAAACTGCTTCCAAATTGAGACTGAATTTAGGATGTTGTCACAGTTCTGCTCAATTTTGAAATTTAAGACAAAATGTTTTTATGGGCTAAGACTAGATGGAATGTCAGGTCTCCAGTTTTAACTTCAGATTTGGAATACAAGTTTAACAGTTTGTTCTCAGGTCCTGAGATACAAAAAAAGGTTGAATCAGCAGGAAGAAAATAGAAAAAAGATTGTAAATCTGCAATACTTAGTTCAATTATGTTTAATCAATCCAATGACAGCTAACTGTAATCTGACAGTTTATATATTCAAGATTTAAAACATCATTTTATTAGTAACAAAGTCAATTGTTAGCTGTTCATAATCTGCAGATAATGAACCCGTTAATCATTATAATGCCTCCTTAACTGTTTTATAATCGGAATGATTTTAAGAAATACTTACTGAGCCATAGATTTTTCCTTTCTTGTTCATGGCCAAGTAATAATTGCTGTTAAATGCCTTAATAGCCACAACGCCAACATCCACTGATGTGATTTTCAATATACCTGAAATGAAGCACAAAAATAAAATTATTATCAATAACTTCACTTGAGTGTTTTATTATAGTAATAATAATGTTTGCCTTTGATGTAGTGCATGTCAGGAGGACTGCACAAAGTGCTTCATGGGTTTGAAATGAAGTGACTGCGTGTTTTGTAGGTGAACGTAGCAGCCAATTTACAACAACAACAAAATCACATATATATAGCATCTTTCACAACAGGAGGATGTCCCAAGGCGCTGAATTTAAGCACGATGTCTTACATACAACCCACATGAAGTAAATGAGCATTTTTTCAAATCCAGGGGATTGTGGGCCATGACACCTGAATATACTCCTTTCTCTTTTCGAAATAGTGCCATAGGATATTTAGCGGCATTTTAATCAGGCAGAATGGACTTCATCATAATGTCTCATGGGAAAGATGGTACCTCCAATAATGCACTGCACCCCCAGCACTGCATTGGAGTGTTAGTCAAAGTCCTGGAGTGGGGTTTGAACCCACAACTTTCTGACTCGGATGTGAGAGACCTGAGATAGAAGTGCATTTACTAGGAGAGTTTGTATGTCTATCTGAATTGTGCCTCCGCTAAGCTAGATAGAGAATCAAACAAAACAACTTGCGATTATATAATGCTTTTCATGCAAGGTAGCATTTTTGAGTGCTGATTCATAAAAAATTACAGCACAGAAGGTGGCCATTCAACCCATCAAGTCTGCATTGGTCCTCACATCAATTCCACTACCCTTCCTTGATATCAAGTGACACAGAGCCTACCCCTTCAGGAACAGGACTGAGAATTTGTAGGGTGGATATGAAGGACTGTTAAAGGGATATGACGGTAGGATGTGGCTTTGAGGTTTTGCACGACAAAAATGAATTGATTTGTTTTGTCCTAACCAAGACAAGGATTAAAACAAACAATGATAAACTTGGCAACATTTTGACAGTCAAGCTATCTCTACATTTGGTGTAAGCGAGCCATAGGAACTCCACATGTACCAGTCTAATGGAACCACATGTGCAGAAGGAATCACAGATGTGTTGTGTTTCCTGGACATGTGGAACATATGACACTGATCATCATTACTAACTGCAGTACATTCATGAATATAACTTCTTAAGGGCTTAAATTCCAGTCAACATTATGCTTAGCAACTATGGTGATATCAGCCGCTAATTGGATTTCCCCATTATAATCGCAATCATCAAAGTCACTATACGTAACGCTGACTGGAATGTCAGCCCATTAGTGTATTTAGCAAGTATTTTGAAACACTATTATTTTATATATTGACATTTCAAGTTAAAACTACTAATAAATAAGCAGCAACATTTTTGTATCTTATTCAACTCGTGTAAGCAACATCAAATCTATCACTCATTCGGGAGTGGATTGTACTTGCCTTTAATGAGAATAATTGTGTAGTTAGAATTAAGGTAAAATTATGTGGACCAAAGCCACAAATCGCATCATGAGTGGTAACATTTAGGCCACAGCAATGAGGCAGATTTAAAATACAGTACAGTTCTTACCTTTGCTAACACATTTTGAAAATATCTACAATTGAATTAGTGCCTTTCAAGTCGCATTAGAAAATAAAAGGCCATTACCACTCACTAGCTGTCAATTTGGCAGAAACAAAACGTACATCAGAGTCTTTCCTGCCTCAAACTACATTTTATTTAAACTTAATTCAAGTGAGGGTTATCGGATTCAAATCTTAACTCACACTTGATGATTTGCCGACAATTGCTGGCTGTTACAATTAGCACAGCCTAGAGGAAATTGATGGCACAGGTTGATCTAATGGCTTAACATAATCCTGCATAATCACTGTTTTGTGACAACCTTAAACCAAAGTCAACACTGGAAATCAGTTCACTTGTTTCGAACCAGTCTCGCTGAGATGAATAATGCTAATCGGGCTATCATTCTCCTTACATCACAAATCATTAACTGCAAATAAACATTAGTAATAAGATGCACATGTTCACTGACCCAGCGATTCATGCACTTCACTGACACACTGCGACTTTGGCTTTGGAAATGGGAAGCAAATATAGTGTGGCAAGAGCAATATGGTTACAGCAACATCCTGCCTGTGATTTACACACTGAGACGTAATTGGTATTAACTGCATTTAATGTACTCCATGTTGAGCACCTATTGTCCCAGGTTTTGTGAGCAGCTGTCATTTCAAAGAAAAAAAATGCCTGGCAAAAAGAAATAATTCGTATTTGAGAAGTAGGGTTCGAGATAACAAATAATGGCAGGTTACACAGGTGAAGGTATATATTTATTTCTGGTGAAGAGATATTGATTGAAACGTCATCCCAGCACCACTGGTATTCACTCAATGTGGGTCGGAAAGCTGTGGGTTCAAGCCTCACTGTGGGGTTTTGAAGAGCAATCTTTTTAGTCCCTTGTTCTAGGTCTTTCACCCAAACCCATGTAATGGACTCCTTTTAGATATCTATTTAGTTCCCTTTTGAAAGCCAATATAGATTCTGACTCAACCACTGCTTCTGGTAGGGCATTCCATATCCTAACAGCTTTGTGAGTGAAATCAATCTTCAAACCTATCTGCTTATTTGATAGCTGTCTCGAGTCGATGCCCTTTAGTGTTTAATGTTAAAAGATCCCAAGGTACTATTTGTAAAAGAAGGGAGCTTCTCCTGATGTCCTGGCCAACAATCTCCCAGATAAAACTCGGGTAATCTTGCACTTCCTGGCTATTGACGGGGCATGCTGTGTGCAAATTGTCTGCCTCGTTCACCAAAAAATACACAGTCACTACACTTTACAGTAAATCCTGTGAAGCTCTTTGAGACATCCTCCAGATGTGAAAGTTGCTTTATCAAACGCAAGTCAAATGCAAGTCTTTTGTGGCCTGTCCCCTCTTCATTCGTACAGACTACAGTTTTTAAGAACACTCAGAACATTATGGTGAAACCTGAACAATAGAAATGTTGGCGCTTATAAATCACAGTGACCCTGGGGACAATGCTGCATTTGGGAGCTGTATGAGAACCTGTGTTACCGTGAGGGTGTGTTTGAATTTGGGAAATCTGTCATACAGCTTTTGTACATAATTGGAAATGAACAAGAAAATATTCAAAACCAAAACGCAAAATACTGCAGATGCTGGAAATATGAAACAAAAACATAAATAGCTGGGAACACTCACTCTATGGAGATAGTTGCGTTCTATTCAACTATTTAAGTTCTGATGAAGGGTTGTACACCCAAAAGTTGACTCACTTTTCCTTTCTCCATAGATGCTGCCTGTCCCGCTGAGTGTTCCCAGCAATTTCTGTTTTTGTTTTCAAGAAAATATTCAAGCCTGTCACAATGTAATCATGATAATGTATGACATTATGTCTTGCCCTTCATGCCTGAGAGTGGGAATGATTTCACTACCAAAATATTTTGCAATATTATTTTAAATTATATTTTCATAGATCTTGTGATGTCCCTCACTCCCTTCGCCTCGCTCCTTCCTACCCTATTTTCAGGTCTCAGCTCAAGACCTTTCTTTTCGACTGCGCTTTCAGTCACCTTCTTCCCCTTCTCTCTGGCTCGGCGCCCAAATCCGTTATTGGGAAGCGCTCTGAGACACTGTTTGGCGTGGAGGGCGCTATATAAATCCAAGTTGTTGTTAAATGAAAATGCATAGGTAAAAACAATTGCAATCCAAATGATATTTATTGGTCAATCTCTTTCCCCATATTCTGTTTTGAATAGTGAATTCAGCGGACGGGGCTCTTGGTTTGATGTTGATGTTGACATTGGACTTCTGGACACTGGGTGAGCAGCAGCTTCTCTTTGCTTTACTGAAATGATTATTATTATTTTTATTATATTGGTAACCTACTAACTTGCAGTGCAATCAATGTTTTGGGGGCTGGAACAGTCCAAATCAGAGATTAGGGCTTCTCCAACTTTACTAGATAATGGCTGTGATGGTGGTCGTCGTGGGGGGAACGGGGAGAGTGTTTGGTCTAATTCTTGCCAGCTCGATCTGATAAATATTGTGTGGGTAGCAAATTTCAATCTGTATACATATTACAAACATTGTAAATAGGATGCAACATTGTAATATGACCACCGGCAGTGACGCTTTCCACTTGCGAGTTCCTAGGTCAGTCTAACTTGGGAGATAATGAACACATCATACTTTTGGCTGTGATATATCCTCTGGATATATGTCAGCCAAGAGAATTGCAACCAACTGGGAATAAATGATAATCTTCGGTCTTAAGTCATGGGAAAAGACGTGGAGTAGGTTATAATAGTTTTAGATAATAGTCACTCACATTATCTTAGGACTCTTGGGACTAACACTTTCACAAGGAAAAGTACAGTATGTGTTTCATTTGCTTTTCTACAAGCATTGTGCTGAGGTTATTGGGAGTTACTTTGTTTTATTACTGACATTTCCATTTCATTGTGCTGGACTATTAACAAAACAATTGCCAAGACACTTTTTCAATGGGGGTAAAATATTTATCTTTAACTGCTATAATTAAGACATACTCTTTGAAATCTATGTGTGTATGTCCATGGAAAGTTCAATCTGAATACATGTTACAAACATTGTAAATAGGATGCAACATTGGAATATGACTCACATTTTTTGTGTAGAGTATGTGTATGTGTGTGTGTGTGTGTGTATGTATGTATGTATGGTGTATTGGGAAGGGGAATACTGTTTCATGAAATCATTTCCAGACTATATGAGAACAAAGTCTTAAATAGTAATCCTTGCATTTGATAAAGCACATTTCACATCCTCTTGACATCTCAAAACACTTTTCAGAATATATTGTAAGTGAATTCCCTGTATATTTGTGGGCAAATCGTGGCAGCCAATTGCGTAGAACAGAGTCCCACAAAAACCCGTGGATTGAAGTGACCAATTTATTATTGTTTTGTTTTGTAGTCTTCCTCCTTTTAATAACTTATGGATTGTAATTTAATTCTAAGCAACAAGTCAATAATAGAAAGTATACCTATGGGTTTTACAATCTTCTTGGGTAAATGTAAATCAATATACCATTTCCCACTTACAATTCAATGTTGTTCAGATTGCAATTACTGTACAGCAAATCAATTTAAACTGATTTCATTTTTATATAAAAGTACTCATGACAGGCACCAGACTCAGAAGATAGAATATGTCCCACTTGCAGCTCTACTTTATTAAAAGGAAAAGGCTCTATAATTTGGGGATAATTTCTATATATGTAATCCAAACTGACTCCATTATAACGTAACTTGTTACTGTATAGTGCAAGGCCATTTTTATACCTACTTTAAAAAAATCCTTGTATTTGACATAGCGCTTTTGACGTCTTGTAGATGTTTCGAAGCTCTTCACAAAACATACTGTAAAGTGAATTGTTTATATATTTATGGGTGAAACGCACCAGCCAATTACGCACAGTTGTACAGTCCCATAAACAGCCATGGATTGAAGTGACCAATTTTGTTATTGTCTTTTTTCTTGAGCGAGTATTATCAGGTGTCTGGAGTAAGGAAACCTACCCAAGGAATCAAACCCAGCTCTCTTGCTTGCGAGGTGAGTTCTCTCACCTCTGAGCTACAGGATTTTTTAGGTAGGTGTGGTGCACGTCGGCACAGATTGCATTCTGAGACACTAACCTACTTGAAGAGCACTATATACAGTAAAAGCCCGTTTATCCGGGTCCCTCAGGACCTGGCCAATGCCGGTTAAAGCGCGTGCCGGATATTTGGCCAATTTTTTTTTAAAGAAATACATTTTGCCGGATAAATTCCGGTTAGTTGAATGCGGACCTTTTTTTGAAGTGCCGGTTATCCGGAAGTTATGGTTGATCAGGTCACAGATAAACGGGCTTTTACTATATATTGAAGTTGGGGCACAACCGGACAGTCACTGCTGAAAGAAGTGATGTTAGCAGTGACCTGGTGAGCTGGGAGTGAAATTAGCAGCCATTTTAATTTCATGGCCCTCCACTGGGTCTAATTTTACAGATCGAAACACTATATTGTGTATCCATTCTATTGCCTTTTTATCACCGAGGAACAACCTCATCAATGTTAATTGGGCTTAAAATTAGCTTTCGTGGTTTGAGCCTGAAAAATTATGCTTCATTCTGTCCTGATAACGCTTAGAAATGCAATCATATTAGATGACAGAAAGATAAAAAACATTGAAAAAAAGATTGTACTTCAATCTGGCTCACTCCAAAATAAGATACAGGTATCCTACTCTACATTTAACACATTCAGTGTCTTCATTGAATAAAAAAATCAAATTCCCTCTTTCATAAGCAATTCATATACTGTACTTGATAGTAATTATTTAACAGAAATCCTTGCATTTGGTAGAGTACCCTTCGCATTGGGATGACATCTCAAAGTGATTCATAGGATTTACCATAAAGTGGAGTGATACATATATTTTTTATTAGATAGGGCCTCGGAGCCTGTTTTTAACTTGGTATCTAATACAAGAAAGGGGGCAAAGCCTGGTTTGTGAGATGCTTATGTTCGGAATAAATACAATTTGCTCAAATTGTGATTGCCTCCTTGAGACAACTCTGCACAAGTATTACACAAGGAAACAGGCTTCCCATGAACAGGCACTGCAATTATAGATCAGCAAGTCATCAGCAAACATCAGGCCCAACTTTAGTGATGGAGCTTGGGGAGGGGAAGGCGGCGTTGAAGGTGGGATACCTGTGGCCAGCTATTTAATTATTGTGACATTTGTCATGATATCACATTATCATGTGTTACAATTTTCTTTCCCATCGCATTGTGTCTTTGGAAGGCGAAATGAGTGAATAAATCAGGGTTAATTTGATTTATTCACTCATTTTGCCTTCCAAGTTTAGTTCACAGTCTAACCTTGAGGCTGAATCCTTGAAAATATGATGTCCATTTCCTGCCCAAATTTCCTTCACCCGCGGAGACAAGCCTTTGATCAACCATCAGTGGGTTGAAAGCTCTAGTTAGCCCACATTTTCAGTTTTCCCGTCTTCTATTTCTGTACAATCACACTCCTTTGGGCCGGCTGCTTTATTTGGCCATTGAACTTTGTGACAAGGTGTTTTACAAGATCTTTTATAACCCACGCAGGGGAACCAGTCACAGCCGAGGCAGCTGCTTCCTGCCATAACATGTGTATTGTGTTACTTCTCGCAAGTCATCTGCCTTAAACCTAAACTGGAAGTGCCGAGGGGTGGGAGAGTGGGGGAGATCGGAGGGGGCTTTTAGGCACTGCATTATGATTAAACTAAATTTTCGCCTGCTCAATTCAGACAGCGAGACAGTTACTGTTAATGTACACAGTAAATCTGCACCTGAGCTGGACAAATACATGCGATAAAGTGTTCTAAATCAAGTGCCTTTGATTTGTCCATCTCAGGTGCAGATTTACTGTGTACGTTAACAGTAACTGTCTTGCTGTCTGAATTGAGCTACCAAAAAGTTGAGTTTAACCATAATGCAGTGCCCAAAGCCCCCTCCGCGCTCCCCCCACCACCCCCCTCCCGGCACTGCATTGCTAAACTGAGGGATAAAATGTTGACAATGGTAACATTTGATGCATTTAAGTGCATGGCAATGCACAGAACCGGAAAGAGACTGTTGTTGTTCACCTGACAGATCCTAAAAGGTGTAATGGAAGAGAAGTCATGAAATAGACTACGCTCTTAATTACCTTCATATATTAAGAGCTCAGTTACATTTATATCCTTCCTTTATACCCTTGCACAAAGAAATGAGGCAATAAAACTTAACCATCCAGATGGTTAGGTCAAGAGTGACACTAATTCATTAGGTGCACATGAAATATTCAGGATGAGCTTGCTACTACTTTACTTCCTATTTTGTGCTTCATATCCTCCAAGACAGCACACAGTAATTTGTGGTTCCTCTGGAACCATCACATTTAAAACACTCTGTTCTTTGACCCACACTCTCTATTTCTTTCTCTCTCTATGTTGTCTCTTTTTCGCCTTGTCCAATGTCTATTTCTTCACTCTGACAGCTCATGCTGGGGCTCTGGCTTCTGGGGCAGGAACCTATACAACGTTTCTCATTAAAACCACTACCAATGTGAAATATGGTTTACAGCAATTTGAAGGGCAAGACTGCGTCAAATCATCACTGCTTCGGTGGCAGAGTGCGGAACTTGACTGTTTCTGGTAGTGAGTGAGAATGTGACGTTGTGTAAAGAGAGTCAATGTAATAATTATCAATTTGAATTTTTTATATAATGTTGCGTTTTTCACTCCAAACTCGTAAATATAAACAATTTGATGAAACGCTGCCTTATTTGGGCTTCTTATCTGTTACCTATCACTCAGTTGATGCTCATCTATTATACTTATATGGTGACAGTATCATATTTACGATTGTTATTGTTACCTTATATAGATAGGAATTATATCTTACTCTCACAGCTGAATATCATTGATCAATAACTGGTGTGACCCTGGCTCAGTTGGTAGCACTCTAGCCTTTGAGTGGGAAGATTCAAAAACTTTTAGCTCATAGTCCCAAGTTGACGGGAGCACCCCATTGTTGCAGGTTCCATCTCTTTGGATGTGATATGAAACCATCTGTCTGTTCAGGTGGAATGTAAGTGCAAAGTAGTGGAAATAACACTAATCATGTTTCCTATATATAGCGTACAATGTGCAGGAAGTGATCAGTGGTGACCTGACCACCCAGAAGTCAGCCATATTTTTTTAGCAAGACGGACAACTATTCAGCCCTGGAAACCAGGTTTACCGCACCCCCAGTTAGTGTAAGTGGTCTGAGTAAACCTTTGCTCACACAGACTGCGTTCTACTGGGGTTGCCCTGTATATTCAGCGCCTTGGGAACATCCTAACTTGAAAGGCGCTCTATAAATATAATTTTATTGTTGTTGTTTCATCTTATTTATACTTCAATGCTAAGAAGAATAAACCTAGACGTCACTTTCCAAGACAGATTTTGAAACTGTTTGAATCCTATTATATTTTACAATCTCAGCACCGCATTTGACATAACAATAACATCATAATCACGTTGGGAGGATATCCCAAGGCACTGAATAATAATACTCGCATTTGATATTGCGCTTTTTATGTCTTTTAGATGCCTCAAAGTGCTTCACAGAATATACTGTAAAGTGAATTAACTGTATATTTGTGGGAGAAACGTAGTAGCCAGTTGCGCACAGCAGTCTCCCACAAACAGTGATGACCAATTCATGATTTTTTTTGAAGGATTATTATTAGGTGTGTGAAGTGAGGAAACTTCCCAAGGTTTTGTTGTGCCTGGAATCAAACCCAGGTCTCTTGCCTGTAAGAGTGCTGTAACCACTAAGCTACAGGACCCCACTCCATTCGGTACAATGCTAATTTATTCTGTGGATGAAAATACCTGGATTGTTATAATAGATACATAATATCTGTGCTGACTATAATAGTGCAGTACAAGTGACAGCTAATATAACTTGGTACACAGTAGTTACTAACATTTACCAATAATACTTTTAACAAAAGACAACACACCATTCTGTATTGTCCAACAAGCCTTAGCAATGTCTCCATGAATAATGTTGAATACTGAGCATTGCTTTAAGTATTCCTTAGCCATATTCATACAAACAGTGCAAGCCCTTGAAAGAAATACACATATCGGAAACAGATAGGATAATCAAGTATTAAACACTCTCTCTAATCAGATTTTAGGCTAAAATATCCTAAGTGCTGTCCAAAGTTGTTTACGGGGCCCTGACTTTACAGATTATGTTTCTGTTTTGCTTTAGAGCCATTCATTTATGGGAGCACAAAGAAAAGAGAATAATAGCTGCCTGGGAACAATCTTCAAGGAAGGACAATTCCTGAAAAGGCTTCAAAAATTGGAGAAATAAAGATATGACAATCACTACCATTATTAGCATGTCTAAGAAATCATTGATTAAAGCATTTGCTCACAAAGGAAATGCTGCACTAAGTTTAGTAATTTAGGTTAAGATGCACAGTTATAAGATCATGAAAATTCTTATTTGTGTTTGTAAATTTAAATATCAGAACACCTAGACAATGGTTATTCTTGTAGGTCACTAATGTGCTGCATTTGGTAATGGTTTAATTAATATATAAATTATGTAACATATTGTCAAATAAAAATAATTATACGTTGCAAAGTAACTTCTAATAGCTGTTTATTAATTCATATCTTGTTTGCTGTCTCTAGTTTAAAGATGTTGTGAGAGAGAGAGAGAGAGATGGGAGAGCTCTTTCCAAAGCCTGCGAGTTTCCAAACATATCAAGTTTCTCCCTATCTTTGGTGATGTAAATTAATAGCTTCCCCCGCCCAACCCTCAGGTTCAAGAACATAAGTGTAAAAGGGAAGGAAGGTGAAATTAGATGACTGAAGATGCTGGGAGATTTTTAAATCCTTTGCGATCAAAGGTAAGCAGTTTCCATGAAACAAAAGGATAGCATGAGAAGTCCGCAGTGCTCAGTGATCACAAGTACAAAACTCATCTCTGACTATTCTGACCTTTTTTACCTCAGCAATGATACATCATTTCTGATGCTCCAGATTGGAAAATCAGATACACTTCACAATATTAAAAGCACTTGTTCTGGCTTCTCAGTCCCGGATGCTTTGATGTGGTTTTTAAACCTTCAACAGAGTTTCCACCCCCCTTGTTGTCTAACTGTGCTAGGAGCTGAAAAGCACATAATACAATTATATTGTAACAAAGCTCCAAGTACCTTTGAAATTGAACACAAAGCTTCGCTACTACCTCTGTGACCAAGTTTAACAGGGAGCCTGCACAGTGACCAAACATACCTTATTAATTTTTATGAATGGTTCAGCAATTACATTGTTCTCCTTTTCTTATTAATCTGACAGAAAAACACACATACACACAGGCTGGTACTTTGCTTCTGCAAAATACTTTGAAGAATAGATGAAGGTGAAGCATGAAAGAAGCCACCTGCTTGTGGTTGTGGGCGAAAGAATAAAGGCATTTTGGCAGAGCTGGTGAAAAAGAAAAGTAAAGGATGTGAAAAAATACAATTTTCTGGATCATATCAATTTGGCGTTTAAAGGGGCATTCCCATCATGCGTGCCAAACTTTTTCTCTGTTTAAAAAGGGAATCTACTGTCATTTTAATCCCAATCGCACGTTTTTCATCATTGTGCCTCCTGTTTGTAAACACTGCATGTAAGTACTCCAAGGCATTGCTGATGATAGACTAGGCAGCCTGGCTTATCAGTAGAAGGGCCGACCAGTCACTACGAAAGGGGTTCTTCACACTCAGCTACTGTTAATCGTGCAAGGCAAAGCCCTAACTGGTAAGGTGGTCCTAGGCAGATAAGCAGCAGGATAGCTTTCAATGGCAAGCTATCTGGTCTTAACTGGTAAGAATCTAGCAGTACCCCAACTTACACCCCCTGGGGTTCCCAAACCTTGGCTCTTGCCAGCTTGTGCCTACTGCTATCTGGAATTAGCAGGATGCATCCCTTTAGAGAGAGGATGTCAATTTTATTGCAATACATGGGAATTTAGAAATGTAGTTGGGATGCAGGGAACTCTCAGTTTGGTTTGCAAACTCTTAAGAATAGTAATTGTTTCCACATGCATCAAGACACCTGGTTGACCAAACAACAACAACTTACATTTACATAGCACCCCTCTTGCAGGGTAGTGTTCCAAAGCTCTTGAGAAAAAAAAATGTAAACAATTGAAAGGCTGACAAATATATTTTTAATATGATGGTTAACATGTCTCACTTTGAGTTTGGAGACTGCACCTTTATTGCCTAGTTGAAGGTAAAATTATTTATTCAACAGCCTATGCCTTTTATTGCCTAAAGCTCTCTGAGACGCCGTCTGGGGTGGAGAGCGCTATATAAATCAAAGTTGTTGTTGTTGTTGCACACGTGATGCAAAGCATTGGAGAATATTGGGGGAATCTGTCCTTAAAGTTCAATCATGTGGACCCTTAGGAATCATAGTGTTCAGACACAGTTCTTCAGGAGAGCGATGAGAAGTGTATTCCTGCCTATCTTAAAATAGGACTGGAGATGCACAGTTGCATAGGCTCATCCTACATCCTTTCCCACCAATTTGATGAAATTGATAATTGGGCAGTAGAACAAATAACATACTGGGCATATCATGAGATGTTTCACATTACATACAGTGGGGGTACATTTAACATTTTCATTTAAACCTATCTCTGCAGCATTCAAAGGAAATAACATGGTTCAAATATCAAAGTTCAGTCAAAGAATACAGGGTTTGCATTGTGCTCTGGGCAGGGTGGTCACTATCTGATTTTTGTCAGATTTTTACCCTGGGGTGATGACCAAACAGAAAGTAAAACCAGTTCCCTGTGGATGGTAAAGAGAATTAGACAATGGGAGAAGATCACCAGCACTTTGTTTCTAGTTTAAGGATTTTTGAACAAAGAGGTCAAGTTATATAGGGTGACCAAAAAGTTGGTGATACCATTACAATGCATATAGACATGATGATATATATTTGTTTAGATAATAGGGTAGATATCACACCGTATTTGGTCTTAATGTTACGCTGACATTTATTGTTTAAAAATAAAGGCATTGCAAAGAAAATGTCAGTTATATTTCAAGGATTGAAGTACCTCAATTTTGAATTGTTTTTGAAAAATTCTTAAATTCAGTCATACTTTAGTACAGCTGGCTTTCCACAGTTCTTTATCACAACAAAAGAAAGGAGAAAAACATATATAGAAAAATGTCACACTCTTCAAAGAATGCATCAGACTCCTAATTAAATGTGGGAAGTGTTTTGAGATGTTTTCTTGATATGAAAGGTGCTTTATTAATCTAAATTGTTTTGTTGTTTAGGTCTGATAACCTGATCCAACAGCAACAAAAAATTGCATTTCATGTCAAGAGGATGTCCAATAGAATGGATAGGTGTATTTCCCAGAGGGGAGATGAGGAGAAATGTTATTACACAGCATGTTGTTAAGATCTGCGACCACATAACCCCCACCCTCGCCCGTCTCCACTGGCTCCCCATCCTCCAGAGGATCGAATTTAAGATCCTCGTCCTCACCTACAAGGCCTTGCACGGCCTTGCCCCATCCTACCTAGCCGATCTACTCTCCCCCTACATGCCCACCCGCACCCTCCGTTCAACAGGACTTGGCCTGCTCCAAGCCCCCCGCCCGAACCGCCCCACCATCGGAGGCCGGGCCTTCAGTTTCTCCGCTCCCACCTTATGGAATGCCATCCCTCAATCCCTCCGTTTCGCCTCTTCCCTTTCCTCTTTCAAGGCCGGTTTGAAGACTTTCCTCTTCGATCGTGCCTTTTGTTCCACCCCGAACTCTTTTACCTCCCCTTCGTGTTTCACCCCTTCCCAAACACTCCCCTCCCAGCTCGGGTCACACGCCTCATGTGCAGCGCCTTGGGATGTCCTCCCGACGTGAAAGGCGCTCTATAAATGTAAATTGTTGTTGTTGTTGTTGTTGTTATCTGGAATGCAGTGCTTGAAAGGATGGTGGAAGCAGATACAATAATAACGTTCAAAATGGCATTGGAAAGGAAAAAAATGCAAGATTTTAAGGCTATAAGGCTATGAGAGAGTGGGAAAATGGACCTGATTGGTTAGATCTTTCAAACAGCCAGCACAGGCACGATGGACCAAAATACATCTTTACATCATAAGATTCTATGGTTCTATCACTTGGGGGCGCCTATTTCTGTTTACCTGGAGGAAAATCCAGGGAATAGCTTGAAATACTACTGTATTTCTATTCACCCTATTCCAGTAATGCTGCTGAATTTCATTTGCAGTTTATAATAATTAATGATTCTTGTGTTCGTATTGCGCCTTTCATGTCAGGAGGATGTCTCAAAGCACTTCAAAGGATTCACTGCCTATTTTGAAGGAAAACTCTGTAGGCCATCAGCGCACAACAATGTCCTACAAACAGCAATAAAGTTAATGAGCTATTTTACCTGGAGGATTGTTGGCCAGGACACTGGGAGCAACTCTTGCGCCTTGGGATGTCCTCCTGATGTGAAAGGCGCTATACAAGTGTAATTTTGTTATTTTGTTGTAGTGTTATAGGATCTCTAATGTCCACCTGAACACTGAATGCGAGGCTGCAATAAATTTGATTTAATTTCTTCACATTGCAACATCCGTTTTCTTGGTCTGAATCCAAACTGCGTTGCAGTGGAGCAGAAAATTGTGATTTAATATAGTCTTTGGCAAACTGCGCTCTCTGCAACTTTGTGATCTCCCAGTGACCTTCAGTAAATTACAAGCAAAGCATTGCGAGGCTGTTGTGTCACCAAAGACATTTCATTTGTTACTCTAAAAAATTCCACATGGATTACAAACAAAAACAAATGCTGATTTGTTTGGTGGGCTCTTCTTATTCCAGTTTGATAAAAACAGAGATATGTTTAATATGGATCTGATGACCTTGTCCCACCCCCTGCTATACAAATGTAACTTTGTTGTTGTTCCCACATCATACTTTTTGGCCTTTTCAAACTACAAGCATATATTACAATACCTTTTAGAATTTTAGTGACTCATAGAAAGTTTATAGCACAGTAACAACAACAAAGTTACATTTGTATAGCACCTTTCATGTCGGGAAGACATCCCAACTATTTGGCCCATCGTGTCTGTGCTGGTGCAAGTAAGTTCCTCTGTTGGAGTGATTTATTCTAACCATATTCTCCTGCCCTAACCCCATACTCTTAAGTATTTACTCAACTACATTATAAATGCTGTTCGAGATTCAGTTTCATTAAACATTTGTGGTACTGTATTTACTCTGTACATAACTAAGGCTATACATGACTAAGCTACAAGTCATTTTGTGGAGGTAGTCTATTTGTATTGTCGCTTGACATCCTTTATCAACTGCTTACTTACCTCCAGCAAGGAAAATAATAATAATTATTATTATTTATAATTACTGTATCCTATAGCAAAATATTTTCTTGCCTCTAGCAAGGAAAATAGGAAACAGGAATCAATCTGATTGACAAGCACTAAACGATTCCATACAGATTTCAAACAAAGAAATGTTGATTCATTCCATGAGCTTATTCTGGTTTTAGTAACAAAGAAACATAATTAATATGGATTTCATGACTCAGTCCCCCTGCATGATGGTGCATTCAAGCTGAACCCAGGGGCTCTGTTGGTAGCACTCTTGTTTCTGAATCAGAAGTTACAACAACAACTTGCATTGATATATGCTGTGCGCAATTGGCTGCTGCATTTTGCACACAAATATACAGTCAATTCACTTTACAGTATACTCTGTGAAGCGTGTTCAGAAATCTAGAAGCCGTGAGAAGCGCTATATCAAGTGCAAGGATTATTATTATTTTATTATTAAATAACATCCTTCACGCTTGATGGCATCTCACAATTACTTGCTTTTATACAGCACCTTTCATGTAAGATAGTGATATAATAATAATAATCCTTGCATTTGATATAGCGCTTTTCAAATCTTCTTCTAGATGTCTCAAAGCGCTTCACAGAATATAATGTACAGTGAATTTGTGGGTGAAACGCGGCAACCAATTGCGCACGGCAGCCAATTGTGCGCAGCAGTGTCCCACAAACAGTCATGGATTGAAATGATCAATTTATTATAGATCGCGTGAGGGATTGTTATCAGGCATGTGGATAAGGAAACTTGCCCAAGGTTTTGCCCTTCCTGGATTTGAATACAGGTCTTACGCTTGTAAGGTGAGTGCTCTAACCACTGAGCTACAGGACTCCTGGAAGGCGGAGTGATCGGAGCAGGAAGTTCCAGATGTCATGGGGTTCAGGGACTGAAAGCCTGACTACTGAAGGTGGAGCAGACCTGTGTTCGCTGAGCGGAGGCAGCAAGTAGAGGGAGTAGGGTATATGCAGATCAGAGAGATATGGAGGTGGGATGACATGAATACATTTATGCATGAGGAACTTCAATTGGGATACATTAAGAGGCAGGGAGGCAGTGGAGCTTGGCAAGGATTGGAATGATGGTGTGCTAGATTGTGGGCTCAAATCCCATTGATGAAACTTTGAGCTCAAAAACCAGCTAACGCTCTGGTGTAGTCCTGGATGTGCGCGGCAGTATTGGAGATACTGCCCTTTTTCACTGTGTACTGGCTAACAATCCCCCATATAAAATTGGTCACTCACTGCATAGATGCCTGCTATATGCGAATTGTTTTGTGTAGAGTCTGGCGATATATCGATATAACGCTAAAACCCGATATAATTTTCATATCGATACGCCGATATAGGCATTTCTAAAATATCGATATATCGAAAAATCTATATATCGAGGAAAAAAATCAGAATGCGTGCGCACTGAACTACAAGACCCAGAATGCTCATCTCTATACACAATGCACAGACCGAGGTGCAAAGCCGCCATATTGTATTCATAGTCCTCGAATACAATATACAGGTATGCAAGGGGTGAGAGAGACGGCTGGGGGGGGGGGGGGGGAAGGGGGAGTGAGACGGCTGGGGGGTTGAGGGGTGAGAGAGACGACAGGGGGTGGTTGGGAGAGAGGGATGGCGGTGGTGGGGGGTGGTAGGGGGAGAGACGGGGTGGATGTGATAATATACAGATAGATAGAGATAGGGGGGAATGTGAGAGAGGAGAGAGACACAGAGACACAGTCAGAAAAACACAGAGATGGAGAGAGTGAGTGTGAGAGACACAGAGAGAGAAAGATATTTACCTCCTGAGGAGATAGGCCCCGAATGCGCGCGCACCCAGAATGCGCGCGCTATGCGCGCATGCGCAGTACGAAAAACCCGAAAATATCGATATTTCGGTATATCTCGATATGAGCCCATCGATATATCTAAATCGTAAAATTTCCATATCGACGGACCCTAATTTTGTGCATTTGTGCATTATCTTAAAAATACAGAGTTCACAGTAAAATCCTGTGAAGTGCTTTGAGACATTGAGATGTGCTAAAGTGCTATAGCAAACACTAGGATTATCACTTTTATTACTCCACAAAAATATGGCTTGGATCACATGGTAGCTCTCTTACACTGTGGGTCACTCTAAATAAAAAAGATGCTGCACATCTTGAGATCTTTTGATGTTATAAATACTGCTAAAGATAAAAATATCATTCAATCACACACTGTGCTCTAACCTGCCTGCCTAGCTTTGTGTGACTATGAATGGTAATTACAATCATCTGACATCCCATCAAGCAATTACATCAGCATCCAAACTGCCCATATGGCTCTTATCAGTAGCCATAAAGCTTTAATGAATCCTGTGCAGAATGAAGTCATCCTGAATTATGTTTCTCTTGTCATCTTCAGGTATAGGCAAGTGATTCCGAGCAAAAGTATGCAGGGAATTTTCAACATAATCCAAATCTGTCCAATAAAACAAGATTCCTCTTAACTCAAGATTCTTCCTGTGCCACACGCCATTTGTGATGGAAAGGATGGGCAGGGGATCAAGTTTATAGGTTTGAAGTAAGGTACAGTAGTAAAGCGATAAAGGTTATCCACTGGGCTTTCACCTCAGCCACCCCTCAGGTGTGGGGAGACATTTCATCTCAGTGTAGTTTTTCCCCATTAATATAGTAAAAGTATTTCAGCTCTCCATTAATTTGGTATTTCAGTGTGTCCAGAATGTGACAAATTGTTATATTCAGCCTATAAAAACTTACAGAAAATCAGCTTCAATTCTGAGGCTGTGTTTAAGAATTTGCCAATTTTGGGACACTTTAAAACCGACTACGGTCGTCAGCTCAATGCAGACACTGGTGAAAGTTTACAGCTGTGAAGTGTTAATTATGTTCAACATTCCAAACTAATTCCCTTCCAACCCCAACTGCCAATGCAGCTTGTTTTATGTCAGTGATTACTCCTCCAAGAAGCTATCCATTTAATCCCTATTCGCTGGTTTTCCCTGTACCATCTAATTAATACCTTTCCTCTTCCTGTGCTTGTCCAATCCTTTTTTAAATGCCCCCAATCAACTATGTTCCAATTGCCATCTCTAGCAACCATACTGTACTACACTTTACTGTCTCAATGGCATAAAAGTATGCTGTATAATAATAATCCTTACATTTGATAAATGCCTTATCATGTCTTTGACATGTGTCAAAGCACTTCACAGAAAATGCTGTAAAGTGAATTGGCTCTACATTTTATGGGCAAAGCACAGCAGCCAATTGTGTGCAGCTGTGTACTACAAACAGTCATGTATTGAGTGACCAAATTAATCTATACTTTTGAAGGGATTATTACGCCCGGAAAAGCGATCCGTCAATCAACTAAAAACCAGGCTATAACTTACTACAGTAACAACAACAACAACAACAATTTACATTTATATAGCGCCTTTCACGTCGGGAGGACGTCCCAAGGCGCTAAACAAGAGGCGTGTGACCCGAGCTGGGAGGGGAGTGTTTGGGAAAGGGTGAAACACGAAGGGGAGGTAAAAGAGTTCGGGGTGGAACAAAAGGCACGATCGAAGAGGAAAGTCTTCAAATCGGCCTTGAAAGAGGAAAGGGAAGAGGCGAAACGGAGGGATTGAGGGATGGCATTCCATAAGGTGGGAGCAGAGAAACTGAAGGCCCGGCCTCCGATGGTGGGGCGGTTCGGGCGGGGGGCTTGGAGCAGGCCAAGCCCTGTTGAACGGAGGGTCCGGGTGGGCGTGTAGGGGGAGAGTAGATCGGCTAGGTAGGATGGGGCAAGGCCGTGCAAGGCCTTGTAGGTGAGGACGAGGATCTTAAATTCGATCCTCTGGAGGATGGGGAGCCAGTGGAGACGGGCGAGGGTGGGGGTTATGTGGTCACGGAGGCGGGTGCGGGATAGTACACGGGCTGCAGAGTTTTGGATGGCCTGCAGCCTATGAATGGAGGAACTGGGGAGGCCGATTAGGAGACAATTTCCGTAATCCAGCCGTGAGGTGATGTATGCATGCACGAGTGTTTCGGCAGCGCGGGGGGTAAGATAGTTGCGGAGCCTGGCAATGTTGCGCAGATGGAAATAGGCGGTGCCGGTCAAGGCGCGGATGTGGGGGAGGAAGGAAAGTTTTAGGTAAACAGCTTGTCTAACGTTTCCCCTACCTGGGAATCGAACCTGTGGAGTCCTGCAGATTAGTGGTTAGAGTTAGCATTTGATGTAGTGTTTTTCACGTCTTCTCGTTTCACAGAATGTACTGTCAGGTGAATTGACTGCATATTTGTAGCTGAAACACAGCAGCAAATTGTGCACAGCAGTGTCCCACAAACAGTCGTGGTTTGAAGTGATCAATTTATTATTGTTTTTTTCTTGAGGGATTATTATCGGCCGTGTGGAGTAAGGAAACTTGACCAAGGTTTTGCTCTGCTGGGAATCAAACCCAGGTCTCTCACTTGCGAGACAAGTGCTCTAACCACTGAGCTACAGGACACCATGTAGCTTCCCTGAGTTCAGCGTTCCCAAATCCTCCCTCAACCTTCTCTGGTCCAACAGGAAAAATCCTAACATCTCCTTGTAGCTATAGATGTTTAACTCCAGTGTCATTCTTGTCAACATGTAATGCATTCTCTCCACAGCTTTCATACCTTTTTAAGCATGACTCCACAAAGCTACACACAAGACTCCTGCTGCGGCCTAAACAATGCTTTATACAGATTCACCAGCAACTCTTTCAGCTTTAAAAGCCTTGTTGTAAATGTTAAGATTGTGCAACATTTTTTAAAATTTCTTATTTTGAAAACAGGCTTGCAAATCAAGACTAAAGTTTAGAATTTTAACTTTGCATTGAATGTGGGTGCCGGGAAAGGGGTGGGGTGTGGTAAGCAATCCAGAAAAAAAAATGTGTCTCCCACAATTCACAGACATTAGGTTTTAGATCACTACCTAAATCCCAGGTATTTATAGTAAGATCTCCTAGGTTTCCGATGGTATGGCTCTGCAGAGAAATCAGAGAAAGATTTTACTCCTCGGTGCCTTGTAGCTTCCCAAAGGAAAGAAGGGGAAATATTTATTTGCAATTATTTGTTTTTTTTAAGAAAAAGTACCACAGAAATTCTGTACACATCTGTGTGTTCTTTTTTATATTGGAAGCCGCTTTGAAGCTTTTTTGAAGCTGAAGGCAGAAATGATCCACTTTGTGCAGATGACTAGCCAGCTCCAGTCATCCCTGAATGAACAGGCAGGTTGTTGTAAGAGTGTGTGAATGGCTGATACCTTATCCGGATGTGTATATTGGCAATACTGAGCGAATGTCCTCGTGAAAGGGAACCGGTAATTTAGTCACGGTGAGAATAAAGTGCAGCCAGTGTAAGTGATGGAGACCTGCAGTATGTGTGCATAGAGCCCAGAACAAGGACTTCTTATAACTGGATCAGTTTTGTTTTAAAAAGTTGCTTCTGTTGGGATGCACATTATTTTTCAGAAGAAATAATCATCATGTTCCAAGTAAATTTCAATGCAATGCAATTATACTTCCCTTAAAAGTAGCATTCAAGAGGTGCCTGGGAACTGACTTGAAATCTCAGTGAGGTTTTCCCATCTTAACTTCTGATTGACATGCCTTTTCAATTACTTCACAGTTTGTTCAGTAATAAATAGAGGAGGTTCTCTTTCAAGATGGCATTTTATGTTGACTTTGCATTCACTGGTAATGACAGTGACGGTTACCTTTAATTCCTTTTATCCTCTGCTGGTTTGGGCTTTTGTTGGGAAGGGGTGGGATTTGGGTTGACTTCTCCTGAATAAGCTATAACCAGTAGTGGCTGCCCTCATTATAAGGGCACTGCACTCTCATGTGTCGATAAAAGATTTAATTAACCCTTGAGCTTCACCGACAACCTCAGGAAGGAAAAGCAATGTTACAGTTATTGATAGATTTCCACACTGTGTTACTACGTATGTCTTCATTTTCCAATATAGTCTGATCTACCACTTGTTCGCAGATCCCTTCATCCAAAAGTTTTTATCAGCCATGCTCCCATTCACTGGAACTCTGTCTCTCCCGGGATTGTTTGTGGGACACTGCTGTACGCAATTGGCTCCTGTGCTTCGCCCACAAATATACAGTCAATTCACATTACTGTATATTCTGTGAAGTGCTTTGAGATGTCTAGAAGACATGAAAAGCATAATATCAAAAGCGATAATTATTATTATTATTAATATTCTATTCTGCACCTTAATATTAATTTCACCTATCCTGTTAAAACCTTTTAAAATATCTTTGTTTGCATTTGATCAAAATCTCACTCCTCTCCTTCAACATGATATTGTAATAATTCTTGCATTTGATGCATGATACATGGAGCTCCTGTAGCTCAGTGGTTAGAGCATTCGCCTTACAAGCGTGAGATTTGTGTTCAATCCAGGCAGATCATGGCGAAACCTTGGGCAAGTTTCCTTACTCTACACACCTAACAATAATTCCTCAAAAAAAAATTGGTCATTTCAATCCAGGAGTGTTTGTGGGACACTGCTGTGCGCAATTGGCTGCCGTGTTCCACCCACAAAATGTACATTCAACCCACTTTGCAATATATTTTGTAAAGCTTTTTGTAACGTCTTAGCAACATGATGAGATGCTGTATAATAATAATAATAATCCTTGCATTTGATATAACGCTGTTCACATCTTAGACGTCTCAAAGCTCTTAACTGAATACAGTATTTTGAAAAGTTAATTGACTGTATATTTGTGAGCGAAAAATTCTATATGAAGGTATTAGTCTAATTTGTTTAATGTTGCTACAATTCACTTGCATTTGCTTCACAATAATTTTCTCTACTTTTGCTGTTATGTCTATTTATTTTCTTGCACTTTGTAATGGAAGCTCTGAGGGAAGCAGGCAAGCAACACCACCAACAAAATTACATTTGTAAAGCACCTTTTATGTCAGGAGGATGTCTCAAGGTGATGAGCACTATACTAATAACATAATATAGTAAAAAGGTATTATAGGGTAAAAATCACAGCCGTGTTGAGATTTACTCAATTTACTTAGCATTTTGGTGCTATCAGAATTTGGAAAATCGTTAAACAAAGACTTAGTTTTGAGGACATTTTTCTGTAAGTTTTTGGAAATAATACACCACCAGCTTCAAACACTGAATTCAAAATTCACCAAATTGTGGATACTTTAAGAATAGCCTTGCCTCTCCTCCTTGCCCATCTTTAGATCACATCTTAACAACTTCTCTTCTGACCATGCCTGCAGTCATCTCCCCTTTCTCCGCCACTGTTAAGCGCTCTGACACTTCCTATGAAGGGGTTTACCTAAATGCAAGTTGTTGTTGCTGTTGTTGCTGTAGAACGAATCTAGAATACCAAGCTGGAATACAAAATACACAACCACCACAATTTACAGTATATCCTGTTTGAGACATCCTCTGATGTGAAAGGTGCGATATCAAATGCAAGTTTTTTAAAATATAATCAGAATCTAATTCTCTTGTGTTATATACATTCAAGACCACTACGTCTAATTGAAACAGTAACTCCAGATATTGTGGCTTTATAATACTTATAAACTCATTATGTTCTTTGTAGCCACACTAGGATTTTCTCACAAAGTACACACAGGGAGTAAAACGCAAACACGTGTTTAAACACTTGCACAGGAAATATTTCATTTTCAGCAAATCAAGACCACAGGCATTTCTTTTTCAATTAGTTTGAAAGATTTAGGTTTGCTTTTCAACAGGGCTTTCAAACCCTGGCCCGCAAGAAAGATCAGACCTAACACTAAATTTACACTGTATAAAAAGTGACGATTTTGACTGGATTGTCTTTCAAGCAGCTGGCTTGTCATTGGAAACTAATTTCCTAATCCACTTCTCTTCTTTCATGGCCTACTGGTTTCAATAAACAAACAACCAGTTTAAATTCATATTGCGACACATGCTGTACGTTTTATTTGGGATGGAATTCCAAAGGTTGGGGGCAGAGTGGCTGAAGGCTCGCCCGCTGATGGTGGAGTGGGTATATCAGGGGACATGGAGGATGTTCAGAAGGACGTTATGGATCTTATGGCAATACTCAAAAAAAATATGCTCACTCATCCATTGACTATTTGTGGAACATTGGTGTGTGGAATTGGCTAACATGTTCCATCCACAAAATAATAATAGATAATAATAATTCTTGCATTTGATATAGCACTTTTCAGGTCTTCTAGACGTCTCTTCACCGAATATACTGTAAAGTGAATTGACTGTATATTTGTGGGAGAAACATTGCAGCCAATTGCACACAGCAGTGTCCCACAACAGTCGTGGTTTGAAGTGACCAATTTATTATTGTTTTTGTTTTCGTAAGGAATTATTATCAGGCGTGTGGAGTAAAGAAATGTATCCAAGGTTTTGTCCTGCTGGGAATCAAACTTAGATCTTTTGCTTACACAGTCATTCCACTTTACAGTATATTCTGTGAAGGGCTTTAAGATATTTCAACAACATGATAAGATGCCATATCAAATATCCATCCCCAAAAATTGCTGTGCGCAATTTTTGCAGGCTGCTGCATTTCGCCCACAAATGTACAGTCAATTCACTTTACAGTATATTCTGTGAAGCGCTTTGAGACGCCTAGAAGATGTGAAAAGTGCTGTATTACATACAAGGATTATTATAGGATTATTATTATTTCATTTTGCTCTTAGTATACTTTTCCCGATTCCCAATTTTTTGATTGATTTAACTGTAAGACACTCACGTGACTGCAATTGTTTTGTTAAAAACAAGTTTAAGATAAAATAATCAGATAGACAATGTTTTGTATAATTTGTGTGGTATTAAATTAATATAGCACTGCCAAAGTTATCCACATATAAGCTCTGTGCAATTTGGCAGATGCAACAATGGGGTTGAATTTCCAGATCATGTGATGTTTATCACATTGAATGGACCATAAGGTTAACCCTATTATCTTATAACTTTGTTTTGGGTTAGGTGAGTGAACTACAGTTTGAACTGGCTGATTAAGTAGCTATTATTATAACGCTTTGTCAGTAACTTATGTACAATGTCCCTTCACCAACATTAGGTCTCAGCTGGTTCAGCTTGCAATGCACTTGACTAGGATAGATATGGGTTCAACCTTAACATTATTCATGTCTGATAACAACATCATGATGCATTGTAAAAACAAATTGCCTACAAAATACATGGTCGCTACATTTTGCAGTAAATCCTGTGAAGCACTTTGAAATGTCTCACTAATCTGATGAGGCACTCTACCTAATGCCAGGATTATTATTATTATACTACACTTTAGGAAGCAATGTCTTATCAAAAGACATTTATAATTATGAAGGATCTTACCTAACTATCTTGGCTGAATGTCTTCAAATAGATACTCCAAGCCTATATGAATTCCAACGTTGTATAAAATTTGTAATGAAAGCCCTCACAGTGCAACATCACATATGACATTGGAATTGAAACCCACCACCTGGACGTTGGTTTCATGTTACTTTCATATTGTAAGTGCAGACACTGAGCTGGCGTGACATTGGTATTGTTGCCGCGAGCCTTTGTGGTTCCAGTGGAAATGAAGATGAAGGATGACGTCAATTCTGGCTGGCATGCACACAGCACTCACAGGGCACGCAATCCAAATCCAAACCCAGCTCCCAATGTAGACACACAAGCTATAATTTGTGAATACCAGGAGAGCACAAGGCGCATCCCTTAAATCAAAAATATAGGGAAGATATGTGAACTAATAATCCTCCAAGTTTCAATCACTTCACGGCTGTTTGTGGGGCACTGCTATGTGCAGTCTCGTTCATCTACAAAATACGCACCCTGTAGTATATTCTGTGAAGTACTTTCAAATATCGGCTGGATGTGAAATGTCCTATGTCCAATGTAAGGATTATTATTATTAGAATTAAATGTCTTTGTTCTGATTTGAAGGCAGTGTCTGGTAAAACGGTTTATACTGCGAGCACGTTTTCTAGCTGTGAGAGGCTAACGGCACTACCACTTTGCCGAAGAGCAATTTTTCAACTTCAATGGACCTAAAAAGGCCTTGCTTCCTCTAATTCTTCAGATGAAGGACGTGATTTATAGTTAATAACCTGCTGTTGATGAAAATCATTCCCCATTGAAAAGCTGTTGGTAAAGTATAGTTCACAGGGTTGAAATTAAACAAAGTAATCAAACAATCTGAGGATTAAATGATGCCATCAGATGGTTAATCCTCCTAAAGGGTTAATTAGCAGGTGTACAAAGCCAAAGTTATCTAACTGAAAAGGATATACTGTATAAAGAAAAATTTAATGCATGAATAGAGTGCATGGTTATATGGTCAAACATCCTACTAGGTTGTGCATGGCAGAGCATCACATTAGAAAGCTGTAAAGCAGCTGGAGATTTCATTCAGATGTAATCCAGTGCTACTGACTCAGCTCCTGCCTGCCCTCAGTCACACCTTCTCCTCCACTGCAACACATGTAATGCATTAACAATTGATCCATTAGTATGCATTCTTGCCTGCTACATAAAAGTTTAGCCTCTGATGGTCTGACCCTGTCAATATTACCTTGATAAATCACTGCAATTTGTTACATCAACCCATGTTTGCGTTCATTAGAGTCACCAGTGCTGCTGTTGTGAGATACATTTGCTTCTGTTTTATCCAGTTTACTTAATCCTGGTTTGGATCTTTTATTTTTCCTGGGATGTGGAGTCCTGTATTTGGAGATAGTCAAGGTTTTTATAAAATATGTTTTCATAACTGTTGACCTGACTGAGATGAAACTCAAACTATGAAATTACCTATAGAAAGAAAGAGCGTACATTTGTATGGTACCTTATCAGGTTGAAATAGTTTAAAGCATTTCACTGGCACTGCTAAATGAAGTGACTGTTTTCGAAAACTTTACACAAGGTCCTGATAGCATCCAATAAAGTGCACAGTCAATTAATGTGGGCCTGAATACAATCACTTTCAATTGGATTTTGATATGAGCCATATGATTCTGTCCACTTGAACAGGCAACTGGACCTCGATTAACATCTCATCTAAATGGCGGGATCTCTAACAAAACAGTGCTTCCCCAGAAGTGACCTCAAATCCCACAGTGGTCCTTCAACCATAACCTCTGACCCAATAATGCTACAAACTGAGACACTGTGGTGTGGGAGTGAGCACAATATCATACTCCACTAGAAATTACAGGGTTTTAAAAGGTATGGTGACAAACATCACCTCTTTCAGTGCATTTAAAAGGCATGTTCTCCATTTCAATCATGTAGTATTTGGTGTTTGCTTCCATGACGGTAGAATAATAATCCTTACAATCCTCACATTTGATAGTGTCTTTCACGTCTCAAAGTGCAATTGAAATTCATGATGTTTCAGCTTTTGAACGTGTAAGATTTGAGGGGTAACTTTGCAAGTGGTGAGGGAAGGAAGGGGTTGGAATTCCAGGGAGTGGGGGCAGAATTCATGAAAGCTCACTTGCTGACATTGGGGGAGATGGGATATGAATCAATGGATTCAATGTATCTGTCTTTCAATTTCATTGCTGCACTGGTATCATTATATTGGTTTTGCACACATACTTATTATGGGAGAGTGTCGCCATTCAAAATCCCTGTTAACCATTGAAGTAGATACAAGCAATTATCATTAACTCTAGGATCATTTCGCTGGAATCTGCCTTTCCGTGTAATTTATATTTCCAATATTTCAGTTTTTTTTAACGACCAAGGCAATGAGCAAAATCGACATGAAGAAGTTAGTGGAGTCACAGAGCATGAGGAACTGAGAGAATGTCTGGAGATGTGGTCACTAATTTATGATATTTCAGCAAATGTGCATGTGTTCAATGTATATATGAGTGCACTTCACAATGCAGGGCTGGGGTGTACTGCCCTGTTGGAAGCGTCATGCTTTAGATAATTTGTTAAACCAAGGTCCCATCTGCTTTTCCAAATGTACTTTAAAGATCCCACGGCACTATTCAAAAAGAGAACATAGTTTCTCCCAGTGTCCTGGCCAACAATCTCCCAAATAAAATTGTTGACTCACTCCATGGCTGCTTGTGGGTAGCTGCAGTTTGCAAAGTGGCTGCCGCACTTCCCCACACTTTACAGCATGTCATGTGCAGCTCTTTGAGATGCTTCCACAACCTACGTTTAGAAGACGTGATGGGCACAATATCAAATGCAAGAATTATTATTATATTATTATGATTTAATTCAGCTATTATAATAATCCTTGCATTTGATATTGCATCTTATCACATCTTCTACATCTCTCAAAGCCCTTCACAGAATATACTGCAAAGTGAATTAACTGTATATTTGTGGGCAAAACGCGACAGCCAGTCCCACATACAGTTGTGGATTGAAATGACCGATTTTTTTTTCAAGGGATTATTATCAGGCACGTTGAGTGAGGAAACTTTCTCAAGGTTTTGTCCTGCCTGGAATTGAAACCAGGTTTCTCGCTTGCAAGATGAGTGCTCTACACACTGAGCTACAGGACTCCACAGCTATTGTGTGAAGAGTGATGTGGTTGAAGGGAATGGGGTCTACTTTATGATATTCACAAACAGGATTCTTTGCATCAATTATAGCTACTGGTTTGCAGTGTTCACGGATGGTGTTTGTGAATCGAAATCTGTAAAACAAACACCAGTGAACAAAAGGGCAGGCTGGCGACGGAAGAGAAATCAGATGATCTACATTGGATTTTTTGGGGGGTGATGTGTCTCTTTAAATTAGGCCTCTTGCCCTTCAGTTATTTTCACCAGCCTTTGCTAAACGATGAAGGACTCTGCAACACATTATCCTTAATACTAAACATATGTAAGTCAGGCAGTACTGAAAGTAATCAAATTTTAAAATCGTGGACAACATTTATTAAAGTTGATACTCTATGTTTGATCCACATCATTCCAACTTCTTATTCATAAACTATTGCTTCCTACAATGTAACAATTCCTCACCACAATTTATTGTGAAATGAAAATGAGACCACATCACTGGAGGAGGATAATTTAAGACAGGGTGTGTCCCTCTCAGAAATATTATCTTGTATATCAGGAAAACGCATTCAAATAGTTATGGCTGAAAATTATGTGAGCCATGTTTTAAGATACCAATGTTTGTTATTAACTGTATTGCATTTCATATATGTCTTTACTGTTAGATGTCTCAAAGCGTTCCGCAGGATTAACAGCAGCGTGTAGTGAGTGTATGTTTTGTAGGGGTAAATAGCATTGGTTTAGTACCTATAATGTCAAAACAACTCAAATCTTTCTACAGAGTTTGTTACGAAGAATTTGAAGGAAAGAGTAAAACAATTTCATCTTGCAGGCTTGAAGTCATGTTTGCCAATTTTTCAATGAAGGACTAAAGTACTCTATGCCATCTGAATCAAAGTTATTATAAAACTATATTGTTGGCATAGGAAGTCACAAAGTAAAAACTGTAATGTAACCAATTCAATGTGGTAATTATCATTTTGAACTTGTTAAGAAACATCATAATTTCTGTTATTAAAGACTTCCCGTGTAATTAATATTAATCCTTGCATTTGATATAGCGCTTTTCACATCTTATCAACGTCTCAAAGCGCTTCAGATGAATATACTGTAAAGTGAATTGACTGTATATTTGTGGGCGAATCGCGGCAGCCAATTGCACACAGCAGTGTCCCACAAACAGTCGTGAATTGAAATGACCAATTTTATTATTGTGGTTGTTTTTTGGACGGATTATTATTAGGCGTGTGGAGTAAGGAAAGTTGCCAAAGGTTTTGCCCTGACCTGCCTAGATTCAAACACAGGTCTCCCCAGTGCTCTAACCACTAAGCCACAGGAACCCCACTGGTATATGTACCAACCCTGACTGGCACAATGGTTAGTGCTGAAGCTGGCTGGATGATTCCAGCGCTAGCTTACCTCTCCAACCTCCTCCAACCTGACCCGCCTGGTCACATTAGTGAGGAGATTTACCTCTTTGACCGTGCTTTCAGTTAGCTTTCCTCAGCCCATCCTTTTCAGCTTCCACACACCCCTCCCCTTCCACTGCGTTGGGCTCCCAGCCAGCAATGTGAAGATCTTTGAGACATCTTGCCATTACATAATTACTGTATACATATATAAACTGTATCATTTTATCCCTTCTCTTGCTGCCATCCACTGGTCTGATGACTGATGATGTGGAGCTGAGTGTCATAAATAGGAGTGGGTTGAGCTGGTCTGAAATACAGCGGGACAAAGAAATCCTCAGGTGTAACCATTAGAGTGAGGCTATGGGGCCTCCAACACAATGGTAGCACCCGAAGATCTCTCTGCTTTGTTGCTGCTCTCCATCATGGAGTTTAATGACTGCATGCATCTATAAACAAAGCAAGAGTTTAATTCATTCATTATCTTTTAAAGCCACATTCTAATACTATTTCCAGAACCATGAATTCATTCAAATACAACACTGCTTTCTGAACCAAAATCCAAGAGTGTCAGAAGAATACATCTAATGTGCGGGGGTAGAGGGCTGTTTTGTACCATAACCATTCTCTTGACTGATGACAGCCCATCCAACTGGTTCAGACCAGCAGGTCTTGAAGGGCCAACTGGTCAATGGAGCAGGGATTCATCGAACTAAGTTCCTGTGAACTCTGTAATTCATAGCCCTAAGGTTGTCCTAGCTGAACAAGCAGCGGGAAGCTTGCCAGACAAGGCTTTCAATGGCAAGCTATTCGGTTCCAGCTTGTTAAACACCAGGAGTTCTCCAAAACACTCTGTAGATTCCTACTCTTGGCTCTTACCAACCTATGTAAATTACTCTCCAGAATTTTGTAAGCATGATAAATCTGGGCAGAGGGTACATATTCCCATTCCAGTGGAGGTGACATGCTTTGGTGAAACTCTCAGTCCGGTATGCTACTCTTGTATACAATGTTTCTGCGAATGCCAGACACTCGGCTGACAAAAAAAACATTCTCTAGGAATGGCTGAAAATAAGCGGTAATTCACAATGTAATTTGTAATGTGATTGAATGCATTGTAAACCACAGACGTTGCACTCCACTTTTTTTTAAACAAGGAAGCCAACAAATTTACCTAAACTAGTAATAATCCTTCCATTTGATACAGCGCCTTCATGTTGGGAGGACAACAACAGCAAAATTACATTTGTATAACGCCTTTCACGTTGGGAGGATGTCTCAAGGGGCTAGACAGTTAGTGTTTCGGACCCAAGCTGGGATCGTGATTGGGGAAGGTGGAGGGAAGTCGGTGGGAAGGGTGGGTGACCGATGGCACTGGCGAAGAGGAGGGTCTTGAGGTGGAATTTGAAAGAGGCTAGGGAGGGGCATCCCAACGAGCTTCACAAAACATACTTTAAACTGAACTTATTTTGTGTTTTGGGTGTTTTGTTCACCTATGAAAGGAAAGATTTGTGGTGGATTAGTTTTGACATTGCCCATCCTACAGCTTGCTGCAAGTTCAACAGTGAACATTAAACTGGTGGTTTAAAAAAAAACATTAAAAAGGCTAGCATATTTCTGTTCGACAGCCACACGAATAATCACTTTATGGAATAATAACATATCTAATTCTAGTACCCTTTGACACTTAATTGGGAAACAGAGGAAACCACCTAGTCAGTTGTTAATGGTCACAGCTCCACATGAGATCTACTGAATTCCCATAGCTTCCTTTGAGAACTTGGGCTTTTAATCCAATTATTTTGAATACGTTTGCACTAATAGCTGCCTTTTGGGTTTGCGTTGTCTAAAAGCCTGGATTTATTATTGGGGATTGGCCTGCTTTGCATGCAATGGCCATTGAGTGCACATGGAACCATTTGACTTCCCATTTTTACTAGTCTTTATGCTGCACGTTTTATATATGATTCTCTGAACATGAATTCATGGAAGAATGGCAAATTTTATGAGGCTGTGAAACTTTCTCCAGAGGCCTCTGCAGCACCCCTGGAGGGTGTGTTTGGAGTAGTTCTGAGGCTGCTCTTTCAGGAAGGGTGCGTGCGAGAGGGTGGTTTGCGGTGGGGGTGGGATTACATAGAATGGGACATAGGGCATTCTGAGCATTCGCTCCCCCTCTGATATTCCCATCCCACCTTTGGAGGGGCCCCTGTGACCTTTGCTCAGCACCTCCTTACACTAAAACAGGTGAGACTAGCTTGGTGATGCGAAGAGATCATATCCATTTGCTCTCAGCCACAAGGCAGCCCTACCTCTGTGTGTTTGGACCAGCACACATTTTATCATAACTCTTTCAGACAATAGCAGAAAGCTAAACCTGATTGCTTGCCTTTGATACTAAACACAGAAAATTGCTTGCAAATGCAAACATTTTGCAGCAGTTGAAACGTTTGAGTATTCCCCCCCACCAGACATCTAAAATTATACCTTATGAATTTCATTTTAGTCACATAAAATTGGTACCATTCAAATGCAATTAAAATTGAGGTCCTGTTAGTGTGATTTTGTCATCAAGCCATATTTTCCACACAACATAAGAGGCCCAATTCTAGGCCAGTCAAAAAAACAAGATTGAAACGTTTAATTAAGCAGCCGCTGATGAAAAACAGATGAAATAGAGTGTTATCTGGAAAAGCAAAGGTCACCAATTGGTGCTTTTCCCCTCTTGGATTATACGTCATTTCAGGGACAATTAACCAAACTTGGGATCAAACATGTAGAATTTTGTTGCCTGGTCAACTGAGCAGAACACTTCACTTCTCAACGGTAAAAGATATTGCGATTCACAATGATCCAACTCTAATACCTACCTATTTTGAGTTCATTTAAATGCTTTGATTTGTTATTGGTTATTTACAGTGCTCACTGCAGAGTGTTACCCTCCACCCCATTATTAACCTAAGGGTCGGATTTAGAATCTATTTCACCTTGCATACTTTTGTTTTATTTCTTGCTTTAGCGCTTAATGTTTCACAGGGTATGATTGTCAGAATCTTGCTGAAACTTCATCTGTGTTTTGTAAGGTGTCAGGATGACCTAACATTCAGGAGTTCAGCTGGTAATGCACCATGTGCTGAACGCATTAATCAAAAGGTGAGATTGTGTGACAGAATTCTTTGGAATGGGTCATTTGTTCTTATAATAATAATCCTTAATAATCCTTACATTTGATACAGCGCCTTTCACATTCAGAGGACTTCTCAAAGTGCTTCACATGATAGATGTGTATTTTGTCAGTGATCATTGCAGAAAGTTGTTATTTGTACAGTATTCCACACTCTCACACTGTACCAGATTGCCTAATATTTAGCCATACTTAGTAGAGATATAGAGTATCACAAGACTAACTTGAGGAAGGGCAAGCATGACACACTTCTGTGTGTAACTGTGCAGTGAACTGGCTACTACAACAACAAATTACATTTTGTGTCTTTCATTTTGGGAGGATGTACCAAAACGCTGGACAGTCAGTGATTCGGACCTAATGAAGGGGTTGGGATTGGGAATGGTGGCGTACAGGGAGAGTAGGGATAGGAGAGTGACGGAAGGCACAGTTGCAGAGGAGGCTCTTGAGACATGTCTTGAATGAGACAAGGGAGGGAGCAAGGCATAGGGACTGTGGGATAGAATTCCAGAGGGTGGGAGCAGAGAGGATGAAGGCCTGATATGCTACAAACTGTGTCAAGAAGCTCCCCCTCTCTTCGAGCACTAGTCTAGATAATTCCCTGTTTATTTGGTAATCTTTTTCTAGGCTTTTCTTGATTGAATATTTCTTGATTTAAAAATCACACAATTCATAGATTCATAGATTCATAGAGATTCATAGAATTTTACGGCACAAAAGGAGGCCATTCGGCCCATCTAGTCTGTGCCGGCTCTTTAAAAAGAGCGATTCAATCCCACTGCCCTGCCCGCTCCCCATAGCCTAATAGCCCTGTTCTCCCTAAATAAAGATCTAATTCCCTTTTAAAAGTTGTTATCGAATCAGCCTCCACCACCTTTTCAGGCAATGCATTCCAGATTCGAACAACTTGCTGAGTGAAAACATTTCTCCTCAGCTCCCCTCTACTTCGCCTTGAAACTATTTTAAATCTGTGACCACGAGTCACAGATTCGCCCATGAGTGGAAATAGTTTTTCTCTATTTGCCCTGTCGAAACCCCTCATGATCTTATAAACCTCTATTAGGTCTCCCCTCAATCTTCTCTGCTCCAGAGAAAATAACCCTAGCCTATCTAGCCTCTCCTCATAGCTGAAGTCCCTCAATCCTGGCACCATCCTAGTAAATCTTCTTTGTACCCTTTCCAATGTCTTCACATCCTTTCTGTAGTGTGGTGACCAGAATTGAACACAGTATTCCAGCTGAGGCCTCACCAAAGTCTTATAGAGGTTAGTCAGCACTTCCTGGCGTTTGTACTCTATACCCCTATTTATAAAGCCTAGTATCCCATATGCCTTCTTAACAGCCTTGTCTACCTGTCCTGCCACCTTCAACGAGTCACTAACACAAATCCCCAGGTCTCTCTGTTCCTTCACACCATTTAAAATTGTACTATCTAGCCTATATTGCCTCCCTTCATTTCTTCTCCCAAAATGCATCACCTCACACTTCTCTGCATTAAACTTCATCTGCCATGTGTCTGCCCACTTTACCAATTTGTCTATATCCTATTGCAGATGGCTACTATCCTCCTCACTATTTACTATTCTCAATTCCTTCAAACTTCCTGCTGACTGAAGGGTTGGTTTCAGCATCTATGACCAAATCCACAAAGGCAGAACCCAACCAAAGCAGCAGAGAGATAATTGAAGGAGAATTAACAGATCTCACTGACTAAGAGTAACAACGGATGTCTCGTGCCAAATATTTCTGCGTCTAAACTTTACGAGGAACTGAGGAGACACACGGCTGGGTGAAGATCACAGAATTACAGAATCATAAAAATTTACAGCATAGAAGGAGGCAATTGGCCCATCAAATCTGCATCACTGCCAGAGCAATCAATCTTCACCCTGAATCTCACAGCCATGTCCAATCTCCGTACCCCTTCAAGCCTCTAACTTTCATATACTGTACCTATGTTCTCTCTTGAATCGCATTTGGACTTTGTCTCCCTGATCTTGCTTGGCTGGGCATTTCATTAGCCCAAAATGCTCTGAATGAAAACAAATTCTCCAAAGATCCTTTCGCTCATTTTGGCTGAGTTAAATCTATACCCCTAGTCAATTATTTCCTTACCAATGGAAGTACTTTCTCTCTATTTACCCTGTCAAAATCCCTCATAATTTTGTCCCCTCTCAACCTGCTTTGCTCCAATGAAAATATACCCAACTTCTCCAATCTCTCCTAACTTTTCCCTTTACTTCTGGTGTCATCGTTCACTCAGGTTGAATGTCCTCAACATGCCTGTACAGTGTAGACAGCTACCACTTTGGTGCTGAGTTATGGAGAGAGTTTTAAAAAAATTTTATTGATGTGTTTTATTGCTCTAGGAAGTAGTGGCAGTGATTTTTATCTTATGCCGCAAGATTGTTAACATTAATCAGCTAAGAGTTTCCATCTATCTAGTGCAAAAGCTATGACCTCATATGGGAGGCTCTCTTCATGTTGCAGCTCTGAGCGTCAAGTTTCAAATGCTTCATTCGTATCTGACATTTCTTTCATATCTTGTTGAAACATTTGAGACTACTGGGCAATGTATTTCCAAGCTGCTGAAGCCTGTAATCATATCTCGGCTGATAAGATGAATGAGATCTCATCTGACTACACCATTAAGGGATGGCAAATGAGAAGGTTAAAGAATGATAGCTTACTAAATATTACTAAAATAAAAGTAGAAGCCCTTTTATCCGTGACCCGATCAACCGTAACTTCCGTATAACCGGCACTGCAAAAAAAAGGTCCGCATTCGATAAACCGGAATTTATCCAGAAAAATGCATTTTTTTGGTGTTTTGTGTTGCATCAGTATTTTGGAATGCTGCTACTAGGTGCCTGATGGTGGCGCTAGCTCAGAATGCTGTTGGTACTGTAAAGCAATGCACTCTCTGGAGTGCACTCTTTGAGAGGCAGAGCGGGGTGAGTTGATTAATTTAGATTTCATTTAGCCATAAGCAGCGAAACACCCACCCACCCTGTGCAAAGCTTGCAGATCAATTTATTGGCTTTTATTTTAATAAAAAAGACTCATCCCTGCAATGCTCGTTTTACAGAGTGCAGTGTTTCAAGTTAGTGCACACACACACACACACATAGGCATTGCAAGGCTTTTGGGAAAGAAAGTTAACTGAACGGCCGCCGCTCACTCTCTGCTTGCTCAATAACACAAGCTTCTGCCCCCAATGAGAACAGCGTCATTCAGATGTGTAACTTTTGCACTAGCTTAAAGATCTCTTTGAACTGCCTGGTCACTGTGTGTAAAATTATTATAATTATTATTTATACATTATATTATCATATACATTATTATTTAGTCTATTATTAATAAGCTATGTTTTTAAAAATTTAATTAAAAATTTTTAAATCTTTTTTTGTGTTGGGTTTTCTGCCAAATATCTGGCAGGCGCTTTAATCCGCACTGGCCAGGTCCCAAGGGTGCCGGATAAACGAGCTTCTACTGTACTATAATTCTTTAACCCATTTAGGACAGGACTCCTGTAACAAATGGCTTCTGTCGTCAAGAAACAGCTTGCAGCTTGCCACACTACACTTGTAATGTTGCTTATAACTGTAAATTGTATGCAGAACCTGGGATGTCCTCCTGGTGTGTAATACACTATACAAATGGGATTTGTTGTTGTTGGGAAAGGGAAAGTTGTTGTTGTTTTTGCTGAGACACATTTAGCTGAAGACAGAGATATAAATGAGTTTGTCATCCAAATGCGCCATATGTTTTGCTTTGATGGACTAATAAGGTCTAAAAAAAAACTTCAACTACAAAACCTCCACTGAACATTCACCATACTTCTCACAAAAGACACTGTTAAGAGATTTGATGGCTGTGATTGTATTTCATTGATATTTTTACACAACCAACTGAAAGCGCAGTTTGCATTTTAGTCCATTAGAAAAAATACTGGTGTGGATCTTTATGGAAAGTTCAATGTAATGATTTCAATTGAATGTTATGGTTTAAGTAAAACCAAAACCTCCATCTTTCTGACTTGTTTTCTTCTTCTTTCCATTCAAACCATCCAGCATTCTCCTACAGCCGAGAGGAGAATGTTGAGCAGTGAACAGCTCCAATAACCGGTGTGAATGGTGCACCATGACCAGCCAGAGGGAAGAATCATTCAAATCGATGAGATGGACCCAAACCTGATCCGAATAAGGCAGATGTGTTTGAGTGACGTGCCTCTCTGGGACTCGGCCAACTGACCTTCTGGTGCAACTCAATGTTCAAACATCGGATTTATTGGGCTTTGTGTTTTAATTTATTTTTGGAAGAATATAAACCAGCAGATGGGATGGTGTTGTCCTAGGAGGAGGGGGTGGGGGTTAATTCTCTCTCCTGGAGACACTAGTTATTGGCCATGTCTGGCCCTCATTAGGTTTTAGTGGATTAGCCTGTTTCCTTTACGGACAGGGAAAAGTAACAAGCTACTACAAGCCTGCTGTGGGATTCTGGCACTTTTAGTGCCTTGTGACATATGATCTGTGAGGACTGGGCCTTCTTCAAAAAGAAAATCCCAGGTCAATATGTGGGATGTCAAAAAGTATGAGGGGCTACGATTTCACACATTAACCTTACTGCGTTAACCTCCACTTGCAATGAATAGAAATCAGAGAAAGGAACAATGAGTTGGGTAAACAGAAGCAGGCATTTCAGACTAGCCACTTTTATAAAAGGTTTGTGATATTTGCAACATGCGCTAAGAATGTTGAGGATATTCTGAAGAATATTGCAACCTAATTTAATCAGTAAAATCATTTGCGGAGCCCAGAAAAATTAATGTTTGGGGCTTTCTGTAAATCGGTCAATTCTCCAGATTATTTTGCAGAATGATTGGCAGGAATGAGGTATAAAGTTTTGGAATGTGAGGTGAATCAATTATGTCACAGATTTTATGAGAATATACAGTATGAAAACAGATGCATTGCAACCACTCATTTCAAAGCAGTTTGCTTTCTGTGCTTGTGTAACCAGGGATCAGCCAACAGTGGAAAATAAAATATTTGAAACAACTCGAATTAAAATTAAACAGGTGTAGGTGTCCAGCTTAAATTTCAGAAACAGGTTTCTGATGGCTTTGAAATATGTTTTCAAGTGTAAACCTTTTTCAGCAAATTCTATCTAAAAGAAATAACAATACATTCTGGTTTTAAAATGAGAAGAATGCTTTTATTCTATCACAGCTCCGGGAGCGAGCTGTCACCTTCATTTCTAGATGGAACAGTGACTTTTTGTAGCAGTTTCTCATGAGGGAGATGCACAAGCATGAAATACACTACAAAAATCACAATTTATCTACACTTTGATTTAAATTAAATTATAGACTCCCTTCAGAGAATTGCAAATGGTGCAATTTTGCAGTGTTTTCCTAACAGAATTTCTTATTTAATAAATCTGAGTCAGTCTCCTTTTGGTAATGTGACAGAATGGTAGTTTTGTAGGTTAAATAGATATGAAATTAACTTTGTGACATAAGATGCATTGCCCTAGGTGCTGAGAAGTTGAAAGCCTGATCACGTGGATGCAAACGATCCCACTTGAAAAGAGAAGGGTGCTTCTCTCAGTATCCTGGGCAACAATCCCTCAGATAAAATTTGGTCATTCATTTCATGGCTGTTTGGGGACATTGCTGAACGCAAGTTGGAAGCTGCATCAATCTACGAAACACACAGTGACTAACTATATTTTACAGTAAATGTAATTTTGTTGTTGGAAATCATTTGATGCATAAGAACATAAGAATTAGGAGCAGGAGTAGGCCAGTCGGCCCTTCGAGCCTGCCCCGCCATTCAATAAGATCATAGCTGATTTTCTGACCTTACTCTAATTACCTGCCCCATCCCCATATCCCCTAATCCCTCTATTTAAAAAAAATCTATCAGTCTCAGCCTTGAAAATGTTCAGGGACTGAGCATCCACAGCCTTCTGGGGTAGTGAAGTCCATAAATTCACTACCCTCTGAGTGAAGAAATGTTTCCTCAACTCCATTCTAAAAGGCTGACCCTTCATTTTAAGACTGTGACCCCTGGTTATAGATTCTCCTACCAGGGGAAACAGTCCCTCAGTGTCTACTTTATCTAGCCCTTTAAGAATCTTATATGTTTCAATAAGATCCCCCCTAATTCTTCTGTACTCTAGAGAGTACAGCCCTAGTTTATTCAACCTATCCTCATAGGTCAGTCCCCTCATCCCAGGAACTAACCTAGTGAATCTACACTGCAAGTATGGCAAGTATGTCCTTTTTTAAATAAGGAGACCAAAACTGCACACAATACTCTAGGTGTGGTCTCACCAAGGCCCTATACAGTTGCAGCAAGACTTCCCTACTCTTGTACTCTAAACCTTTTGAACTGAACGCTAGCATGACATTCGCCTTCTTAGTTGCTTGCTACACCTGCAAACTAACTTTTTGAGACTGGTGTACAAGGACACCCAAATCCCTTTGAATACTAACACTATCTAACCTCTCCCCTCTAGAAATTAATCATTTTTTTTAAATTTGTTACCTAGGTGAATAATTTCACACTTCCCCAGATTAAATTCCATCTGCCACCTACCTGCCCACTCCCCTAGCCTATCTATATCTTGTTGTAATCTTTCTGCATCATCCTCAGAGCTCACTCTCCTACCTAGTTTAGGTAGGAGAATCCTCAAATTTAGACACGTTACATTCAACGTCCTCGTCTAGATCATTGATGTAAATTGTAAATAGCTGAGGCCCAAACACTGATCCTTGTGGCACTCCACTAGTTACATCCTGCCAATCTGAGAATGACCCGTTTATCCCTACTCTCTGTTTTCTACCAGTTAGCCACTCATCTATCCATGTTAATATGTTCCCATTAATCCCGTGGGCTTTGATCTTGTGCAACAGCCTTTTGTGTGGCACTTTATCAAACGCCTTCTTAAAATCTAAATATACCACATCTACTGGTTCCCCTCTATCCAAACTGCTGGATACATCTTCAAAAATCTCTAAAAGATTAGTCAAGCATGGTTTCCCTTTTGTAAAGCCATGTTGGCTCTGCCTAATTTTTTTGTGGTTTTCCAGGTATCCCATAATGATGTCTTTAATTAAGGACTCAATAATTTTCCCTACCACTGATGTCAGACTAACTGGTCTATAGTTTCCTATATTTTCTCTCCTACCCTTCTTAAATAGTGGAGTCATGTTTGCAATCTTCCAATCAATGGGGACTTTTCCAGTATCCAGAGAATTTTGGAAGATCATAGACTTCTCTATCCACTATCTCAGTAGCCACCTCCTTTAAAACTCTAGGATGCAGGCCATTTATCGATTTTAAGACCCGACAATTTACCTAAAGCCATTGCTTTACTAATATTAATCTTCGTAAATTGCTCGCTAACATTGTCTTCTTGGTTCCCCTCTATTTTTGGTATGTTTCCAGTGTCTTCTACGGTGAAGAAAGTAGAAAAATACTTGTTTAATAACTCTGCCATTAAGGTGAGAGTTGTCCCCTATTATAATTCTATACAGGTATAATTCTACCTGTAATGGACCCACATTCACCCTTGATAGCTTTTTTCTTTTTATATACTTATAAAAACGCTTGCAGTCTGTTTTTATGTTCCTCGCTAGTTTGCCCTCATATTTTACTTTCTCCCTTTTGATCAATTTTTTGGTTCTCCTTTGCTGTTCCCTAAAGTTCTCCCAATCCTCGGGTTTACTACTCATCTTAGCTGTTTTATAGGCTTCTTCTTTTGACTTTATAGTTTCCCTAACTGCTCTAGTTAGCCACGGCTGGACCACCTTTCCCATGGCATTCTTATTCCTCAAAGGAATACGTGCTCGCTGGGAATTTTGCACTATCTCCTTGAATGTCTGCCATTGTAGGTCTACTGTCAAATCCACTTTAAGAATCTAGACAATGTGTCAATGTGATAAGGTGCTGTATTAAATACAATACAAAATTACATTTGTGAAGCGTCCCAAGACGCTGAACAGTCAAGGATTTGGACTTGAGCGGGAAGAGAAGGGGGGAATGTGGAGGGTTGGGGATTATGGAGGGAGGAGAGAGTAGGAGGGTAGCCAAAAGGGTCATCAAAGAGGAGGGTCTTAAGGTGTGCCTTGAAGGAGGCAAGGGAGGGAGTGAGGCGTAGGAACTGTGGGATGGAGTTGCAGAGGCATGGGGAGGGGAGACTGAAGGCCCAACCATTGATGGTGAAGTGGGCCAGGCACGGACACGGAGCAGGCTGGAGCCTGCTGAGTGGAGGGATTGCATAGAAAGGTCAGAGAGGTAGGAGGGCGCAAAGTCATGGAGGGCCTTGAGGTGAATACAAGGATTAACATGATTATTAAAATCAGTGGTATACCTGCACTTGATATCTGTCATTGGTTTTGCTCTGACTGTGGTACTGAGTCGGTGGGAATCACATTTTTTCCCCAATCTCCAGATAACAGTGATGCGTATTTTTAATCAGGTGTCAGTCTGGTTCAGTTGGTAGTTCTCCTGCCTCTGAATCAGGAGGTTTGGGGTTTAAACCCCACATCAGACACCCTTCAGTGAGTGACTCTCACTACAAGTATGTGTTTTTAGCTTCCTCCTTCCCCCTTTCTCACCTTTGATCCACAATAACAACAACAACAACTTGCCTTTACATTGTGCCTTCCACGCCAGTCGGCCTCTCAGACCACTTAAAATAATTAAGCACTTAAATCACTACAAGTGATTTCAAAAGCTCCCATTAATTCTTTTTGTTTCTCAACTCTTCACCTTCTGGCATTTTAAGAAAATCTATTTTTATCGATCAACTTCTGTTTTGTTTTGATAGTAGAACATGTGCAATGGTTTGTTTGAAAAAACGTAGCAAGTTTCAACATTAACTGAGGTATTAAATTTATATCAGTAACAGTTGAAATATCAGTATGTCTGATCACAATAGAAGCAGTATCAGTCTCATGCCATTAATCATTTAAGTATCACTGTAGTTAATGGTATTAATTGAGATATCAAGTAGATGTCAGTAGCAAGTAATGATGCCTAGCACAAAACATATTTAGACCATTCCTTTTTATGCTTGTCAGCTGTAACTTTTAATGATTTAATAAACTCTCTTGAACAACTCAAAATGGCCTCCAGTTCTTGGTTGGTTGTGGTAATATCCTTCAGGGTAATATTGGTAATTCCCAAAGGAGACCTGGGTCAAGTGTTCTCAGTGCAGAAGATCAAACAATAAATGTTGCTATGAAAAATCACAGCCCCTCTTACCAGCAAAGAATCAATTTAAATTCAGTTAGTTTGCCACTTGGGTATACATTAATTTGAACAAGAAATCTGAGCTCATCCAAATTTTAGGAGTTAACATTGAACTAAATCAAGTCAAGCCTCTGTAGCTTGAATGTGGACTGGATAAAATTTAAGTATAAATAATAATAATCCTTGTATTTGATATAGCACTTTCCATATCTTATCGACGTCCCAAAGTGCTTCACAGAATATACTGTAAAGTGAACTGACTGTATATATATTTGTGGTCATGAAAGAGACTGGGTTTTGACTGTTTTCGGGCAAAGGAACACTTCTGTTTTCTGCATCCAATATAATAGTAAATCTAAGGAGTAAACTACAGCTGTCATGTGGAAAAGGCAGGTAAATGGGGCTGAAAGAGCAGCTCCTAAAAAGGCCAGCACAAATACCATGGGCCGAATGCCAACCTTCTCTTTAGGATGTAAATTTCAATGGTTCTAATGTAAATAACAAGCACTGCCAGAACAGGCAGAACAGATGCAGAAAATAACTTTGACCAACAATATGCAGTAGCCAGAACTTTATGGAATCACTCATGTCAGCCCTTAAAATTAGGGGTCAGCCCTTTCGCACTGAGTTGAGGAAAGACTTCTTCACTCCGAGGGTAGTGAATTTATGGAATTCTCTACCCCAAAGGGCAAAGATGCTCAGGCCTTGAACTTATTCAAGACTGAGATTGATAGGTTTCTTGTGGATAAAGCGATTAAGGCTCAGTGGTTAGAGCACTTGTCTTGCAAGCTGGGGAGACCAAGCTGGGGAGACCAAGCTGAGGAGGCCTGTGTTCAAATCCAGGCAGGTCAGGGCGAAATCTTGGGCAAGTTTCCTTACTCCACATGCCTAATAATAATCCCTCCAAAAAAAAACACAACAATAAAATTGGTCATTTCAATCCACGACTGTGTGTGGGACACTGTTGTGCACAATTGGCTGCCGCGATTCCCCCACAAATATATACAGTCAGTTCACTTAACAGTATATTCTGTGAAGCGCTTTGGGACGGTGATAAACTGTGGAAAGCACTATATCAAATGCAAGGATTATTATTTATTTATATGGGGATAAAGTGGGTAGGTGAAGTTAGATTAGAAGATCAGCCATGATCTTATTGAATGGTGGGGCAGGTTTGAGGGGCTGAATGGCCTAATCCTGCTCCTAATCCTTATATTCTTATGTCAGCCTAGTTCAATTGACAGCACCATCACGTCTGGTCAGGAGCTAGTTGGATTGAACTTCATGTCAGGACCACATGTGACTGTGTAGGCTGGCACTCCAGTACAGTACTGGGGGTGCATTGCATTGTCAGAGGTGATACTTTTATGATGAGAAATTCGACGAATATCCCATCTGCCAGATCAACAATAATGGTCCTAAAGAACTATATGAAAAATAAAACGTTTTTCCCAGGTATCTAGGCCAACAATCCTCAAGCTAAATTGGTCATTTACATTATTGCTGTTTGTGAATGTTTGCTGGAGGAAATGGATGCTCTGCTTAACTACAAAAGCAGTCACTACATGTGCCAGTACCTGTAATCACTTCTGACACAATATATAAAGAGGCAAGGTCTTGCCTGACTGCACCAAGATGAGACTTTACATATCTCATTCCAGCCATCCTCATGGGGTCTCTGACTTTGCTGCCAAATCACATGTTATTTCGTCCTTTAGTGCCCAAAAGTATCAAACATTGTACAGTTACAAGTGCAATCCCAGAAAAATAAACTTTGGAATTTAACAAAGTTCAAAACAACTTTTTTTTTCAGGTTCATGGTTCTGCCGCTAGAGGTTCTGTGTATGGTTCGTGCAAGTTTCAGATCTTCTTGTGTGATTAGAAAATACTTTCATGAGAGAAGTGGTCAACTTGGGTCACGTTTAGCTGAATAAAGAGGGTTCAAACCAAATTGTATCATACATGTGTATCTCAGCCAGATCGCATATCCCTTGCTGGGAAATTACAAAACAAATTGTTTTGTATGTCACAAGTACAAATCACAACATGATTGCAGTCTCGCATAGAATCAAAATTCCTGACTGTCCAGCCTTGCAGCATTCTCCCGACGTGAAAGATGCTTTACAAATGAAATTTGTTGTTGTTGTTGACTACACCAGCACTCACCGTGGGGGTCGCAAGCCTTGCATCTTACCAATCTATAACAACAATACTGTTCATGCCATGAGGATGTACCAAGGTGCTGGATGCATGTGTCCACACGCATCAGACACTCACGACCCCTCAAAAAAAGCAGAAATGTTGGAAAATCACAGCAGGTCAATCAGCATTTTAAAAGAGGCAGATAGGCTGGATGACCCTCGAACAGCACCTTGAACAACAGCTGTTATCTTCAATTTTAAACAATTTTAAACTGACCCCCTTTCACTACTCAACCTTACAAATCCATCAAATGCTAATATGTTAATTGGACCCAAATGGCACCAACAGGTTTTTTTAAAAAAAATTCTGTTGCCTACATTTCAATGACCTTTTCATTCAATCAGTACCATAATTTAGTAGACTGCTCAAGAAAAATACAATTTAATTGCAATCTAGGTTTTAAAGCTGCATTAATACTGTCTTGGGAGAACCACATATACTGTACTAGCAATTAAGACTTTAACCACACAGAAGACATATCTCTTCCATTTGTCTTCATTTTGATGGAGCATCAAAGGAAACTGCTGAAGATAAATGTCAGATCAGGATGAGTGTTTGCATCTTTAACCAGATTTTACCTACTTGAAGATAACAGCAGCATGTTAAACCAAGCCAAGGCTGTTGTTAGAGCAATGCCAAGGAAACAATAATGTTTATGTGATTACACATACTTTCCTAATTATCCATCTCACTCTCCTATACAGAGCCGTAGGCAATTTACTATTTGTGGCTGTCACATGACACATATTTGTTGCGATCACAGAAACAGAGATTTGGCATTCAAATAGTTAATGCGTACATTACTTGCTGCATATTACCTCCTCTCTGTGGACTAATGTTTATTACCATTGCTTCCCGTGTAATTCTGATTCCAGTACCCCATACTTGAACATTTATGTTAACGTTTCTAAACTTTAACAAATGTTAGAGCAGTTAGAACTGAGGTTAGGGAAATGTCTGCCCCAGAAAGCTATAGAGGATGAATCAATAGGGGTGTTTAAAAGAGAAATAGACAAATATTTGGGTAGTGCAGTAATAATAATCCTTGTGTTTGATATAAAGCCTTATCACTTATTGAGGTGTTTTGAAGTGCTTTAGAGGATATACTGTAAAGTGGAGTGACTACTTTGTAGGCAAACGTGGCAGTCAATCGCACACAGCAATATCCCACAAACAGCCATGGAGTTGAGTGATCAATCTTTTATTTGGGGGATATATCGACCAGGACAATGTAGGAAACTCCCTTCTCTTTTCAAATAGTGCCAAGGGATCTTTATTAAATTATTAATTGGGTTGGTGAAAGGGCAGGGTAATGGTCTAAAAGATCTGCCAAGATCTAATAAACTGAAAAAATGTGTTCCTATTAAATGTTTTTTGCAGTTTTCAAGGACACGTATTTAAAATTAATTTGGGATAAGATGATTTTAACTGTTCCAAGACAAAGTATTCATAGAACCAAAGAGTGTTGTTCTCTCATGCATTCTGCAGCACTGTCTGTTCCAGTGGTCTAGGCACTCAAGGGGTTACTCCTAAGCACAGATAAAACAATGATGACCTGCTGTAGGTGCACCTGCCCTTCTTTGAAGTGAGCAGTGCATATATTCGGTGGTGGAGATTGCTTAGGAATGAAAACAGGTAGGCAACAAAAATATGTTTGAGTGCTGTACAAATCCACTTAATAATTACATACTGAATTTCTGTGTGTGTAAAAAATACAATGGGCATCAGTGGAATAGGCATATACAAATACAGCTTTAGACCAGTGGGAGCAGGCGGCTCCATTTGGGCTGAATCAAGCTGAGCCAAGTCTATAAAATGCAAAGTGGTTCTGAAAGCAGAAAGAAAATCACTCCCTCTATTTTGCTCCAAATTTTCTTTTTTATTGGGAGAAATAAACGTCAAAATTCAAGCCAGTCTGAACTTGGTTGGATTGAACTGGTCAGATTTAGATAGACAACTCGACTTCCCAGCTCATCCTGAAAGCTTTGCCAATGGAAAAGCAGCACGAGATTCCTATATTGTTTCGCAAAGAAACTTTGACTTCAGCTACCAGCAGCTATGAAATAATAATAAATATAATAATTCTTGCATTTGATATAGCGCTTTAAGTCTTCTAGATGTTTCAGAGCGCTTCACAGAATATACTGTATAGTGAAACAAAAACAGAAGTTGCTGTGGAAACTCAGCAGGTCAGGCAGCATCCATGGAGAAAGGAAAACGAGTCAACGTTTCGGGTCTACAACCCTTTGTCAGAATGTTTGACGAAGGGTTGTAGACCCGAAACGTTGACTCCTTTTCCTTTCTCCATGGATGCTGCCTGACCTGCTGAGTTTCCCCAGCAACTTCGGTTTTTGTTTCAGATTCCCAGCATCTGTACTATTTTGTGTTTTGTATACTGTAAAGTGAATTGGCTGTATACTTGTGGGTGAAAAGCGCAGCCAATTGCGCACAGCGACAAACAGTCGTGGATTGAAATTACCAATTGTTTTTTTAGGGATTATTATTAGGCTTGTTGACTAAGGAAATTTGCCTGTTTTTCCCTGACATGCCTAGATTCCTAGATTCAAGCACAGATCTCACACTTGTAAGGCGAGTGCTCTAACCACTGAGCTATAGGACTTCACAAGTTCTGAAATTCCTCATCGTCTTGCCTGTCCTAACAATTTTAAATTACAATTATGCAGAATTATGAACTATTCTTAAATTGGAAGACTTTTTTTTAGAAATTTAGAAAGTTCTTAGAAATTTGCACAAATCTACAAGATCTTAAATTTTAAGACAAAATGAGTCTCATGGGCTAATACCAGATTACAATTTGGGCTGCTGACCACTAAAACCCTTGAGTACCTGAATGCATATCCAACAACAACAACACATGCATGTGGGTTTTACTGAAGCAGACTCCAATGGAAACAACAACTTCCTTAGTTATGGTTCCCATGAGTGTCACACAGTGGACAGACCAAGAACTTTCAAGGGACCAAATCTTGCTGAAGAACCAGCCATGCAGAACTCCAAGGGGATCTGATGATTAACAGACTCTGCCAATAGATTACGTACAGGAGGTACAAATCAGGCCACATTGATGCATTCAAAAAAGTAATGCAGTTTTGCTTCAAGCAGTATAACTGTGACATAATTGTACTGTATTGAAGAATACCAATTCAATACAGAGAGTGAAATAATTACTGAATACACACTGGAAATGCTGTGAGTTACAGGCAGGTTGGTTAACTGGAAAATTGGGACACATGTTATTCACATAATCAGTATCTACCCATAATGTTAAATTAGACAGAAAGCAAGCATATTGATTTTGAAAAGCACAATATTAACAAGTCATACAATCAATGGCTTGGAAATAATTATACATATCTGGACAGCTCCATACATAAGTAGAAATGCAGTTACTCGATTAATTCACTCAGAATGAAATAAGCGGTCTGTGCAATTTGCCAAAGACCATGCAATAACTTCATGTACAATATAGAAAATTCTCCACATAGTCAGATGGTTTACAATGAACACTTCTTTTCGGTCAGCCAGATGTCTGACACACTTGGAAACCCGTCACAATAAGTATTTAAACCAGAGTAAGAGTTCTACATCTGTATGTTACCTAAACATGGAAATACATCTGGAAATGGAATGCGACAAGCCCTGCTTACCTAATTCCAGAGTGCATTGAGTGCAGATTACTTAGAGCTAATGTTTGGAGACCTCCAAAGTGTGCAATAGGTACTTTAGAAGTTTAACCAGCACTGGCAAAACCACATTATCTACTAAGGCTTTAGCTGGCTTAGTTAATAGGAGCTGAGTGGGAAGAATCCTTGCCCCTAACAAATATGATACAGAAGTGGTTGGAAAGGAGTATGTTTTTAATGTTTAGAAAATACAGAATATCCTAACAGATTAAACACTTTACTTTGCCATATGCATTGCAATGCTTGGTTCATTTTCTTTCCTGCTACACAGTGTAACACACAACAACAATTTGCATTTATATAGCACGTTCAATGTAAGATAATGTCTCGGATAACTGTACAGTGGCGGGTTCTCTGTCTGGAATGGAATGAGGACTCTCTCAGGAGGGAGGTACTGTGCTTACCTAATTCCAGAGAGTATTAAGCGCAGGCATGAGGGAAGGGCATTGTAGTTGCATCAATGCCTCAGTGCATTACACAACATCAACTTCTATATGTTATGTAATTGAGTGCAACAACAACAACAAAATTACATTTGTATAGCAGAATGTTGTTAGCACAACTTTTACGTTTCAGGTCACATTTGAAAGATAAGAAAAGCATCAAATCCCTTGAACTATTTTTGAATCCCATCCATCTATTATTGTAAATAAATAAGAATTCAAAAGATGTAAATCATTAAAAAAAAGGAAAGTTAGGAAAGGAATGAGTCTGGGAAGGCAGGAGAAGGGATGAGTTAAGAGTGTAAAATCCAACAACAACAACAACAAATTAGACTTATAGAGCGCCTTTCAAGTCAGGAGGACGTCCCAAGGCGCTGCACAGGAGGTGTGTGACCCGAGCTGGGAGGGGAGTGTTCGGGAGGGGGTAAAAAACGTGGGGGAGGTCGAAAAATTAGGGGGGGAACAAAAGGCATGGTCGAAAAGGAAAGTCTTCAAACTGGCCTTGAAAGAGGAAAGGGAAGAAACAAAGCGGAGGGATTGGGGGATGGAATTCCATAGGGTGGGAGCGGAGAAGCTGAAGGCCCGGCCTCCGATTGTGGGGCGGTTCGGGCGGGGGGCTTGGAGCAAACCAAGTCCTGCTGAACGGAGGGTCCGGGTGGGCTTATAGGGGGAGAGTAGATCGGATAGATAGGGCGGGGCAAGGCCGTGTAAGGCTTTGAAAACGAGGACAAGGATCTTGAACTTGATCCTCTGGGGGATGGGGAGCCAGTGGAGACGGGCGAGGGTGGGGGTTAGGTGGTCACGGAGGCTGGTGCGGGATAGTACATGGGCTGCAGAGTTTTGGATGACCTGCAGCCTATGAATGGAGGAGCTGGGTAGGCCGACGAGGAGAGAGTTTCCGTAGTCCAGCCTTGAGGTGATGTATGCGTGCACGAGTGTTTCGGCAGCGTGGGGGGTGAGGTAGTTGCGGAGCCTGGCAATGTTGCGCATGTGGAAATAAGCGGTGCCGGTCAAGGCACAGATGTCTGTGACAGACATTAAAATACATAGTTCTCTGCATATTAATCAATCTTAGATGTATATTTGCAATGCTGGGATGTAAAATGTGGGGTGAAGATTAGCAGGAGTTATCATTTTCACTTAATCCAAGGCTGCTTGTGGCACACTGCTGTGCATAATTGTCTGTTGCGTTATATTTTCGCCAAGAAAATATACAGTCAACTCACTTTGCTGTAAATTCTTTGAAGCACTTTGAGACGTCTCAAAGAAGTGATAAGACGATATATCAAAAGCAAAGATTATTATTATTATAACACTTTGAAACTCCATAATTGAGAATGACATTGAATGGGGCGAGGCCGGCATTTCTTTGAAACTGGATTCATAATAGATCATATCAAGGTAGTAATCTATACTTCTGGAGTGAAAAAATGAATAATTACAGAGATGTTGCCAAAACATGTTGAAGAATGGTGCATCTTTAGTATCTGATCAATGCTGTTTTGACTTGTACCAAAACAACTATAGTCATCTCTGATGTTTTAAGCTGGAATGTGTAAAACACTATTCGGATGTCTTATGTCATTATCTTCTGAAAGATTTATTGGATTTTGAACTTATAATGGATATGTCTGAACGTATTGAACAAAGCAGATGACTCGTGCCGTAAGGCTTTTCATTTGATAGTTTGTATTATCTTGTCAATTGAAACTAGACTTGGAATTTTATTTATAGTAGTGTAATTTTAAATTAATCTTCAATAATGCTGATAATAATCCTTACATGAGGTATAGCACTTTTCACATCAGGTGGACATCCCAAAAACCTTTTCACAGGATATGCTATAAAGTGGAGTAACTTTGTGTTTTATGGGCAAATATATATATATATACCTACCGATTAAATATACAGTCACTTCATTTTGTAGTAAAAATCTTATGAAGTGCTTTAATATGTGTCAATAGTATGGGAATAAGGCATCATAACAAATGCAAGAATTATTTATTATTATATAAAAAACGATCAAATTATAGAATAAAGTTAAACTACTTCGTAACTCAAAGGCAGTAATGCACTTGGGGAACAATCCCTAGTATAATTTTGGTGGTTCAGAAAATATCATATGGGGAAACACGAGTAGTTTAATACTGTTTAAACCTGAAACCCAGATTGAAATTACTTGCATGGCATCACTTTTGTGTATTCATCACTTGTAATGCATACTGTGAAATTGTTTAGAGTGAAGAGTTACATTATATTCATTGCCACAAGTTAGAGATGCAGCCACTGAGCCAGTGTGTCATTGATGTGTCCAGAGATATCCATGTTGCCAAATAAATGATCGAAACACATTCCAGTAAATTTATTGTTTGATAATCTGCACCTTTTTTCAATGAATAGGCTGTCAGTTTCTATTGTATCATGGTAAATTTATTATTATAGAATTCAGAACTATTTCCTACTCATTTCTCTACAACACATGCAATCAATTGTACCCTGCTCAATGTACAGGATTAAGATTAGAGCAATGTGGTTAGAGTACTAAATATCTTATCCTTGCAAAAATAATCCTCGCTACAATTTTCTAAAACTGAACTGAAATGTGACTGGCTTGCTAGATGCAGTGAACAAAGGTCCACCCCCTCCCATGAAATATATTATAATCCTGGCATTTGGTGTAGTGCGTTATCAAATTCAGAGTCTTAAACTTAGTTTTCTGTAAAATGTGACTCAATTTTTGTAACTAAAAACAGCAGACAATTTTGCACACAGCAACAAAATAATAATCGTTACATTTGATATCACCTTACCACGTTGCTGAGACATCTCAACTATACATGAATACACCAGCTAAATTCCACACAGCAATGTCCTACAAACAGTCACAAAGTGAATGACCAGTTTTATTTGGAGACTGATAGCCAGCAAACCAGGAGAATGAATCAGAATTTTTCAGTTACTACTTAATGCTTCCTAATTCATTTACATTTTTTTTTGTACTCTATCTTGCCTTAATTTATATCCTTTCTGTATATCTGCACACTTTCAGATTTTCATTCTAATCCCAGTTTTCGGATGTTCTGCCATGAAAGATGCTATAATAATACTAATAATAATGCTTGCATTTGATATAGTGGTTTTCACGTCTTCTAGACGTCTCAAAGCGTTTCACAACAACAACAAAATTACATTTGTAAAGCGCCTTTCACGTCAGGAGGACGTCCCAAGGTGTAAGACAGTTATTGATTCACACCCGAGCTGAAGAGAGGGGTTAGATGGAGAAAGGAGTTGCCGATGTGTCCATCGAAGAGGAAAGTATTGAGGCGAGACTTGAAGGAGGATAAGGAGGGGGAGAGGTGGAGGCACTTCAGGAGACGGGATGAAGCGTTCTCTAATTGTACAGAGGTTGGGGGCAGTCCCTGAGGATCCCTCTGCCTCGCTACCCCACTAACCGCCTTCAAGTCCCACCTCAAGACCCTCCTCTTCGACAGTCCCATCCATCAGTCACTTCAAATCACCCCCCTTTCCCTCCACCCTCCCTGTCCCCAGCTTGTGTCTGAAACAATGACTGTCCAGCGCCTTGGGATGTCCTCCTGACAAGAAAGGTGCTATACAAATGTAATTTTGTTGTTGAATGCCCAGCCATCTATGTGCCAGCTTTGAGATGTCCTACCCATGTGAAAGGCACTGTATAAATATAAACAGCATTGCACTGTATTACACTTGAATCCAAACCCATTCACACAAGAGCATCTTTCAACATCTTTCTCTGGATAGCGATCAGGAACGAATCCTTTGTTGAATTTCCTTTCCCTACCACATGAGTTCTGAGGCCAATTGTAACACTCCAAATGAGATCAGCATCAACCAAGATTGGAGCTCGCAACCTGTGGTCTGTATGGCTTTACTTCACACAGGTCAGTGACTTTCCCCTCCAGACTCTCCGAGGAGACGGGATGAAGCGTTCTCTAATTGTACACCCATTAACATTATAACATATTAAACTTGACTAAACCATTGCATATTTTGTGAGAGGAAAAGTAGATGAAACATATTGTTCAAGGTCTGAGAAGTGATAACAGGGTCATAAGTTAAGAACCATAATAAGGGAACAATTTAAAGGGATGGCTACCCTCAGGCACAACACAGTTTTGTTCTTTTGTAATTACACGGCATTAAGACAACATCTTAATAGCACTGAACACTTATGTAAAACAAGGTCAATTGACTGTTCTTTCCATAATTATAGCAATAGCCTGATGGCTTCACATCATTCTTTTGCATTTATCCCGTTTCTGCCAATTGTAGTTGGCCCTTGGTTATTTGTCATAATGGGGGTATCCTCTGGTGGTCGATTGAAATCTCTGCAACTCAAATGAATTGATACCAGTTCCAGGCAGATCTTACCCTCTACACTGTGCAAATTCATGGAGAGGGATCTTTCGGGTCTGTGCGATAAGGGACCCTGTGGCAGGGTGGGTCATAGATTTAAGGATTCTCAGATCACAGTTCAATGTAATCAGGATGTGTATTATTACCACTGACAGTTACCTGAGAGTGATACTTTATTATTACTAATTTGTAGGCAGCCAATTCTGCCAACAAATATGCACTCTGTACAGATCACTTTCAAGGCTAAGCATTCTGCCAGATATGAGGTAGGCGGATAATGGAGAAGTTAATTGGGGCAAAGATAATGAAGGTTCCACACTGAAGGTTATATGAATTGGGAATTTCACTTTCTACTTTGTCACAAATGTTTTTGAAATGAAAAATTCAATTAGACATGGTTATGCTATTCAGAATTACTTTTCATTTTCACATTGTTCTCTGAGCCCCTTTGATCCCAATACTTGCCCAGATATTAAGCTATATAATTTCTGAACACCTCACTATTGCATGCCAGCAATCTAAAGAAGGAAGATTCAGCAATTCAGTAAGGTCAATGATCGTTGAAGAACAGGAGTATATTAACTAGGGTTAGAAACAGAAACTGTAGTTTGAAAGATAATTGCATAGACATTTAGATTCCAGTCTAACTCTGTTTTTCTTAAATTTAATATGAAAGATGCCCATTAACTGGAACATTCAGGAGAACAGTATCAATTTAAATGCTAGCATTGCTCAAATACCTCTGTAGCCCAAAAAAGGAGGTCACGGTCAGGAAACTACAAGCCTAAAGTGATTTACGGAGAAAATCAGGCTCAGGAGTACAGTAGCAAATTAATGTTACAAACTGGTGCAAAAACCTATTGAATCATCAAATAATAACAATAACTGTGGAGTCCTGTAGCTCAGTGGTTAGAGCACTTGGCTTACGAGCGTGAGCCATGTGTTCGATTCCAAGCAGGATAAAACCTTGGGCAAGTTTCTATATTCCACAAAATAATAATTTTCCTCAATAAAAACTATGATGGTAATAAATTGGTCATTTCAATCCATAACTGTTTGTTATGCACAATTGGCTGCCGCATTTTGCCCACAAATATACAGTCAATTAAATTTACAGTACATTCTATGAAGCGCTTTGAGACGTCTAGAAGACGTGAAAAGCACGATTTGAAATGCAAGGATTATTATTATTATTAGAATAATATTATAATAAAGAGCCTCACAGAATACAATGTAAAGTGGACTGACTGAGTATATTTTGCGAGTGAAATTGAAAAGTAAGTGGATGGGCAATGATGAGGGAGGGAGGTTGAACAAATCATACCTGCTGCTGGCTAAGGATGGCAATGGAAGAGACTACATAGCATATGATTCCAAAGCATTAATGATCTCAGAAACTATCTAGATGGGCTTAATGGCCATTTTGCACTGAATAGGTATAGTATGTTCTTACTGCTTAATAACAGTAACAGTATAACAACAACAAAATTACACATGTATAGCACCTTTCACACCAGGATAACATCCCAATAAAGGTTTCATGACCTTGAACGTTACTTTTTTTTGTAGATTTAAGTTTGACTCATTTGTTAAGGAATAAATGGACAGATTGCTGGTCTGATAGAGTCAGATCCAATCAAATTCATGTTTTTTTAAAAAAAATTGAATGCAGTTTCAAAGATTTAGCTTTGTTACAGAATCATTTATCCTTCACTCCTTTATTTATTATAGAATATTTATTGAATACTTGATGGATTCCAAGATACAGACACACAAGGCTTGTAAGGTGATGCTTCCAATAGGTATAGGACAGCAGGCATGAGAAGTGCAGTGTACTTTGGACAATAGCAAACAATACATTTGAGGTAGACAGGAGCCAAGAAGACCACAATTAATCTTATCTACTCTCATGGTAAATATTAGCTTGTAAAGGAGGTGAAACAAATCGAAACATCGAGACTGATAATGTAGGACACTATTGAATAGAAATTCCAATTGCATCTAGATTTAGTGGCATTTCAGAGTGTCTGGACTACATGAATATCATAAATACAGACTTTAATTATGCAGTCGGTTTTCTAGAAGTTCTCTTCCAAAGTACAAAAACAGGCTGACTTCAAAATTAAAACATTTTGTTCATAGAGTAAATCTAGACCAAGAAAGGGGTGGGGGGGGGGGGGGGGGGGGGGGCGGAGGTTGATGGAAAGTTGATGGAAAACTCTTCTGTGTAACTACCCCACTTTGTCTCAAAACAGCAATTTTTGTTTTTGGAATAAAAATCTAATCAACGCTGCTGCAACAGAAACCTCACCCAGAAGGAGAACAACACTAGCTGGCACACAGGGAATCTGTCTTCCAAATAAGATGGGAACTGACTGAATTTGGACTGATGTACATTTTGCTTCTGGATACATATTGGGCTGATCAGTGTTTGAGAATTTGAAAGCGCCAGAGAAGGAAGGGTATGACAAGAACTCATATATATATATATAGATAGTATAATAATAACATATATATTTTAAATCACAGAATACCACAAAGTACCACATATGTTGCTGACAATACAGACATGGAACGGTATCAAGTTACTAGCAAGAAGCCATGGGAGAAGACAAATAGCTGTAGCTGTGCCTGAAAAACTCCCTCTTAAACTGCAATCACTCAAAGCAACATGCAGCAGCAAAAAAGAAATGAGAAACAGAACGGGACCTTTTAACTCGTAAAAGAATACCCCAAGCCTTTTAACTCTAATGCTTAACGATTTTAAGCACACTGGGTGATGAATTTGTTTTATATATACATATGCACCTATATGTATGTATGTATAAAAGGTTGGAACAGGCAGAGCTTAGAAACTCCTTCAACGTTATGAAAGTGCTACATCTGAAATGGAAACGTTATGAGAAATGAAATTCAGCAGTGATCTCCATCCGAGCACAGTGCAAACAAGCCCACTGACAGCCAACCATCTGTACTTTCATTTATTTATTATATATGTTAAAATAAAAGAAACAACCAGCCTGCCTGGAAGGAGAGAGATGGGTGGGGGGGGGGTGGGGGGGGTGAGAAATAGCTGGATTTACTGAACATACATTTTGAGTGGGGGTGGAAAAAAAAAGGAGAGAGAGAGAGAGAGAAAGAAGTTGTCCCTTGTTTTTGCTGCATGGTACCTGAGAACAAATAACTTATTTTACAAGCAACTAGAAAGAAACCTGTAGAAGTTTCACACACATATGTATAGAGAGAGAGAGGGAATGGGGGGGGGGAGATGGAGAGATAATATATATATATGTACTGTACTTACTGAAGGGGCAGTTTTCCTTCTTTGTTCCCCCGACCTTGCCGTTGCTATCGATCTTGAGAAAGTATTTGGTGAATGAGAAAAATCTCCTCCATCGCACATCCCCTTCCAGGTACTTGTAGCTGCGCACATGCCTCCCCAGGCTGGACGAGGAGCCTGTGATATTCGGAGACAACATATCTCTGCTGATGTCATTGCGGGCAACAGACGAGGAACAGATGAGGAAAAGGAGAAAGGCAGAGGCCAGGTGTGACAGGGCTGAGGCACTCTTTGTCAGTATCCATTTCCACATTGTACTGAAGCTCTTGGCACTGGAAAAAGTCTCATAAAAAGAAACATACTGGAATGCCAAGGACAGTTATGAGGCAGGTTGAGAGTTTGCTGCTGGTCTTCTCTGTTTGACCTCTGTTATCCTTTGAATGAAGTCCATCAATACCCATAGCTCAGGGAACAAATCATCTCCAATGTGGGGTTAGGGAGAGGGAGGGGGTGGGGGGAGAGGAGGGGGAGGCAAGGACTCACCAATTTCGGACGAATGTGCAGATATTCCTATGCTCCTCAGGTATTGCTTGAGTGTGTTCTCTTTATCTCTCTGGTCACACACAACACACAAGGCTTGTGATTCTCTGGTGATGCCGCCTTCAGGACAGCCAGTAGATACTGTATGTAAAGTAGCTCCACAAAAAAATAGGTCCTGTAGGGCTTCTCTCACTCCTTCCTCACTGGTCCCCCACAGGAGAAGGCAGAGTGTCTCAGGGTCTTGTCGAAGGCACAGACTGGCTGCTCAGTGGCTTTGAAGTTGGAGGAGGAGGGGGGGGGGGGGTTCTTTCTTTTGGGGTCTCTTGCAGAAAACAGGTCTCTCCCCCCAACCCCCAAACTCCAAATAGAAAAAAAAAATAAAAGTCTGGTGAAGAATGTCAGTGATACCAGCCCCACCGAGGTGGGATGTGTCTATACCGCGGTCAGTCAGGACAGTCAGTCAGACAGACAGCCTGTTCAGGATCAGGTAGCAGTGGACACCTGAAACCATGGAGTGGAAGCAAATCCCCTCTGAGCGAGCTGTGCAGACATCACTTGATTGGTGCCTTGAGTCCCACTGATTGTCCTCACTCACTGCTCTCCTTCGCTGTGAAAGCCGGCCACCAGCATGGGCTGTGGAGTCATGCTTTACTGATCTCACTCTCTTCCGGGCTGAGCCCAACTCCCTCTAGGGAGCCCCCTTTGGACTCGCTTTCCCAGCCTGGGCTTTTCTCTCTTCTCCTCCTCTCCTCCTTCCTCTCTCTCTCTCTCTCTCTCCCCTTCTCTCTTGGCAGTGAAGTCGTTGAGAGCCACCTGGAGTTTGCTGTTTTCTAAATGTTCCCACACACGCCAGGGCAGACCAGACAGCGGCAGGGTCCTGCAAACCAGATCACAGGCTGGTCAGGAAGAGAGCACACACACACACACAGAATTAGTTCTTTTTTTAACCTTTGCCAGCTTTGAAGGAGGTCCTACTTTGCTTCATGAATCATCCGACTATTTGCTTCCGCAGAAGAAACAAAAATGTTCACACTTCTCCCCCCCACCCCTCCACCCCATTTCCCCCCCCCCACCTTTTTTTTAAAAAACGTATAAAAGGTTTTCAGTCTGTTGAAGAGTTTGTGTGTCTGTGTGTGTGTGCTGGCAGGATAAAATAAATCTCTGTAAACAGTTTGTAATTGTTAACATGAGTCAAACCTCTGAATTACTTTTTTTTGTGTGGGGGGGCTTCAAAGCTCATGCGATCGGTATTGTTTCGCCCACAAAATATACAGTCAAATCACCCGACGGGGTATTCTGTGAAGAGCTTTGAGACGCCTCACAGATGCGATAAGGCGCTTCATCAAACGCAAGGATTATTATTATTTCAGAGGCTTCAGCGTATAAAAAAGCACAAGTCTGCTTCGCTGCGGCTTAAACTGTAAAGCATGTAGAACTTTTTTTTCCCCCCTGATGCACTTTGTGATGTTGCCTGCATTAGGCAACATGACATATTTATGAGTCGTTCAAAATGAGACATCTCCCTCCCTACCCCCCACCCCCATATTGTCTTTCAGTCTCATTCCAAGCCAAAGCATTAGTGTGTAAAACACTGTCCTGTCCTGGCATTATTGTGACTTGTTGGATGAACTTGAGAAAGCCTGAGAAAGGTTCAGCAGGAAAGATGCACTATGTAACGGAATTCAATCGCTCCCAATAGATTCAACTCACTAAACATAAATGTATGAATGCAGATAATATCTCTGTAATGAGCCCGAATCATACCCAGTTACTTCAAAGGACTGAAATTCTACCTCTCTCTTAGTGGCAACAATCAGACCTTAATAGACTCCCATTATTAATTGTTTCTGTGTCCCACTATTTGAGGGGGGAAAAGACTGTGGTCAATGCAAAGTTTCAAGGTCGAGGGCTGAGTTTTAAATGTACCTTTTAACAAAAGAATTATAATTACTTTTGCAAGATGAGATGAACCGTTAAATAACCACCGTGACATGTTTTGTGCTGTTTGATTGGCGTGCCCTAGTTTATTCAGCCAGATAATAAAGCCATATCCTCATGCTCTTCCACTTCAGTATGAAATACTTTTAATAAGAAAGCAGTCTATGATCAGAGACACCGATCTTTCATTGCATTGTGGGGTGATTGAATAGGAAAGGTGGTTTCAATTCACTGCAGAGGTGGCTGCACACCTTTTAGTGCGAAAGACAGTCAGAAGAGATGGGAGAAAGCTCCAGCATGGAAGCCTTCAAATTTGTCACTCTGATATCAGAGATCAGACAATAACATTCTTCACTAAAGTGCAACTGGTTGAAATTAAACCTCTGCAAATGATCAGACCTTTCTTATTTTGGTCAGCTGGGTGCCTGAGACATGTGGAAACAGCAACAAATTATGTTTCTATTTCGCCCTTCATGTCAGGAAGACGCCCCAAGGCACTGAACAGTCAGGGATCCACACCCGAGCTGGTGTTTGGGATCAGGAAAGGTGGTGGGGGGGGGGGGGGGCAGCCAGTAGGGGTAGGAAGGTGACTGAAGGCACGGTTCAAGAGAAATGCATCATCAAGCTTAAGAAACTGAACTGAGAATTCCATGCATCCCACCTACACACCTTTTTGTAGGTCTACGACTGAATTAGATTCAATGCTGCTTCCCACTGCTGTCTGTCTATTTCTTAGATCCACAAAACATTACTTTAAAATTGCCTCAATTGTTGTGCCTGTTCCTTTAAGATTAAAATCAACCTGATGTGATTCTAACAGTTCCAGCTGTCGTGCTCATTTTAATATAAAATAATAACAATGTTTGGATTTGATTCAGCACATTTCACTTCAGGTGGGGTATCAATGTGCTAAACAAGATTTAATGTAATGTGTAGTGACTGTATTTTATAGGCAAGAGCAGCAGCAAATTTGCGCACAGCAAAGTCTCACACAAAGTGAATGACTACTTTTATCTCAGAGGGTTATTGGCAAGGACCCAGCGGCAAACAGTGCTATAGCATCTTTAACAGGCAGATGGGGCCTCATTTTAATGTCTCATCTGAACTACGGCACCTCCAACATTGCATTGGAGTGTCAGTCTAGACAATATGAGTTCAAAGTCCCCATGTGAGGCTTGAACCCACAACTTTCTGACTCAGAGACAAGAGTGCTACCAACTGAGCTAGAATAATACGTAACAGCCCCACTATGGAACTTTTAATACCCACTTGAACAGGCAGTTTAATCTTCTACATCTCCAAAATAAAATGAGAGTTCAAATAATGCATTAATATTAAATGGTTCTCTGTGAGCAAAGTGGATCATTATTTTAATTTTACGTTTATATGATAACTTTCATATCATGAACAAGAAGAACAACTTGCATTTTTATATGCCCCTCATGCAGAGTAGCGACCTAGAACAGCAATTACATTTAAAATTAAAATTACATTTATTGAGCGCCTTTCATGTCGGGAGAACGCTTGACAGTGACGGAGCATGACACTGTGCCAGGGGGAGGGTGAGGTGACCGTAATAATATATAATAATAACAATCATAAACATGGTTGAAGAAGAAGCTCTTCAGGTGTAACCTGTAGTTGGGGAAGGAGGGAGCAAAGGGGAGGGATTGAGGAAGAGTGTTCCAGAGTTTTAGGGAGTAGTGGCTAAAGAGCAGCCCCTGGTGTGGAGTGGAGGGTACAGGGGACATGCAAGAGGCCAGAGCCAGTCGATTAAAGACGATAGGTAGTGAGTTGGCGAACAAGTAGGTCGGAGAGGGCAGGAGGTAGTAGGGCAGGAAGACGAGTGGGAAGATCTTGAAATATCAGGACTTCACCGAAATGACTGGGAGCTTGAACTGGGGATGAGGACAACTGAGGAAGGGCTGATAGGTGACCAAAACAATGGTTGAAAAGAAAGATCTTAAGATGTGCTTTAAAGCTTTAAAAGTGAAGAATAGTGTTGAGGTGAGGGTCTCCAGGATGGAGTTTCAGAGAACAGTACACATTAATACAATATCAGTGTGCAGTACACTGATACAGCAGCCTTTCCTGTCCTTTGCGAGCATTTTCACGAAGTTCTGGGGTAGTGTATATGTGGATACCTACCACAGAGGTTTGCTTTTGATGTGTGCTACACCTCAGAGCATCTCAAATCACCCGGGTGCATGCATGGCTGGATGTTAAAGTGTAAGGTCTGCACTTGAGTGAATATATAGAGCAAAGGCTCTATTGCTGACCGTGGGGTGGAGGGGGCAAAGGGTGATCTAATTGAGGTATTTAAAATGATAAAGGATTAGATAGGATAGATAAAGACAAATTATTTCCTCTGGTGGGAAAATCCAGAACAGGCAGGCATTGTCTTGAAATTAGAGCTAGGCCATTGAGCAGTGAAATCACGGAGCTCCCATTATCCCTGCAAGCCAACGCACTTATAGGTAGGGTGGTCCTATCTTTGACAAGCAGTTAGAAAGCTTGTCAGTGCCTTGGGACATCCTCCTGATGTAAAAGGTGCTATACAAGTGTAATTTTGTTGTTGTTGATGTTGCTGTGTGCAATTGGCTGCCGTGTTTCGCCCACAAATATACGGTCAATTCACTTTACAGTATATTCTGTGAAATGCTTTGAGACGTCCATAAGATGTGAAAAGCGTTATATCAAATGCAAGGATTATTATTATTACTCTTGATATTCATGTGGATGGATTTCTGCATGTGTTAGATGCACAGCAGACACCACCCAAAAAATGCACCTGAGGAGGATATCCTGAACTGCTTTCACAGCGATGCATAGGTACCAGGGCTGAGAGTGGGAGCTGAGTTGGGGGGAGGGAGGGGGCGGATTGTATCACAATGAAATACCTGTACTGAGAAAATGTTTTTGTTAGAAATAGAAAAGAAACACAAAGGCAATTTCTTTGCTGCACAATTGAGTTTGTGATTCTGTGCTATAAATCTTCTCCTTGAACTGGAAATTAAACCGGCTTCAGATGGCTAGAAAGCAAATGCACTCACCTGTTTCTCTCAGCTATTAATTTAAGCTGATAGATATTTACTGTTTCGATACACATTTGAAGGTGAAGGGTTTGAATTATTTAATAGTTTACCAAAATATGCTGGACTGCCTTTTATGTTTACCTCATGACTGTTTGTGGAACCTTGCTGTGTGAAAAATGATTGCAGGGTTTGCCAAAACTACCCTTGACTGTAATTGCTGTAAGATACTGTGAAATGAAAAGACATGATAACGTGCTATACAAATGCAAGTTCTTTCTACATTCTGCATAAAATAAGTTCTGCTCAAATTGCTCTATGTGAACCCCTATTAAAAGCAAATTGTGTTAGATCCATTCATCTTCCCCTCCTGTATGTTTTGATTGTGCTATAAGTATTTGAGACGTCTAGAAGACATGAAATGCGCTATATCAAATGTAAGGATTATTATTATTTAGCTGGGAGTATTAGTACTTCAACACCAAGAGACCATATTTACATTCTAAGGTGTTGGGTTGCGTTTGATACCCCACTGCTAGATTGCTTTAAAAAAGGACTGATTTATTATATGAAACATTTCTATCAAATTCACATATGTTACCTCCGCACCCCCCGGTTTGTTTTTCTCAACAAACATAGGTAAGGCAATCTGTGCCTAGAGGGACACATTCTGCTTACCTAATTCCAGAAAGTATTAGATGCAGGTTGTCAAAAGCCAAGGCCTGGGGACCTCAAAATGTGCAGTGGGTTATTGCTGGAATCTAACCAGCAGAAACCACATTGCATGCCATTGAGAGCACAAGCCTGACAAGCTTTCTCACTGCTTGTCAAAGATAGGACCACCCTACCTATAAGTGTAGGGTGGTCCTATGCAGGGATAATGGGAGCTCAGTGCTCCGTGGTTTCACTCCTCAATGGCCTAGCTCTAATTTTAAGACTATGCCCCATATCAACTGCTCTGAGACGCCGTCCGGCGTGAAGGGCGCTATTATAAATCGAAGTTGTTGTTGTATATTCTGGATTCCAGAAGAAATAATTTGTCTTTATCCTATTTAATCCTTTACCATTTTAAATACCTCAATTAGATCACCTTTGCCACCTTTACCCCACTAATTTCAAAGCTCATATGACAAAGGTTATGCTTCAGAAGGGAGTTGATTTTGTGACAGCCTGTCTCAATTGGCAGCACCCGTGCCTCTGAGTCAGGAGTTTGTCAGTTCAATTCCCATGTCAGAACTTGGAACTGATACTGTATTATTTCGGCTGACACTCCAATGCAAATTTGTGTGGGTTGGAGGGAGGGGTCGGGTGCAGGGTGTGGCAGTGGGTATTAGGGTGGCTGCATTGTTGGAGGTGCCACCCTAAGGATGAGAACTTAAACCAAGGTCCCATCTATTGCTTAAATGACAGATGGCGTAAAAGATCCCATAGCACTATTCAAAAAGAGAAGGGAATTTCTCATGCTATCCTGGCCAACAATCGCTTGAAGTGAAGTACTGTACGTCATTCATTTCATGGCTGCTTATGGTACATTGCTGTGCAAATTGGCTGCAGCATTTGGCCACAAAAACACAGTCATTTTACATATATCCTGTAAAGCCCTAAAAGAAGTCCCCCTGATTTGAAAGAGGCAATATCAACCACAAGGATTATTAATTATAATTCATATTCGGTGCCTTTGTATTACATGGATATATGCAATATATTCAGGGTGCCAAACACAAATAGGCAATTAAAAGAAATTATTTTGCTTTCAATTGTTTTAAAATGTATTTTTGTACATTTGTGTTTTTTTAATATTTTCTTGATTTCTCCAACAAAATGTTGAAACTGGACAGGTAGAGAAGCTGGAAAGGCAGATGTGTGTTGTCTGTATCCATGGGAAAGGTGAGAGGATATTAAATGCTGTTTGCGATGGCGATTACATCACATGCCACATTTCCTCCCTCCCCTCTCATCAGTGCAAACAAGGTTGTCTCAACCCCTTTTTTCTGCCTCTCCTTTCACTTTGTGAGAGACACTTTGTCAGTGCTAGGTGCCTCACCTGGTTGAGATTTGGAGTTCAATGCATGGGAAATTATGTACAGAACGTGAGCCCTTTCATTGTCACAGCATTTTAAGCCCCTTATTTGTGCATAAGAGGAGGGACTTTCTTTTCTCCTCGTTTGAGATAATAATAATAAACCTTCCATTTGATATAGTATCTGTATCACATCTTCACCTCTAAGACCGCTAAATACTTCACAGAATATACTGCAAACTGAATTGACTGTATATTCTGTGGACGAAATGCGGCAGCTAATTGCACACAGCAGTGTTGAACAGTGACCATTTTTTTTTGCTCTCTCACTATACCACACGCCATTCCCACGAGCAGCCAGCTCTAACCACGAGAGCTGGGTTCTGGGTCTGTATCTGTTTGATCTTCCCTTAGGCTTTCTCCTCTACCTCCCCACATAGTGAGTTCCTGAGATTAGTCAGGCTGCCCGGGGAGGCAGTGAGAATAGAGAAAGTGCTTTCCTACAGGAAGGAAGCTGATTAACATCAGAGTACAATTCAGCCCAAATCACTTCCCTGGCCCTCCTAATGGCCACTAAAGAAGTTGTACTGGGCCAAAGCTGGGGACCATGACACCTGCCTACCCTCTTGTTTGGGGAACTGTGTGCTATGTGAGGGGCAGATAGTTAGGAGAGAAATATAGAACAATAAATCAAATGGTCACAATAAAACCTAATCGTTCCTGCTTTTGCAGCTCAATAAAATTGAACCTTGGGTGCAATACAGTCTAGGATACACATTAGCAAATAATCTTTATATTATATGGTTCCACTTTAAATGTAATGTGGTTCCATTAGTGTCAGGGCTATTGCTGCCTATAAAACACAGTCCAAACTGTGCAAATAAACCTTGACTCTTTATTGCTGATTTTGAAACCCAAATGAAAACATTATTTAGCTTCTTTTTAAACCAGAGTTAGGGTTAGCAATGATCTATATTCCATGTTATAATTCCAAAATATAGGCAATGGCAGAAGCTTATCCTTCTCAATGTTAGTACCTTCTTTACTCTGAATTCTGCCGTTTTCAGATAAAAACAATAACAAATTGTTTGTATATTTGTATAGCACCTTTCACATTGGGAGGACATCCCAATGTTCTGGACAGTCAGGGGTTTGCACCCAAGCTGGTCATTGCAGTCAAGAGGGGTGGGGGTGGGAGGATGACCAAAAACATGGTCAAAGAGGAAGCTCTTGAGAAGTGCATTTGAGAACTCAAGGGAGGGGGTGAGATGAAGGACTTCCTGGATGGAGTTCCAGAACAATGGGACAGGGAGGTTAAAGGCATGACATCGATGATGGGGCAAGCAGGGGACATGGTGCAGACCAGTGCCCACTGAGTAGAGGGAGTGGTTTTGTGGTAAGATTTTAGTCGGCCACAGAGTTAGGGAAGAGCAAGATCTTGGAACTTTTAAAGTGAGGATACTTGTCTTAAACTCAATACCTGTAAATGAATTAATTAACAACAAACAACAAATAGATTTGTTTAACACCTTTCACATCGGGAGGACGGCTCAAGGCGCTGAAACAGAAAATTGACCACAAAACATACAATAAATTAATTTGACGGTATTTTCTGCGGAGCACTGTGAGACATCTCAAAGACATGACATCAAATGCAAGGATTATTATTTATTATAGACTAATTAGTGACGCCCTCAAACTCATCACTGCATTTTATTTTCACTTTTCTAATAACAGTAGTTCTTTTCGTTTTAAGTTTGCCAAAGACTCATAAACATCAGATATGTGATCACAACAACAACAAAATTACATTTATAGAGCGCCTTTCACATCGGGAGAACGTCCCAAGGTGCTGAACAGTCAGGTCGGAACCCGAGCAGGGGAGAGAGGCAGGGTAGGGGGTACGGGCGGGAGAGAGTTAGGAGGGGAGGGAGAGAGTTGGAAGGGCAGCAGAAGGCATGATCAAAGAGGAGGATCTTGAGACCAACCTTGAAGGAGGCAAGGGAAGGAGTGAGGCGAAGGGACTGTGGGATGTAGTTCCAGAGTAAGGGGGAAGAGAAAGCCTATCCACTGATGGTAGGGTGGATCGGGTGGGGGAGCAGACCAGAGCCCGCTGAACGGAGGGGGGTGGGCAGGGTGATAGGGGGACAGCAGGTCAGAGAGATAGGAGGGGGCAAGGCCATGAATGGCCTTGAAAGTAAGAACGAGGATCTTGAATTCGATCCTCAGGTGGATGGGGAACCAGTGGAGTCAGACAAGGGTGGGATGTGGTTGCGGAGCTTGGTGCAGGAGAGGACACGAGCTGCAGAGTTCTGGATGATCTTCAACTTGTGAAGGAAAGAGCTGGGAAGGCTGATGAGGAGGGAGTTTCCGTAATCGAGCCTGTGACAAATGCATGGACAAGGGTTTCGGCAGCCTGAGGGGTGAGGCAGTGGCGGAGTCTGGCAATGTTGTGAAGGCAGTAATGGTCATGGCGTGGATGTGGGAGAGGGTCAGTTCAGGATCGAACAAGACACCCAGGTTCCTGACTGTCTTTGAGAGGTGGAGAGTGCAGCCTTGGATGCTGATGCTGCCAGCGCCTGAGGTGCAGAGACACTGATGCGAGCCAATCAGGAGGGCCTCAGTCTTGCGGACACTCAACTGGAGAAAGTTGTTTCTCATCCAGGACTTGATGTCAGACAGGCAGGCAGGCAGTCAAGATGCTAGTGGGACCATGACAGACATGTGGACACCACTACCATTTATCACTCACTCTTTTCAAATTATTTTGCTGCTTTTCTAGAGTCCCACTGGAGAACCAAAATACTCCACTGTTTAAGATGCTCGGAAATGCATTTTCCAGTAAATTTTCCAACTTGGTAAATGGTCCAATGGTGACAGATTGCATCTCAGAACATTAAATATATTATACAGTATTCCATTATTCTGTGATGCTGGGTGTCGTCTACACTTCGAGTAGCAATGATAGCCATTGCCACCATTATCATCCCTTCCAAAAGTAAAAAGAGATGTCCTTAATGGGCTCAAAGGCCTAGACAATGATGGTAGCATGTTCTTATACATAGTAACCTCCGGGGAGTGGGTGTGTGGGTCTCCATGTTTGACAATAGAATGTTAAGACGAGACCACCATCTCAATGGTCCAGTTCCTGAGCCAGAGCAATGCTGATGCCCCTCGACAGGACCTGGAATGGCAGACCAGTCACTAGGACCAGGTCACTTGATGGTCTATTACTTACTGAGGCCAAGAAAAATCTAATGATGTAGAGACAGCGGAGATTCGAAAATGGTCTGAAAATGACAACGCCCAATATTTAGGGGGCATTTGGCATCCACAAACCACACTAACCTCCATTACAGGTCACTGACAACCACATCATCTACAGGCACGCTCTAATAAGCACGTTCAACTACAAACCTCTACTAACCATCTTGAACTACCTGTCTCCACTAACCACATTCAACTTCAAGTCTCCTACATTACAGGCAACAGCAATTCAGGTGGAGCAATAAAACTGCAAATTCAGAAGCAGCTCATTGTTTCACATAGAATGTCCCCAAAAGGACAATAAAAGGCATCATTACTATTTCCTCTCACCTTTCTCAGATTTATGGTTGAACCATTAACTTCTGTAGGATCAGATAGCTGATAGGGTAAACAGAAGAGAGGTTATATTGGGGACGGAGGAAGCAGGAATTAACAAAAGGATCACTGAATCGCAAAGCGAAATAGGGGCACTGGTAAATATCTTGCTTGCATGTATTGGAATCATCAGAAATAAGAACATACAATAAAAAGACAAAAAGTAAGGATCCTCATCTGGATTTTCTGCCCTCCACTCAATGTTAAAATCAACATTTAGATGCAGTGAAAAGTGCGATATATTTTAATGTGCAATCCCTGGATCTCAAGAAGACTAACTGAATTTGATATGATGAAATTTACTATGAAAGCAAAGTAGCAATGGTCTGGGAGGGATGGGGTGGATGAATAGGCTTGCAGATAACTTGGGTTTTAGATGCTCTGAGATAGAATCTGAGCCATTTCCTGTCATCTTTAATGCCCCGATAAACAGTTTATTGGGGGTACTAAAAGAATGCGCTCAAAGCACTAAGCGCTCTATATACCTCAAAATCATGCCACAGCTACATTTTACATTGCACAGAATTGGAAATGTTCCATGAAGTGTGAAAATAGTTGGTATCCTCCGCTCCACCCTTAGCGGTTGTGCCTTCAGCCACTATGCCCCAAAGCTCTGGAACTCCCTTCCTCACTCCCTTCGCCTCGCCCCCTCTCTTCCCAGTTTCAGGTCACGCTAAAGACCTTTCTCTTCGACCGTACCTTCGGTCATCTTTCTACCCCTGGCTCAGTCCCGGTATCCGCTATTGTGAAGTGCTCTGAGACGCCGTCCGGCATGGAGGGCGCTATATAAATCTAAGTTGTTGTTGTTGTATTTTTTCAATTTAGCCACACACGATAATATCTAAAGGGAAGATGCCATTTTACCAGACAATTGGGACTTCAAAATACTGATTGGGGAGAGAGAAGAAATGACAGATGCATTTGACCAGCATAGTGAGATAACCAAGCGCATGTCTCACTGAAGTGGAGTTTGACACAATTATAGGAATCTTGTTATGGCATAAGAGCTAATGGTGGCAAGTGTGTAGTGACTCATTATTTAATATTTCTAAGAATTATCATGCAGAATGTTTGGGGAAGCGAGTCAGACTGTTGTATTAATAAATTGGATAATGTACAGAATGGAGTGTTTCTATTGGGATCTAAATCTATAAGAATCCAATATTGAAGGTGGAATCTGCATTCTTCCCTCTCCCCTCCTTTCCCCCCCTTTCCCCACCCCCCAGAAACCATTCTCAATACCAAGATCCATGGCTCTGGGTCATGTGATGGTTAGCATCATGACAGCTTTACTAAACCAAACACTCCCAGTAAAGCCACCATAATAATAATCATTAGAACAATAAATCATGCCAATCAATGTAGCACCTTATTGCACTTCACAGAATTTTAGGTGTATTTGTAGGCAAACAATCCCATTAACCTTCAGTTGATTGCTATTATATCTGTGAATGGCCCTCTAACCATTTATTAGTATGAGTCATGTAGATGCATCTCAAAGATGTGATAAGGCATTAAATCAATGGCAAGGATTATTATTATCATCAGCGTAGTTGTGTCATCTTATTTGTCTTGATTACTAATGGTGGCTGGTGCTTTAGGTTGGATGAGGCCAGGGGGTTGCCAGGGAAACAACAACAACTTGCATTTATATGGTACCCTTCACGCGGTGTAGGGTCCCGGAGTGCTTGACAGTGACGGAGTCTGACTGTGTTTCACAGGGATAATATTGTAATGTGATGTGACTGCGTGATTTTTCTTTTTTTTTCCCAAAACCGAAAAAGTGCAAAAGTGCAGGACAGACAGGAGGTAAACCAGTGGCGACTTCTATTAATCTGATTTGAAAATGCCTCATTTTAGACCCAATTGCTCTATTGGGGAATATTAAAGAAATAGACAGAATTGCGGAACAGTGCTTAATTCACAACATTCTTGACTGTGTTTCAATACAGCCAATTCATTTTATATTTTAGGTTCAAGCAGTTCAAGCAATGGTTAGATGACGCCAAACTTGTGGTTAGGTGATACAGTAGTTAGGTGATTGATTTTTAAAGTCCTGTAGATTACAGAGGGACTGAAAAGACAAATTATGTGAAAAATACTTTATGAAATGTAAGGATTGCGATTATTATAATATGGATCTCCTTCTAGTAACAGTATGCCCCGCTGACCCTGGGGAAATATGATCCATGAGTAGATTTAATTACATTAGGGTTTTCACAGGTCAGACTTGTGCACTGACTGGAATTGCTACTCAGAATCTCTTGAGCATTCTCATTAGAAATTGCCCCAGTTCAGACCCATTGCTGCTTTGGGGAATATTTTGCACACAAAATATAGTCAATTCACTTTACAGTATATTTTGTGAAACACTTTGAGACGTCTCGAAGAACACGATAAGGCGTTACATCACAAGCAAAGATTATCATTATTATTAAAGAAATACATAGAACTGCAGAACAGTGCTTACTTCACAACGTTCTTGATTTTGTTTCAATAGTCCATTCATTTCATGTTTTAGGTTTGAAATGAAAGACACACAAATGTCACAGGTTCTGAACGGGTGAGCAGCTGGTAACAGGCTCCACGTTACCCTCAAAGAGTTAACACAGCCATGAAATATGCTTGGCAACACTTTAAAAAAGAATCATTGAAGTTTGCGGGAAAAAAACAAGCAAATCAAATTTCCTAATGCACTACTGAAACTAATTACAGAACAGAGCTTTACTTTGCATCCTGAGTCCCCAGGGAACTTATCCAACTTGATGAGCTGAATTGAAGACATAAGTATTTCAGGCTAAAGAAAATGAAGTGGTCAAAGAGGTTAGAAAACTAAAAATTGTGTGAGCGTTTCTGATTTGGGAGCATTCACCAGGGGAAATTCTGTACAATATAGTATGGCGAAAGCGGGTTTCTAAGAGCTTTGTGAAGTGCACATTCTCTTCCTTTGATATTTTGTACCTTTCTTTTTTTCTCTCTCTTTTTTTAAAGAAGTCTTTGTTCATTGTTTTGAGTACCTACAAAAAGCCACTGCAAATCTACTCTTTTGTGCAGACAGTTGGATACAATGTCAAAGTGTCCAGGGTAGCCAAATGGAACTTGCATCACTTTGGCCATTGGCTGAGTCTCAGCTTGTGGTTTGAGACTCACCTGAGCAACCTGAGAGGACTGTTCAATTTCCCTTCACTTGGCTTTCACAGACCAGTACTTTTTTTTATTTCACCTCATCTGTCTGCTATCATGTTAACAAGCTGAACTGAATCTCTTGCAGTGCATTGACAACATAATAAAACAGGATTTGGATTTCATCCTGTATAAGAATGGCTTATTTCTTGGGTTTGAACATTCTAGCCCAGTGCTTTCATATGCTCCAATGATCAAAACAGCTGACTTAGTGGATGAACAAATAAGGGAAAAAAACAGGGTCTTAGTTTCACTGCTCAAAAATGATGGTCTTGTCCATTGTAAATGTTATTTTTAAAAAATTTAACTGCTTATAGCTACCTGGGGAAACAGGAAGATAAGACAAAAAAAGTATTAAAGTTTTAATAATGGATCTTAGGAGAAAAACTCACACAAGACATTTGTTAGCAACATTTTCTTTCTGAACAGCAGAAATTAGATGATCCATACATGAGCATGGGAAAAAGTTTATATGCAACATGATTTGCGCCAAAGCGCTGAGTTTTTCTACCACAGGGTTGGATCTGGTTGAGGGAGGGGGAAGAGCAAAATGGCCCACAACCCCCTCCCCGAGACCAAAGTATTTATTTTGATTTTAAGCTATTTTTCATCAGAAATACAGTACAGTACCAATATTTCAAGCTAGGTATTATATTTGAATTACTGACTTATTTAATTGATGTCTGTATATCTGATGTTGGCATTATCGATCAGGGGAAATTGTTTTTTTTTAAATTGCCTCTATTTATCAATCAGTGGGAGACAGAAACAAACAGAGGCTCGGATGGATACAGCGAGGCAAAGAGGGTTCTTTTAGCTTTTTTTTATTCCCCACTGTATGTAATGATGCCAGTATGGGGATACCTGGGACAACGGGAAATAAAAAAAAGGTTCTGAGCTTCTCTATATGCAGTGGAGCTTGTATATTTGTGACACTCACTGACAGGGATTGAAAAGAGGCTTCAATGGATACAGAGTTCCTTTTTAAAGTTTTTTTTTCAATGTGCCGCTGCATGTAATGATGCTAACATGTGGACACCGGCTTTATTTCAGAACAGTGGGAAATTCAAATATATGTGAAATATACATGAATAGAGACGTTGATCAATTTGTTGATACACTTATCAGAAAATAATCCATATCCAGGCTATTTTCCTCCTCATTGTGAATTTGTTTTAAATACGTTCAGTACATACTTGTGTATGTATGTTTAGATATTTGGGGGCATGAAATATGTTTATTATTTTAACATTTTGCTCTGACAACTGTCATATATATGTCTTTAAATATGTCACTATTCACTATAACAAGCAAGCAAAGTGCTCTGAAAATCCGAGGTACAGACCAACAGTAAATAGGTCAAAATTACATCATAGTCAAGGAGTAACAAACACAGAGCTGCCAATTCCAGATGAATAAACTACGCTTCTATTTAATTATCTTCAATGTCCCACTCTAATCAGATTAATGCTTTATCCATTTGTTAAATGTAACAAACTATCAATCGTTTATTTTTGCCAGATATACAGGTTCCAGAAAATTCTGATGTGTTATTTTAACCTTCTTTTAAATCCCAGAATTTATAACATATAGATCACTTGACCTATCAAACCTGTGCAGCTCATCCACTGGACCTAATCGCAATTCCTGCTCTTTCCCTTCACCTAATACTAATCCTTGCATTTGAAAAAGTGCCGTTCATAACAGGAGGACACATCAAAGCACTTCCTAGGATTTACTATAAACTGTAATGACAGTATTGTGTAGATGAAACTGCCTGTCAATTTGTGCTCAGCAAGATTCCACAAATAGATACTTTTTAGGGGAGGACAAGCTTGCAGGACTATGGGGAAAGAGAAGGGAAATGGGATTAATTTAGACAGCTCTTTTCAAAGAGCCGGCACAGACACAATGGGCCAAATGACCTCCTTCTGTTCTGTATAATTCTTTGATTCTATGAAACAGCCAAGAAGTGAGTGACCAATTTTATTTGACAGATACTTGGCCAGGATATTGGGTGATACTTCCTCCTCATTTTTTAATAGCGTCATAGAATGTTAACATCCACCTGAATAGGCAGACAACATCTTGACTTAAAATCTTGTCTGAAGCACAACACCTCCGACAATAAAGCACACCTAATACAAAGCGATAAGCGTCAGCCTGGATTTATGTGAGTTCTAATGTGGAATTTGAACCCACAAACTTCTAACTCGGAAGCAAGAATGTGATAAACTGAGCCAGGCTGACACCTTTTAAATAGGAAATCATATAAGAATTTTTAGGCAGAAATTATTTACAAATATTATTGATTCTATGAACTAAATGTACATTTATTTTCGTCTTTATCTTCCCCGTTAAGAGTTCTTGTGTTCTACATCGCTCATTTTGCAAATTGGGAAAAACTACTTTTGAGAATCTATCAGGTGTGGTGCAAATGTGTAAGAAGGGATACATGTTGACATATCCTTAGATTTTCACTCAGTCCTGATGTGAAGTGGTTTATGTCTGTTCAACACAAAATCCATTAGCCCTGTGAGGTATGAGAAATAGAGGATTGAGAACACTCTGTGTTTTAAACTGTTTAATGATATCCCTTGCAGTTAATATATCCCTACTCATATATATATCAGTATATATATTCCTACTCTTCTTCGTCTTACCCCGACCCCTCCCCCACTGCTCTTGTCCCTACCTAACTGTACAGCACCTTGGGACATCCTCTCGATGTGAAAGGCGCTATATAAATGTAAGTTTTGATTGATTTGATTGATTGAATATAGAAACTTTGGGCACTTGACAATGCTGGATGGGGACCCAAACTGGAGGAAGGAGTTGAGGGGTATATGTGGAGGTGTTGGATCAGAATAGGGTCGAGCTGAGACATTTAGACTACTTTGATAAAGGTACCCAGTATGCCCAATATCCTTAGTACAGTTTTGTGTCTCAGTATGTGGCAGTTACTTAGTAAGAAAAAATCCTTGTATTTGATATGACACCTTTCATGTCAGAAATTATCTCAAGCACATCACATTATGCTGAAAAGTATAATGACTGTATTTTTGTTGACGTATGAAGAAGAGAGAGAATTGGATAACTTGAGGAGAAAAACAGCAAAAAGTAAATGCTTTCCCAGTTCAAGAAGAGTTTTAAATTTATTTTGTAAAAACCTGGTAGCCAGGGAATTTGCAGATCACTCTCTGGAGGAAATAATCCACCCCAAAAAAATTTGGTCACTCAATCAATGTTTGTGGGACACTGCTAGATGCAATTGGCTGCCAAGTTTCACCCACAAAATATACAATCAATTAGTTTTACAGTGAAGTGCTTTGAGACGTTTCGATGATGTGATACAGCATTTAATTGAAATGCAAGGATTATCATTAACCCTTGCAACTTCCCAGTGACACGGATTATTATTATTATTATTATAATTACTTCCCAGTGGGGGCAGAGACCTCCCCGTGTTCTGTGTAGATACTTTTCCAGGAGGCAGGGAGCCGCTTATCCCTTTGCTCACTAAGCGGATTCTCTAAAAGTTCCTTTGCGGGAATATTTAGCGGTTTTGGGTGTAAAACCACCAAAAAAAAAACTCTCAGCAGACCGGCGGAAACGTTTTGAATTGCGGCATGTGCAGGGTCTTTGTGGTTGCTTGATGGGATATCTTGACTGCCTGGAGGACTGGCCATAAATTCATGGAACAAAGTAGTTCCTAACAGTAGCAGGCGAGGTGAGGAGCCAGGCAGCCATACAACTCAACCCCTGTAGGCATCTGGGATGTAAAGCACTGACTGAACAGCAAACCCTGGCTTTTCCCAATCACTGTATTCATGTGGCACAGTATATAAGGTGTCTTGTTGTGTCTGGCGGGCAGCCCGAGGTAAAAGTGTTTTTGATTAACTTTACGTGATAATGAAAACCATGGCAGTGATCTTACTAAGACATGAGCTCTTTCTGTTGTCTGAGAAAAACCTGCGGAAGTCTGACTGTATTACACTCTCTTCCAAGTCTCAACCTCAAACTAATTATGGCTTTTGTAAGCACGACTTCATCAGGGTCTATTATCCTTTTCAGACATTCCAACAGCCAAAGGTTCAACATTGTTGTGGGAAATGGAGCGAAGCACTATTCTGAAGAGAAAGCAACCCCCTATTGTTCCTCAATCCTCTGCGTTGGTTAGTATGGAAGCTATTAGGTGTGAGAGTACAAAATAGTAATGTCTGTGGTTAGTGCTGGGGAGCGGTAGAAGTAGATGAACAAGGTAGTGTCGCTCTCTTTACAAAGAAAATGTCAATAGCTAACAATGTCTATTTTACTCATCATTCATCAAATCCACACTTTGATGGGATGTCATATCTGGTTGTCGGTATGCATATTGATTGACTATCTCATTACCTCAGTGTGATCGTAGAAGACTTCTGCAATAAAAACAGAGCCATAGGAGTATTGATGGTGGTAGTGCTGGGGGCTAGGGGGGGATGGGGAGAAGGAAGAGCCATGGACTGAAAGTCACAACCTCAAACCTCCTTTACATCCTTCAAAACCTGTCTCAAGACCCTCCTCTTCATCCATGCCTTCGTCACTCCTACCCTCCGAACCCTCCACCACTCCGGATCAGAACCACCATGTCCCTGGCTATCCAGCGCTTTGCGGAGGATGGGTGGGGGGGGGTTCTCCTGATGTGAAAGGCACTATACAAATATCATTTATTGTTGTTGTTGAGAGGCTCGGTCACACCATTTTTGAGTACGTAACAAACAAGATTATAAATTGTTTTTGTTGGAAGAAACTAAATAGAAAACAGGAGTGAAGTAAAGTTTCATTTAAAAATAACTATACATACGTATGTTACAATAGTTGTTAATCTGAAACACAAGGGCATTAAACAAATATGTTGTTGTTACATGCACCGCCATGTGGTGGTCTTTTATTCTACAAAGAAGGACTAGAATAACGACTAACGCTGTGATGTAATATGGGACAATTTCAAACTGGATTTATTGGTAAAGGACAATTTAGTCCGAACATCTAAATTGATGCAAAATTGCTAAAAATAAATTCTATATTAATTTGGAAGCCAGTCCTTTTTAAGAATAATGACCTCCAAATTCAGACTAAATTTTCTACAGTTCTGCATAATCTTAAAATTTATGGCAATATAATAATATAATCCTTGCAATCGATATACAGTAGCACCTTATCATGTCATTGAGCTGTCTCAAATCGTGCTTCACAGGATATACTGTAAAGGGAATTGACCATATATTTTATGGGCGAAATGCAGCAGCCAACAGCAGTGTCCCACAATCAGTCCTGGATTGAGTGACAAAATATTTTGTATTATTTTAGACCATAAGGTGAGGCAAAAATTCGTGCCTCAGAAGCCTATATTAACTTTTTGGTAACAAGAAATATATGAACTTGTGATTTGTGGGAACTCCGCTCAGAATTGGATGGCACTGAAGCAGGTGTGTGTAGTCTGACTGATGTCATCCTATTTGCACCTCTGAGTCTTTATTGTGAAATCCCATTTGATTCCTACCATCTTGCATGTGAATATACATTCCCTCACGGTGGCCTAGCCTTTAGTCACTACCCCACCGAACTTCTGGAACTCTAGGTGGAATTTGGTGAGGGAGAAGGGATGCATCTTTTGTATTTGCATACCCGCCCACACACGGCACACATCACACGCACACCACATCCACCCACACTTCTACATTCACTAACTTGATGCTGTTGATTTCACTCCAGTATTCTGAAAATTGGCTGATGCAACACAAATTCCACACATCTCAATTGTAACATTGCAAAGATCAATGGAGAGGAAAAATATGTGTTCCTGGACCCGTTCACAACTGTGGAGCTACCGCATGACAACATATTGTAATGTGAACTGAACCACATGAATGGTAGAAATCTATACTGAATCCCTTAAGTAGCAGTATTTTCGTTACATCCTGTGAATAATATATCCTATTACTATTGTGGGTTCACAACACATTCTATTGGGTTCCTCACAAAAAAAACGGTATGCGGGGAACTTCACCATAAAATACACAGACACTCCAGTTTACATTATGTCTGGTGAAGCACTTTCAGACCTCCTCCAGGCATGAAAGGAATTATATCAAATGGAAAGATTATATTATTGTGCTGTATCTACATTCCAAAACTGAGATCAAGTCTTCTAGAAAATATGTAAAAGGTATGTTTCAAAACAGAGGGCAGTATATTTTTACTGAGTGAACAAAGTACAGCAACTTGTATTCATATTGCACCCTTCGCATGGGGCAGTGTCTTGGTATATGAATTTGTAATTTATGGGAACTCTGCTCAGAATGGACGACACTGATGGCATTATTTTCAAGTTGAGACATTTGTGACTTGCAATATTGTATTTGGAAGAAAAAAAGCTGAGAAAGATAGGCGCCAGGTTCATTGCTGAGTTAGATGCTCTCAGAATTGAGGGAACTACAAGTAGCCTTAGTGTTGCTGTGATAACAAGTTTGGGACACCCAGAAAAAATCAATGTACAGCACCTGATTGTTAGTCGATTGGCCGTGGGTAATAATCCCTCCAAAAATTATAATAATAATTATTATATGTAGCTCAATCACAGCTGTTTGTAGGACACTATTATGCGCAACTGAGCTGCCACAATTTTCCCCCCAAATCCACAGTTACTACACTTTACAATAAATCATCTCAATTATGTGATAAGGCGCTAAATCAAATGCAAAGATTATTATTGTTATTAACATCTGCTCTTGAATGCAATCCATGACCCAGGCAAGAAAGAGACTGGTTAGTTTCCATCTGGAACTCTGGTATTTTACCCAAACAACAACTACAACAAAATTACATTTGTAGAGCGCCTTTTATGTCGGGAGGACGTCCCAAGGAGCTGAACAGTAAGGGGTCAGGACCTGAGCATAGTGAGTGGAGGCAGGGTTGGGATGAGGGGGTACAGAGAGGTGGGAGGGCTGCTGAAGGCACAGTCAAACAGGACAGTCTTGAGTCAGACCTTGAAGGAGGTAAAGCAGGGAGCAAGGTGAAGGGATTGTGGGATGGAGTTCCAAAGAGTGGGGGCAGAGAGGCTGAATGCCAGGCCACCGATGGTAGGGCAGGTTGGGTGGGGGACATGGAGCAGGCCAGAGCCTGATGCATGGAGGGAGGTCTTGAAAGTGAGGACGAAAATCTTGATTTTCTAAAATTCCAAAGTGGCTGTTATTCATGTGTGAACCTTGGCAGTCAATGTCAGCAGAAATTCATTGTAAAAATTGTAGGACTTTTTCCACTTGCACTTTGTTTTAAACATAACAGCCTCGACTTTTGGTTTGCGGCTTTATATTTTAAAGGAAATGCAATGAATTGCTGTTGTCTCCTCTGTTATAATGAAGTGCGATAGGGAATCGATTGTCAGGAAGACAACATTCCATATAGTGCAACATTATCTTTAACATGGTATCTTCAACCGGAACAGCAGCTGGGACGTCCGTTGCAAGTCTCATCCGAAGGATGGCACCTCCAGCAATGCAGCACAGCTCCTATCACTGCATTGGAATATCAGCCTAGATTTGTACTTTCAATGTCCCGACTTCAGGCTTGACGTTACAGCTTCTGGCTAAGACATGAATGCAACCAACTATTGCGGACTGACATCCTTGCAGTGTAACTGCAATATGGAATAAAGTCCACTGGCTTTGAAAAACCAGAACTCTTTGCTATCATATAGGGAAATAATATCAGCCAATGCCTCATTTGATTATTTGAAGCACACAGTGGATGAGTTGCTTTGAAATATTAACATGTTTGTAAGAAAAAAATGCTATGTACTTAGGTGATTGCCCCTCATCATTGCTTCAGAGTACTTAAATTACTTGCACAGTTTCAGACAATAATAATCCAGACAATGGCATCTCTATGTGTTTTTAACACACAGGTTTGCTTCATAGCTCTCTAATAAATATCTAATGTGTTTATTGCAATTCAGCTTGGAGACTACTGGCAATGAAACTTTGAAAAAAGGTATACAGAAGGTGTATACATATAAGTATGGTGTTTCATACTGCATACAACATCCTCTCTGTAAAAGCAGTGAAAAGACATACAACCACAAAATTACATTTGCAAAGCGCCTTTTACGTCGGGTGGATGTCTCAAGGCGCTGAACAGTCAGGGGTCAGACCCCTGATGTGAGGGGGCAGGGACGGGATGAGGGAGGGTAGAGAGGTAGGAGGACGGCTGAGGGCACAGTCGAAAAGCCAGGTATGAGTGTGCCTTAAAGGAGGCAAGGGGCAAGGTGAAGCATTGTGGAATGCACACTATCATTTCAAATTAATGATTGATTGTTGATACCTTTGCAGCTAAGATGAATAAAGAACATTTATAACAGTTAGTTCAGACAAGCGAGTTGACTGACTAAACTACAGTTATTAGTCTACAAAATAAACAGTACACTTTATGATGATTCTTGTGAAACCCTTTGAGATGTACTTGCAACGTACAAATCACCATATCAAATGCCAAGATTGTTAGATATTCACAAATACAAATGTGTAAGTAAATCAGCATTGCTTTACTATACCTTTGCTGGACAGAAGTCTATCTTCCAGGCTTTAGCACCTTCAAAATAAATAATAATAATTTGGTCACTCAATCCGACTTCCGACTGTTCGTAGGACAATGCTGTGCGCAATTGGCTGTTGTGTTTAGTCCGCAAAATATATACAGTCAATTCATTTTACAGTACATTCTGTGAAGCGCTTTGAGACTTCTCGAAGATGTGATAAGGCACTATATCAAATGCAAGGATTATTATTACTACATTATTATTAGCTGAGAGGCTTTGAACAATGCAAATTATAATTTCCACAGACACAAAGTAAGGTTTGTGTTAGAGTCCAAAGGGATGAAATATTCCATGTGTGTTTCCTACCCTGGTTTGTGTCCTGTATAAGGTGGAGTGCTGGCTTGATTCAGGGCTCTGCGGGCTCCTTCAACTTCAATAGAAAGCGTTCGTATAGCTCTCTATAGTACAAGCTGAGGAATTTATGCCTGTTTAACACCAGGTTAGAACACAGCTTGCAGAGGAGAAAGGGGCGTGGGCTGTGAAGGAGCCCAGTATCGGGTTTATAGTAAAATATCCATTCAGGCTGAATGGTCTACTCCAATAATACATTCTGAAACATGGGAGACGTGGTGTGGCTGAGTGATATCATTGATATGTAGCTTTATCAGGCATTTTATTCACACTCAAACCAGGATCAGTTTTGCAGTTTTGAGTCCTACGGCACCAATCATATCTGTTGCGTCTGATTACACCTCCCCCAATACAGTCTCTCTCCCTCTACACTCTCCCTCACCCCTAATACAAACACTCTTCTGGATCGGGGAGGATTGGGGGCAGGAGGTGGGTGACCGAAGGCATGATTGAAGAGGAGGGTCTTGAGATGCGTCTTGAAGGAGGCAAGGGATGGGGCAAAGCAGAGTGACTGTGGGATGGAGTACTAGAGGGTGGGGGCAGAGTGGCAGAAGGCCTGCCTGCCAAGGTTGGAGCAAGCAAGGGACGTTAAACAGGTTGGAGCCTGCTGAGCAGAGGGCAGATCAGTAAGTGGTTAGAATGACGTAGAGGGGAGCAATACCATAGAGGGCTTTGTAGGTGAGGACCAGGATCTTTAATTGCATCTACCATTCGAAAGATCCAGCTGATTCAGAACTCTGCTGTCACATACTGACCTGAACCAAACTCCGTCCAACATCTCACCAGTTTTGGCCAGGCTCCACTGGCACCCCATCACCGAATGGATCAACTTCAAGATCCTTAAACCCGTGTTCAACCATTCACTCCCTGGCACTTCCTTACCTCTCCACCCTCCTCACTCCCCAATCCACCATCTGGCATCTCCGCTCGACTGACACCGGCCTCCGGCTTGTCCCTCGCACCCTCCGCCCCACCATCAGAGGTCACGCTTTCTGCCATTATGCCCTAAAACTCTGGAACTCAATCCCTCTGCCATTTCCTTGGCTCGGAATCAGGATTCGCCACTGTTAAGCAATCTGAAAAACTACCCTGTGTGGAGGGTGCTATTTAAGTGCATTGTTGTTTTTATTGTTATCCTCCGTGTGATGGGAAGCCAGTAGAGTCAGTTGTGGATGGGGTCGTGGAGCCTGGTGTGAGAGAGGGCCTGGGCTGTACAGTTCTGGATGATCTGCAGCCTATGGAAAGAAGAACTGGGGAGGTGGAGAAGCAGAGAGTTTCCATGGTTGAGGCTGGACAAGATGAATGTGTGGATGAGGGATTCCACAGCCTAGGGTGAGAGACAGTGGTGGAGCTGGGTGATGTTGCAAGTAGGGAAAGGCAGAGCGGGACATGGCACGGATGTAGGGTAGGAAGGATAGCTGATGATCAAACAAGACACCAAGATTCTGTAACTGGCTTAGTAAGGTGGAATGTGCATCCATGGATGGTGATGCTATTAGTGCCTGAGGTTTGGAGGCACTGATGGGAGCCAATCAGAAGGGCCTTAGTCTTGATATCTGCCAAACAATCTGTCAGGACAGCAGTGTTCATGGAATCAAGGGTAGAGGTAGAAAGATAGACTTGGGTGTCATCCATATACATGTGGAAATTGACCCCATATCTGCCAATGATATAATAATCCTTGCATTTGATGTACATCTTCTAGATTGTTCAGAGTACTTCACAGAACACACTGTAAAGTGAATTGACTGTATATTTTGGGGGCGAAATGCGGCCAGCCAATTGCGCACAGCAGTGTCCCAACAAACTTTGTGGATTGAGTGACCAAATTATTATTGTTTTTTTTCTTGAAGGATTATTATCAGGTGTGTGGAGTAAGGAAAGCTGCCCATGATTTCAATCTGCTTGAAATCAAAACAAGATCTCATGCTTGCAGGGTGAGTGCTCTAACCACTGAGATACAGGATTCCTCCTTTTCTAATGTTTGTACAATGCTGCATAAATATCTAAGAATTAGCTGTTTAACTCAAATCCTTGAACTTGAAATAACTTTGCACAATTGGCTGCTGCGTTTCGCCCACAAATATACAGTCAATTCATTCTACAGCATATTCTGTGAAGCGCTTTGAGACATCAAGAAAGTGCTATATCAAATGCAAGGATTATTATTATTATCTTTCATGTTAGGAGAACATTTCAAAGTGTATTTTTAGGTATTTTTTAGGTAAACGTGTTGGCCAATTTGCACACTGTTTTTCTCAAATAGTGCATGGGGTGTTTAATGTTCACCTGAAAAATGCAGATGGGACCTCCAACAATGCAGCACACCTCAAAATCTGCATTGGAGTGTCAGCCTAGGTTGTGAGAGTTCAAAGTCCTGATATGCATTATAACGTTTCACAGTATAAAATGTCCTGAACGCAGGACCTCCCTTCCCCACATGCTGCTATAAGATTACTGAAAGAAAAGCTAATAAGCATTTGTGACCTATCACGAATTGGCAAATCCATTTTAATGGATCATTTACCTCCTTATTGAAAGTCTATTATGTGCTATATAGTCTGGATTAACAGAGAAAAACAAAACAAAACATACTTGAACAAAAATGATTAAATTTACTGAAATGATTAAATTTACTGAATGACATCCCCCCTTATGATTTCAGATCAATTTGCCCCATACCGTAAGATGGTTCTGATCTTGTGAACACGGTCTAATCCAACACTGTTGCCAAATACCATCATTTTATGTCAGCGTCTGACTCAGCTCTAAGAAACGCTGGGAAGCCTGATCAGGGCACAAATAAACTCATCAATTAAATCAATTTCACACAGAATACATCAAACACAGCCTAATGCTGGCTGATGTAGAGGCATTTAGTGCATGACTACCTTTTATGCACCGAGTGACCATTTAACAGCTGAAGGAACTCCCTTAACTAAACAGTCCCACAGAACCAGAGCATCTCTAGAATCCCTTCTCTCACAAAGTTGTGAAAAGAAATAAACTGCAATCAGAAAGAAACCAAGACTAAGCAATTAAAGCCTGACTTGCAAAACCACTAATAGTAACAACAGAGAGGTGCTAAATTACAAGGAATCCGGCTAACCAGTTGCGGCTTGAAATGAGGCTTCTTAGCACGTCTTTTTTATAATTCAGGTTTAAATCTGGTGAAGCTATAAACAGATTCCTGCTGGCCTCTCAATACAGAGAGAGAGAAAAAAAATACAGCTTTTGATTTTTATTGGTGAGGCGTTTGAGAAGGATACTTGGCTGACTCTATTGAAAATCTGGAACATATATACATACGCTTTCTTTTGAACGAATGCCTCTGAAATCTACCAGATAAAATAATGTTCCACAAAACTGAAACAAATTCTAACAACTAAAGAGTTGGCATTTTTTATACTGCATTACCAGGTCAAAACTTCTCAACTTCACAATTACAGTCAAGTGCAGTGACTGTTTTTTTAAGTGACGAACATGACAGCTATTTGAGCCAGCAATTTCCCACTAACAGCAATAAGGTGAATGCTCAATTAATCTGGAGGATTGTTGGCTTGGACACTGGGAGAAACTCCCATCTCTTTTAGAATACTTGTCACGGGATCTTTAACATGCGCCTGAACAGACAGTGCAGACCTGGGTTTAATAGCTTATTTGAATGATGGGAAAGAATCCAACATACATTCAATATTTGGATTGTCGAACCTAACAGAAATCAACAAAATCATTCGTTTTTAGTTTCTTTGGGAATACATTGTTTGTGTTAGAGGAACATGGAATGTTCTATAGTATCTGAATGCATCTAAATGCCTGTTTGCCTGTTCAGGTGGATGTTAAAAATCCTGTTACGTTGTTTGAAAAGAGAAGCGAGTTTCTCCCAGTGTCCTGGGCAACAAACCCCCAGTCACTTCACTTGACGGCTGGTTGTTGGACATTTCTGAGCACAAATTGGCTGCTGCATTTGCCTACATATGCACAGTCACTCTATTTTACCAGCAAACCTTGTAAAGTGCTTTGGCGGTATTTACCTTAATAGTGTAATCGGGTGCCGCATTAAATGAAATAATTATTTTTATGATAATTATGATAAGAACATAGTAAATATGGTATATACACAGAAAATATTTTCACATTTCTTGATGTATTCTCAGTGCTGTGAAACTTAGTCCAATCCATACAAAGCAACAATGCAAATGTTATAACCACACCTAGCATACAAATGTAAAATGTGTTTACTTTTACACCTTTGCAAATATAGCACTATTGACAAATATAAGCTGTTATTGTTAAATACTATTATTACACATGTCTTTCTGATTACCGTTTACATCTTAATGTTGGTGGTAGTTTCTACTGATTGTGCCCCACATCTGATTTTATGAAAATGGGCTAATATTAAAAGAAAGAAACCTAAAAAAGATCCACTAGATTTTGCCTTGCATTGAAAGCCTTCACCTGTTTGAACAGTCTTTTTTAATGCAAAGCTAAATCGAATGAAAGCTCTACCTTGTGATAATAATGAATGAAATTCCAAAGGACTTTGGTATATCTGATATGGTTTGTATGCTCATGGAGTGAACTAAAGAGTAAACATAATTGAGAATAATGTCTGAAGCAATATGGATCGAGAGGTCCTTTAATACTATTACCATCAGGTGCTCAGGAGAAGCCTTTTGGATCACTGCCTTACACAAATCAGTGAGAAGTGAAATTGACACACACACACACCACACAATAAAACAGCGTGATTGCTTCTAATCTTATTCTTGCAACAAAAATCAAACTAGGCACAGGGGACAGCAATGTGCGTGTACGGGTAAGATCACAGAACATTTTGACAGCTTTCTTCCCCACTTTTGCCTATTAGTTTAGCGGTGCAAGACATGATTGACACCTGCAAGCTTTGCTCAACAGCTCTGATCACCTTCCCAAGATGCTGTAGTGATAGAAAAAGCAATATTCACACATCTGTCATGAGAGTTACCAATCCAGGTTGAGTGGACACATTTTTGGCAATAATATCTTATTCTTTAACTCACTACATCCTTAATTATCATTATCTCCAATTTTAGTCCTTTAAAGCTGTGCCCATGAAACTTAGACAAATGTGTTAATTTTTATCTTTTTTAATCTGTCACATGATTTAACTAATCTTGAATCAGTCTAATCAGAGGGTACCTGGCTTTTTTTATTAACTTGTATAATTTTTTCTCGCTATCTCTCTCCTGTTGTACTTTAGGTTTAAAAGCAGAAACATACTCACCTTTCCAGTGCAGTGGAGATCACAGCAGTTTGGCCCCTGGATCTGGATCTTATTAGTGTCACCGCACAGCAGATCCTATTTGGTAACAGGTTGCTTGGTGTCTTTGCAGTTAACAACCTCAAATGAACTGCACCTTACCAGCTTGCTATAGTTAAATAAACTCACCGTAACTCAAAAGTTGGTTCCAGCGCACAAATTGCAACAAAGGGATTGGTGTTAGCAAACAGAACAGTCTGTAAACTGTGTTTGAAGTCTTCAAATTGACTCTGGTGTTACAGTATTTCTTTTAAAATGTGCCCCTCCTCCAAGACTCTCAGCCCGCCTCTTAAACAGAGATATGTTATGCTGTCAGCCCAGCAATGAGATGAGACACTCTGCTGGTATGTGTGCAGTTCAGCTCCTGTCTTTTATTCTCTCTCGCTATTTGAACTCATATCTGGCCAGGCATTTAAAAAAAATGCTCTAGAGTTCTACACCCAATGCATTAGCACTCAAGTGAGCAGTAGAGACGGCCAGAGATGAGAGCTGAACACAATTGCTTCAGGGCAAAAGTGAGTCCTTTGAACTGCCGTGTGATGTTACTTTAGTGTTAGGCATATAAAAAATAAAACAGGTCTTTAAATAAATTATTACATAGACAGGTGGTATAAAGTCAATACCCTTTTAAATAAGCAAATAAATTCCCTGCAATCAGGCTACAGATTATGAAACTTCAGAGGTTTCTCCTTCAGGTACACCACTGTATTACCATTAAACTACCAGACTCCTAAAACTGGTGAAAATTAGCTGTCAGGGAATGAAAATAATGTCTCTAAAAATAAGTACACCGTGTCAAGATAAATGCTCTGGTCAATATCAAATAATTCAAACCTTAAATTGTGCGTGGAAACTGAGCAACAATGTGAAAGTGGCATTAGATCAGTAATACACTTGCAAGTTATAACAGATATCAAATACAGTAATAATAATTTGATCACTCAATCCATGACTGTTTGTGTACAATTGGCTGCCACATTTCACCCACAAAATATACTTTACAGTATGTTCTGTTCACTTTACAATTTACTTCACAGTTTGTTCTATGAAACATAAGGTGATAAGTTGCTTCTTTCTGCAGAGCTTGTTCTGTTAAACTGCTATTTTCATGACATTCTATTTGATTTTAAGTGGGATGAAGTTTGTTATCTAACCGTGTGATTTCCTTTCTGGGAGTTTTGAAAGGTAGGTCTAACCAGGTCATATAATAATACAGGTAAACTTGCACACGTCATTTCGTTATAAGTCATATACTTAGTCATACCTAAGTCGTACATATACCCAAGTATCATTAATTTTCCTACTAAAAAACACTTTGATTTCTTTGCGCTAGTCAGATTTTACAAGTCGGATAAATGGCTAAGATATCTGTACACATGAAGTAAATTGGATTGGCGATGTATGCTTAATTTGTCTGGAGAAGTGTGTGTGCAGTGTGAGCAAGAATTTGCCAGGTGGTTAGAGATAACATATGACAGGCAAATGGGCCCGAAAATGTAAGGTTGCAAACACGGATTTGCAACAGAATTTGTAAATATTGAAACCAGATGATAACCAGATGCGAGTCTCTCCACTGTTTTGATACTGATATATTTCAGGTCAAATGGAAGTACAGTAGTTTCTACGAGTCAGAATGATACACATCCACTTACCTTTAAAACACATTAATGGAAACACAGCAAATGGATATTTACTAAATCTGCTTTAGTAAATCTGCTTCAGGTCCCAGTGTCTGACTAAATGGCAAAACTAGCAAAATAGAATATTAGGAGCAGTTAAGGTTTCACAACCCACTTGTTCAAATATTTAGGTGAAAAAAGATACTGGAATGGAAAGTATTTACAGAAATGCTCTTTTATTTTTGTAGAGCTTTTGTAAATGACCAATATTGATTTTTGTCAGAGAGCATTGAAGGATACAGCTGTAGAAGTTTAAATAGCTATATGAATTCACAGAACTGTTATTACTTCACTCAGTTGCAACCAAGATTGTCTGGCAGTGGGTCCAAATTCAATATTTTCAAATGATTCCGTGTAAAGTGAGAGGAGGGATGTGTGAAACTGTCAATGCAACTCCACCAAAGTTACAAAAGCAGTTAGCAACCTGCATAACGAGAGTGACTACTGTAATATGTCTTCAAAATGCTTCCCATTGTTTTGCTAACGGTGCTATTTTTCAAATTGCTGAGGCATTGGCAGCATTATACTGCATATTTGTGGTTCAAGACAGGCAGTCAGTCAGACAGACATTTATGTCAAAGTGTAGAAGAAAGATAGCATTAAGCACTCATCCTCAATTGCATGTTCTTAGCAACCAACTATTTATTTATACTCTTGAGAACCTCACTGCTAGATTTATTTGTTTCCCAGTTTCCTGAACAAAGGACTAAATTTGTGTGCTATTTGATTCTGTGCAAACATTCAAGTTGGGGTGGGGGTGATGGGCAGGGGTGTTGAGAAGGGGGGAAGGGCTCCATTCCTCGTTGTCAGAACCAACATCTGGAAAGAGCAGAGCTTCATGCATTCAAACAGTCAATCAGTATGACTGAAGGTTCCCTGATTTGGACAAGAGTGAAACTTGGATCAGCCTGGTTCAGTACCACTCTGGCTGAGGAGGGGAGGGGAAAAGTGTTGAAGAAATAAGTGGATTTGAGAGGGAGAGGGATGAGGCCTAGATGGAGCTTCAGGGAGCTGGCAGAGTAGCTGAAGGCTTGTGTGAACAATTGATGTGAACAGTGCTTGTGTAGGGAGGAGCTGAGAAATCTGGTGACTTCATTGGTTGTTCTGTCTCAGTGCCAAGGCCCCTCAAATGAGGAGCTGGATTAAGCAGTGATGTTGAATAAACCTGGCACATGGTATTGGATTTGGATCTCGAGGTGACTGATACGTCACAAGTTGCCCTGTCTAGATTCTCTCACTATGATGAAGGGAAATATCTTTCGAGTAACTGTTGAGGAAACTGCTGGAAGACTTTACCTGGAGTATGATGTTGTGAACACATCACTCATATATCCAGGTCTTGTGTGTCAGTCTGGCTTGGATTGATTGCACTCCCAACTATGAGTCAGATGGCAGTGGGTGCATATCAGTATTTGGAACTCAGCAATGAGGCCAGAACTGTACGTTGTGCCCTAGGTAAAGTTATGAGCTGCTAACATTTTCAACAGTAGCATATCTAGAAGAAACAATGATACACTCTTAATCGCCTCGATTGATTTCTACCAAATGAACAGTCGTCTAGATCCAGCATCTCCATTATTTTTATTGTCTGGTTCTGAATGGTTCTCTAGCTATTATATAGACCATTGGTCAGTAGTCGCTTGCCCAGAAATTGAGCCAATTTTCCAAAATGCACACAGTCGACTATAGAAATCTTCAGCACTGAGAATAGATTGCATTATATTGGCTCTGGAATCCTATGCTACCAAGTGACTTAACTGGGCCAATGTTATTTAGAATTATCCCATCTGCATTTTTTGTGAAGCCAACAAATTTACTTTCTGGTTTGATGAAGGTATTTAACCACAGGGCTGCGCAACGAAACAAAGACAGATTGTTCCAATTCATCAGAGACCAGGCACAGGATCATTTACAGTCTGAGTATAAGGCTGCACTCAATGGGAACCCTAACCCTAAGAATGACATAAATAATTTTAGTCAGCAAAGTGAGATCCATAACTTTGTCTTCTTTAACATGGTGACCAATATCAAAGAAAATCCATTGGGTTCAGATTAAAAATGAATCTACATTCAAAACCAACTCAGAATGTCCAGAATTATTCAAACTTTTAAATGCAGACTTTAATTTCCCTTTACACAGGAAACGGCTTCAAATTTAAAATGGAATTCAACAATTTGCCAAGTTTTACTCCCTGAAATAATTATAATAAAAATAATCCTTGCATTCGATATACCACCTTATCATGTCATCGAGACATCTCAAAGCATTTCACAGGATGTACTGCAAAACAAATGTATGATTGTGTATTTTGTGGGCGGATGCAACAGCCAATTTGGACATAGCAATGTCCTATAAACAGTCATGGAGTGAGTAATGAATTTTATTATGGGGGATTTATCAGCCAGTACACTGGGAGAAACTCCCTTCTCTTTTCGAATAGTGCCATGGCATCTTTGATATTCATCTGAACAGATGATAATGCTTCATCCGAAAGAAGAAATTCTCCATGAATGGAATTATAGAATCATAGAATTATAGAATCATAGAATCATAGAATTTTACGGCAAAAAAGGAGGCCATTTGGCCCATTTAGTCTGTGCCGGCTTTTTAAAAAGAGCGATTCAATCCCACTGCCCAGCTCTCTCCCCATAACCTAACAGACCTGTTCTCCCTAAATAAGGATCTAATTCCCTTTTAAAAAGCTGTTATCGAATCAGCCTCCACCACCTTTTCAGGCAATGCATTCCAGATTCGAACAACCCACTGAATGAAAAAAATTATCCTCAGCGCCCCTCTGTTCGTTTTGAAACTATTTTAAATCTGTGACCACGAGTCACAGATTCGCCCACCAGTGGAAACAGTTTTTCCTTATTCACCCTGTCGAATCCATTCATGATTATATAAACCTCTATTAGGTCTCCTCTCAACCTTCTCTGTTCCAAAGAGAATAAACCTAGCCTATCTAGCCTTTCCTCGTAGCTGAAGTCCATCATTCCTGGTACCATTCTAGTAAACCTTCTTTATACCCTTTCCAATGCCTTAACATCCTTTCTATAGTGTGGTGACCAGAATTTAACACAGTACTCCAGTTGAGGCCTAATCAATGTTTTATAGAGGTTAGTCGACACTTCCTAACTTTTGTACTCTATACTCCTATTTATAAAGCCTTGTATCTCATATTCCTTCTTAATGGCTTTGCTTACCTGACCTGCCACCTTCAAAGAGTCACTAACACAAATCCCCAGGTCTCTCTGTTCCTTCACACCAGGTCTCTCTGTTCCTTCATATCCCTTAAAATTGTACTATCTAGCCTATATTGCCTCCCCTCATTTCTTCTCCCAAAATGTATCACCTCACACCTGCATTAAATTTCATCTGCCATGTGTCTGCCCACTTTACCATTTTATCTATATCTTCTTGCAGATGGTTACTGTCCTCCTCACTATTTACTATTCTCTCTAACTTAGTATCATCTGCAAACTTGGAAACTGTGCTCCCTACACGCAAGTCCAGATCATTAATATTTATTAAAAAGAGCAGTGGTCTCAAAACCGATCCCTGGGGGACGCCACTTCCATCTAGTCTGAAAAACAGCCGCTCACCACAACTCTCTGCTTTCTGTCTCGCAGCCAGTTGTGGATCCATGCTGCCACTGTCCCTTTAACCCGTGGGCCTCTACTTTCCTAATAAGCCTCTTGTGTGGCACTTTGTCAAATGCCTTTTGAATAGCGTAAATCTAGACGTGAAAGGGGACTTCTTCTGGTAACAGAACTTACCTTAGCAGAATCCTCTTACCTTTGCTCTGCTCTAAAGCAATCTACTTGTTAAATGATGATGGACATTTAACTTTCTGTAACATGTGTCTTTCTTGTTTGTATGGAACTGCCAGCCTGGATGCAAACTTGCCTCTGAGCGAGAAGCTTGTTAGTTTAGGCCCACACTTTGAATTCATGGTTGATTCTAGGCTGACACTCCAATACTGCAATCTCAGTAGTGAGAGGTTAAATCAAGTACAGTATTCATCTGCCTGTTCAGATGGAAGATTAAAACTCCCATTCAAACAGAGGAGGGAATTTTTTCTGGTGGTGGGGGAAGAATCATTCAGTTAAATTTAATCATTCATTTCACGTTTGTTTTAAACTCTGGAATGCTCTCTCTCAATTCCACCAACTTGCCCCCTCTCTCCCCTTTTTCATGTCCTGCCTGAAAACCTTTCTTTTCAACTATGCTTCCGGTCACCTCATCACAACCCCAGCTCAGAGTCAGGATCCACTACTGTTAAACGTTCTGAGATGCTATCTTGCATGAAGTGCAAGTTATTGTTGCTATTGTGGGATCTTACTGTACATTATCATCCACAAACACAGTTGCTACACTTTACTGTAGATCCGGTGAAGCGCTTTGAGATGTCCTTCTGACTGAAACTCGCTGTATCAAACGCAAGGATTCTTAATTACAGTTAACCAAGCGCTAGGCAGCACATCTGCTGGTTTACTTAATGAATTGGGATTTATAGACTTGAAAAAGTTAATTTCCTGTTTGTTGAGGTGCTAATTGTGGTTATCACAGCTGTACTCTGACTGAGTATCTTAAATTCCAGAATCATACCACTGAGTCTGGAACTATCAGCCTGGTTTAGATTATTTTGAGCACGGTGACAGGTTTCTGCAGGTGTCAGATAGATGAAGCAGATAGAATCATGCCTCAGTTAACTAGATGGGACCCATTTATTCAGAGGTTGTGTGGCTTCCTCACTGATAACTTCTAGATATCTTTTCCCTTTCAAGTAAAACAAGAACAAATATAATAATAATAATCTTCGCATTTGATTTAATGCCTAATCGTGCCTTTGAGATGTCTCAAAGCGCTTCACTTAATATACTTTAAAGTGAATTGACATTATATTTTATGGTCGAAAAATCCAAAAATAGCATGAGTTGAGTGACTAATTTACTGCGAGGATTATTGGCCAGGAAAAGCTCTGTTTCTCCTTTTGATTCATCTCCACCAATCACCTCATTGCTTCAGAATATGGAACGTGAATAGGAACTTAATTTTTTGTCAGCAGGTGTCAGACCCATGTGGTGCCTCTGTTTAAAGAGGGTGCCAGGGATAAACCAGGAAACTACTGGCCAGTTAGACTTAGTTTAGTTGTTGTTGTGGTTAAATGTATGTAAGGGATCAAGTTAGGCATATGGTAATCAGAGACAGTCAGCACAGATTTGTGAAGAGCAGATCATGTTTGACCAATTCAATAGAGTTAATTTAAGTGGTAACTGCAAATGTCAATTCAAGGCAATGCTATGTATTTGGTATATTTGGATTTCCAAAAGGCATTTGATAAGGTCCCACGCAGAAAATTGATGAAATGCACATGGAATAGGGAGAAACGTGGCAGTTTGTATAGAACAACAACAACTTGCATTTATATAGCACCCTTCAGGGCAGATCTCAGAGCCCTTAACAATGGTGGAGCCCATGGCTGAGCCAAGAGGTGGGGGAAGGTGATCAAAGGTGTGGTTGAACAGGAAGGTTTTCAGCAGCGACCTGTATGTGGGAAAGGAGAGGCGAGGAAGAAAATTAGTGGCATAGCACACCATACTGGGGTCTCTCTTTTCCATTTATACCAATGATGTTCTCTTGGATATAGGGGGTATGTTATCAAAGTTTGTGGATGATACCAAGCTAAAAAATACAGTGAATACTGGTGATCAGAATGATAAGAGACTAAGATAATTTAAGTAGATTCAGCCCTTTGCCTGTTCCACCGTTTAATTAGTTCATGGATGATCGGTACCTCAACTAATCCTATCAATTCCAATTTCCCGCTTTTTCCCCATATCCCTTGATATCTTGACCTACCAAAAAACTATCAACCTCATTCTTGAAGATGTAGGTGGATCCAACATCCACAGTGTTTTGGGGGAGAGAATTCGAGATTTTACCACCCTTTGAGTGAAAAAGTGCTTCCTGATTTCACATTTAAATGGCCTGGTTCTAATTTTAAGACTATTGTTTTTGACACCTTGTTTTTGGTTTCCCCACCAGAGGAAATAGCTTCTCAGTATCTAATACTGCAATGGGTTGATCAAGTTCAATGAAGTGAGTTTATTCATTTTGATAGGGATTTAAGTAATTTCTTCGCTGTATGAGTTTGTACTCAAAAGATGGCTAACAAAGAAAATATACTTAATAATTATTAGAAAATATTAACTGTCTAAGATTTTAATACAATAAAATTTAAAAGCGGCAGCCCTAAATATGTTGTATTGAGTTGCCGTCCGGCGTGGAGGGCGCTATATAAATTGAAGTTGTTGTTGGTGTTGTAATCAGGATTCAATGGTTCCATTGCTACATCGATTGCTTTTTCCTATTTCAACTCCCCTTTTATACAAAGTTGGTAACAACAACAACAACATCTTGGATTTATATAGCGCTCTCCACTCCAGACTGTGTCCCAGAGTGCTTCACAATAACCGATCTTGAGGCCGAACCAAGGGGACGGAGAAAAAGGTAACCAAAAGCGCGGTCGAAAAGAAATGTCTTTTGCCGTCACCTGAAAATAAGAAAAGAGGGGGCGAAGCGAAGCGAGCGAGGAAGCGAATTCCAGAGCCTCGGGATGTAGTAGCTGAAAGCATGGCCGCCGATGGTGGAATGGAGGACTCGGGGGAGAAGGAGGATGCCAAACCCGGTAGAGCGATACCGGGTATCTGATACCAGTGACCCAGAGGCACGTTGTTAACAATATGGTCACATTTCACTGCCCTGCTTTATTGAGCAGTATTTTTAAGTGCTCTGAGACACTACACTGTGGATTGCACTATATAAGTGCAAGTTGCTGTTATCGTAATTTTTATATGAAATGCAAAATATATTATTATTCAGATTATTATGCATTTTTCGTGGAATCTGAACCAACATATGACAGGAGATGAGAAGATGAATTGTTTAATGTTGATGAAATTTTAAAAATGCAGAGATTGAAGCAAGTCTTACATGCTTTATTTCCTTCTTCAAACAGTTTTTTTTTGCAACTTTTTAACATGAAAGAAAGAAGAAGAGAGAAAGTAATTGGAACAGAGAAAGGAGAGATACTGGGAAAGGAAGGGGAGACTGACAAAAACTGCTTAGAAAGACATGGGAGAGACATTCAGAAACAAAGAACCACATAAGCATCAAGTAAATGCAAGGCCAATGCCATTTGTAAATCGGGGGAGGGTTATTTTTGGAATATGTAATGTGATTGCATAACACATCACAAATTTCCCCAGTTGTCAGACTGTTTCAGTCCATAGCACTCTCATCTCTGCCTCTGAAGGTCATGGGTTAAAGCTCCAATTTAGGATTAGGCTGACCCTCCAATGCTACACTAAGGGGTTCCGCATTGTTGGAGGTGCTGTCCTTCAGACAAAATGATAAACTAACGTCCCATCTGTCTGCTTGGCGGATGTTAACGATCTCTCGGCACTTTGAAAAGAGAAGGGAGTTTCTCCCAGTGTCCTGTCTAGCAGATCAGCAGTATAATTAACCATTTTACCTTATGTCTGTTTATGGATTCTAGTTGATGCAAATAGTTGTTGTGATTGCCTAAAAACAGTGACTGCACTTCATGTGTGAAATTCTTAGGAAAATTTTAATGTGATAAGATGTTCAAATACTTATAGTGACAATATTTTTATTTTCTAAGCGTTCGCCCAACAAACACACAGTCAATTCACTTTAGAGTGTACTCTGTGAAATGCTTTGAGGTGTCTTGAAGACATGATAAGACTCTATATCAAATGCAAGGATAATAATTATTATAACCATTAGAATTGCAATTTCAGCATCTTTATATATACAAATCATTGCATAGTATTGTATATTGTGTGGCCCCATATCCCTGAACAGACTGAATTTGAGCACTGCTCTCTGGAACTCCTACTCCACCTCACCTCCTCCCTCTTCATCATCACAACCTGCTTTAAGACCTATTGTTTTGAGTATGATTTTGGCCCTCTCCACCTCTCCTCAATAAAATCCTCGGAAGTGTTTTGAGACATGTCGACGATGTGATAAGCCACTTAGCGCCTTGGGATGTCCTCCCGACGTGAAAGGCGCTGTATAAATGTAAATTGTTGTTGTTGTTGTTATATAGAATCATAGAATCAGAATCTTACAGCACAAAAGGAGGCCATTTGGCCCATCGAGTCTGTGCCAGATATCAAACACAAGCATTATTTTAGCATTTAGAAAAAGGAAACAATTTTAAATTCTTAAATGAATAGTATTTAGAAACGATATAACAGTAAAACGGTTTCAATATTAAGACCGAATTCAACCATTTCCGTAATTCTGGACACTCTGAGATACTGCTCAAATAGATAAAATCTAGTCACATGTGGAATTTCTCCTTTTGTAAGCCTTTAACCAAGCATTCAATAATAATAATAATCCTTGCATTTGATAAAGCGCCTTACAAATCATTAAAATATTTCAAAGCACTTCACAAAATATACTGCAAATCAATTGACTGTATACTTTGTGCAATTACTGATCACATTATTGATCAAAGGTAATAGAGTGTTCATACTTTTGTTGTTACAACCTATTCCTTATAATATGACTTTGATTCAGAAAATGACTAAGATATAGTGTGGACGAGAGGACTACAGGAACTAACAATCATAATCGTATAAGTATATTATTGCATTATCCCCTCTGAATCAGAAGGTTTTGGGTTCAAGACCAATTGTAGGAATTTGAGCTCATAATCTAGGCTGACAATCTAGTACAGTGCTTGGGGTGTGCTGCATTATACAAATGTCATTTTTGTTGTAATTGTTGTTGAATTCCCAGGTGTGTGTCCTTTGGTTTAGACAAGAACAACAAATTACATTTGTATAGCACCTTTCACATCAGGGGATGTCCAGAGGCTCTGGAGACATTAAACCATTTCCTGTCTGACTCTTTTGGTGGATGCTAAAGCATCTGAATATTGTCCATAATCAAATAGATTCCTGATGTATACACCTGATCTCCTCAATAATCTCCAAGATTAAATCATATTCACTTCATGGTTCTTTGTGAGACAATGCTGTGAAATGGCTGCAGTATTTGCCTACACTACACTTGTTACTACACTTAATTCTGAACATTTTGAAGCAATTTGAAATGTTCCGATATGATCAGACTGAATTATTAAATTCATGCATTATTATTATAGTCATAACAAGAAAACATACAGTATGTAGCACCAAAAAGAAGCCTAAACAAGTTGAATATCTCTATGGATACTGCTACAGAGACATTGGAATGTCCACATGGATAATAAATAGAGTTAAAATGTTTTATCTTTGGAATTGCATTCTGAGTAGTTGAGGCTGATTTGAGTTTGAAAGTTATCTGAATAATAATAATAATCCTTGCATTCTGATATGGAGCTTTTCACATCTTCTAGATGTTTCAAAGTGCTTCGTAGAATATACTGTAAAGTGAATTGACAGTATATTTGTGGGTGAAACATGGGAGCCTATTGCACACAGCAATTTCACAAACAGCCGTGGATTGAAATGACCAATTTTATTATTGGTTTCACTTCACTGTATCGTAATATTACCTGCTAGTAACACTGACAAAAATTATGAAGGGACAAATAAGAGTTAAAAACATTTTCTGACATGAAGCTATTATGTACCTAAGCAAACCATTTCTAGCATGCAGAGGGAGAGAAGAGACAGACAGAGTGCAGCAAGCTTATACTGCTTATTTCTAAACCTGCATTCTCATTGAATCCCTTCTCAAAGGGTGGTAACTCACTTGCTGTTTCAAATCTAATGTACTTGAATTGCAAAAGAAAAACCTGAATGGGTAACCAAATACCATCATCAAAGCACACCATCACATTTGACTGGGTTCACCTGTACATTTCTTTTCAGGGTTTATCATCGCAACAGGATTAGGTACAGGATTTTCTTTTTAGCAAGTTAATATCAGCTTTCTGATAAATGCTTTGCAAGAAAGCTTTTCAGCATTTGAAGAGTCCGAATATAAAAGGAACTCTCCCATTGTGAGACCAGTGATAGCTTATACGTTTCTTTCTGTTTTACAGGATTGGATTCCACTGCCCATCCTCCTCACTTAGAATGATGGCTAGACTTGTAAGTAGACAGCAGTGTAGGAGCTAATTCTTTATTATACGTTTTACTGTCTTTAACTCCTCTACCCAATGGAAGTTAACTTTTTAACTATGACTTTCTAGCTGCGTAGACTTTTTTTCTTTTAGTACTTTGCAATACTTGCTGTAATATATTTTGATGACTTTTATGAATTTGCAATGCACCCATAATGGCTCTTCTAATTGTAGACTTCAATAGAGGGTCTTTATAAATGACCATTTTCAGGAAATACCAAATCAGCCTCTTCACATCTTCTTGTCATTTACAGCAACATACATCTGGTATTGGAACCAAAGAGCGCAATGCATGGCAAGACATCTGGACTGCGATGGGAAGCTATCCATTCATGTGTGCAAATTAAATTCTGTGCCACTGATAAAATATACTCTTTCTAATAAAATTGTTACTGACCCATCCATCCACTCTCATCTTGCTAAAAGGCAAACAAGAAAAGCTTGATTTGTGTCTGCAGGAGAAAAGCACATTTTATGACAATCATAAGGAAGTGGTGGGTGTGTGTAACCAATAATTATATCAAATTATTATGGGGATAAGAGACATGCACAACGGGGACTTGGAGCTCATAGTCTAGGCTGATGCTCCACTGCAGTGTTGGGGGAGTACTGCACTATTTGAGGTGCTGTTCTATGATGAGAAGTTAAACCAAGCTCCTGTCTCTCTTTCCAGGTGCACGTTAAGGAATCCGCTACTCTGTTTGAAAAGAGAAGGGAGTATCTCCCAGAGGCCTGACCAACGAACCTCCAGATACATTGGAGATTCACCTCCTGTTTGTGAGATGTTGCTTGAGCTACCACATTTTCTTACCAATACAGTCGTAACACTTAAAAGTAATTACTGTGAAATGCTTTAATATGTTTTTACATAATTAAAATGGTAATTGAAATGTAAGTTTTATTATTGTTTACATCAAAGTAAAATAGATGTATGGATCTATTTCCCAGAAAGAAGTCCTTTCCTTCCTGTACAGAGATGAAAATTGTAAGCTGTAATGTATTAATTAATACTGGTGTTGATTAAATAATATATTGCTAAAAACATGCAATTGGTAACACATTGTCTGTTCTGCGGAAAAGAGAACAAAGTTTCTCCCAGTTGTCAGGTCAATAATCCCACAGATAAAATTGATCATTCACTTCATGACTTTTTGTGAGACATTACCTTGCTCAAATTAGCTGGTGGGTTTGCTTACAAAGTACACAGCTATTATAAGTTATAGTAAATGCGGTGAAAATCTCCTTGTAATGTGAAAGACGCTCCTTCAAGTGCAAGGATTATAATTATTAATACTGGTTTGTGAGATGACTGATGGATAAATTTGACATCCAATTAACTCACTGAATCTAATCGGACTCCAAAGGCATGTTATAAAACTGTATAAATCGAATGGCCGGTTCTGTATCCAACCATTGTGGTGGGTTGGGGAAATGACTAAGAATCGCTTGGTATCTTTTATCAAGTGCTCCGAGATGCTGCTTTGCGTGAAGGGAATTATATTCACTCCACGCAAGGGAATATAGTTTGTAGTCATTTGTTGTATTTACTGACTACGTTGGCTGCATTTTTCAACAACATGATAAATAGTATCAGTAACATTCTTTGGGGATTAAAGCAGACAACTACTTTAAATCTCCTTTATTAAGCAGGATGTACATTTTGGGGGGAGTTTTTTTAAAAAGAGTTGAGCACATTTTTGGGGGGAGGCTTACGATAGGAAGAGGACATTTGTTTGGTTTGGGGGTGAGGAAGAGAATTTGTATATTTATAGGCAACGGAAAGATTATGAAACCACAGGAACTTCATACATACTTGTTGTATTTGCTTGCTTCAAATATTGTTGTTGACAATAACTGAAAATATTGGTTTTGTATAAAATTCTTCCTGTACTTGACCTTATAAACTAGCTGAGGATTGTTTTCACTGACTATAAGCTCTAGGAAATGGTGAGTGAAAAACAAGAGGGGAAAACAGATATTTGGAGACATGGAAATACCTCAGTGTGTGGGTGAAATTTTAAAACAGTAGAGTCATGTTTGTGATCAGTTAAAATTATCTCAGTGTTAACTGAACATGTCCTAAAAAGGCATAAATAAATGTGATAGTGTTAACTGCAAAGATTCGTAGAATTACATTTAAGCTCTTGTCACTTCCAACATCACCTATAGCCTACAATTTACTTAACCGCTTGCATGTCGTATGACCTCTATTACAAAAATGTGGCAATAATTGAAAAATAATAATCAAAATATTATTATTTTTATTGCATCAATTAATTGTATTTACAGTACTGTATGTCCCTTGAAGCAATTTGAGATGGGATAATGATGTGGTGAGACACAATATCAAATTCAAGGATTGCAATAATATACATTCTGTTTCAAATTCTGTTTTACATGTGACTTCCCTTTTGTTTTGAGTTTTCATCCAGTTTGCTTATTATAATATGTATAGACATAATGGAATGATTAATGTCTCTAGCCTGTAGAGTTGCAGTCATTTCAGTCCTGCAGCTGATCATGTCAAGCAAGGTGGTTGATGCATATTAAGGAGAACTGGCAATGCAGTATAAATGACAGTAGTACTGTACTGCGGAAACACATCACCATGCATAAGGGTACTCAATCCCAATGCATGAGAGTTCCATGCACCCCAGAGGTATTTATTGGAATAATATTAAGTTCAGATTGGCAAAAATGAAGGCTTAGGCATCCCAACAACAAGACATTTGTATTTATTTAGCACTTTTCATGTTGGGATGACATCCCATGGTCCTGGACATTGAAGGGTTTGCATCTGGATTCAAGAAAGGAGTGGGGCATTTGAGGTAGAGGTGGCAACTGACCAAAGGTACCATCAAAAAGGAAGATCTTGAGTTGGGCCTTGAAGGAGGCCAGGTGGAGGGACTCTGGGATAGAGTGCCACAGAGTGGTGTCAGAAAGGCTGAAGGTCTGACCTCTGATGGTGAAGACACCAGAATGGGTGTTGAAGTACTGCTGGAGTTTAATTGACTAAACCTGTACAGCGTGCCATTGAAAACTGAGTCTGGCAAGGTTTCCCACTCTTTGTCTAGCTGAGACCACCCTACCTGTTTGGACTTTGGCTTGTGAACCTGCCTGGCTCAGGAACCCAAAACGCAAAATACAGCAGATGCTGGAAATCTGAAACAAAAACAGAAATCGCTGGGAACACTCAGCAGGTCAGGCAGCATCTATGGAGACAGGAAAAGTGAGTCAGAACATTCTGACGAAGAGTCATAGACCCGAAACTTTGACTCACTTTTCCTTTCCCTTTAGATGACCTGCTGAGTGTTCCCAGTGATTTCTGTTTTGGGCTCAGGAACCACTTGGTTAGCAGAGACCACCACAGAGGACTAGCTCAATGTCTACATTCTGTTGCCAATCATGTCACCTTGGAACCAGTTCTCTTAATCCTCAGCTACAAACTCTCTCCAGTCTGCAGTGCCTGCTGCATCATTAATTTGAATAGTATACACTTCCATGCGTTATTTTACGAGCCACTCACACTATTGAATCTTTTCCATTTGGATAAATTGCTGCCAGTAATACAGCCAGAACTTGCAACTTCAAAATTGCACAGGGACATTGCTTCTGCTGATCTGTATGTGAATTAACACCTCAGTCAGTGAGCTTTATTGTTGGTCACCAGCACCAAGTGGAAATTCTGAACAGACAATGGATCTGCTCCATGCATATTTAACACTGGACCAAGTTACTGATGGTAATAAATCCAGCCATCCTTTACGCTACATGAGAAATTCTAACCCTTAATTTTTGAAGGAGAAGTAGAGCTGCAGGGGAATCTTTTTCCATATCAATTACTGACCCCATCCATATTGTTTAAATAGATGAAGTAAATTTGTTTTGTTTGCGGCTCACTTAATTGTCTTTCACCCAGAATCACCATTGCAGATCTCTTCTTGCACAGCTGGTCTGATGATACGAGTAACACATCCCGTGAACCTGATGCCACAAAATATTCTTGAATTACTGCTATGGTTGGATGGTCAAATTCAAAATAAAAATATTACAATAATGACCTTTAACTTCAAGAGGACGTCTAAAAGCGTTTACAAGATTTATTGCAGAGGAAAGTGCTTGAGTTGAGTAAAATAGCACTGGCAAAATACATTAACTAAAATCCCATTGAAAAGCTTAAAATAGAGGTCTGAAATCTCCTCTGCTCTAAGACCATTGTATCAAAATGTAAAATTGTAAATGCTCAATGCTAAAGTGTAAGATTACAGAATTTGGGAAAATTAAATCCAGCTTGAATTTGAAAGCCGCTTTTCCGCTGTTGTTAAAAAATAATTGTGGAATAACAGCCTCCAACTTAAGACTGAACTTGAATATTTTCCAAAGTTTTTAAGAAAAAAGAATTAGTCTAGTGTTAAGAGCATGAGAACTTTCAAACCTCTGATTGTTGCTTTTCAAAGTCAGCGCCTTCAGGATAAAAGGAGAGAAGAAAAGTGGCAAAACAAGGCTAATATTTCCTCTGATTTTAAGTGTTTTCCTTTTGTATTAACATTACTAAGCTCCCCTGTGCTCTGTATCTGTCTGTATCCATTATACCCCTTACCCCTAGTGATTCAGGCTTTCATCTTGTAAATCCTCATGTTGAATTGTTGTGTTTCATTTTAAAGTGGGTCTAGCAAGTTGCCTTGATCTTAATAGAAAAATGTCAAGGCTTAATTCCCAGCTGTTTTAACAAGTTGAGCAGATGCATGCCGGCAAAAAAAAGCCTTTTTTCTATGAATTGCACTGCAAAATAAATATTTATTTTATTTGAAATATATATGTCAGAAAATAAAACACTAACCCATTATATGGTGGTTGGAGGGAGAGATGCATTGTCAGAGGTGTGTCTTAATGATGTGACGTTAATCTGAAGTCCTATCATCCCTTCAGACGTCCGTCTGACGTGAAAGGCGCTATTCCCTCCCCCCCCCCCCCACCCCATCCCTCCCCCGCCACCCCATCCCTCCCCCTTGCTCGAGGCCTAACCTGACTGTTCAGCACCTTGGAACGTCCTCCCGTCCTCCCTGAAAGGCGCTCGATAAATTTTGTTATTGTTGTGTTGTATACAAATATAATTTTGTTGTTGTATCTGCTTGTTTTCAGGTGGACAAACAGCACAAACAAGCATCCTGAATTCATATCTCCTGCTATTTTCTGAAAGGCAAATTTGTCAGTAGGCTAGGAATTTAATCCAATTAAATTGTTTGATGTAAATTTCTGCTTGAAGAATGGTGCGTATCAACAGCACTGCCTCGTACTGTTATCCTCTTTCAGATGGATTTGTGCTCAGAGAAAGCAGAGCTTTGCACATTGCAAACTGAAGATACATTTCAGGCCCGTACGCAGGGGGGGTGCGACGGGTGCGTAGGCACCCCCCCAAATTATAAAAGGTCCACATTTTCCGGGGTAGAGAATTGTATTTTTATCAAATTTAAATACCAAGTAAATTTATTGAACATTTGTGTAACAATTAATTCTTCAAAACTATGTATTACTTATAAATACACATCTTTGAATGATTTAGTATTAATATAAAATTACTCGCACACCAGAATCGGCGTCTACCCAAAACATACCGCGTCGATAGACGCGCTAGTCTGTGACTCACCGCGTAAACATAGGCGCGCGCCAAGACTCAAATCCATCCTCGTTTGGAAATCATCCCGTAACTTCCAGAAGTGGTGCCACAAAGGTAGCACCACTTCTGGAAGTTAAAATCATCTTTTCATCTGATCACTGTAAGTAAAAATTACTCAAGTTTTGAGAGGTGTGACTGTAATGCTAGCAAACAATGACAACATATTTACAAGCTTCTGAGAAATTAAAGCTTTTGAGAACCCAACAAAAAAGTTATATGTATCTGGACGGAAATGCCTATCTTTAAAAAAGATACTCATGGATGTAGGCCTATGCTTTAGCGCCTATGTCTACATGGTGTGTCAATTGGAAATCATCCCGTATACAGTCACTACATAAAAAGGTAGCACCACTTTGTGGAAGCTGAAATCATATTTTAATCTGATAAATGTAAGTAAAAATGACTTAAGTTTTGATAGGCGTGTTTCTGAAATATCATGTTTCTTGTTTTGTCTTGATTATCACATTTGATTTATATTATTAAAAATGTATTCCTGTAATTAAAAATTGCTTTTAGAGACGTCCACTGGCATGCAAAAAAAAATGACTGCAAAAATGTGTAAAATATGACCTCAAACTGTGTAAAACGTCAGAGCCTCGAAGGGGCTTCGCCCCCTTCACCCCCGCCAGGGGCCCTCGTGGGCAGCCCCCAAGCCGCCGGCCGTTGTTGGTCCCATCACTAGCAATTCGCACCCCCCCATTAAAAATCCTGCGAACGGGCCTGCATTTTGTAGACATTTATGTCTCAGGAATCTTCTTAAGCAATGCTTCACAATTAGCAGCAAAAACTGTCCATTTGTTTGCTACAGTAATTTTGACCAATTATCAGAACCGCTGGACAGTAACACTACTGTAGTCCTTTGACTGCTGTATTTGAGACCTGTAGTAAACCCACAGCTATAAGCAGTCAGTATCTATAGCTGCACTTATTTGTACTGTAATTGGTTCTGAGCCGCTATTCAACATGAAAGGCGCTATAAAAAAGCAAGTTGTTGTGGTCACATGGATTGAGTATCACAGTAATTCTCTTTTTTGCATTTTATCATTTAAGCAACTTAAACACATACATTTGTAAGAAAATGTAAAAGCTCTTTGAACTCTCACTAGAAATATATCACACCAAAAATCCCATTCATGCAATGGGGGAAGATGTTTAAAATTGAGTCAATTTCTGTTTTGCCCTAGGAGTAACGTGGCTTCATAAAAATATTTATATAATGATTTATGATTTTCATGTTATAACACACTGTATGTCACATGATATTTATTTTTGTTACAGTATTATTTGTTGCTTTGTTAGGCTAATGAATGATTCTGGACTATGTTTAAATTGTATAAATAATCTTTATATGATTGCATTGTGATGTATTTGTGCTATATGTACTATTTACAGAGAAAGCTGTTTTGGGATAAGTTTCCAAGTAAAATACTCTCCAGAATTAGGTAAGCAGGGTATATCCCTCCAGAGAGGGAATACGCATTCCATTCCAGTCACAGGGAAATTTTCTATGTGGTGGCACACATATGTATAACTCTGCCTGGTTTAGATACTCTTAAAAATGGTGATGGGTTTCTGCATGTACCAGACACCAATGAGTACTGGGAAAGGATAAACCTATAAAGTTACTGCGCACCCCTAAATGCAAACCATAAGCTAGTTGTCACTCTTGACAATTTGCAGGCAATGGTAGTCATCATACATAGTGTCACTGCAGCTTCAATAACACATCAGAAGGTTGTGGATTCAAACCCAACATCAGGACTTTGAACTCCCAGATTAGGCTGATATTTTAACACAGTGCTGGGGGAGAGCTGCACTGTTAGAGGTGCCATCCTCCACATGAGACGTAAAAACTGAGGCCCCACCTGCCAGTTCAGGTGGACCTTAAAGATCTCATGGCACAATTCAAAAAGAGAAGAGAATTTATTTTGGTATCCTGGCCAACAATCCCCCAGATTATATTGGTCACTGTTTGGGGGATTTTTCTGTGTGCGAGTTGGCTGCATGCATTTGTCAACAAAATTCCCAGTGGCTACCTTTCATGTGAAGTGCTTTGAAATAGCCTCCTGATGTGTTAAAGTGCTGTATCAAATGTAACAATTGTTATGTTATTACTACTTTACAGCAAATCCTCGGAAACACTTTGAGATGTTCTTCTGATGTGAAACATACTATATCAAATCAAGGATTAAGGGTAATTGTTAACAGTTTTGTGATTGATACCTGAAATGGCAAACACTGTAAACTTGGTGACAATATCCTGGGGCAGACTGTGTTTACCATGGAGGCACTTTAAAGCAGATAGATTAATAATAATAATAATCCTTGCACATCCTTGATATAGCACTTTTCACGTCTTCTAGACATCCTCAAAGAGGTTCACAGAACATACTATAAAGTGAATTGACAGTAAATATGTGGGCAAATAATTATTACAATAATATCTTTAGCATTTCATTATGTTAAATAACACTTGGAATGTTTTAAGAAATGGCTCAAATTATACTACATTATTTTACTTAGAATATATATATGTGTATAAGACACTGGAGGCTCACAGGTTAATCATTGGCTGCAAAATGCAGATGTATGAGTTAAGGAGTTTAGCACTCTGTTTCTCTTGTCCAATGTTTTTTCAGTATGGCTTGCTTTCCTGCATGTTAGAATGTTCCTTCAGCCTAGAGCAGCCAAAATGCATGCCAAATGTATATAATAAACTTTCCAGATGGCTAATTTTGACATTTAATAACAAATCTCTAAAATTATGTGTTACCCAATGGATTGAATGCTCAGAAAATAAAAACAATTGGAGTTCTGGAAAATATTCATTGGGGAATAGCTCCATTTTGGTTTCACCAAAAGTGGAAGAAACCTATGCGACTACAAGTGACAGGAGGGTAATGACAAAAATAAGAATAATTCTTACATTTGGTATAGTGGCTTTCATGCTGAGAGGACATTCCAAAGTGCTTCATAGGATGACCCCCCCCCCTTGACATCTTTTCCCCCCATTTCCCTTAATCCCACTTCCATGACTGTTTGTGGGATACTGCTGTGCGCAATTTAGCTGCTGCATTTCACCCACAAATATATAGTCAATTTTCCTACTCTTCTTCATCCTGCCCTGACCCCTCCCACCCTGCTCTTGTCCCTACCTGACAAGGTTCCAACACTTTGGGAATTCCTCTCGACGTGAAAGGCATTATATAAATATAAGGATGGATTGGATGGATTGGATGGATGGGATGGATATACTGTTGAGCGGTGACTTCATATTTTGTGGTTGAACCCAACAGTCAATTCACACACAGCAAAGTCCCACAAAGAAACAGGCACAAAGGATCATTTTTATTGATGGGATTGTTGTCCAACACACCAAGAGAAACAACCTTCTCTTTTCAAATAATGCCATTAGGTCTTTAGACATTGACTATTTGCTTTAGTGAACTCATTAGGGCTGAATTGATTGATTAAGATTTTATTTTGACAGGGAGTGATACAACCAACAAGTTTGAATTACCTCAAATAGCAATTTGGGTCAATTTAGATGCAGTGCAGAAGCAATATTTACCCATATTTGTATTCAAGATTAGGGGAGATGTTAAAATGTTATGAACCACGAACAATATTGATTATGTACTCCTGAATCATTACTTCCATTGTGTGCAATGGAGACATAAATGCCAAGTGGAGGGCAAAACATCTAATTTGTCAATTTTGGAAAATGCACAAATTGATTCAAAATATTAAGAGTAGATGTTGTCTGAAGATGCTGGTTGCTGACGAAAAGTCTGTGTATATAGCAGGGAAGATAGCAAACAATCTGTGCTCAAGTGGAATTCAGTTAAAATACCAGAAAATGGAAATGAGTCAATATCTGTCAGCTCAGTTTGTTTCGGATATCAAGCCCCGGATGAGAGCAAACTTTCTTCACTTGAATGTCAACAAGACCGAGGCCCTCCTGCTTGGTTCCCATCAGCGCCTCCATACCACAGGCGCTGACAGCATCACCCTTCACTTATGCGCTGACATAAGTCATATGACATAGCCAATATAGAATCTAGGCATCCTGTTCGACCCTCAACTGTCCTTCTTCCCCCATATCCATGCCATGACCCACCGCCTTTCCGCACCTTCGCAACATTGCTGGCTCCACTGCTGTCTCTCACCCCAGGCCGCCAAGACCCTCATCCACACATTATATTAATCCTTGCACGTGATATAGTTCTTTTCATGTCTCAAAGCGCTTCACAGAATGTACTGTAAAGTGAATTGACTGTATATTTATGGGTGAAATTCATAGATTCATAGATTCATAGAATTTTACGGCACAAAAGGAGGCCATTCGGCCCATCTAGTCTGTGCCGGCTCTTTGAAAAGAGCGATTCAATCCCACTGCCCTGCCCGCTCCCCATAGCCTAATAGACCTGTTCTCCCTAAATAAAGATCTAATTCCCTTTTAAAAGTTGTTATCGAATCAGCGTCCACCACCTTTTCAGGCAATGCATTCCAGATTCGAACAACTCGCTGAGTGAAAAAACTTTCTCCTCAGCTCCCCTCTACTTCGCCTTGAAACTATTTTAAATCTGTGACCACGAGTCACAGATTCACCCACGAGTGGAAATAGTTTTTCTCTATTTGCCCTGTCGAAACCCCTCATGATCTTATAAACCTCTATTAGGTCTCCCCTCAATCTTCTCTGCTCCAGAGAGAATAACCCTAGCCTATCTAGCCTCTCCTCATAGCTGAAGTCCCTCAATCCTGGCACCATCCTAGTAAATCTTCGCTGCACCCTTTCCAATGCCTTCACATCCTTTCTGTAGTGTGGTGACCAGAATTGAACACAGTATTCCAGCTGAGGCCTCACCAAAGTCCTATAGAGGTTAGTCAGCACTTCCTGACTTTTGTACTCTATACCCCTATTTATAAAGCCTAGTATCCCATATGCCTTCTTAACAGCCTTGTCTACCTGTCCTGCTACCTTCAACGAGTCACTAACACAAATCCCCAGGTCTCTCTGTTCCTTCACACCATTTAAAATTGTACTATCTAGCCTATATTGCCTCCCTTCATTTCTTCTCTCAAAATGCATCACCTCACACTTCTCTGCATTAAACTTCATCTGCCATGTGTCTGCCCACTTTACCAATTTGTCTATATCCTCTTGCAGATGGCTACTATCCTCCTCACTATTTACTATTCTCCCTAACTTAGTGTCATCTGCAAACTTGGAAACTGTACTCCATACACCCAAGTCCAGATCATTGATGTAGATTACAAACAGCAATGGTCCCAAAACCGATCCCTGTGGTACACCACTGCTCACTTCCCTCCAATCTGAAAAACAGCCGCTCACTACAACTCTCTGCTTTCTGTCTCGCAGCCAGTTGTGGATCCACGCTGCCACTGTCCCTTTTACGCCATGGGCCTTTAATTTCATAATAAGTCTCTCATGTGGCACTTTGTCAAATGCCTTTTGAAAGTCCATGTAAACTACATCAACTGCGCTACCATTATCCACCCATTCCGTTACCTCATCAAAAAATTCTATCAGATTTGTAAGGCAAGATTTGCCTTTAACAAATCCATGTTGACTGTCCTTTATTAGCCTATATCTTTCTAAGTGAAGATCTACCTTGTCCCTGATTATGGACTCTAGAAGTTTGCCCACTACCGACGTTAGACTGACTGGTCTGTAGTTACCAGGCTTGTCCTTCTGCCCCTTTTTATACAAGGGAGTAACATTAGCTATCCTCCAGTCCTCTGGCACGACCCCTGTGTCCAAAGAAGATTGAAAGATCGTGGCCAGAGTCCCTGCTATTTGCTCCCGTGCCTCACTTAGTATGCAGCAGCAAATTGCACACAGCAGTATCCCACAAACAGTCATGGATTGAAATGACCAATTTATTCTTGTTTTTTTCAGGGAGTATTATCAGGCGTGTGGGGTAAGGAAACTTATCCAAGGTTTCATCCTGCCTGGAATCAAACCCAGATCTCTCACTTGCAATGTGAGTGCTCCAACCACTGAGCTACAGGACCCCACATTTATCACTTCCAGGCTGGATTATGCAAACTCCCTGCTTGCTGGCCTCTCCAACTCCTCCCTCCATCGGCTGCATATCATCCAGAATAATGCAGCCTATGTCCTCTCCAGGCTCTGCAACCCTATCACTCCCATCTTCGCCCAGCTCCATTGACTTCCCATCAACAACAACAACAAATTGAACAGATTGAACATTCAGATTCAATAAATTGAACAGTCAGGTCGGGTTCCGGGTGGGAGGGGTGGGGGGGGGAGGGGCGGGGAGAGTGGGAGAGGGGGAAGAGTTAGTGGGGCAGCCGAAGGCACGGTTGAAGAGGACGGTTTTGAGACAAGCCTTGAAGGAGGAAAGGGAGGAAGCAAGGCAGAAGGGTTGCAGGATGGAGTTCCACAGTGTGGGAGCAGAGCGGCTGAAAGCCCGGCCACCGATGGTTGGGCGGTTAGGGCGATAGACGCGGAGCAGGCGTGAGTCTGCTGAACGGACGGGAGGACTGATACGGAGACAGTAGGTCAGAGAGATAAGTGGGGGCAAGGCCGTGAGGTGCCATTCGAGGAGACAAAGTGAAGTTCGGTGGGAGAGATAGGATGGGAACCATTCGAGGACAGAGCCTTGAAGGTTGAGGAGGGAGGAGAGGCGGTGGAGGAGGATTGTGTGGTCCACGGTATCGAAGGCAGCGGATAGGTCGAGGAGGACAAGGAGGCAGAGGGCGCCCTGGTCACAGATGGTCAGGCTGTCATTTGTGACCTTGACCAGGGCAGTTTCCATGCTGTGGGAGACATGGAGATCCAATTGGAGTGGTTCGAGGAGTGAGTGTTTTGTGAGGAAAGAGCGGAGCTGGGAGGCAACCACTCTTTCAAAGACCTTAGAAAGGAAGGGGAGGTTGGAGATGGGCCAGTAGTTTGATAACTGCAACGCATCAATGGAAGACTTTTTTAGGATGGGGGTGATGGTGGCGGTTTTGAAGGGAGTGGGAAGGTCCCGGATGAGAGGGACAAGTTGATAGTGTCAGTGATTAGAGGGGCTAGAAGGTGGAGCAGGTTGGTGAGGAGTGTGGTGGGGATGGGATCAAGGCAGCAGATGGTGAGCTTCATTGAGGAGATGGTCTCAATGGAGGATGGGGAGATGGGGTCGAAGGTATGGAAGGAGGGATGGGTAGAAAACGGGATGTGGGATGGGAGGTGGGGAGGGGATTGAAGTTGGGGAGACAGTGACCGCAGAGCGGATTCCCTCGATTTTGGTCACGAGGAAATCCAGCATCTCCTCGCAGTGGGAGTTCGAGGAGAAGATCTGCAAGGCGGGGTGGAAGGAGCAGGGGAGGAGATGGTTGGTAGGGGAGGAGAGAAGCCGGAGGTTGTCCTTCACCTCTTGGATTATCTTGGAGTAGAAGAACAATTTGGCGGAGGGTAGGGCAGAGCGGTTGGAAGATGTGAGGTTCAGCCAGATAGGCCGATGAACTGTAAGGCCCTTGAGGGAATGGAGGTGGGTGGTGAACCAGGGTGAGGTTTGGGAGTAGAAGGCAGTTCGGAAAGTGAGGGGGGCAAGAGTGTTGAATGTAGTGGAGAGGGTGTTGTTGAGCAGGGTGAGTGAGGAGGATGGGTTAGTGCAGGAGGTGGGCCATCACACAAAATATATAGTTCAAGCCTGACACTCACCTTCAAAAGCCCTCCATGGCTTCACTCCTCCATACCTCTGTGACCTCCTAAACCACTACCTACCTGTACTTGCACCACTCAGTAGCCTCCAGTCTGTTTCATGTTCCCCACCTTGTCCATCCCACCATTGGCAAGCGGGCCTTCACCCACTCCCTGGAACTCCATCCCACAATCCTTCACCATTGCCTCCTTCAAGGCTTGTCTCAAGACCCTATTCTTCAACTGTGCCTTTGGTCACTCTTCACCCCTCCCTTCCTCGCCTTCCACCCCATCCTGATCCCAACAACAACAAACAACAACAACAACAAAATTACATTTATAGAGCGTCTTTCATGTCAGGAGGACGTTCCAAAGCGCTGAACAGTCAGGTTGGGACCTGAGCACGGGGGGAAGGGTCGGGGTAGGGGGAAGGGGAAGGAAAGGGGAAGAGTTAGGAGGGGAGCAGAAGGCACGGTTGCAGAGGAAGGTCTTGAGACCGGCCTTGAAGGGGGAAAGAGAGGAAGTGAGGCAAAGGGATTGCAGGATGGAGTTCCACGGTATGGGAGCAGAGAGGCTGAAAGCCTGGCCACTGATGGTGGTGTGGTTAGGACGGTGGATGTGGAGTAGGCCAGAGACTGCTGAGAGGAGGGGAAGGGTGGGCTGATAGGGAGACAGCAGGTAGGATAGATAGGCAGGGGCAAGGCCGTTAATGGCCTTGAAGGTGAGGATGAGGATCTTGAATTGGATCCTCTGGGGGATAGGTAACCAGTATTGACGGGCGAGGGTGGGAGTGATGTGGTCGCGGAGTCAGGTGCGGGAGAGTACACGAGCTGCAGAATTCTGAATGATCTGCAGCCTGTGAAGGGAAGAGCTAGGAAGACCGACGAGGAGAGAGTTCCCGTAGTCGAGTCTGGAAGTGATAAAGGCGTGGATGAGAGTTTCGATGGCATGGGTGGTTGAGGTAGTGGTGGAGTCTGGCAATATTGCGGAGGTGGTGAAAAGCTGTACTGGTCATGGCGTGTACATGAGGGAGGAAGGACAGTTCGGGGTCAAACAAGATGCCCAGATTTCTGATTGGCTTCAAGAGGTGGAGAGAGCAGCTTTCAATGCTGATGTTGTCAGCACCTGAGGTGTGAAGGCACTGACATGAGCCAATCAGGAGGGCATCCTTCTTGTTGACATTGAGTGGAGGAAATTGGCCCTCGTCCAGGACTCAATGTCAGACAGACATGCAGTCAGAACGCCAGTAGTCCTGGAGTCGAGGGTGGACTCGGATCACCATCTTGGGTGCGGATCCCTGACGGCTCAGTGCTTTGAGACATCCTCCTGATGTGAAAGGTACTATACAAATGTAATTTGTTGTTTTTTGCCTTATTTCTATTCTTTTCCTTTGTGATGGAAAACAATAAATTTAAGGGAATTAATTAGTGAGTTTTATAAAAGGCCTGTTGACACTTACATGCCTCTAAGACAGACTGTCTAGACTTCAGTAGGACACCAGTTTCTACTTCTGAGGCAAGTTCTCTCCCACCCATGGATTAATATGTACCTAATCTTTATTTCCTGCACACAGTAACTCAGATTGATTTGTGTTGAACTTCATTTGCCAATGATTAGCCCAGGCACATACTCTAGCATGTGAATTTATGGGATTATGTATGAAAATGTCAAAACTAAGACAACAGTGCAGTATTTATTATTTTGCAGGAGTTATCTTTAACAACTGTAAAGAACATGCTCTGTCTGATGCTTTGAAATATGCAGTGCATTATTGCCTATTAATGTATGTCTGATGGGCATTTATGAGTCATTTTGATCTCATACTGTATCAAGCAACAAAATGAAAACCAGACCACATGAAAATAGTCCTGAAGCGAAATTTTGAAGGGATTAATGTGTACAAATTAGAAGTGAAATACAGCTGAGCTGAATGGTAAGAGTAGGATGATAAATCGCTGGCCCTGGATATATGTCCAGCCTTATTTACCAAGTGACTAATCCACTTGTGCAGAATACCAAGACGTAAATTATAGACTCAGCAGTTTACAATGTTTCAATAGTAAATCTTGTTCTAAGGCAGAATTACACGAGAGGATGCATCTCATATTTACTGGAACATTCATTTAATTTCCTACTAACCTCATTGTGTTCTGAAATTGCATACTAGCCTAAACTCCGAAGCATTTAGCAAGAGTTGGTACTTTTGTGAAATGCAATTAATTTGAACATTTTATGATGGCCTTTTTTATTACTTTTTTTTAACTCCCAATTGTGTGTTGTTCTCAGCCTATTCTGAGTCAATAGGGGAAAACAATATACCTCTCAAAACCATTTAGTCTAAATTACATTTGATTTCTTGGGTTTAATTAAAACAAGCATTGTGACATTATGAAATGCCATAATCTTTACCTCTCATTAGTATTTTAGAATCTGTGAAAATATCTAAACTGAGGCAAATTGCAGACTTGCTTTGAATAGACAGAGATAGAGGAGTTTATTTTGCTTTGCTAATGGTAATCCAGCACTAGAAAGAATTGAACACTATTGATCTGTGGGATAACAACACAAAATAACAAAATACCTAAACAGAAATACATAAATAACTTTGAAACAGCATAATTGTAAGAGAAGACTGGATGCCCAGTGGAAATAACATACTTTCACCTTTCAAACATGGTTCGATTATGCAAATACCCTGTCTGTCGGCCTTCCCAATTCCTCCCTCCACAGGTTGCAGATAATCTAGAACTCTGCGGCCCATGTCCTCTACCGTTCCACACTCTGTGACCCCATCTCCCCTATCCTCACCCGACTCCACTGGCTCCCCATCTTCCAGAGGATCCAATTCAAGATCCTGGTCCTCACATTTAAAACCCTCCACAACCTCACCCCACCCTATATCCATGACCTTCTAACCCCTTACCAACCTGCCCGCCCCCTCTGCTCAGCAGTGGTGGGGGGGGGTCTGGTCTGCTCCACATACCCTGACCCACATGCCCTACCATTGGAGGGCGAGCCTTTAGCCACTGTGCCCACAACTCTGGATCTCCATCCCGCCGTCCCCACCTCGCCCCTTCCCTGGCCTCCTTCAAGTCCTACCTCAAGACCCTCCTTTTCGATGGTCCCATCGGCAACTCCTAATCCACCTCTTCCCACCACCACCTAGCCCAGCTCGGGTATAAAGCAATGACTGTCCAGTGCCTAGGAACATCGTCCTGATGTGAAAGGTGCCATAAGTGTAATTTTGTTGTTGTTTTTGTTCAACCAATAGTAATGGCCTGAATGCTATTGACATTCTTGTTTCTGCTGTTTTCATAATTCCTACCTGAAATAAAATCAGAGAATCTCACACCTATTTCTAATGAAGAGGGTCTAAAGAACAGAGATTTATTGATGCCTGCTGTGACCAGGATCTGTTCTGAAGTTTGGGTAGAATAATGTAAAGCCTTACATGCTATATACTGTACTTGGGGATGCTCAAATGTGAGCATTTCATCGATTGGTGCATTATACTCCACAATATATACTCTTTGGCATTTTCTAGCATCAGCGTCTCTCACCTTCATATTGACTAATATGAGTCAGATCAGCTGAATGGCCTGTTTCTGCGTGTTCTGTAATCCATTGTGATAATAAATAAAAGATAAGAAATAACCAACTTCTAACCACATTCCAAGATGAACTTTGAAGCGACTTATCTATTACCTTAACTGTTCCTGCTTAATTCATGATCAGCAATATAATTTCTAATGTGCTCCACTGGTCATCTAATTACTTAAGTCATGCTTTTGAAAGTCTACTCTTGAATACTTTATTACAATCACATTGCACATGTACACCTTAAAATCTCCAAATCATTGAATGGTCTGGTAGCCTGCATGTATAATAAGTTCTAATCTTATGATGTTCCACAGTTACGATTGTGGTTGTCTAATTTCTTCGTAAAATGCCCCCATGTGCACTACAGTTCATCCACTGACTCTTATGCAATCAGAGGGCATTGGAAAAATTGTGGTGCTAGGTAAGGGTTTCAGCTGCAAACGCATGGGTAAGGGTTTCAGCTGCATTTAGTGTGAGTTATTGTCAGAGTCGGGTAATGTGGTGAAGGTGGAGGGAAAAGGTTCCCTCCACAAGTTGAAGATCATCTAGAACTCTCCTGCAACAGGCTCCGTGACTCTATCATCTCCCATTCTCAAACAGCTCCACTGGCTCCCCATCATTCAGAGGATACAACAACAACTTGCCACTTATGTAGCACCATCCATACCTGATAGCATCGTAGAGCACTTAACATTGTGGTGGTGGGGGGGAGGCGCAGTCTCAGCACATAAGCACAGTCGAAGAGGAAGCAGGACTTCAAAAGGGAGAGAGAGGGGGAAAAGTGGAGGGATTGAGGGAGAGTGTTCCGGAGTTTTGAGCATTGTGGCTGAATGTATCGAGGGTGTGAGGGACAACCAGGAAGCTGGTGCCTGTTGAGCGGAGATGTAGAGTGATGGATTGGGGAGTGAGGATGACGGAGAGGTAGGGAGGTGCCAGGGAGTGAGGATTTTGAAGTCAATCTTTTTGGTAATGGGGAATCAATGGAGCCTGGCTAGAACTGGTGAGATGTGGGTACGCAGTTTGGTTCGGGCCCGGGAGGTTGAGAGGTTTAGAATCACAGCTGTGAAAATGTTAATGGGAGGAGTATGGTTTCCGTCTTGTCTATGTTCAGCTACAGGAAGTTTAGACTTATCTAGGCCTCTATGTCTGCCAGACAAGCTAATAGAACCTTGATAGACCTGGAATCGCTACTGGAAGAGGTGAAGTAGATTTGTGTGTTATTCGCATGCATGTGGAAGTTTATCCCGTGTCTGCAGATAACATCACCTAGAGAGAACATGTAGATAAGGAAAAGAAGAGGGCCAAGGATGGAGCCCTGGGGTACCCCACAGGTGACCAGCCAAAAGAGGGAAGAGAAGCCATTTGCTGAGTTGAAATGGAGGCAGTTGGTTAAGTAGGACTCGAACCATGCGATTGTGCTCCCACTAAGATAGATGAGGGAGGAGAGCCGGTGGAGGAGGATGCAAAGTCGACTCTATTGAATGCGGCAGAGAGATTCAAGAGGACGAGGAGGCAGAGGAAGCCCTGGTCATGGATAGAGAGAATGTTGTTTGTGACTTTGACAAGTGCTGTCTCTGTGCTGTGGGCAGGCTGACTGCAAGGGATCAAGGAGGGAATGGAGGGAGAGCTGTGAACACAGTTAACCTGCAGCGATGCATTCCAGGACCTTGGCAAGGGTAGGTTGGATATGGGACTGTACTGAGAGAGATTAGAGGGATCGAGTGTGTTTTTTTTGAAAAGGGCTGTGATGAATGTGATTTTCAGACTGAGTGGAACAGAGCCTGAGGAAAGGGACTGGTTGGCCACAGTTCAAAGAGATATACAGATATAAGGAGATCTTGTTCCTCACCTTCAAAGTCTCCACAGCCTTGCTCCTTCCTACCTCCATGACCTCCTGATCCCCTACCAACCTGTCTGCTCCCGCTGCTCAGCGGGTTCCAACCTGCTTCACGTCCCCCGCCTTGCCTGCCCCACCATTGGCGGGTAGGCCATCAGCGTCTCTGCCACCCCCTTTGGAACTCCATTCAACAATCTCTCCATCTTACCCTTGCCTCCTTCAGGACACATCTCAAACCTCTCCTCTTCAACCGTTCCTTTGTTCTCCCTCCTAGCCATACCCGCCCCATCCTCCAACTTTCCTGATCCCAACCACCAGCTCAGATAGGGATCCTTGACTGTCCAGCGCCTTGGGATATCCTCCTGACCTGAAGGATGTGATACAAATGCAATTTGTTGTTGTTACGGCCGGAGAAGAAGAATACATTTGGGTGTCATCTAGTTACTTGTGGAATTTGCCCCATGTCTGCAGATGCCATCCCTGAGAGGGAGCACGTAAATCAGAAAGAGTATGAAGGGAGGGGAGAGGAAAAATCTTTTGTGGAGATGAAATGATGTCAGTGGGTCAACCAAAACAACAAACATCCCAAATTTTGTTTTACAACACATTTCTGTAAAATTAATCCCATTCACAAATCAAAATCCTGTCGTCACAAACATTCCTGTTGTTTGCACAACTGTTAGTCCAAGTTAGAAGTTTTGAAATATCATTGTGGGGGAAGTGGGAATGGGGGAAGGAAAGTGCAGGATGGAGTGACGCAGAGAGGATGTGGTTGAGACGCTTAAAGTTTCAGTCTTTAAATTGCTTTTGTTCATGGCTTGTCTGTGACATTTTTGATAGAAAAATAAAACAATGGTTTTCATGACAAACATCCAGCCTCACTTATCTTGCCATCTCGTTTGCTGATGATTTAATTTCATATTCATCAATTTCCTTCAGATCGCATGCTTACAATGTACTGTTGAGTCACCAAACCTTGATCTCCTTGTGCCTCTTGATGGGGACACCGATAATCCTTGTTACTTTCAATTCCTCAAAGGCAGTTTCTTCATGCCTCATACACTCCTATCCGGCCTTAATCCTCTTCAGCTCTTGACATTCTTGGCCTCACTATCTCCTCCAATCTCAAATGGAATTCTTACATCTGTTCCACTTTTAAAGCAGCATCCAAGAAGTTTAGTGCCAAATATTTAGTTTTCCCGCAACAACTCTTAACACACCATTAAAAATCAAGCTAGTATCAGACCTGTTCCAATATCAGCAGTAGGTTTTTCCAGCACTGTATCCCTGTGAAAAAAAGGGTTTATCACTAAAAAGGGTGATGCTTCCTTCACTTCTGACCTTCATTTTCTTATTCCTTTCAGACGTCTCATTGGCGCAATAAACTGCAATATCGAATGTAAGGATTATTATTATTGCATCATAATCTATGTAGGTATTTGCCAAGAAAATACTTTTATTGTTAAATGGGACCTCGGTTATAACGTATATTCTAAAAGAAGGCACCTGACATTGGAGGTTTTCTGGCATTTTAGTAGTATTATAATTGCTATAACTGTATTATGGGATTTGTCTGAATCAGATTGTATGAACTGAAAAACAACAATAAAACAAATTGCATTTGTATAGCATAGGGTCCGTCGATATGGAAATTTTCGATTAAATATATCGATGGGCTCATATCGAGATATACCAAAATATTTATATTTTCGGGTTTTTCGTACTGCGCATGCGCGCGCGGTGCGCGCATTCGGAGTGCGCGCGTGATCCGGGTGCGCGCGCATACCGGGTGCACACGCATTCAGGGCCTATCTCTTCAGGAGATAAATATCTTTCTCACTTTGTGTCTTTCACTCTCTCCATCTCTGTGTTTTTCTGTCTGTGTGTCTCTGTGTCTCTCTCCCTCTCTCCTCTCTCACATCCCCCCCATCTCTATCTATCTGTATATTATCACATCCACCCCGTCTCTCCCACCCCCACCCCCACCGCCATCCCTCTCTCGCACCCCCCACCCCCGTCGTCTCTCTCCCCCACCACCCCCCCAGCCGTCTCTTTCTCCCTCCCCACCCCGCCGTCTCTCTCTCCTTCACCCCACCAGCCGTCTCTCTCCCTCCTCCAGCCGTCTCTCTCACCCTCCCCCCAGCCGTCTCTCTCCCCCTCTCCTCCCCCCCACAGCCGTCTCTCTCCCCCTCTCCTCCCCCCCCCCCCCAGCCATCTCTCTCCCCCTCTCCTCCCCCCCCCCAGCCATCTCTCTCCCTCTCCCCCCAGCCGTCTCTCTCCCCCTCTCCCCCCAGCCATCTCCCTCCCCCTTTCCCCCCAGCCATCTCTCCCCCTCCCCCCAGCCGTCTCTCTCCCCCTCACCCCCCCCCAGTCGTTTCTCCACACCCCCCACCCCCACCATACCTGTATATTGTATTCGAGGACTATGAATACACTATGAATGGCGGCTTTGCACCTCGGTCTGTGCATTGTGTATAGAGATGAGCATTCTGGGTCTTGTGTGCTCGCATCCCGATTTTTTACCTCGATATATAGATTTTTCGATATCGATATTTTTGAAATGTCTATATCGGCATATCGATATGAAAATTATATAGGGTTTTAGCGATATATCGATATATCGCCGGACCCTAGTATAGCACCTTTCACGTTGGGAGGATGTCCCAAGATGCTGGAAATAATAAGAAATTTGAAAGCACAGGGAGTACAGAATTTTCTGTAGCTGCAGTCTACAGGTTATTGTGTTTTCTTATAAGAAAAGTTATATAATAATAATTCGACGTCTCAAAGCACTTCACAGAATATACTGTGAAATTAATTGACTGTATATTTTGTGGGAGAAACAAGCAGTGTCCAACAAAGTCATGGATTGGTTGACCAAATTATTATTATTTTATGTATTATTTATTTGTTTATTTTTAAATGGGTTATTACTCCCTGAAAGCAATTCGCCAATCGATCAACAACCGGTTTCTATGTCCTCCCAGGTAAACAAAAGGCATGTGGAGCAAGGAAATCGACCCAAGTTCTCGCCATGCCCCGGAATCAAATTCAGGTCCTTTCACTTACAGTTATCATTCTTACTGTTAAGATTAGGAGTTGATAGAATTAAACAGGGTGACTAGTTCTTTGTTACAACAAGCCTGCTTTCTCAAAGATTTCAATAATGTGCTTGTTTACAAGGTATGATTATTCCCTTGTTAACTAAACCAAACAGAACAGGCAACTCACTCAATTCAATTCAAACCTATTCTCTCTCTCTCTCTAAAATAGGATACTCACTCACTTTAATTAATCCCAATCCATTGTGAGTTAACTCTACTGTTCTCCCAAATGTGTATGATTCGGAGATGGTGGATCGAAACGGAATCAAGAAGTTCGCAAATACAGGCACAATGTATCTTACACCCCCACCACCCCACTGAAAAATATAGAATGACAATAGAATGTTTTGAATTTTGTTTGCCAACTGGGTATCTGACGTGAACAGAAACCCTCAGCATGCTTAAGAGTATCCAATCAGATGAAGAGTTTCATACATGCACTTGGATTTCCCTGTGTCTGGAATGGAAATATGAATTCTTGCTCCTGAAGGATGCACCCTGCTTTCCTAATTCCAGAGAGTACTTGGTGCAGTCTGGAAAGAGCCAACGTGGTTTTCAGAATGTGTGTTGGGATACTGCTGGAGTTTAACCACAGTTTGCCACAATCTAGTAAACTACCTGCAGCTTGTCCAGCGAGGACCACTTTACACATTAGGGCTTTGATTTATATGGGTTAATAGGAGCTGATTAGGAAGAATCTCTGTCCCCAGGATGATAGATTGACAATTCTGACTCAATACAAACCATCCCTCCCAGCCCTGCTGATGAGATAGGCTAGATAATAAGAATAATATGAATAATAAGAATAATAATCCTTGCCTTTGATATTGTGCCTTTCATGTCTTTTAAACCACAACAAAATTACATTTATAGAGCTTTTGCACGTCGGGAAGATGTCTCAAGGCACTGAACAGTCAGGGTTCGGGAGTACGGGTTACCCGAGTAAGGGGGAGGGGCGGGGTAGGGGTGAGGAGTGGCAGAGAGGTGGGAGGGCAGCTGAAGGCATGGTCGAAAAGGAGGGTCTTGGGACTGGCCTTGAAGGAGGCACGAGAGGAAGTGAGGCAGAGGGATTGTGAGATGGAGTTCCAGAGTGTGGGGCAGAGAAGCTGAAAACTTGGCCACTGAAGGTAGGGCGGGTTGGGAACATTGAGCAGATGGGGGCCTGCTGAACGGATGGAGTGGGCAGGTTGTTAGGAAGTCAACAGCTCAGAGAGGTAGGAGGGGCAAGGCAAAGGATGGCCTTGAAAGTGAGGACGAGGATCTTGAATTCTATCCTCTGGCAGATGGGGAGCCAATGGAGCTGGGCGAGAGTTGTAGTGATGGGGTCACGGAGCTTGGTGCGGGAGAGGATACGAGCTACAGAGTTTTGGATGATCTGCAGCTTGTGAATGAAAGAGTTGGGAAGGCCGATGAGGAGGGAGTTTCCGTAGTTAAGCCTAGATGTGACAAATGCATGGATGAGGGTTTCGGCTGCCTGAGAGGTGCAGTGCCGGAGTCTGGCAATGTTGCGGAGGTGGTGGAAGGCAGTGCTGGTCATGGTGCGGCTGTGGGAGAGAAAGGACATTTCACAATCAACAAGGTTCCTAGATGTCTCAAAGCGCTTCACAGCATATACTGTAAAGTGAATTGATTGTATTTTGTGGGTGAAACACAGCAGTCAATTGCGCACAGCAGTCATGGATTTTTTTTTGAGGGATTATTATTAGACTTGTGGAGTAAGGAAACTTACCCAAGGTTTCATTCTGCCTGGAATTAAACCCAGGTCTCCTGCTTGTAAGGCAAGTGCTCTAACTACTGAGTTGCAGGACTCCCTGTCTGTCATCAGCAATGCCCAGCAGCAATTTAAACCTGCCTGGCTCAGGAATCAGAATACCACAACAAACACAGAAGATTGACTTGATTCCGAAATTCTACTGCAAAGTTTATCATCCCACTTACCTCCTCCCCCAAGGACGATATCGTTGGGTGCAGCCCGGCCGAGTGTTAAGTGAAGCTCCTTGCCCCTCACACCAACAATAGGGCAAAATTCCTTTCTTTCCTAATTTTGGCCAAGTTGTAGATATGAGTTAGCATTGGCAGATGCATTGACTCTGCGTGGATTGTTTGGTGCATTTCTGACATTCCTACTCCTCAACAAAACAACTTGAAGTTTTGAAAAGAGGGGAAAAAAATGGCCAATTGGGACTTGTTGTAGTTTTTAAAGGTGAATAAGAAGTTGTGCTCAATCCTGCAAACTGGAAAGGGTGCATTGAAGTCCAGGTCAGGCCCTGTGTCTCACACAGATTTTTTTTTTAAAAAATGTTTTTTTTTAAAGAGATTTTTAACTGCTTATTTATGATGTGGTGAATGGCCTGTTTAACTGTCAACAGACTGTGTGGTCGTTGATTCTCTCCTACACCGTACACTGTTGCCAAAATGCCAGCAGCGACTTAAAAGCGTGCCAAAAGGATCCAAGAATAATGGTTCATGCATTATAACCCTACATAGTGCACAGCATTGCACACAATTATTTATATTGCCAGCCATAGGACTGATGCTGAAAAGGAATCAAACTTTTAGTCTATAGCGAAATTGCTGGATATTGTTCTCCAGATCTTGGCTGAAATATTATTAACTGCAACATTTGCACTATTTCTGGGCAAGCAGTGGTCTCAGGGTGATTCCACATCCACTTTTCACAGAGCAATATTACATCAATGCTAACCTGTAAAGCAAAGTCAGAGACCATGGAGTTTAAATTACAGAATAGTTTTCAAAACATTTGTGGGCCAATTCCCAAACATCTGGGAGATAAATTTAAATAGAGCCAACTTTGTTGGTATGAGAGAGGATTTAGCCAAGATCAACTGGAAATTAGACTTAAGGATTTGATGATAGAACAGCAAAGGCAGACATTCAAGGAGATAGTGCAAAATTCCCAATGAGCACGTATTCCTTTGAGAAATAAGAATGCCATGGGAAAGGTGGTCCAACCGTGGCTAATTAGAGCAGTTAGGGAAAGTATAAAGTTAAAAGAAGAAATCTATAAAACAGCTAAGGTGAGTAGTAAACCTGAGGATTGGGAGAACTTTAGGGATCAACAAAGGATAACCAAAAAATTGATCAAGAGGGAGAAAATAGAATATGAGGGCAAACTAGCGAGGAACATAAAGACAGACTGCAACAGTTTCTACAAATATATAAACAGGAAAAGGCTATCAAGGGTGAATGTGGGTCCGTTACATGCAGAGACAGGGGGAATTATAATAGGGGACAAAGACATGGCAGAGTCATTAAACAAGTACTTTGTTACTGTCAGTAAAAACCTACCAAGAATAGAGGGGAACCAAGAAGACAATGTTAGCGAGCAACTTAGGGAGATTAATATTAGTAAATAAATGGTTTTAGGTAAATTGTTGGGTCTTAAAACCGATAAATCCCCTGGACCTGATGGCCTGCATCCTAGAGTTTTAAAGGAGGTGGCTATTGAGATAGTGGATGGCTTGTCTATAATCTTCCCAAATTCTCTGGATACTGGAAAAGTCCCCATTTAATGGAAGATTGCAAATGTAACTCCACTATTTAAGAAGGGTGGGAGAGAAAACATGGGGAACTATAGACCAGTTAGTCTGATATCAATGGTAGGGAAAAATCTTGAGTCCTTAATTAAAGACATTGTTATGGGATACCTGGAAGACCATAACAAGATTTGGCAGAGTCAGCATGGCTTTACAAAAGGGAAGTCATGCTTAACCAATCCTTCAGAGTTTTTTGAGAATGTATCTAGCATGTTGGATAGGGGGGAACCAGTAGATGTGGTATATTTAGATTTTAAGAAGACATTGGATTAAAATGACTAATTTCATAGAATCATAGAATTTTATAGCACAAAAGGAGACCATTTGGCCCATTGTGTCTGTGTCGGCTCTTTGAAAAGAGCTATTCAAAGTCAATTCCAATCCCCAACTCTCTCTCCGTAACCCCGCAAACTTGTCCTCCCAAAATAACCATCCACCTTTCTTTGAAAAGTAGTTCTTGAATCAGCCTCCACAATCCTTTCAAGCAATGCATTCCAGATTCGAACATAAAAAGTTGCATAAACTTTTTTCTCCTCGCCTCCCCTCTGCTTCTTTTAGAAACTATTTTAAATCTGTGACCTTGAGTCACTGACACACTCACCAGTGGAAACAGTTTTTCCCTATGGATTCCCCCTCATGATTTTGAAAACCTTTATTTGGCCTCCTCATAACCTTCTCTGCTCCAATGAGAATAATCCTAGCTTCTCCAGCCTTTCCTCATAATTGCTATACAAGTGTAATTTTATTATTGTTGTTGTTGTTCACCACAACTCTCTGCTTTCTGTCTCCCAGCCAGTTCTGGATCTGTGCTGCCACTGTCACTTTAATACCGTAGGCTTCCATTTTCCTTACACGTCTCTTATGTGACTCTTTGTCAAATGCCTTTTGAAAGTCCATATAAACTACATCAACTGCACCACCTTCATCCACCCTCTCTGTTTACCTCATCAAAAAACTCTATCAGTTTGTTAGACAAGATTTGCCTTTAACAAATCCATGCTGGCTGTTTTTTATTAACCCATATTTTTCGAAGTGAGGATTTATTTTGTCCTGGATTATAGTCTCTAGAAGTCTCCCCACTATAGATATTAGGCTAACCGACCTGTAGTTCCCGTTTGTCCTTCTAACCCTTTTTGTACAGGAGAGTAACATTAGGAACCTTCTAGTCCTCTGGCCCCACCCATATGTCCAAAGAAGATTGAAAGATTGTGGCAAGAGCCTCTGTTATTTGCATTAAATTTATTATTGTTTTTTTTGAGGGATTGTTATCAGGCTTGGGCAGTAAGGAAACTTACCCAAAGTTTCACCCTGCCTGGAACTGAACCCAGGTTTCTTGCTTGCGAGGCGAGTGCTCTAACCGCTGAGCTATAGGACTCCAAATTGTAAATTACTAATTTGTTTCTTCATTTCCTGCTATTATTGGAACCTGAGTCTAACATTTAGCAAAAATCTGACGGTGCTGCTGAAGAGTTCGAAATGACACAAATAATGGGTTAACATTTGGGTCCATCTTATTTAATGCTGTCTTAAACCCTAGAAGTGTGTGCAACCCTGATTACTTGGCAGCATGCCATAGTTTCCAGTGATAGTGCTTACCACCATTGGTCCATCTATGTAGTTAAGTGATGGATGGTCTATTTCTATTCTGTGTTGGGCATCTTATGAACACAGTTGAGAGGGAGGCTTGGTTGGTATGAAAGGAATGCTAGTGTGGTTTGTGTAAGATAAAGCTTTGGCTGTAACCTTTGAACTCAGGCTAAGGATTACCTTTATGGTTTGCAAGCTGTATTGTTTTTTTTGGCAGCTTCCTCCGTTTCATCTCCAGCAGCGGTTTGCTGGCAAGCGAATTGATCCACCGTTTCTCAATGTTAAGATAAATCTCTCATACTCTGAGTCAGATTTGGCAATGCAATCCCATTACCTCATGAAATGGCACAAGTTATACTATCACAGGAAACATGATAGAATAGAATACCTGTAGCATGATTTCAGTAAGGTCGTGGTGATGTCCCATCGGTTGTTAAACACAATTGATCCAGTATCTTTGATAGGCATCTATACCATAAGATGGTATTTTGCTACACCTGTTGTAAGCAGGTCAAAGAAAGGTTTTCTTTCTTGAAAAATGACGACTCCCCTTTGGCAGTGATCAATCAAAATGCTCCCATTTGTCTTTGCAGCATCCAAATATTGTGTCACTGTTTTTTGGTCAGCCAAGTTTCTAACTCACATAGAAACCTATCGTCAAATTTCCCTAACCAAACTACTGAGGGTTCCACAATGGTAGGATTTGCATTTATCTGGCATGGAGGCATACTCTCTCCCCAGAAGGAGGTATTCCTGGGAATCTAATCCCAGAGTTTGAATGCAAATTGGCAAAGGGTTATCAAAGTTAGTGCACTTTGGGGTCTGCAGGATTTTAACCTGCTGAAATCACACTGCTTGCCATAAAATACCAAATGAATATTACAGACATAATAATAATCATAATCTTTGCATTTGATATATAATAATCCTTGCATTTTGATATACTTCTTTTCATGTCTTCTAGACATCTCAAAGCGCTTCACAGGATATACTGTAAATTGAATTGACTATATTTGTGGGTGAAACGCGGCAGCCAATTTCACACAGCAGTGTCCCACAAATAGTCATGGATTGAAATGACCAATTTTGGGGGGGAGGGATTAATATTAGGCATGTGGAGTAAGGAAAGTTGCCCGGCCAGGAATTGAACCCAGGTCTCACTACAGACATTTTGAAGGATGAAAGGGAGAGGGCAAGGTGGAGGGACTGGGAGGGAGTTCCAGAGCATGGGGACAGAGAGACTGTAGGACAACCTGACAATGGTGGGACGGGTATGGCAGAGGACGTGAAGGAGGCTGGTCATGTAGGGGTTTAGAAGGGTCATGGAGGAGCAAGGAAACGGAAGCTTTTGAAGATGAGAACTAGAAGCATTAACTGTATCTTCTGAGTGATGGGGAGCCAGTGGGGCCGGGCGAGGATAGGATTGATGGGGTCACAGAGCGTGGTGTGGAAGAGGATATAGGCTGCAGAGTTCTGGATGATTTGCTGCCTGTGGAGGGAGGAGTTGAGGAGGCCTACACACAGGGAGTGTGTAATCGAGCCTGGATGTGATGAACGCATGGTTGAGGGTCTTGGTGGCCTGAGGTGAGAGAGTATGGAGAAGCTGGGCGATACCTCTGTTAAATGTAGGAACACCTACAATATAATGATAATGATAATAATAATAATAATAATATTAATTAAAAAAATAATAAAGCCGACACAGCAGTGTCCCATGAACCATCGTGGGTTGAAATAACACAGTCATAGGTTGAAATAACTCAGTTCTGGGTTTATTATGTTTTGAGGGATTATTATCAGATGTATGGAGTAAAGAAACTTGCCCAAAGTTTCGCTCTGTCTGGAATTGAACTCAGGTCTCTCGCTTGCAAGATGTGTACTCTAACTATTGAGCTACAAGACTCCACAATACAGTATATAGTAAGTGTAAGAGGGATGAAAAATGCATTGTGTGAAGTAATAATTTTAACACTGACCAAATTTGTGGTCAAACCAGTTTGACAATTAATAACTGTTCATGGGATGAATCCCCCTCCATTTCAACATATTGGCTGGGACTAAATGGTTTGGCAGCTGTTACTGAGAAGTGGCCATCATTTTGGTTGGCAGATTTTAGTGCCATTTCACAGAATATTGTTAACTTCTTTTTCATCTTTGTTTTCATTTCAAGATACAACCGCTTTCTCTTGGATTTTCCAGATGATTAAAAAATGTGTATGAATCCAAATTTTCCAAACCCTCGCAATATTGAAAACTTCTGGTAAGTATTAACAGAAGTACTGACTATTCAGGAGACACAAATACAGTTTTTATAGCAGTTATGAGGTCCCGTCTACCTGCCCATGTGGATTTTAAAGATCCCATCGCAATATTCAAAATGAGAAAGGGGTTTATCCTGGTGTCCTGACTGCTTATGGAACATTGCTGTAAGCAAATTGACTGCTGTATTCACCCACTAAATTCACACAGTCGTACCACAATACAGTATATCCTGTGAAGGGCTTTAAGACATCTGGCTGATGTGATAAGGCTGATATCAAATAACAAGGATTATTATTATATTATTATACATTTTTAAAAACGGAAAGCTTCTGTGATCTGTAACTCTTCAATGGTTAGTATGGAGCAATCGTATTATGTGCTGAAATATTCAATGACCTTATTGCCAAGAGTCAGCTTTTGTGAAAACAATTCATCCAAATCTAATTCCATCAAATAAAAATGTGTGTCTCATTATCTGTGTGTGGACCTTTATAAATATCTCTGCTTTTTATTACCTACACTCAAAGATTCATCAACTTACCAGAACTTATTCTAATTTCACTGCTAAAAGACTTGCTGTCTCATATGTACAATGTAATAAGTAGCAATAATTAGCATTAAACAGTCTACCTTAATTTACGAGACTTTGACCCAGAGATGTAGACTCATTGAATAAACAGAATAATTCTGCTGTAAAGCTGCTCTGTACATTTTTTACTTGTATGAAAAACGCATCAAAACTGTGGTGCTTTGTGAATTATGAGTATCATCTGTTGAAGGTCGCTGATGTTCAATGTAATTTCACAAGGGTAGAAACATCTGTAATTTCAATATAACCTGAAAAAATATATTCTCATTTGCTTTATTTACCAGAAAAATAGACAGTTCATGAACCTTTATTCAAGAATGTATAATTCAGCAGATCAAAGATATAGTGCTCTGCAAATGCAATACAGTACTGTTCCAGTCTGTCTCTTATCCTTCTGTTATACTTGTTTACCTATGTTACATTTAAATGTTCAAATAGCATTTGACCCAGGGGTGTAGCAAAGATTCACATTAATTAGTCATTGACCTCATTGCTTTTTGTGCAAATTGGTCTGTGCAAATGACTGTTGTGTTTGCCTACAAACAAGTTACTACATATGACCGTAATTACCTGTGAAGCACTTTTGAGATAGTGATAAGTGATAATTTTGTAAAATCTAAGCTTCCTTTTTACCAATTGAACTTTTTTTAACAGCAAGTGCTTCTGCACCATAAGTCAACAGTATAAGGGGAGAAACAATCAACGGAAGGATTATAATTAACCTTGTGAGTGGAGATGTTCACATTACTTCATTGCTCACTATTGACATGTTGTATTCATAGCACGTTTTTTAACATTACATTTAAACAAAGGCATGATACATTTTTACAGCTGTTCTAAGATAAGGTAATTAGAAGGAACTGCTCGCCAATGTCAGGTAAACAAGAGCAGTGGAAAGAGGACTGTTTGACAATTTTGTCGCTCCCTACCACGAATCTCCAGCCCAATTATTTTGCTCTTGCTTTCTGCACTTCCAACTCTCTCTGTTTTACTGTTGGTGATCATGGTGACCTTACCTACTATGCCACTACCAATCGTCTCTCCCAAATACTTTCACCTTCTTCTGCTATTTTATTCCTTTTTTTCATGCCCTCCATTCCACCTTCAGTGGCTTTCAGCCATTATGCCCCGAAAGTCTGAAACACTCTTCATCTATCCCTCTAACCTTCTTCATCTTCAAGTCACACTTGAAGACCTTCCTATTCAACTATGTCTACTGTCACAAAGCCAATCAGGAACCTCGGCATCATGTTCGATCAAAAACTTTCCTTCCTCCCCCACATCCGCGCCTTGACCGGCACCGCCTATTTCCATCTGCGCAACATTGCCAGGCTCCGTAATTATCTTACCCCCCGCGCTGCCGAAACACTCGTGCATGCATACATCACCTCACGGCTGGACTACGGAAATTCTCTCCTAGTCGGCCTCCCCAGTTCCTCCATTCATAGGCTGCAGGCCATCCAAAACTCTGCAGCCCGTGTACTATCCCGCACCCGCCTCCGCGACCACATAACCCCCACCCTCGCCCGTCTCCACTGGCTCCCCATCCTCCATAGGATCGTGTTCAAGATCCTCGTCCTCACCTTCAAGGCCTTACACGGCCTTGCCCCATCCTACTTAACCGATCTACTCTCCCCCTACACGCCCACCCAGACCCTCTGTTCAACAGGACTTGGCCTGCTCCAAGCCCCCCGCCCGAACCGCCCCACCATCAGAGGCCGGGCCTTCAGTTTCTCCGCTCCCACCCTATGGAATGCCATCCCTCAATCCCTCCGTTTCGTCTCTTCCCTTTCCTCTTTCAAGGCCGGTTTGAAGACTTTCCTCTTCGAACGTGCCTTTTGTTCCACCCCGAACTCTTTTACCTCCCCTTCGTGTTTCACCCCTTCCCAAACACTCCCCTCCCAGCTCGGGTCACACGCCTCCTGTTCAGCGCCTTGGGACGTCCTCCCGACGTGAAAGGCGCTCTATAAATGTAAATTGTTGTTGTTATTGTTATCATCTCTCCACCATCTCTGTTTGTATGATTTCCACCAACTGTGTGAAACACTTTGAAATAGTAATCCTACTTGAAAGATACTACATAAGAGCTAGTTATCATTTTAGCATTTCCCCACATAAGTGGCAATGGATGAGAGTTAACAGTTATGAATGAATTACAGTGACCTTACAACTGGAGTCATTTGTCCATGCCTTTATCACTTCTAGGCTCGACTACGGGAACTCTCTCCTCGTCGGCCTCCCCAGCTCCTCCCTTCACAGGTTGTAGATCATTCAGAACTCTGCAGCTCATGTACTCTCCCATACCAGGCTTCGCGACCACATCACTCCCACCCTTGCCCATCTCCACTGGCTCCCCATCACTCAGAGGATCGAATTCAAGATCCTTGTTCTCACTTTCAAGGCCATTTAAGGCCTTGCCCCGCCTATCTCTTTGACCTACTGTCTCCCTATCAGCCTGCTCGCACCCTCCATTCAGCAGACTCAGGCCTGCTCTGAGTCGACTGCCCTAACCACCCAACCATCAGCGGCTGGGCTTTCAGCCTCTCTGCTCCCACACTGTGCAACTCCATCCCACAGCCCCTCTGCCTCACTTCCTCCCTTTCCTCCTTCAAGGCTGGCCTCTTCGACTGCGCCTTCGGCTGCCCCACTAACTCTTCCTCCTCTCCCACTTTCCTTCCTCTTCCCCCTACTTTGACCCTCCCCCACCCCCCACCCCTCCCCCTGTCAGATCCTGACCAGACTATTCAGCGCTTTGAGACGTCCTCCCGACGTGAAAGGCGCTATATAAGTGCAATTTTGTTGTTGTTGTTGAGGCCGGAGCCAGCCAAGCGGAGGCAGTGGGTAGTGTTGGGGTAAGCAGGTCAGATAGGTAGGGAGGTTTTGATGGTATGAAGGTATTTGAAAACTTGTCAGAGGATCTTGAAATCGATCCATTCAATAAATGTGAGCTAGTGGAGCCTGGTGAGTACTGGTATGATAGGTGTACAGAATTTTATGCAGGTGAGTTTCTGGCTGGCAGATACTCACGATCAAGAAGAGACAGACTAGTCAGATCTTTAATTATCCTATTAATTCTTGTTTTAGTTCTCAAGGGAGATTCATCATAGTATTGTGGTATTTCTGGTATACTTCCAAGTACAGGAATATCTGTCAAAAAGGCTAACTTGGAAATTCTTGGAAGTTGAAGGATTTTTCCCATTCTATGCAAGCTCCCGATACCCAAAATTACAAATCGTTCTGGCAACTCTTAAGATTCAAATCCTGGCTCTCCATTTTGTGCTATATTCCCTTGCCACAGAAAGGAAAGTATCAGGAAGGAAACATTCCTTCCTGATACTTCAGGAAGAGAATACAGCCAGGTATGAATGCATAGAAGCACAAGATAATTCTTTAAAAAAGGATACGGACGGGCAGACTAACAAAACAAAATGTACAAAGAAGAAGGAGAAATAAGGTGGGGGGGTGGGGGGCGTGGGGGTGGGGGGGTGAGTGGTGGAGCTAAGGGGGAGAAACAAAATGGCAGAGAAACCAATGGAAAAAATAAAACTATTCTATAAAACCATTCTGACTAAACTCACACAGAATAGGGAGCTAGAGGCAGAAACCACAGCATGAAGCAACACATAACAGAATGTTATGCGTAGCATTCTAACAATTTTTCAATCCTTGCGTAATACAGTATTTAATTTCCTGCTATGAATTAAAGCTTAGTGAAGCAATAACTTAATTGAAGTACAATTTCTGATGCGTTTCTATAGGTCTTTGCTGATCCATGACACTGCTGGGTGAATCACCCAGGCTCAAAGAAGAGCAATGGAGGAAATATGAAAGGAATTTGGTGTTTTATATTTATTATGTGGTATTTCCAAATGTTTTAATGTCTTCAGTCTCATTTTCTCTTCCTTAGCAGATCTATTCCTGCTCCTGGTTCTCCTGCTCTTGTTAGGGTACAGATATGGGAGCTCGTTGCTCTCCATTATCCCTGCTCAAGTGACCAATATAATAATAAATACTCCTGCTATTTGATATAATATCCTTACAGTTTTTATATAGCCACTTATCAGTTAATTCACTTTACCATATATTCTGTGAAGCGCTTTGAGATGTCTAGAAAATGCAAAAAGCGCAATATAAAAAGCGCTATATTACAGCGCCTTGGCACTTGCTCCTGACGTGAAAGGTGCTTTGCAAGTGTAATTTTGTTGTTGTTATAAAATGTAAGGATTATTATTATTACAACAACAACAACTTCGATTTATATAGTGCCCTCCATGCCGGACGGCATCTCAGAGCACTTCACAATAGCGGATCCCGGGACCGAGCCAGGGGCAGGGGCAGAAAGGTGACCAAAAGCGCGGTCGAAGAGAAAGGTCTTCAGCTGGGACCTGAAGCTGGGAAGAGAGGGGGGAGGTGAAGGGAGTGAGGAAGGGAGTTCTTGAGCCTTGGGGCCTAGTGGCTGAAGGCACGGCCGCCGAGGGTGGAGCGGAGGTTCAGGGGACGTGGAGGAGGCTAGACCCAGAGGAGCGAAGGCAGTGGGTGCTGATTTGGGGTGAGAGGAGATCAGAGAGATACGGGGGTGCAGAGGACTGGAGGGATTTGAAAACAAGGGTGAGGATCTTGAAGTCGATCCTCTCTAGGATAGGGAGCCAGTGAAGTCTGGCAACGACTGGGGTAATGGGGGAGTGAAGCTTGGAGCGGGTGGTGGCGGGGAGACCGCCGAAGAGGGCGTTGCAATAGTCCAGCCGAGAAGTGACAAAGGCATGCACCAAGATGTCAGCGGCTTTTGGGGTGAGGTATTGCCGGAGACGAGTGATCCGTCGGAGGTGGTAGAAGGCAGTTCTGGTAACGGACTGGATGTGGGGAGGAAGGACAGTTGGGGGTCGAAACTGACACCTAGGTTGTGCACAGGTTCAGAGAGTTTTAGGGGCAGGTCGGGAACATGGAGGAGTTGAGAGCCGTGTGAATGGAGACATATTACTTCTGCATCATTGAGATATTGTATCTCAAAGCATTTCACGTAACATACCATAAGATGTAGTGGTTGTGTATTTTGTGGGTGAACACAGCAGCCAATTTATACACAGCAATGCCTACGTTAAGCCATGTTATGAATAACCAATTTTTTACCGAGGAGATTGTTGGTTAGAACAGCAGAAGAAATTCCCTTCTCTTTCGAATAGTGCCTAAGGATCTTTAATGTCCTGAACAGAGAGGTTGGACCTCGTTTCAATGTCTCATTCAAAGGATAGCAATTATGACAATTCAGCACACCTCCAGCACTGCATTGGCATGTCAGTACAGACTATGTGGGTTCCAAGTCCTAGCATGGAGTCATGACTAGTTCAATTGGTAGCATTTTATGAGTCAGTAGGTTATGGGTTCAACCCCATAACCTACATATCAGGAGTTGAACTCACATTCCAGGCTACTCCACTATAGTGCTGGGGTGTGCTACCTTGTTGGAGGTAATGTAGTTTCCATGAGGAATTAAATTGAGGTCCGGTTCCATTGTTAAAGATCCCATGGCAATATTTGAGGAAAAGTATTTCTTCCAGTGTACTGGCTAACAATGCCCTTGGCAGAATTGGTCATTAATTTCATAGATGTTTGTAGGACATTGGTTGCCACTTTTGCCTACACAACACAAAGCCACTACACATGACAGTAAAGTCCTGCGGAATGTTTTGAGATGTGAAAGGCGCTATACGTGTAATTCTGTTGTTGTTGTTGTTGTTGTCTTGGCAACATGATAAGGTATTACATCAAATGAAAGGATTATTAATAATATGTTGGTATCTAATGCTCCTCAAGTGCTTCGAGTTAACAGTTAGCATTTTGTTACAGCTTCTCCTTTGTTATAGCATAAGAAATATTCTGTTTTTGATACAAAGTTATAAAAGTTATCTACTACTCCATTTTATAGATAAAGTCGTATAATTCCTAACTGCATATATTTTAAAAGATTAACAAAATAAATATCACTGATGTGTTAAAGGTCTACTAAGCACACTATTTGATTTACATTTTAAATGTCATGAATGAATGTAACACGGCCTTTCGCAATTAATTATTTATACTGATGCACTAAAAAGGGTCGAATTCACTGCCGTACAGTTCTCCTAGATTACCAGTCAAATCAAATTATTTTCTTGTAAGTGTTTCGTGATTTGTTGATAGTCTGTAAAAACTCGGCACTGCACTAGGCAACAGGGTCAATGATCACACAATAATCATTCTTGTGTCTAACAGAGAATTGCGATGGTAACCATGTTTTTGACTTCCGACAATCACACGTCTTTGTTTCATGTTCTTTGATGTTCCTGGTGACAATTGAGAGTAGCTCATGAATAATCGCTGCGCAGAGGTGTTGCTTACAGATACCATGAAGAGACAGGAGATCTTTGGAGGAGTAATGTGTATTTTCTTTATCTATGATCGCACAGGATTATCTAGTAGTGTTATTTGAAGCAGTAGATGTCAGCAGATTCATATTACCTGATTTAGATTAGTCAAATAGCCTTGACTTTGAATTTTGCATGCGCAGTTGACACTGTACAATTCTGGGATAGAGTGTTCACTGCCTATCACCATTTTGTTACAAATACAGTGAGCCAATAAACTAGTTAGTATATGTGAATGGGATTTTACACATCATTTGACTTAACTCACTCTAGTGAATAATGTTCAGTAATAGGACACCTTTATACTCATAGTATGAATGAAGAAAAATAAAGCAATTGTAAACAACTGTCTACCAAACTATTTATCTGATCAATTTACAAACCATGGAAAATAATCTGAAAGGATGATTATGGTATCAGTTAATTTGAAAATGAATAGACAGTTTACCTTCAACTATATTCCCTGTTTCTGAAGCTGTTTAGAGTGAGCTTGAGTTTTAAATAATAATCTTTAATATTTTATATAACAGTTAGAATGGCTCTAATAGCTTCACAATGTTTCTGTGCAATTTGTGCCATGCCTCACAAACAACAACAACAAAATTATATCTGTGTAGTGCCTTTCCAAGGCACTGGACAGTCAGTGTTTCGGACACAAGATGGGATCGGGAAAGGTGGAGAGAAGGCGGGGGGTGGGTGGGGTGGGGTGGGCAATGGGGGTGATCGCTGGCATGGTCAAAGAGGAGGGTCTTGAGGTGGGACTTGAAGGAGGCGAAGAAGTAGGTGAAATTGGGATGAAATTCCAAAAGTTGGGGGCAGAGTGACTGAAGGCTCATCAGTCACTGATGGTCGGGTGAGCGAAGCCTGAGGGGTGAGGTAATGGTGAGTGGTGCAGTGTTGCAGAGGTGAAGGAAGGCAGAGCGGATCATGGCATGGGGGAGAAAAGATGTGGGGGGAAAAGACAGTTGAAGATAGACCAAGACACTTGGATTCCTGACTGGCTTGGAGAGGTGGAGTGTCCATCTGTGAAGGTTGATGCTGCCAGTGCTGAAGTGCAGAGGTACTGGTGCGAGCCAATCAGGAGGGCCTTGGTCTTATTGACAGTGAACTGTAGAAAATTAGCTCTCGTCCAGTACTTGATGTCCTGGAATCAAGGGTGGAGTAAAACAGAAAGAGTTGGGTGTCGTCCGCATACATATGATGTTGCCTAGTGGCTAAAAGTGCAATCTACCCACATGAAGGGTATTATATAAATGCTAGTTGTTGTTGCTGCTGACTCTGAGGCTCCCCTTGTAAAAAAGTACCATGGTACTTTTTTGACAAGGGTCAAAGTCCCAATGTGGGGCTTGAAACCTTAACCTTCTGACTCAGAGGTGAGAATGCTACCAATTGAGCCAAGATGATTGATACTATGCACAGTATATAGATTTAAGAATACAAATCTCAGATTATTTTGTCATTCAAAAAGATCGAATTTCTTCTGGAACGAAAATGCGAAATACAAATTTCTTCTGGATATATGTGTGAGAATGCTTTTTGCAGTAGAATTATCACTTCACATACCACATCCGTCCCTCCCCACTCACCATAAATGTGCCTTTGTTAATAAATACCAAGAGGGAAAAACATACTTTATGACGTATGTCATATATTTACTTTTTTTTTAAACACAGACTTTTTTTGTCAGACCCATATTCTTGGCAACGATTTTACATATTTCTAGGTAAAAAACAACGTTTTACTTTAAAAATAGTCACTCAGTGAAGATAAACCTGTGGCCTAGCTATGTATGAACTTGAGTTTGAATTCCTAGAGCTGGGTAGGTTCACAGATCATGTCACTGAAGTGTTTGAAAATATTGAAGCAAATTAATAAGCTAGTTAAGGGATGATCCTACTCTCTGGCAGAGGGATCCAAGATAATGGGACAAGGTCTTAAAATTAATAATAAAAATCATAGTAATAAAAATCATAGTAATAATCCTTGCCTTTGGTATACTACCTTTCACATAGGGATGATGTCCCAAAGTGCTTCACGGGATTTACTGTGAAGTGGAGTTATGGTGTACAGTATTTGTTGGCCAAAATTAGAGTTAAGTCACCTAAATGTGAGATCAGAGAAAATGTCTTCACACAAAAGATTGTTAGAATATGGACCAACAGACCATATAACAACAGCAACAGTCTCACCACCAATAACAAATTGTATTTCTGTAGTGTCCTTCATGTACACCCTGGAACCATGGTACCATAATAATTTACAATACATAAGAAAGCCATTTATCCCATTGCATTTGTGTCCTCTCTTTAAAGAGCAATCTTTTCAATTTGATTTAAATGCCTTTCCTCATATCCCTGTAGTTTACTCTTCTTTAGATATCTATCTAGTTCCTTTTTGAAAGTCATTATGGATTCTGCCTCAACTACCATTCCTAGGGTTACATATCCTAACTGCTCTGCATGTGAAACAAATCCTCCTAACCTTATTTAGGATACAGTATTTAAAAGGGAGCGAGATAGAAATCTGGAAACTAAGAGTTAAGGATATGGAGAAAAGATGGACAAATGGGATCAGTAGTTATGCTTAGAATGAATAAAATGGACAAGACTTGAGGGAATGAATGATCAGCTACCGTTTCTACGTCCTTAAAGCTAAATTACTCTTGTACCGATCATTCATCCCAAACAATCAACAAAACGTATTCTTGACATGGTGTCTGCACCACCCCTTCAATTGTGGTCCAGGATAAAACCATTCTTCTTGTCAAGCTTGTTTTGTCAGTTTATTAAATCATAGCACATTCGATTATCCCATTTTCACAATTTTTCTCTGTATCCTTTCATACACTAAGCTAAGGTAGCAGCCTATCTTAGTTAGTAGATAACCAAGGTCCTGTCAGCCTGTTCAGGTGGATGTTCCATTGCACTATTCAAAAAATATTGGGAATTTCTTCTGGTGTCCTGGCCAACAATCCATCAATTAAAATTGGTTATTCACTTCATGGCTATTTGTGGGGCTTTGCTGTGCACAAAATAGTTGCCACCTTTACCTACAAGATGCACAGTCACTCCAGTTTGCTTAAAATTGTGTAAAACCCTTTGAAAAAAAGTCCTCTTGATTTGAAAGAAACTAAATTAAAAGCAATTTTAAAAGTTATTTGAATATGATTTGGTTACTAATTTCTGTATAAAATATAAGTGGTGATTATTGATCTCAGATGCATTAGGCACAATAAGTATTGATTCCGAGGCCAGGGAAAGGACACGAGGACACGATGTCTCTCATCAGGTAGCCTCATAACGCTGCTCAATGTTTTACTTAAGATCAGGACAGTTTGCAGCTAAAAAGGTTAAAGCATACAGAGGATGAGACATTTTCGCTGTTTTCCAGTCACCACTGGATGTTATCCTTAAGTCCCCTGAGCGAGGCAGCTCTCATCTTGCACTATCTGATACGAAACAGCACAGAGGGTGTTTATTTACTAGATCCCAAGGATAAGAAAGCCTGGATCACATAACGGGCTTGACATGAATTGTGTGTGGTGTGGCCTTTTTCTTTAGTACCTCAGCAGCCCCTAAATCCTACTCCACTTCCTATTGCTGGCTGACAAGAAACAGACGGTTTCATTCGTAGCACTGAGCGACAGCAGATGTAATGAGCTGCTGAAGCTCATTCCCCAGGCTCTTATCTTCTGCTTTGGAGCTGGTTATTATTACATTTAATTTTATACCACTCAAAACGGTACACATCTCTTAACCTTATATTAGTGGGTGACTTACACAGAAGCTCTAATCTACTTAAAGTCACTTTATGCGCTATATTGTGGAGTCCTGTAGCTCAGTGGTTAGAGTGCTCGCCTTACAAGCGAGAGAACTGGGTTCAATTCCAGGAAGGCGAAACCTTGGGCAAGTTTCCTTACTCCACACTGATAATAATCCCTGAAGAAAAAGAACAATAATAAATCGGTCATTTAATCCATGACCATTTGTAGGACACTGCTATGTGCAATTGGCCGCCACATTTCACCAACAAATATACAGTCAATTCACTTTACATTACATTCTGTGAAGTTTGAGCAGTCTAGAAGACATGAAAAATGTATATCAAATGCAAGGATTATTATTATTATTTCCTTTCCGCAATACTATGAATGCTTGACCTGGTCAAAACATACAATTTCAGGAGTAATGTAAGCCTACACAAAACTAACAGTTACGCAGACATTTTTCTAAGTAGATGGTGAAATTAGACCATGTGAGTGGGGGTTGAAACAGGTGTGCGTCAATCTGAACCAGGGGAACTCTGCTCTGAAGTATCCAAAAGTAAATATCCAGAGAGTTCTCACAGATTGACTAGAAACACTTGGAAGTACCTTAAGCTGTAACTATTTGTAACTTCCTGTTGCCAATAAATAATTTTAATTTTAGTTAAGGGTAACTGGTAATTGCAATGCAAGAATGCTGGACAGCCAGCAAGGAGATCAAAGCCATTAAAACCCACACTCACCTAAACCTAAAGCCTGAGCTCAGTGTCTCCCTTGGGAACTCACTTCCCAGTTTGCTCTGATTAATTAGAGCAGAAGCTAGGGGAAAAAAATCTGTGAAGCGATCCCTTGTCATCTTGTTGAAAGAGGGAATATCACTGTCAGTACCTTTTCTTTAAATAGTTATTATGAATATGATCCTTGTTTATTTTTCTCTTTTTTTTCAGACAATAGTTTTTATTTAAACTTGGAAAGTTGATGCCAACAAGTGAGGTGGAAGAAAAGAAACAAATTTATTTTTCATATCACTTTATATCAAGACAACTCAGACTACTTCATGGTGTAGAGTAGTGACTATTTTTTGTACAGAAATACAGCAGTCATTTTGCACACAAGGTTTCACAAACGGCCAAGAGGCAAATGAACAATTAATTTGGTGGATGTCTCAAAGTAATTGACAAGGATGGAGTGGAAACCTGAGAAAAATCAGAAAGAAGAGGTGGTATAGGAGGGAGGTGATCAAAAGCATGTTTTTTTTAGAAGAATTTTGAAAACTGGAGCTCCAGAGGGCAGAACATAATGCCTAATAATAATAATTATAAATATTTGCATTGCTGTCAATGACGGAGCAGAAGGGTTGAGGGATATTCAGCAAGCCAAAGTTTGTGGTAGCTCAGTAGTTAGAGCACTCACCTTTCAAGCGAAAGAACTTGGGTTTGATTCCCGAGCAGGGCAAAATGTTGGGCAGGTTTCCTTACTGCACATACTGCGTGTTTTGCCTACAAAATATGCAGTCAATTCACTTTACAGTATATTCTGTGAAGCACTTTGAGATGTCTCAAAGACATAATAAGGCACTATATCAAATGCAAGGATTATTATTATTATTGAATGGGTGGGAGAGTGGGGCTGAAAGAGCTTGCAAGTAAATTGTAGGATTTGAAAGTCAAATATAATTTTTTTAAGTCAATTCACTTGGGCCAGGGAGTCAGTGAGGTCTGCCCATGGCAGTGTTGATGGTCACTTAAATCCTAATGTAGGAGAAGATATGAATTCCGGATTGTTAGCCAGAAAACTGGAAGAAATTTGCATCTCTTTTCAAATAATAGTGTGGGATCTTTTACATCATCCTGAAAAACAGAGTAGTTTAGCATTTCCTCTGAAGGCAGCTATTACAAAGTGCTTTCTCCCCCAGTAGTACAGTGGAGTGTCATCTTAAACTATGAGTTCAAGTCTTGCTTGTAACCCAAAGACCAAAATGCTACTAATGAGCCAAAATGATCAAGATATTAGAATCAGGTTATAGTTTACTTGAATTAGTGAGGAAAAGGACTGAACTTCAGAATCCAGTCACAAATAATCTGTTCATATAGATCTCATGTAGATTTCTTTAATGAGTTAGCACAAGTAAATAACCATTTCATTTTAATACCCAATTTAATATGTTGAAGATTAAATTAGGATCAATAAAAGGTTTCACTGATGTAATTGCAATTTTTTTCTGGTTAAAGTGATGGGAATTCGAAAGTACTTAACATGTACTCAGAGCCACTTCAGACACTCAAGTTACTAAACCATTGGTGATGATTATGTGCAATATAATATCAGGTTTTCAATCAAAATATTTCTAATCTTGTAACAGAGATATACATGTACAAATGAGAATGTTTGCACACAATTTGTGAAGTTTCTTATGAGATTGAATGAATCTACCACAAGAAGCATACTGTCAAGGACCGCATATTTCACCCCAATTATTTATTTCTACTGAGCCATAAACTGCTCAAACTTTCACTTAAAAATGCATTCAATCTCGCTTTTTATTTTGGTCAGTCATGTATCTGATACATGTAGAAACTGATCACCATGTTTAAGAGTATCCAAACTCCAGTAGCTCAGTGGTTAGAGTACTCGACTTACAAGTGTGAGACCTGTGTTCGAATCCAGGCAGATCAGGGTGAATCTTTGGGCAAGTTTCCACATGCCTAATAATAATCCCTCAAATAAAACAAGAATAAATTGATCATTTCTATGCACGACTGTTTGTGGGATACTGCTGTGCACAATTGGCTGCTGTGTTTCCCCTCCACAAATATACAGTCAATTCACTTTACGGTGTATTCTGTGAAGCACTATGATACATCTAGAAGACATGAAAAGCACTATATCAAATGCAAGGATTATTATTATATTATTATAAACCAAACTGAGAATTCCATGCATCCCACCTGCACATGGAAATCCCAGAGATAGGTTGTTGGAATGGAATGCACTCTCTCCTTGGAGGGACCCATTCTATTTGCTTAATTCCAGGAAATATTAGGTGCACATTGGCAAGAGCCAAGGCTTGAGGACCCCAGAGTGTGTGTTTGGATACTGCTGGAAGTCTAAGTGCATACCTTGCCATTGATATCACTGTTTGGCAAGTTTTCCTGCAGCTTGTCCAGCTAGAACCATCCCACCCATTAAAGCTTTGGTTTGCTGGGCTAACAGGAGCTGAGTGGGATGACTCTCTGCTCCGAGTGAAGGGTCCTTTATTCAATCTTGCTGAGGAGTTTGATCTTGTCTTGAGTGTAAGTGATATTAGTCTAGGTAAATCCTTTATGGTAAATCCTGTGAAGCACTTTGGGACATCTCGAACATGTGATGAGGCACTAAGTCAAAGACATGGCTTTTTATTATTGTTACTAACAGTTTGTCACTCAAATAAGCAGGAAAAACCAATAAATTATTCGTGAAACAAATTTAACATTCTTCCTGATCATCATTTTTATTTATTTCCAAGTTCCACTTTTTTTTTCCCCTTTTCTTTCTTCCCTTCATTTTCTTCTTTTTTGTCTTCCCCATTTTTAACTTCACTCATTGTTTCGAGGAAGTTGATGTATTGCTTTACAAACACTTCGCTGCATTGTGTAACATTTAAGTACAGTACTGTACTGTGCTTATTTCCAGATCATTGTCCCATTTTGTGATTGTGTTACCAATCTTAGTTTCCATCTGCCTTGTGATTCAGGTAAGGCCACCATTGTTTCAAAGAAATGTGGAATCTTTCTTTTGCTCAGCTGGTTGACTGATACGTGCAGGAACACAGCTCCATGCTTAACAGCATCAAAACCAAACTGAGAGTTCCATGTATTCCATCCACACATGGAAATTACCATGGATTTGAATGCAATGTACACTCTCTCCCTGGATGGTTGTATCCTGCTTCCCTAATTGCGAACTGTATTAGGTGCACAGTATTAGGGAACCCAGAGTGCGATGTATCTAACTATGATCACACATTTGTCTTGCAAGGTTAAAAGAAATGGGAAGAATCCCTACCTCCAGTGACTGAGCTTTCCCTTCAAGTCTCACTGATAAGTCAAGTTGGCCTGTCATCATCAGCAACAATCTTTCTTTTGGTTATCATGGCTTATATTCCCCTCCTACTACAAAGGTATGTCCCGTCCCCAAATTCAAATTGACTTCTCATCTTAGTGTTATTTATGGGACATTGGTATTGCAGATCAGCTGCCATGCTTGCCCTATCGATTTCATTTCGAATCATTAGGAGTTTTTCCCTGTGTCATGGCTATCAATCCCCTAGATAAAATTCAGCGTTCATTTTGATGTTGCATGTGCAGATTAGCTGCAATGTTCACCCACAAAATATGCAGTCACCCAACCCTTCCACTCGACAATCTCTGGAACTTCCCCCTTTGCCCTTCTGCCTCACCCTTTCAATCTGTTTTAAAATCCCAACTAAAATCTATGACTTTTGACTGTGCGTGCCTATGGTCTCCTTACTTGGTGAAAGATGCAGTTTTGCTCAACAATAATACTTGACATCACCTTGTCGAGGGGATCAATTCAGCATTAATCTTAAAGCTATTTGCAGGATGTCCTGGGTAGGGATTTGAGGAGAAGACAGCATAAATTAGGGTTTGTGATGAGTGAGTAAAATAAGAAGTTTAGAAGAACTTCTTCTCCCAGAGTGTTGCCAGATTGTGGAATGATTTGCCAAAAGTGGGTGTTAGAGGAGAATCGATTGGGGAATTAAAAAAAGGATTGGATAAACACACGCGGAGGGCGGGGAGAAATGGGATTACTGCGGAACCCTTCTTAGAGGAACAATGATTATAACAACAACAAATTGCATTTGTATAGTGCCTTTCATGTCGGTAGGATGTCCGAATAATAATAATAATCCTTACATTCGATATGTTTCTGGAACAAAAACCAACATGAGAAAAGTGGGCTGAATGACCTCCTACCATATCGAGAGTTCTATGATTTCATTAATATTTAAAACAAAGTGGAAGACAGCTATTCTAGCGGCTTCTGGAATGTTACTTGGTGAGAAACCATTAGAGACAGCCAATTCTCCAGAGTGAGTTAATTACGTTCTTCAGTAAACAATCGGATGAGCTGTTGAGGTAAACCCTTCTGTTACCCCTGCCTGTCCGCTATTAGAGATAATGGCAACTCAGGATGTATTTGTGAATTAGTCTTGCTTTAAAGGCTTGGGAAAACAGATAAATAAAGGACTGACAGCTACATGTTGGCTGGCTGCTAAAACAGAAAACTAAATGGTCATTCCTAAATTGATAGGGGAGTGACTTCAACCTACTTTTTATAATAGGTCAATTGGTTTAACCCTTGGTCTGACTAGGTCTATCAGTGTACATCAGCTGAGATAGTTGGTGGGAGCTGTCAATCCTTTCAGCTACCAGAAACTGCCATTGCACTTAGTGACTTTCAATTGAGCTGGTAAAAAGTTTCCAGTCATTTTATGAATATCTGTGTCAATTTGCTTCAGGTGGAAGCATGCCTGCCCATGAATCTGAGGCATGTGAGTTCAATGGTACGATTTTTAACTAATATTTTGGGCAGACTCTCCAATGCATTGTCAAAGGTGCTGCTCTTCAGATGAGACATTAAATTGAGATCCCTTGGAGAATTCATGCATGGTACTTCTTGAAAAGAGAAGGGAGTTTGTCCTGGCCAACAATCACCCAGATAAAATTGATCATTCATAACTTGCTTCATGGCTGTTTGTGGAATATTGCTGCGGGCAAATTGGATGCTGCGTTTACCTAAACATCGATAGTCATCACACTTTACAGTAAAAGCCTGGGAAGCGTTTTGAGATAGTTCACCGATGTGGAAAGTTGCTGTGTCAAATGTGACAATTGCTATCATCTTTTATCCACGGAGAACGAAGAGTTCTAATGGATGATGTTCGCAGAAAGATTTGTGAGCAGTGATTCCTACAGGTTGCCAGATGTTATTTCTCTTGAACGCCACTTGGATGTGCATGTCGGTTTCGACTTTCGGATTGTTGTCATACGAGACTCCTGGCCCCTGACAGGAGACCGGCATCCAAGCACAGAACTAGTTCCGCTACATGCAAAAAATCTCGCAAACATCGTAAATTAGGCCCGAATGGTGAGCGGTTCATGCCGTTTCGCAACAAAAGTTCAAATTCTTAACTTTGTTTAAAGAACGTTTGGGCATTCACTAAGAAAATACAGCCAAACAAACAAAGTAACATTTTGAGGCAGGAGTACACAATTGATCCATCCAATTTTACCACAAACTTCCTTGGATGTAGCTATCTCTTAATCTAGCAACCCTGTATCTTTATAATTGACATGTCAATTGCAGCACAGTACAATGTAGTAGTAATATTCCTTGTCTCTGATAGAGTGCCTCTACCAACAAAACTTCAATGAGTTTTCAGTGAATTTCTGCCAAGTGGAGAAATTATATATTTTGAGGGAAATGCAGTAATCAATTGATGCACAGCAAAGTCTACAAACATACGTTGAAGTGAATGATCAGCTTGATTGATTGCATAGAATTCCATAGAATCTACAGCATGCTCTTGTAAAAAAGTACCATGGTAATGGTGGTAGTACCATGGTAGTACCACCATAACCATGGTACTACCACCATTACCATGGTACTTTTTTTTTACAAGGATGGAAACATGTCACTTGGTCCAACTAGGCCATGCCAGTGTTTATACTCCTTCATTCTCCTCTTTTCCCTCATGTGTGCATCTGGATGGCACTGTGAGAAACTCTGTTTTTCAAGTATCACTGGATCTTTAACTGGACCTCAGTCAACCAGCCAACCATCTCATCTGTGAATGATGGCAAGTCTAATAATGCAGAGCTTGTCCATCACTGCATTGAATTGTTAGCCTTGGTTTCATACTTTCTGAAAGTCAATTGTAGCCCTAACCGGAAAGCACATTGTGAAGGTTATGTTTAAGTCTGTGTGTATCTCATAAGTTCTTCCCTTTGGTTACCCTATAATCGAACAGCATTTTACTTCAGTTTTACAGTTGATGCTGAATTAACTATTTGATGCAAATTTTGTTCAATTGCACTCATTTTCACTCAATCCAGGGACCCTCAGCTTTCCCTTTTTCTTGCAAAATTATTTGTGTGATTTATTTGCATGTGCACAATTTTGGTGCAGTTTATGTAGTGAGGTGGAGAGGTGAGATCTGTTTTGGTCAGCTAGGTGTCTGACACACATAGAAACCCAGCACTGTGCTTAAAATTATCTGAACCAGACAGGGTTCCATACATGGCCCTTACACATGGTAATGGAATGCACACTTTCTACCCAGAGGGTTGCACTCTGATTAGTTCATTCTGAAACATATCAGCTATGGGTTGGCAAGAGCCAAGTCTTAGGAACCGCAAAATGTGAGTTGATGTGCTGCTGGTGTGTAACCACTGCCTAGAAGCTTCAAGTGCTTGTCCAACTAGGGCTACCCTACACTTTAGGACTTTGCCTTGCAGTGTAAAGAGAAATGAGAAGAATCAAAGAGAGGTGAAGAAGTGGGAGAGCAAGGAATGGGACCTAAAGATAGGTGGAGGGAGCAAGAGTGATAGGGAGAGAGAGACAGATGAAAACCAAATAGAAATGTAGAGTGGATTGAGTGTAAGAGAGAGAGAGAGAAATGCAAACTAAAGAGAGGCAGACATTGATATATAGAGATAGAGTGAGACAGGGACAATGCCTACTTCCTAATCTTTCAAAGATCTCCCATTCGCAGCCTAATTTTCCTCTGACTAGTTGTCACAATGTGAGACCACCACAGAAGCTGGGGTGGTGGTATGTGAAGAAATCATATCTCTCGGAGCAGACCTGGTGATTGATCTTACTCCCACGATAAAATATGTGATTTAATGTATGTTATTCCTCATAGTTAGCATAAGTGTAATTCCTTGTATGGAGAATATTGGCTGGAATCTGGGAAACACCCAGGGTCTACCATACTGGTAAGTGTCAAAAAGGAAAGAAAATAAACTTTGACAGATTAAAGAGCACATACTAGCACTTCACCTTCCCCTTATCAGATGGATTAATGTGGCATTACCATTCACTCTGACAGCTGTGCTGCAACGAAGGTAACAAAAAGCTCAACACACTTGCTTCAGTATAAGAAGATAAAGCACAGCAATGTTTATTTCCCTTGTCATTAATTTGAAACAAATAGCCTCTTGTAGTTTGGGAATGCCTTCCACAAACTACAGTTTGGGATCAAATAGGAAACCTGCAATCCACTGAAATAGGAAAATCCTAATGAGCTTTTGAAGATCTATATAAACAGGAAGAAATGGGCAAGAGAATGAAAAACCCTTTTCCATCAGAAAGCCATCTTATCATAGTGCTTAGTTTTCAACAGTGCGTAAACTAGCTGCAGCCCTATCTATTAATCAGCACTGACAAAACAGAGCAAGCCTTTCTGATTTTACATTATGTTTTGTATGTAGTTAACTGCTTGTTTCTGCTAGAAGAGGCATATTTAAAAAAAATTAATGGTAAAGTAAAAACAGTGCAGTAGCATGTATATTTAAACGGAAAGTTCTGCTTTGTCAGGAGATTGTGGAGTCCTGTAGCTCAGTGGTTAGAGCACATGCAAATAAATTTGGTCATTTCAATTCACGACTGTTTGTGGATCAATGCTGTACACAATTGGTGCAATTGGAGAGATATATACTGTTCTCCTAATTACAGAGCCTTACACGTTGGCAAGAGGCAAAACTTGGGGATCCTACAGTGTGCATTGGACTATTGCTGAAGTTTTAGTTAACTGGAAGCACATAGTTTGTCGTACAGTATTTTGGAAAACTTTTCTCCCAATGTGAACAGCGCTCTACCTAAGGATTATTACTTTGTAATCAAAAAACATTAACAGGTGCTTATTGCTGTCAGCTTCCCCACCACACCTGCGTTTGGCACAATCATATACTTTTTTGTGCCCTGGAGCTTTAATATGTTTTATGTAAAAATAGCAAAACCACAAAGTGCGCAGCCTTGTGTTTGAAAAATATTTGATCTTTCATTTGAAAAATAACTCTTGGCCCTTAGAGAGATGCAAACTTTTTTTTCTTCAGGTGATTGCTTAGCTGGATGTATCTACTCTGTTGACAAAATTGAGACTTTGGCACAAGTATCTGTGTGGTGAAAATAGCAGCAACATGCTACCATGAGATTTCTCATGGAGTACATATATGATTGATAAAAGCTCATAGAATTACTGCAATGCTTGAATCTATGTAATAATAATCCTTGCATTTGATATAGCACTTTATCGTGTCTGAAGGCTTAATGGAATATACTGTTAAGTGAATTAACCGTATATTTTGTGGGTGAAACATGACAGCCAAATGCGAACAGCAGAGTTCCACAAACCAAAGTGACCAAATTATTATCATTATTTTATTTATTTTTAAAGGGATTATTAATCCTAGAGATGCAATCGACCAATCGACTAACAACCAGGTTCCTACTTACTGCTAGGTAAATAGAGATGTTTGGAGCAAGGAAGCTTGTCCAACAGTTGGAGAGTTGGTTTTGTGAAGTCTAAACATCCATTTCAGATGAACATTAAAGATGCCATAATATTATTTGTAAATTTAAGAATTTCCCACGATTCTGCACCAGCTTAATTTTTAAGACAAAATCGTCTTACAACAACAACCAAATTAGACTTGTATAGCGCCTTTCACATCAGGAGGACGTCCCAAGGCACTGGATAGTCATTGTTTCAGACCCAATCTAGGGACGGGAGGGGAGGGAAAGGGGGATTAGGAGTTGTCGATGGGGTCACAGAGCTTGGACCGGTAGAGGACATGGACCACAAAGTTCTGGATCATCTCATTCCTCCCACCTGTGGAGGGAGGAATTGGAAAGGCCGACAAGCAGGGCATTTGCATAGTCGAGTCGAGATGTATTGAAGGCATGAATGAGGGTTTTAGCAGCCTTGGGGGTAAGGTAGTGGCAAAGTTGGGCAATATTGCGCAGGTGAGGGAAGGCAGAGTGAGTCATTGCTTGGATGTGGGGGTGGAAAGACAGTTGAGGATCGAACAAGACACCTATGTTCCTGACTGGCTTGGTGAGGTTGAGTAGCAACCATGAAGGTTGATGCTGCCAGTGTCTGATGAAAGAAGGCGCTGGCGCTAGCCAATCAGTAGGGCTTCTGTCTTGTTGACATTCAACTGTAGAAAGTTGGCTCTCATCCAGGACTTGATGTCTGACAGACAGTCCGTCAAGATAGTAGTAGTCCTGGAGTCGAGGGTGGAGGCAGAGAGATAGAGTTTGGTGTCATCCGCATACATGTGGAAGTTAACCCGATGTCTGCGGATGATGTCACTAAGTGGGAGCATATAGATGCTGAAAAATATGGGGCCAAGGACAGAGCCCTAGGGGACGCCACAGTTGACAGTGCGGGGACTGGAAGAGAAGCTGTTGGTGGCAACAAAGTGGAGAGGTAAGAGTTGAACCAGGCGAGGGCAGGTCCATGAGGATTGAGCTGGGAGGAGAGGGCGGTGTAGGAGGATGGAATGATCAACAGTGTCAAAGGCAGCAGAGAGGTCAAGGAGAACAAGGAGGCAAAGAGAACCCTGATCACAGATGTTTAGAATGTCGTTGGAGACTTTGAGTAGGGCTGTCTCTGTGCTATGGGCAATGTGGAAGCCAGATTGAAGGGGCTTGAGGAGGGAGTGGCGAGAGAGAAAGGAGCGAAGCTGGGAATCACTAACTCGTTCCAGGGCCTTGGAGAGGAATGGGAGGTTGAAGATGGGGCGATAGCTGGAAAGTAGTGATGGATCCAGAGAAGGTTTTTTCAAGACAGGGTTGTTGACAGCTGTTTTTAGAGGGGTGGTAACAGTGCTGGTGGATAGGGAGAGGTTGGTGACATCAGTTAGGAGGGGGTTAGGAGATGGGGCTGGAAGATGAGAGAGGTGGCGATGGGGTCAAGGGAGCAGTTGGTGGTTTTCACTTTACAGAAGAGAGCTGAGAGGGCGGGGCAGTGATAGGGTCGAAGGTATGTAATGGAGGGTGGGAGGAGGTGGATCCTGGGGGAGATGTAGTGGGGAGGTAGTGGAGGTCAGGGTAGAGGTGGCTGAATGGATACCCTTGATTTTTGATTTGAGGAAGTCCAGCATCTCCTCGCAGTTGAAGGATAGGATGGGTGAGGCATGGGAGGGTGGGCAGAGGAGATGGTTAGTGATGGAGAAAAGGAGCCTGGGGTTGTCCTTCACCTCCAAGATTAATTTGGAGTAATAGTCTTACAGACTACTTGACATTTTGAAACCCTACTGTCAGAGACAAACTCTCACATCAATATGCTCTGTGCTACACACTTGTTCTGCATGATTTTTGTTTGAAGAAGATTTGCTAAAATAATAAGAATTTTGCCCATAAAATAAACTGTCAATCTGCTTTATGATGCATTCTGTGAAGCACTTTGAGATGTCTCAATGATGTGATAACAGCAATAACAAATTACATTTGTATAGCATCCTTCAGGTTGAGAGGATGTCCCTATATTATTATAAGGTGCTATATCAAATGCAAGGATTATTATTACTAACCAGAAAATTATAATAATACATTCGTCATGCTTACTTTTAATACAGTGTCTCATCATGTTGGTGAAATGACTCAAAGCATTTAACAGGACTTGCTGGAAAGTACAATCCTGTGCATTTTTTGTAATTGATTGTATCAACCAATTTGTCAGCAATATCCTACAAACAGCTATGACCAATTTTATCAGGAGGATTGTTGGCCAGGACCAAAAGTTGAATCATTATTTCCTGGAAATCAATTAGTCTCAACTGGTAGCAAACTTACTCCTGGGTTTGAAGAGTGTAGGTTTGAGGTCCATTCCGGAGCCTGCACTCTAATGTCAATCTGGCTTATTTGATAGCACAATCCCAAATACATGTTAAATTTAGTTATCCATCTTGTTCTTGAATAGCTGAATTGTAACAGTCAGTACACTTCAAGTAACTCTTTGTGTGAATATTTGGATATTGTTTGACCAGATAAGCAGCTATATTAAATTGAAGTATTATTATTTTTTAAAAACCTTGTGTGACGGGTAGTATATAACAGATTTTAGGATCCAGTAAATTGCAGTTACAGAAATGTTGTGCAACTGATTTTGGCAGAAGAACTGCTGCCACCAAGTGGCATCATCTGGAATTCCTGTGCCATCTGCACTGCGATTAGACCACTCCAGTGAGACAGTTACAACTGATGTGACACACATAGACTCTCAGTCCCTAGAATCAAACACACAGCAAATGGAAGAGAATGGGGGTAACAATCCTGATTGTTCTAATGGACTCTCCATGTATTGCGAAGCTAGGAAAGGTTGCAACATCTAATAACAAAAATGAGAATGAAATTACATCCAGGTGCTAACCAAAGCCTGGTGTGGATACCATCCCCTTGCTTCAGCACCATGCTTAGATGCGGAGCTGCTGGTTTGATAGCAAATGGCATTTCAGTGCTGCTTGACCAGATGTTGTCTCAACTCAATCTAAGGTTAGCAATTATATTGAAAGCACTGATATTATTAGACCCAACCACTGTGTCACAATCAGTGGGGAGTGGGGGGGAGAGTAAATGGTTTTAGTTAGTTTTTGGTTGTAATAATCAGCAATCAATTAATTAGAACTCTTTTCAATTCACTACTCACAAGTGCCATTTTCTGTTTTTAAGGAACGCAGCACTTGCTTAAGAGTATCCAAATCAAGCTGAGAGTCCCATACATGCCACCCATACATGGAGATTCCTACATCTGGAATGTAATATGAAGAGCCACAGGTTGGAAAAGACCAAGGTTTGGAGTCCTCACAGTGTGAGTTGGAGCTCTGCTGGAATTTAACCAGCTAAAGCTGCATAGCTTGCCATTGAAAATACTTTCTGGCTAGCTTCCTGCTGCTTGTCCACACAACCACCCTTCCTGTTAGGGTTTTGGCTGGCAGAGTTAACAACAGTAACACCAACAACAAAATTACTTTTGTATAGCTCCTTTCATGTCGGGAGGATGTCCAAATGCGCTGGACAGACAGTATTCCAGATCTGAGATGGGGATAGTAGACAATGTGAGAATGTTTTCCCTGGTTGGAGAATCTAAAACTAGTGGTCATAGTCTCAAGATTAAGGGTTAGCCTTTTCGAAGAGATGAAGAAACATTTTTTCACTCAGAGGATAGTGAATTTATGGAATTCTCTACCCCAGAAGGCTGGATGCTCAGGCCTTGAACATATTCAAGACTAAGATTGATATATTTCTGATGGATAGAGGGATTAAAGGATGTGGGGATGGGTCAGGTAAATGGAATTAGGTTAGAAAAACAGCCATGATCTTATTAAATGCTGAGCAGGCTCGAGGGGCTGAATGCCCTACTCCTGCTCCTATTTCTTATGTTCTTATGATAGGGATTGGGGAGGATGCAGGGCAAGGAGTGAAGGAGGACCTTGAGGTGGTCTTGAAGGAGGTGAGGGATGGTGCAAGGCAAAGCCTGAGGGACTGTGGGATGGATGGATGCCTCCATAGGGTGGGGGCAGAATGGCTGAAGGCCTGCCTGCCCATGCTGGGGCATGCGAGGCAGGAAACTTGAAGCATGCCGGAGCCTGCCAAGCCGAGTGAGCGGGCAGGTTGGTAGGGAGTAGGAGATCACAGAAGTAGGGAGAGTGAGGCCAAGGAGGGCTTTGAAGGTGAACTGAGGAGGGTGAATCCATGCCACCACTGACTTATTTACCCTCCCAATTCCTACCACTAAGCCAGGCTGCCTAGCCTGACATCAGCAGTGACCTGGAGTATAGTGAACCTGTCTGATCACCATAGAGACTTGATTCTGATATTCTGTTGTCAATCATGTCACCTTGGAGCCCATTCAGGTTCAAGGAGAGACTGCTTTTATTTAACTTGCAGTGTCAACAAGAACTGAGGAGGAACAATCCTACTCTTGTCTGCCCCTCACTTTTCCCATACAAAGCATATATATTTTATATACAAGTATCCCGCCCCAACCGCGGCCTCGCCAACCACGAAACGCATGCATCCCTGGTTTGCTAAATGCAACAACCCTCTCAAACTGTGGTTTGCGGCCTCGCAATTTACATCTGCGGTTTAAATTTTCAAATTTCACTCCTCCAAACGCATTCATTCGCGTAGTGGTGTGTATTCATCCGCTCCGCGTTTCCCGCCTATCAGCATCTTTATTACCCCACGTGGTCTAGCTGCACTCGTGGATCTACAGGTGCGAACAGCTAGCGTTTAGCACAAGGACCCAGTCGCTCTTTTGCAATCATCCAGCGACAACGCATCTCTCTTAGGATTAAAGTAAATTTCACTGTGTCTTCCCCCCACCCCCCCTCCCCCACCTTCTCTTTCTCACCTTCTCTCTGACTCACCTTCTCTTCCCCCCACCCCCCCCCTCTCCCACCCCCTCCCCCACCCCCCCTTCTCTCTCACCTCTCTATTTCACCTTCTCCTCCCCCCACACACCCCTTCTTTCTTTCACCTTCTCTCTCTCTGTGACTCATCTTCTCTTTCCCCCTCCCCCCCTCTCTCTGTATCTGTCTGTATCAATCAGTCAGACAGCACCCTCAGCCCTCCGTGTCACACCACCACCACCCCCCACCCTCCGTGTCTCCCTCTCTCTCTTTCTGTGTAGAGAGAGTCAGTCAGACAGCCTCGCGGATTGCTGCAGATGCGCCCAAACTTACCCCCCCTCTCCCCATGTATGTTATAACTGTATGTTTTTTTTGTGTTTAGTTTTACTAAACGCAAACTTACTGTATCCCCATATTTCCCATAGGGCCCCGCATTTTCCAACCGCGATTTTTCCAACCACGAAGGTTTACAGGAACGTATCCCCCGCAGTTGGGGAGGGATATCTGTACTTTGATATGAACAGAATATTTCTAAAATACAATTGAATAATTTCTGAAACAGAATATTTCTGATTATATTGCTCTCTTCTTTGGGAAGGATAAACAAAGCCAAAGTTCTCCTCAACTGTAGAGTTGCTGACACCACCTTCTCCAGGTGGAGGCAAAGCCAGTGCTGTGGCTGCAGAGCTTGCATGAAGCATGCAAACATATTTCTCTTACTCAGCACAAGTTATCCATGTAAATGTATTCATGTCAAAAAATAGTTTGAGTTCCATTGCTGCTTATGTATTTTCAGTAACATCGGTCACTCGGTTGATATCAGGGTTCCTATTGTCTTTGCATCATAAATTTTGCTTGAAGTTTCAACACCTACATAGTATCACTTTACTGTTTCATCTTGGAAAAAACTCAAGAGATTTGTCTCTGCTTGATGTGTTACCTATGAACCTATGCACAAAAACCCCCATTGCTGATTAAACTACAGATATGAGAGAGAAAGCCATTGACTCGGGTATCATATGAACACTAGTGAATACATCTATCAGTTCTTCCTTTTGTCAATGTGGCTGGGGAAGAGATTGCTTATGACATTTTGTATACAAATCAGAAAATGTATTGTCCCCCTTACTTGGCAGCTGCAATATCATTGCAAATAATGTAAAGATCTTCAATAAACACCTCAACGTTTTCCACTCTCATTTCCTCTCCCACCTCACCACCCATTGAAATACCTGGATGGAATACACAGTGCATCAAATGAGTTCAAAGTCTTGCTGTGCTCTGATACTGTGGGCTTATGTTTCCAGCTCTTTAATGGTGTATTGTTAAAAACATGTTATTAGATATCTGATTTTTCAACTCCTATGGCATTACTCAGCATATACTTCCTTCACAGATTAACGTTTTGATAAAAACACATTTCTTTTACAAACATAGGAACATAGAAATGTTCTGCATTTCATGGAGGATCGTTCAGTGTCATTGCTACCTGTGTTTTTTTAAATGGCCCCTTTGCTTTACTCCTACTTTTCAGCTCTCTTTGGTGTTGTTCTGAGCTCTCATGGGAATACCAAGCGTCTGATTACTGTAAGAGTCCAAGGTCACAAGATCACAAGAAAGGTTCAGATGAAGAAGGCCCTTCAGCCCATTTGATCTCCGAATACCCACCCTACCATCTGTCCATTAAAGCATCAAGCTGTTTCTTTTATTTGACTTCAATGTCCTAGCCTCTACCACCCTTCTTGGGTAACCTGTTCCAGCTGTTAATTACAATGGTAATCTTTGCATTCGATATTTCACCATATTATGAAATGCCTTAAAGAGCTTTAGTTTTCTGTAAAGCGTAGCGAGAAGTGTAGTGACTGTTTATTGTAGGTGAATACAGTAGCTAATTTGTGCACTGCAATGTGCCACAATGTGTCAAGCCATGAAATGAATGACTTTTTTTGTGTCAGGATGTTAGCCAGATTACGGCAGCAACTGCTTTCTCTTTATCCTCTGCGTACATAAATGCTTATTGTCTGCCCTCAAATTGCTCTTCACAATCCTTCGATGTGTGTAGAGGTTACAATTCTGATCCTGTATGATAATAATGCTCACAAAATCCTCAGGATTTAATGAAGAGAATTCTGGGATTTGGGGATTGTATTAAAAAAAAGCAGCAAAGTCACTTTCTGTCCATCAATGCATTGTTTTCTCTCTCTTTTGTCTTCCCCCTCACACACAACCTCTCAGTAGTTTCTTTCTGTAAAGTTAATCCACTTTATAGTATATTCTGTGAAGTGCATTGAGATATCTTGCTGGTATGATAAGGCGCTACATCGAATACAAGGATTATTATTTCATTTGTTTCATTGATTCATTTTTCGATTTCTATCAGTGTCTCTCCTTTATGTAATTGTCTCTCATTCTCTCACTCTATATTTGACATCTTTCTTCCTCTTCCCCTATATGTGCCAATCACCCTCGTTCAGTTTCTCTGTGAATGTACGTATCTCTGTGACTCTGTACGTACCTCTTTCTCCCCCTTGTTTGTGCCACTCTCTGTCAGTGCTTCTGTATAATATTCCTCTTTTCTCTCTGAATATTATATACAGTACTAGAATATTAAGTTACATAGATTAGAAAAGTTGGGATTGTTCTCTTTAGAACGGAGAAGGTTGAGGGGAGATTTAATAGAGATGCTCAAAATAATGAGGAGCCTTATAACAACAACTTGCATTATAGTGCCCTTTCCCTCCACCTTCCTTGTCCCCGACCCCAGCTAGGCTCTGAGACAATGACTGTCCAGCGCATCGGGACATCCTTCTGACGTGAAAGGCGCTATACAAGTATAATTTTCTTGTGGTTGTTCATGCTGGATGGCGTCTCTGAGTGTTTTAGAGTAGACAGGGAGAAACTGTTTCCTCTGTTGGGTAAATTGGCAACCAGAGGACACTGATTCAAAATAATTGTCAAAAGAACCCGAGGGAGAATTAGAGACTTAGATAGATACTTCAAAGGGAAAACACTGAAGAGTTATGGAGTACCAGTGGGGGAGTGGGACTAGTTGGATAGTTCTTTCAAAGAACCGACACATGCACGATCGACCAAATGCCCTTCTTCTGTGCTGTAAGATTCGATGATTCTATACCATTTGTGTGAGTCTTTCTTTCTTTCTCAGTATCTCTATGTGCCATTGACATTTCGGCTGTGTCACTTTCTCTCTCTTCTTGTCCATAACTCTGCCCATCATTAACCCTCGCCCCACCAGCTGCCACCCACCCACCCACCTCATTGGCTTTGGTTGTCTCGGGCAGTCCCTTGATGTCAGTTACTTGGGACATCCATCAGGCATAAAGTGCACTATACAAATGTATTTGTGTTGTTGTTGTCAGACTGCTATGTTGCTGAAATAGGTGAGCAGGGAGATGAATCAGTGATGTGACTCAGAGAGACATTGCTGTACAACGCTGCATTCCCTGGGGCTTTTCCGAGGAAATATTTAGTACTTTGGATTCCGGCATCTGGGGCATTAAAATCCTGAAATCCTTGGATTCAGAAAAAGGAATCTGGGATTGCCATCCCTAAATCTGTGCTCTCTTTCAACTGCGTATTTTGCATAAGGACCTCAACATTTATTTAAATGGTTTATATTTTTAGTGTATAATTTATAGGTAAAAAATGGAAAAATGTATGCTCTCTACCTGTCTAGCTGCCAAGTCAGTCAAAGCCGTTTCATTTAATAGCAATGAGTTCACCCAAACACCACATTGTAAGGTGAGAAGAGTGGAAAATTGTAACGCACATGCTGTATTTATAATCTGTACCCACCAAGGTTGTACTTTATGATGATACTATATTAGTACCAGGATACGTTGTAAATATTGAACTCAGCTCATAAAATAACAGACAATGCATGCCACATGTTAAAACAAAATTTGCTGCAGTGCAATGGGATTTGGGTTTCAAAACCAATGAGTAGTAGATGGAGTGGAAGGAGTGCACATTCTGTTTAGTCACATTGCTATCACTAGAGTGGGATCAGCCCTCCCCAAATGTATCTGCAGTTCACCTTGTTAAGGAAAGCTGGGACGGGAAAGCCCTCAGTCTGAGGAGGACCACAACCAGCCTTCCTAGCAGAACTAACCCATGGTAACCCCTTGATGGCCCTGTACTAACTCATTGGTGGCACCTGCCCATTTCCAGTCCAAGAGACTGCTCGGTGGGGCATACTCACCTCAAATTGGCCAATGGATGCATCAGTCAAGCCAATGGGTCACTTATCTTAAAAGAGACCGACCTTTTAACTGAGGTTTATTCAGTCCCTTTCCCCCCACAAAATAATTTCTATTTGCTGCCTATGTCAGGGGTGAGCAATTTCTTCTGTGAAGAAGGAAAATTAGATGGGTATTCTTCATCTCCAAGTAAGACATAACCTGGCAACTGCAACAACTTGCATTTATTTAGTGCCCTTTGTGCGGGATAGCATTTCGGAGAGTGGCATTCATCATGGAGTGGGCTGTTCACTACTCTCTCAGACCAGAGGTGTGGGTAACACAAAATATAAGGAAAATGATACTAAGAATGTCTGTTAGGGGTGAAAAACATAGAAATGTTCAGAAAGATTGCAATTTGCAGTTTGCAAAATTATGACAAATATTCAGAAATTTTCTTTGTAAGCAATTACATTTCAAAAGTGAGATGCGGTAAGTAAAATAATGTTCCAAAGACAGCCAGGGAGTGAATTATCAATTTTTATCTGAGGGATTGTTGTTTAGGACACTGGGGAATGGAAAAAGGAAGAGAAACTGACTCCTCTTTTCAAGTAGTGCTGTGAAATCTTTAATGTCCACCTTAACAAGCAGATGTGACTTCAATGTCTCAACCAAAAGATGGCACCTCTAACAATCCAACACAACCCTAGCATTGGAGTGTCCACATCAATTAAATAGCTTTCAAATAGAGTTAATAATAATAATCACTGCGTTTGATATAGCACCCACAAATCAAAATGTCTCAATGTAATTCAAAGTAGTCTCTAACGGGTGTAGTGACTTTGTGTTTGTGTGCAAACATAGCAGCCAATTCATGAATAGCCATAAAGAGTCATAAAGCTAATTACCAATTTATTTGGAAGATTTGGGGCCAAGTCACCAGGAAAAAAACTCTCTTTTTGAATACTTTATTGCCAAGATATCTATGTACCAAAAGCTTAATTTATATTCTGTATACATGACAAAAGAAAGGAAAAAGCCGCATTTCATAGTATCTTAAAATGTCTCAAAGTACGTCACAGGTAATTACTGTCAAGTAAAGTATCTGTTTTTGGCAAACATGGCAAGTATTTGTGCCAGCAAGTTCGCACCAACTCTGAACATATGAATAACAGAATAATATTAATAATATAAATCATGAGATTGTTGGCTAGGGCACCGGAAGAAACTTCCAAATCTTAATAAATGTTTGAGTGGGTGAGAAGATAAATTGAGGTCTTATCTGTCTTTTCAGGTGGACGTTAAAGATCCCATGGCACTTATAAGAAAAATGGATTTTCTCCCAGAGCCCTGGTCAAATCCACCAGATAAAATTGGTCATTCAACTGATAGCACTCTCGCCTCTGAGTCTGAAGATTCTGGGTTGAATCCCCACACAGGGACTTTGAACTCACAAAGTCTAGGCTGAAACTGTTGATCTTGTAACATGCTTTGAGACATTTTGTGAACATGGTAAGGTGCAATGTCAAATGCAAGGATTAATATTATTCTGTGAGAATCTTTCTGACAATTCAGAACTTGTGGCTAATTGATCTAAAGCTCAGAGCTAACAAAGAATGCAATTTGATGTACACTTTACTGAACTATCATAAAATCAGATGGCATTAATATAATGTAGTCATGTGTAGTTGTTTTCAACATTATTCATATATGTTGATCTTTGAACATTAAAATGTGTGTGCCTAATTACATTCATCTTAAATTCAATCCCAATTTTATTTCATTGAATGCAAACATTCTAACAAAAGAGTCTAGTGGTGCATAGAATCAGAGGAATGGATAGATTTATAATAATAGTGATAAACCTTGTACAGTATTTGATATAGTGCTAAATCATATTGAAAGTTCTGAAAGTACCTTGCAGAATTGGTTGCAATGTGTAGTGACAATGTATTTAAATTATGACTATGTATCCTCACTCTAGTGTTTAAATCCCTCCACTCCTCAGCACCCCACTACCTCTCCAACCTCCTCTCTCCTCACAATAGCTCCCGCTGCCGCCGCTCTGCTGGGTCCGGTCTGTTCCATGTCCCCAAATGCTCCGTTCCACCATTGGCAGCAGTGCTTTCAGCCACTATGCCCTGAAACTTTGGAACTCCCTCCCTTAACCCCTTCACCTCATCCCCTCCTTTTCCATCTTCAAGTCTCGCCTGTAGACTTTTCGATTGGGCTTACAGTCACCTTCCCCCTCCCACTGGCTTGGCCTCGGCTCTGCCAATGTTAAGTGTTTCGAGATGCCACCCGGCGTGGAGGGCTCTATATAAATTCAAGTTGTTGTTTTGTTACTGCTGTAGTTGTAAGCCAAAAGCAGCAACCAATTTGCACACAGCAAAAAGCCACAAACAGCCAACAAGTGAATAACCAATTTTACCTGGAGGATTTGCCCAGGATACGGGCAGAAACTGACAATTTTGAATTGTGTCATGAGATCTTTTTTGTGATTATTTACCTGAAAAAGACAGGACCTCAGTTTATCATTTCATCCGAAGATACTCTGACAATACAGCATTTCCCCAACATTGCACTGGAGTGTCAGCATAGACTATGAGCTCAAAGTCCTGATGTTGGTCTTACAACTTATATTCAAAATACAGTCACTGCACTTTACTGAAATTCTGGAAAGCACTCTGATCTAATAAGGTACTATTTCAAATATAGGTATGATAATATTACATTATTTAAGTGTGCAGTGCCTGTTCAAATGGTCATACTGTAATTACAATCTTCCCTCTGATAAGGGAGCTACTCAACATATTTAATATTAATAAATATGATAATAGTAATAATAATCCTTGCATTTGATATAGTGCTTTTCACATCTTATCAACATCTCAAAGTGCTTCACAGAATATATGGTAAAGTGAATTGACTGTATATTTGTGGGCGAAACACGGCAGCCAATTATGCACACTTGTAAGGTGAGTGCTCTAACCACTGAGCAACAGGCACTCCAAATATAATAACAATTATGCAGAAATCTAGCCTTTTCTACAATATTCATATTAGTGAATAGTCCGGGTTAGTTGATTTCATACTCGATTGGCAAATTAGACACAACAAGACTTTGAGCTCTTAATTTAGGATAAGTCACATTTTCATTTGTGTTGGAAGCGATGTATAATAATTAGCTGTTAGGGGCAGAACTAAAATAATGCAGATTTGCTTCAATAGTTCTGTGGCAAACATTAATTGCAGTTGTCAACAATGACTATTTTTACTGTAATTTGGAAATGGAAGTACTGTAATTACAGTACGTATTTTGCTTTTTCCCCCATGCAATAAAATAAGTTAATAATCATCCTTGAATTTCATATTAATTGTGCTATTGAGGCATCTAAAAAGGGTTTTACGAAGTTTTACTGTGAAGTATAGTGACTGTATTTGTAGGTAAACTCTCTTTTATAGTCAGCTGGTTGAGTCTTCATTTCCGAAGTACTGAATGAGTCAAAAAATGCCAAGATGTTTCACAATCTGACAATTAACACCCATAAAGACCAACAAGGAATAAATAATCAAAATATCGTACCAATATCATAAAAAAAAACCAGTTTTCAAATACTGACTGACTTACCAATATTCACAACTTCTGCACAATCTTAATTTTTAAGGCCAGAACTATGATAAATTTCAGGCTTCTGATATACTGCCCCTGATGATAAACTCTGATGTAGAATATCGCCTGGACAATGGAATGTTTTCTCTTCCTTGTTGCCAATGAAATGGCAACATTCATCAACTCAAATCCCTGTGTTAAAGCGTGGTCATATTTGGGGTTGTCATATTGTCACTGACATCACTTTCTGGTTATGTATGCTGGGAGCAATGCTCACCGACAATTAGTGTACAAAGAGCAGGATGAGACATCAACAGTGACTTGATGATTCAGAAGGTGGCCAGTTTGTGGCATAAGAAGCTGATTAGTCCGCTGAGCACGGCAAGGGATGTCTGTGGTGACATAATGACCTAGAAGTCTGTTTTAGTGCAGGAGATTGAGCCAACTGTGGTGTGGTGTCTGCAAAACATTCATGTTATAAAATGCAATGGCGCTCCATCAACAGTGCATTTTAAGAATGCTGAAATGTCATATTATGGGCTGAAATTCTGATCAATGTTTTGCATCGCACCTTTGGCTTCTGGTATTTTTCTATTATAATTGTCCATCACCAAAGTACATACAGTACGTAACGTCAAATTGAATTTCAGCCCACAATAAATTCAGCCCATAAACGTCCTGCTACTTTTACTCAACATTGAAAAGGGCCTAAAAAGTTAACCATGGTTTCTACAGGAAATCCACTGTACAATGTGCAGAATCACCATACTTTGACTTGCACCCTAATTCTCATTGGACCCGAAGTTGTGAGATTTGGTGTGCTAAGAGTAGGGTCCGGCGATATATCGATATATCAGTTATATCGATATAATTTTCATATCGATATGCCAATATTGGAATTTAAAATATATCGATATATTGCAAAATTCTATATGAAAAAATTATTGATGTTTCGCAAATATCGGTATATTGTGTCCGGCGATATATCGATATATCAGTATATATTGGTATGATGCAGACTTTTTCAACTTACGCACCCCCAAATACGCGCGCACCTCTGAATGCGCATGCACCTCCGAATGCGCGCGCATGCGCAGGACAAAAAAACCTGCGGTATCGATATATCGGTATATCGATATTGGAAAATTTCGATATCGACGGACCCTAGCTAAGAGGCATTTTATAATAATAGCAGTTAAAAGGATTGAAGGATGAATAATTGCGGTTCATAAAATCTGCTGTACTACCTCAGAAGAATGTAATACTGGTCCAAAGGATATCCCATGGGAGCCTGTAGGATATGAGAATTGCTACACAATTGATGTAGCAGTGTGTAGGTCACGTTACACCCAGGAGAAAACTTGAGTGGTTTATGAATGTCACCTGATCCTTGAGACAAGATAATAACCCTGAAGTCTATCATTATTTGTAATATATACTGGGCGTCGAAACCCTCCTGCTGAAAGCAGTCGGACAAATATGTTGTCATTCTCCACTATATTTCCCCAAATCCCTTTAATTTGTGCCTTCTCTTGTTCCTTCTCAAACCCCCCACAAAAAACTCCCTCTCTGTCCTTCCTTTGGCTCAACACCCACAAAGTTGCTCTCCTTTGATGATGATCCCCATCATTGCTGTAAAGACTCTCAATAATAATAATAATCCTTGCATTTGATATAGTGCTTTTCACATCTTATCAACGTCTCAAAGCGCTTCACAGAATATATTGTAAAGTGAACTGACTGTATATTTGTGGACAAAATGCAGCAGCCAATTGCTCACAGCAATATCCCACAAACAGTCATGGGTTGAAATGACCAATTTTATTACTATGGGTTTTTTGGAGGGATTATTATTAGGCATGTGGAATATAACATGCCATACAATAGCAAAATATTTGAGCTATTACATGCACACCCAATAAGGGACAGCGCAGACAACCGAGTAAATCCAGCAACATTAAAAAGTATCAATACTCAGCAGCATTACATTACAGCAGCCTTATAATGAGGGGTAGTACAGTCAAGCATTGTGAGACTTCTTCAGTTGCAAACCACCACACCTAGACAGTCATGAAACTCCACTATAACTGACAATCACTTTGGAAATCTACAATTCCGATTAACGAGAACTTAAGTCATAAATTCAATGATAATCAAGATGCTCATCCTATATGAAAGGCACTAAATATAACAAGAGGTTGTTGTGACCTTATTTTGGGATGAATATTACAAGTGTTAATGCCCTTTGGTGGAAAACTGTGATCAAAATGGGAACGTGGTTAAAAATGAAGAAATTCTATTAATTCAACTTGCCCCTCACTGACTAATCTTCCCTTCCAGGTCCTGCCAATGAGCCAGGCTGGCTGTGCTGTCATCATTAATACTCTAAAATACTGCATATCTGCCTAGCTTGAGAACACTACAGTGGAAGGGCTTGATTCGGACATTCCATTGCCAACATGTCACCTTGGAGCCATTTCATTTTAAAGGCGACCCTGTTTACTTCCTCTCCAAGGAGGATAGTAATAACTGGAAGTACTTAAACCAACCTCCAGAGAAATCATGAATTGCTACAATAGTAATCTTATATTTCATTCACATTTGCAAAATATTTTCAATGATAATCAAAATCACCAAGGCAAGTGAAAGACACAAAACATTGAACAGATATATTGTGGCTTCATTAGAATTTGCATTTGGGGGCATTTAATAATAGTAATAATACTTGTAGTAATAATACGAGGGTTGATGAGGGAAATGCGGTGGACGTTATTTACATGGATTTCAAAAAGGCTTTTGACACAGTACCGCATAAGAGATTAATAAAAAAATTAGAGGCCCACGGTATTAAGGAGACAGTGGCAGTTTGGATTAAGAACTGGCTGAGTGACAGAAAGCAGAGGGTGGTGGTTAATGGGTGTTTCTCAAAATGGAAGGAGGTGTGTAGCGATGTCCCCCAGGGATCTGTATCGGGACCACTGCTGTTTCTAATATATATTAATGATCTGGACTTGGGCATAGAGAGCACTATTTCCAAGTTTGCAGATGATACAAAGTTATCTGCAACTTTGGCAGAGGCCACTCGAACAGAGAATTAGAGCCTTTTGAACTCAAATGGGTAGTCACTTGGGAGCGGTGGAATGAAAAGAATGAGTACATCTTCCCCTTTGAACTGACCAGTCAGAATAGTCCCTTCTATAACATGGCATCGACTGGTTTACCATCAACCTTGTGCCATTGCTTACCTTCGGTGCATTTAGATTGCTCAGCAGCACGATTATGCACCCAAGCTTTAGTAGGAGTTTGTGTGGAGGCACAACGGATAGTTCCAAAGAGTTTCAAAACTCAATTGTGTATTTGACAACATGTTCAATGTCAGGAACAGTAACTATAATAATAATCATAATCCTTACATTTATATAGCGCTTTCCACATCTTATCGAAGTCTCAAAGCGCTTTACAGAATACAGCAACGTCCCAAGGTTGGGACCAGAGCAGTGGGGGAGGGAGAAGACAAGACTATGGACTTGTATACAGTTTCTTGGTCTGGGATGTCATTGAGTAGCTGGGAATTGATCTCGCTGGCAGACACATTTTTTTGGAGCAAGGATTGCTCGTTCACAACCATGATTTTGTAGTTATGGCTGAGGTTTGTGAAAACATTGTTTATGAGCTCTGCTATATCTTTTTCAATGGTCCCACAATCTTTGGGGATCTAAGTTTGGCCATCTGTTGGATCCATTGGAATAGTGCCATCTCCAATTTGCAGAAGGAGGCCAGGATATGCCACAGCTGTGAACTACTATGAAAATGGACTTGCATGTTTGTCCTGAGGCTTCTTCGCACATGTCCAAAGCCTGGAAACCTTATGACTTTTGGTGGCTTTCCGAGTCGCCCTGGTTTCACCTTCCTTAGCACGCAACAGATAGAAGCAACTTATTTTGCCCATGGCTCCATAGTGGCACATACATTTGTCATATTCTCAATGTGATGGGCCCCAACTGATTTGTAGTCTCGCTCTGGATCATAGTCGAATGGTGTGACCACTGCTGCCCTGGCATAATTTTGCCATGTTCTTGCATGCCCTTCAGCATCCAAGTCCAGCCGTGCAGTTCTTTGTTCTTCAGTTTCATTTAATCGTCATTCTCTCTTTTGTCTGCCATTTTTATTTGAAAGGCTTGATTTTTGCCTTTTAGGCATCTCAAGAAAATGTGCTATTTAACTCACACACATAGTGTTATATCTGACATCATATAATTCTCATATGTTACAGTAACACATGTTTTACATGACATATTGGTATTACAGACGTTCCATCTTTATTAGTATAAATAAATACTTCACTATATGATTTATTGTAGACAATGGAATCAGAGATTTACTTGGTCACATCTGCAACATGCAGACATGTTAATCATTTAGCTTTTCATTAGCTTCAAAATCATCCCATAAATCTTGTCATCACAAGAATACAAGGAACCTGCTAATTACTGTCACAAATTTCAACCTCATAGTTCAAAATACTTTAAAGTATATTCGATGAAATAATTTTACAGTAGCTAGGGAAACAGCAATGGATAATTCTAGCATTGAAAGGACACCCATGTTAAAGCAGTGTTATTATGAATGCCTTACAGTAGGGCTTCTAAGGTACTTTCAATAGAAGATTTACTATGTTTTTCCATATTTTTGATGCTGATTCATATGAGGGAGTTATTATAGTTGGTATACACTTACACTGGAATAATTTGGGAATCTTTAAAATACTAAATTAATATGAAACTTACTTTCTGCAGGTCCTTTTATGAACCTACCAAAGATGGCTTTATTCTAGGACTATGTTTAAGGCTTTACTCTGATCCCTGACTGTCCTGTGCTTCGGGACGTCCTCCCAACGTAAAACGCGCTTTCAGAATGTAATTTTGTTGTTGCCAAACTCTGTACTTCACGAAATCCTATGAGAGAATAGCACAAGACTGGAACAAGGTAAAATATGTCTCCTAGCCTGCAAATTTTTCTTTCTCTCTTACAGTTCTGTAAAAATACACAAATTCCCAGAGTAAGGTTTTAAGTTCCCTTCAGGTTTTACTTTTCCAACCAAAAGAATATAATAATGTTATTCTCCAAATTGCTTTATTCTTTTGAAGTATAATTTCTGCTGTTCTGTATGGAAGTGGCCCGCTCCCTCTCTAGGTGTTATTTACACCAGGATTCTTAGGAAGGGTAGAAGGCTCCAGGTGTTATTTGATTGTCACAAGATACATTTTTGTGTGTACTTTCATGTGGTAGAGCATTAGAACAAAAAGACATCCCTTTGCAATACATCCTTTTATCTCTTCAGGTGCTTGAGTTTGCTTAATAAACAGGTAGTCAGTATTTCATATAATGTGTGTTTGGTGTCAGGACATAAATTCTGAACTAAACTTTGAAAATATGCATTTTATGAAAAAAAGTAAAAGAAGATTGTCAAATTTCTCCACTCTGAAAATATGGACTTATATACAACAACAAAATTACATTTGTACAGCACCTTTAATATCAAGAGGACATGTCCCAAGGCGCTGGACAGACAGTATTTTGGACCCGAGCTGGGGTTAGCTTGTAGAGGGAAGAGTTGGAAAGGCAAATAAATAGGGAATTGGCATAGTCAAGCTTAGATGTGATTAATGTGTGGATAAGGGTTTCAGAGACCTGAGAGGCAGTGGTCCTGGAATCAAGGTTGGAGAGTTAGAGTTGGGCTGGGAGTGATCCGCATGCATGTGGAAGTTGACTCCATGTTTTGTGGATAATGTCACCATCAAAATGTACATGTTAAACAGCAACAAACAACAAAACAACAACAAAATTACATTTATAGAGTGCCTTTCACGTCGGGAGGACGTCCCAAGGTGCTGAACAGTCAGGGGTCGGGACCCGAGCAGGGTGTAGGGTGGGGGGGGGGAGGCCAGAGAGGTAGGAGGACGACTGAAGGCACAGTAGAAGAGAGTCTTGAGACCGGCCTTGAAGGAGGCATGGGAAGGAACAGGGTGAGGGGATTGAGTTCCAAAGTGTTGTGGCAAAGAGGCTGAAGGCCCAGCCACCAATGGTAGGGCAGATTTGGCGGGAGACATGGAGCAGGCTGGAGCCTACTGAACGGAGGGAGTGGACAGGTTGATAGGGGGTCAGCAGGTCAGAGAGGTAGGAGGGCGTGGAGCACCTTGGACAAGGAGAGGAAAAGATCAAGGATAGAGACCTGAGGAAATTCTTATATAAATTTTTGCTGATAATTTTGAGTCTCTACACTTTCCTTTTGTCAGGTGGGTGTCTGACACATCACCACATTTAAGAATATCCAAACTAAAGCTTGGAGGTGGATAGAGGTTTCCACACAAGACAAGCCCATCCCACAGATTTACAGGAACTTGCTTTCCTACATAATCAAACTGAATAACAAGTTAGACTTCTCTGATATGTTCTGTTATATTTAAATATGACTGCCCTCAAGACAGAGTTACAGAACTTGAAAGTGAAAATGTTCCCCCACTCTAAATTAGCTCAGCTGCTAATTTTGTCAGACAGTAGTTGCGCTGAGCAAACATCAATGGTGCAAAGTAGAATCCTTCAAAATGCAGAACTGCATTACACACACACACACACACACAGTGTCAAGTGATTTGCAATGCCAGGAAGCTGTCCATATTTCACATTTTTAACCCACACCTCAGTTTCATTATTGCATTAAGGTCACTGATACATAGATATTTTACTTCAGCTGGGAATTTGTCACTTGATTAAAATAAAAACTTTCTAGTCTGCACATTCAGATAAACTGCTTCAGAATTCAACTGCTTGAATTCAGGACAAAATTTATCATCCAGTGACTCAATTGAACAAAATAGATACAGGTGGCTACACAACCTTTTATATCACCTCTAGTATAATTTATATTTGTAGAGCTACATCATAAACAGAGAAGCCATATAAACAGAATATCCACAGTACACTTAAGTTTGCCTGTAGCAATATCAAGGGATCTACTTTATATGACTTATACGATATTAATAAATTGGGGAAAGTAGAAACTGCTGGTCAGCTCAGAACTCATTAAATCCATATTTACAAACACATAAAATCTTTCAACAGGATAAATGGGATTTAAAAACCCCTCATGGCATTTGACACTGTTATCAGTTATTGGACACAGGGTGAGTTTAAAGCTGAATTATCCTTACCCTATGGAAAATATGGAGCCATTGTGTTTAGCTAGAGAAACTTAAATTTGATCCATACCTTGTTGTTAGCTTCTTAGTTCATTTGCTAGTTCTTGATCTTAGGCTATAATGCTTAGTATTCACTCACAAAACACACACAATCACTGACCTTTACAGTATACAGTAAAAGCCCGTTTATCTGGCACCCAATCAACCGCAACTTCCGTATAACTGGCATCGCATAACTAATGTCCACATTTGATTAACTGGAATTTATCTGGAAAAATGTACTTCATTTAAATTATTTTTTTTCCCATTTTTGGCTAAATATCCGGCATGCGCTTTAACCAGCATTGGCCAGGTCCTGAGGATGCCGGATAAATGTGCTTTTACTGTATCTTGCTTTGTGACGTGCTTCCAATATGAAATTGTAATTTATTGTTGAAATTGCTGTTGAATTGCTTTGGGACATTCTCTCAACGCAAAAGCTGCTATATCAAATGTAAGGATTATTTTTTCTTATCATTATAAATTTTGCATCTTTAGTAAACTATTGGAATAGAAAAATCATGTTACAACAAAAACCACAACAATTTTGATGAAGTCTAGGAAGGCAGGGGGAGGAATGCAAGGTCAGATGTTGAATACAGTATTTTGAATTTCTTGTGATGGTAGAGTAATAATAATTCTTGCATTGCAACGTGATATAGTACCTTATCTTGTGGAAGGATGTCTCAAAGTACGTTACAGCAATTCCTATGAACTGAATTACTCTTTACATTTTTTGTGGGGTAAACTGATGTGTAGGGAACTCTGGTCTGACTCATCAACAACAACAACTTTTATATAGCATTTATATAGCATTCTCCAAGCCAGGCAGCATCTCAGAGTGCTTCACAATGGTGGAGGCCGAGCCAAGGGGAGGAGTAAGGTGACCATAAGTACGGTTGAAGGGAAATTTATTCAGGAGCAACGTGAAGATGGGAAAGAAGGGGGCAAGGGGAAAGGGTTGAGGGAGGGTGTTCCAAAGATTCGGGGCGTAGTGGCTGAAAGCATGGCCGTCGATGGTGGAGCGGAGGATTCGGGGGTCGAAGAGGAGGCAGGACCCAGTGGAGCAGAGGCAGCGGCTATTGCTCTGAAGAGAAAGGAGGTTAGAGATATAGGGGGTTACCGATGAATGGAGAGATTTAAACACAACAGTGAGGATCTTGAAGTCGATCTACTCTGTGAAAGGGAACCAATACAGTTTGGCAAGCACTGGGATAATCAGGGTATGGGTGAGAATGTGGGTGGTGGAGATTTTTATGAGTTGAATGGACCCACCAAGAGGTGCCAAAGGCATGGACCTGGGTTTTGGCAGCTGTTACGGTGAGGTATTGGCAGAGATAGGCAATGTGGCGGAGATGGAGGAAAGTGGTGCTGGTAAGGGACCAGATGTGGGAGACGAAGGATAACTGGGTATCGAACATGACCGCCTAAGTTGCAGATGGGTTCGGAGAGCTTTAAGAAAAGGTCAGGTAGGTTGAGAAGGTCGGAACCATGGGACAGAAGACGTCAACGGGAGCCAAACGGTATGGCTTCCATCTTGTTGATGTTTTACTGAAAAAATGTGCACTCATCCAGCTCTTGATGTCTAATAGACAAGCTGACAGAACATCAGGGGACTGGAGTTCGCAACTGGAGGTGGAAAAGTAGATTTGGGTGTCATCCGCATACATGTGTAAATTCATCCCATGGCTGCGGATGACATCCCTGAGAGCAAGTAGATGAAGAAGAGAAGGGGGCCAACGATGGATCATTGGAGTACCCCAAAGGTGATCGGGTGGAAGCAAGAAGGTGAAAAGTAGTACTGGCAGTTTGTGAGGTAGGACTCCAACCAAACAAGTGTAGTCCCACTAAGGTGAATGTAATTTTGATGTTTGTTGTTGATGGAGGATAGACAGTGGAGGAGAGATGGCGAAATCGACTGTTGAATGTGGCAGAGAGGTCCAGGAGAATGAGGAGACAGGGAGCTCTGGTCACAGAGAGAGAGGACATAATTTGTGACTTTTACACGCTCAGTCTCTGTACTGTGGGCAGGGCAGAAACCAGACTGGAGGGCTTTGAGTAGCATGTGGAGGGAGAGGTTGTGTGTGAAGTTGGTTGGCAACAATGCGTTCTAAAACATTTGTAATGAAGAGCAGGTTTGAGATAGGGCAGTAGTGGCTGAGGTTAGAGGGATCGAGGGTAGGTTTTTTAAGGAGTGGGGACAGCGGTTTTGAGGTGGAGTGGGACTGATCCTGAGGAGAGAGACTGGATAATGGTGTCTGCCAGTAGTGGGTGAGTGAGACCGAATGGGGGCGGTGGTGGGCGACACAGGGCAGAGGATGAGGGTGCCAAGAGGATGTTATCAATTTTGGACGTAAGAAAGTCCATGACCTCTTCGCATTTGGCATTGGATGAGATGATTGAAGGTGCACAGAGGAGGTCGTGGGTGGTGAATAGAATTTTTTAGTTATTTTGGGCCTTCAGAATGATATTAGAGTAGTGTGCCCTTTTTGCTTGCGACAGGGAATGGCGGTAGCTGCGAAAATGCTCGAACCCCAGCTAGTGGTAAACCGTCAGGCCGGTTTTCTGCCAACTGTGCTCGAGCAGCCTGGTTTGAAATTTTAGGGAGCGGAGCTGGCTATTGTACCAGGGGGAGCAGGTGGGTTTGGAGCTGGTCCTGACTTTCAGGGGGATGAAAGAGTTGAAGGTGGAGAAGAGGCAACCATGGAGTAGCTTGACGGCTACTTCAAGATCACTGTGGGTAGAAGACCAGAAGGACAGGTGGTCTGAGGAAACAGTTTCATCTGTTTCCTAAAGTCATCCGTCTCAAACAGAGTTAGGGAAGTCTAGGTGGTCATGTGATTCTGTTAGTCTTTTGATTAAAATCTTTGAAAACAACCTTTACTCCTGAATTTCATGAAAAGAGCAAATCTGGACCCTTTTAGATCTACACCACCTGGCTAATCTGCCAATTTTCCATGCCTTCTGATTCCCAGTTAGTAGATAGGCCTTTTAGATCTAAACCACCTGCATAAACTTCTTGGCATATCACCTTTCTGACATGTGGAGCATGAGGATCTTGAAATTCTTTGTTTCTAAAGACCTGGTTCAGTTTTATGAGATATATTTTTAATGGGTAGGCAGCACTTTGTTTTAACATTTATTTCTTAACAGTGGCACACATGCACATAGATTGTCCTTCTCAATATATTGTATCAGGACCTTGGAATGTCCTCCTGATGTGAAAAGCACTCCACAAATGTAATTTGTTTTGTTGTTGTTCCTTGACCTGTCTGCTGCGTTCGACACAGTCGATCACACCATCCTCCTTCAACGTCTTTCCTCCCACCTCAACCTTCAAGGCACAGTCCTTGACTGGTTCCACTCTTATTTGACCCATCGTTTACATTTTGTTTCTTCCAATGGCTTTTCATCAAACCCCCGCACAGTTTCCCACGGCGTCCCTCAGAGCTCTGTCCTCAGTCCCCTTCTTTTCACCCTTTACACGCTCCCCCTGGGCGACGTCATCCGCAGACATGGGGTAAATTTCCACATGTATGCAGATGACACCCAGTTGTACCTTTCTGCCTCATCCCTCAACCCCCAGACGATCGATGTTCTGACAGCATGTCTGTCCGACATCGAATCGTGGACGAGGGACAACTTTTTGCAATTGAACGTGAGTAAGACCGAGGCCCTCCTGATTGGCTCATGCCAGCGCCTCCGCACATCGGGCGCTGCCAGCCTCAACATCCAAGGCTGCACTCTCCACCTCACAAAGCCAGTCAGGAACCTCGGTATCATGTTCGATCAAAAACTTTCCTTCCTCCCCCACATCCGCGCCTTGACCGGCACCGCCTATTTCCATCTGCGCAACATTGCCAGGCTCCGTAATTATCTTACCCCCCGCGCTGCCGAAACACTCGTGCACACGTACATCACCTCACGGCTGGATTACGGAAACTCTCTCCTAGTCGGCCTCCCCAGTTCCTCCATTCATAGGCTGCAGGCCATCCAAAACTCTGCAGCCCGTGTACTATCCCGCACCCGCCTCCGTGACCACATAACCCCCACCCTCGCCCGTCGCCACTGGCTCCCCATCCTCCAGAGGATCGAATTTAAGATCCTCGTCCTCACCTACAAGGCCTTACACGGCCTTGCCCCATACTACCTAGCCGATCTACTCTCCCCTTACACGCCCACCCGCACCCTCTGTTCAACAGGACTTGGCCTGCTCCAAGCCCCCCGCCCGAACCGCCCCACCATCGGAGGCCAGGCCTTCAGTTTCTCCGCTCCCACCTTATGGAATGCCATCCCTCAATCCCTCCGTTTCGCCTCTTCCCTTTCCTCTTTCAAGACCGATTTGAAGACTTTCCTCTTCGATCGTGCCTTTTGTTCCACCCCGAACTCTTTTACCTCCCCTTCGTGTTTCACCCCTTCCCAAACACTCCCCTCTCAGCTCGGGTCACACGCCTCTTGTTTAGTGCCTTGGGACGTCCTCCCGACGTGAAAGGCACTATATAAATGTAAATTGTTGTTGTTGTTGTTGTTGTTATTGTGCTGCATTTGCTTGATTAACATCAAAGGGTGGTCTCAGCTGTTATCTTTTCCCTCTCCATGCCCCTCAGCTCTCATCCCCAGGTTGGGTCCCCAGCCAGTTCTATTAAGTACGTTACAACATCTTTAGTGATTAACGTGCTATATAAATGTAAATTTGTATTTTATTTTATCTATTTTCCTTGTAATGGTTATGTGGAGTGCCAGTAGTGATGGAGATTATGGACCCAGCATCAAGAAATCATAACTGAGTAGAAGGTAATTTGATATACTTGATTTTGATTGGTCAGAGTATAAATTATTGGTGAGACCATACTTAGAGGATTATGTACAGTTCTGGTTGCCGCAGTCCAAAAAGCATATGGAAGAAATCGATGGGACACAGAGGAGGGCAACCAGAATGATTGAGGGACTGGAGGAACTGCATTTCAGCAGCCATTAATGAAAAATGGTCTATATGAGAACTCCTTATGGATTATGTCTTATAGAAAACCACTAGGCAAATAGACAGGATAGAACCTGACAAACAATGAGTTATCTTCATTGCTCAGGTCTAAGTCAGCTATACAGTACTGCTGAGAAATGTGGGTCATGAATTTTCCAATTGTACGGGTTACAAATACTTTTCAGTTCTCTGGATCGTTGAAGTAGCAATTACATCCGAACTACATTGACACAAACAACTAGGAAATGTTTTGCCCACAATATATAGAATCAATTAACTTTACAGTACATTCTGTGAAGCACTTTGAGATGTCTGAAAAATGTGATAAGGCTTTATGTCAAATACAAGGATTATTATATGAATGGGAAAAAAAAGGTACAGAACTGTGCTCTGGATATCAACATCAGCAGCAAATATAGTATTCTGAAAGGTTGGTATATTGTAGTTTAGTTTGGTTACTGGAATAATAAAACTCATGTAGTGGGATCGTGATTCTCAAGCAGATGAGAGGCATCAATAATAATCCTCACATTTGATAAGGGACTTTGCACATCATATTGGGTTAATATCTCATGTGATAGACAGCACCTCTTGCAATGCAGCACCCCCACCCCAGAACTGCAATAGAGCATCAATGTTGACAATGAGTTCAAGGTCTCAGTGTGGGTCTTGAACCCACAACTCAAAGATGAGAGTGACACAAGCTAATACACAAAACATGGTTATTCCATCACCTAGCCAACCCAGGATAGGATTGGAGAAAATTGTATGCAATTTATAATAAGAATAATTCTTGCATTTGCTATAGTGCTTTTCATGTCTTCTAGATGTCTCAAAGTGCTTCACAGAATACACTGTAAAGTGAATTGACTATATATATATATGAGGGTGAAACACAGCAGCCAATTGCAGTGTCTCATCAACAGTTGTGAATTGAAATGACCAGTTTATTATTGTTTCTTTTTGAGGGATTATCAGGCATGTGGAGTTAGGAAACTTGCCCAAGGTGGAATCGAACCTAGGTTTCCACATGCAAGGCGCATGCTCGAACCACTGAGCTACAGGACTCTGCATTTAAAACAACAACTTGCATTTATATAGTGTCTTTCATGTAGAATAACATTTCAGAGAGCGTACAGTAGATGAACACAGAGTTGCTGATTCAAAATGCTTATTCCCTAATGTGGACCTTACACATTCCCTAATACACTACCAACATACTGCTATCTTGTCTGAAAGTTGGTGAATAACGCTCCCCTTGGAAGAGTGATTGCACACTCTGAAACTGACCATTCGGCAGTTGTTTCAAGATGTTTGTTATAACACAAATACCCAATAAGGTACATCTATTTTATCTCATCTTTGTAATTCAATTTGTTTTAATTACAAATACTATATTACAATTAATTATTAACAAGTATTATTACTAACAATGTTAATAATAATACTTGCATTTGATATAGCACTTTATCACGTTGTTGAGATGTATCAAAGCGCTTTGCAAAATATATTGCAAAGTGGAGTGTATTTATGTGGGTGAAATGCGGCAGTCAATTACACACAGCCATTGTTGATTGAGTGACAAAGTTATATTTTTGAGGATAGCGGTAATTACCCCCCACCCTACCGCCAATCAACTAACAACGGGGTTCCTACTTACTGTGTCTTGGGAAGTCCTCCTGTCGTAAAAGGCGCTATATAAATGTAATTTTGTTGTTGTACTACTAGGTAAACAGAGGAGAGGCATGTGGAGCAAGGAAAGTTGCCTTAGGTTTTGTCCTGCCCAAGAATTGATCCCGGGTCCTCTCACTTGTGAGGTGAAGGCGCTAACCAATACACGACATGACTCCACAATTGGTCATTTAACACAATATTTTGCTTCTACATAACTGTATAAAATTTCAGTTGACAGAATCAATCTTTGCAGTACTGTAATCATATGATACTAATGTTACTTATGTGTTGCTGAGAGGGAGAATACCAGCAGTAAAGCCATGTGGAGAAAAGCCTGATTTATGCTTCCCGCTCCAGATCATATTACACTGTTAAACAGTAACTGTTAAAACAATAACATTTGGTTGTATAGTTCTGTGCATGAACAGCTTAATACAAAGGCAAAACACCAAATGTGTTCTTTATAAAAAGCTATTAAGGAGCCAGTCACACAATCAACTGTAACAATATAAACAAGATACTGTTAAAACTTCCTCGGACGATCAGTGGACCTCCTGTAGCTTTCAATGGACCATTTTGATTCATACCAACTGCGTGTATACTACAGCAGCCAAATCCCACTTCTTCCAAAAATACTTCCTACAAGTATTCTATTCTATCCTTCTATTCAGGAACAGGGCTCACGTTGGGCTCACTCAACTCCTATTTATTTAGTGTGTTTAATACAATGGCAACAACAACGACTTGCATTTAAATAGCACCTTTCATACAGGGTAGAGTCCTGTAGCTCTTAAAATTTCAGTCAACAGGAAAAATGTCAGCCTCACAGTGGCTCTTGTCAAACTAGAAGCAACGGATCAACAAACATGTACCATTATAGTGCTGAGTTCAGCTAAAATACACAGTAATTGCAGTAAACAAAGCAATGAGGAGCAAAGAAATTATATAAGTAATGAGTTATGCAAGAATTGTTAGAAAACCTTAATGTGACAAGAAGGCGATTGGGGAAGGGAAGGAAACTTAATTGAAAATATAAACTATTCAATGGCATAGATAAGGCAAACACAGAAAGGCCAAGAATGTAGAACAAGAGTATGAGTGAAAATCATTGAAAAGCAAATTTTTTAAATCCTTACATTTTTTACAGCCCTCTTCACATTGGGAGGACATCTCAACACACATCACAACAACTTGCACTTATATAGTGCCTTTCACGTCAGTTAGCGTCTTAGAGTGCTTAAATACATCACAGAATATACTGTAAGGTGTAGTACATTGTAGGTGAATGCAAAATTTAGAATATATCACAGTAGGAAAAAAAAGTCTTGCATCAAGTGGTTATAAATGTTTGGAACAATCTTGTGCATGCAATAATCTACCAAACAAGCTAATACAGGCAACAATGTTGAACTTATTCAAAACCCATTCCTCTTTAGATATAAAAAATGCAAAATACTGCAGATGCTGGAAATCTGAACCCTCAGAAAGGAAAGGGTCATGGACCCGAAATGTTTACTCACTTTCCTTTCTCCATCGGCCTGATCTGCTGAGTGTTCCCAGCGATTTCTGTTTCTCTTCAGAAATAATTCTGGCTCAGTTGGTGGTGCTCTTGCTCCTAGAGGACACTAGATTGCGTCCGAACAACAACGGCAAAAAATAGTATTCATACAGTGCCTTATTAAGTCTTCAAGACGTCTCAAAGCGCTTCACAGAAGTGAGTTTACTGTTGTTTTTGTGGGCAAAACGTGGTAGCCAATTGCACACAGCAGTGTCCCACAAACCGCTTTGCATTGGAATGCAGTGTATAATAGGAAAATACTGTGTTGGTGTTTTCCTCAACATTGTAAAATAAGCTAGGGTTAACCTCAGCAATAGTGTAAGACCGTAATATTGGTTTATAATCAAGATCCTTCAAGGCTGTTCCAGAATACACATCAACTGTCCTCCCATCACATCATCAAGCTACTTTTTGGAGGGGTCCAGCATCCTAGCCTCAACCATTCATGCTGGTAACCATTTTTTCCCAGTTGTTAATTCATTTCCTGGTAAAGAAACATTTCATTTTGTCTGTCCTGAAATTGCCCTTCATTTTCTTATCTAGATTAGTGTTCCATCCTTACATTTAATAGTCACTTTTCCAATCACAACTCCCTTCTAACCACATTTTCAAAAGAAAAATGAGAAAATATGGTGGGAGCCATAATTGTGCAGGTGATTTTTCTCTGTTCTAGAGCAAACAGTTTTGTTTCTTTTTGAACACCAAGCTTCAAAAGCTCAATGCTATTTTAATTCCAACTGTACATGTCATAGCTTGGTCGCAATGCTGCCTGTCAGATTACATGGCAGCAAACAGTCAACAGTATTATCCCATTTAGATCAGGTGATATAGCCATCTACAACCTAATCAATTCAGCACCTGCGCTAATCCTTTGCTTTGATGATGATGTTGAGTTTAAGGCATTTGCAATGTTCAAAGAATTATCTTTATGGGACAGATGTTGGTTTTGGAGGACACTGTAGATTGAATCATCAAGCAAACCTGACCCTATTTGATGAAGGCAGCAGGTTTGTCCTTGCAACTTTTATATTTGAGTTTGTTTTAATCACTATTTTCTCAAACTGAATCCACCAAGCACCAAAGTCAGTGGATCTGGGTGAATTGAAGGCTTGTAAGAAACGGCTTAAAGGCATTTATTTAAACAGTGACAAATTACAGTGGTTTATGGACCTCAGTTAACTGTCAGCCCATTGGCCTGAAACTGGTGTGAAAGTGTCAGCCAAATTCACCTTCACCTGCAATTTGTCATAAAATGAAAAATTGTACAGTGTTGGATCGGGTTCAAGAAGCTTGCTAAAGAGGATTTTTGTAGCAGCTTTTTGATCCTCCTTCATCATGCAAAACTGATCCTTTAATGCTTTACGGTAGACTTCTTTGAGTAATGATAATGAGAAATGAAAGCTAAAGACCTATCCTTAACAAACCTGATTAGCTTGTATTCCCCCAAAAGAATTCCTTTGATGTTGTGTGACTGCATCCAGTTGTGAGTGGCTTTCAGCAGATGTTCGTAATGGAGAAAAAGAGATGTGCAAAAACACAGACAATTATGAAAGCTGTAATTTACAGTTTTTAAAAAAAAAACTTGTTGAAATATAAACCATATTATTGCCTTTTGAATTGAAAGATAAATATATTTTATTTTAGTGCGACGTCTATCTCTAGGCTGCTTAGTGGGTTTTGCTTTGCGTGTGATGTTGACAACAATTTTATAGCTTGCAAATAAAATAGATTGATGATTGATTTCAAGGTAATTGAGAACTTCAAATTATGTTTTAAATTATTATTACCGGGAGCAGGTAAAACAAAGCCTGAACATGTTCCAAGCTAGACAAGCAGTGGAAAGCTTGGCATTCAGTGTTCTCAATGTCGGTTTTAGCTGATTAAACTGCAACAGTTCCCCAACACACATTGTGTGGTTCCCAGGCCTTGCCTCTTGCTAACTTGTGCCTAGTACTCTCAGAATTAAGCAAGTTCAGGGAGAGAATGTGCATCCTCTTCCAGACACTGGGAAATTTCCATGTGGATTTGGCACGCATATGTGGACTCTCAATCTGATTTGGATACTCTTAAGCATGGTGATGGGTTTCTACATGTATCAGACACCCAGCTCACCAAAAATAAAATAAATGACAAAGACAAAGCTTAAGTACATCATAATAACAATCTGTGTCTCCCAATCAAAATCATTACCTTGGCATAGAGATCACGCATTGGTAGAGTTTGGATTCCCTTAATCATTATCATGGATTTCTCCATGTGCCAGACAGTCACCTAACCCTCCAATTTTTAGATTCTGTTCAAGGGGAATCAGAAGATCAGGAGCAATATTAAAGTTTGGGTGGGGATCAGGAAAGTGATATTAGATTGACTCACATGAAAAAGAAATTACAATTCTGAGCTATGGGAATTCCATTCCGATGCCATCTATGTACAGAACAGATTTCTTTTGGATTTACTGGAATCTTGTATAAAAACGCCACAAATTAGATTTCTACATTGCCATAATCAAAAAAAGGCTGCATTCGTTTTAATAGATTTTTGCCTAAGAAAGCACTTATTGATTCTGTTGAAAATGATTGATAGCACTCACTGGACATTTGGTTCATTTAAAATGTGTTGGGATAACTCATAATAATCAGTGTCAGCAGAAGTAAGCTCATTGTTTATGTACTTTGGGAGCTCTCTGGGTTACATACCCTTGGGCGGGGATAATTAAACAATACTTTCAATTTGATTGAGCAACCCTTCCCACAAAATCTTGTCTTAGCCAACATCAGTGACCCGTATTAATTGTAATACGTTTTTCCCAAGTGTAAATCTTGTCTGGCTTCCACTATCCTAGATATTGCCAAAATCTTGGCACATAATAAATGAGGGTCCTATTTTCCATCTGACTGCTGGCAGGAAGAACACTATAAGCACCATAGCAGTTAGAAATGTATAGGTCAATTAAGGTAAGGGTTTGAACTATCTTGTAATAATAATACTTGAGTTCTCAATCTAGATCTGGAATTCAAGATCCTCGTCCTCCTTTCAAGGCCCTCCATGACCTTGGCTCCACCTACCTCTCTGACCTATTGACCCCCTATCATCCTTCTCGCTCCCTCCATTTAGCAGGCTCCATCCTGGTTCATATCTCTTGCCCAACTTGCCCAACCATCGGCGCTTGGCTTTCAGCTTCTCTGACTCCACTCTATGGAACTCCATCTCCCAATCCCTTCACCTTGCTCCCTCCTTTGTCTCCTTCAAGGCCCAACTCAAGACCCTCCTTTTCAACTGTGCCTTCAACCATGCCACATGCCTCTCTGCCCTCCCTCATACCAACCCAGTCACCATACCCTCTCTCAGGTCCTGACACCTGACTATTCAGCACCTTGGGCCATCCTCCCAATCATAGAATTTTTCAGCACAAAAGGAGGCCATTCTGCCCATCTAGTCTGTGCCGGCTCTTTGAAAAGAGCAATTCAATCCCACTGCCCAGCTCTCTCCCCATAACCTAACAGACCTGTTCTCCCTAAATAAAGATCTAATTATCTTTTAAAAGCTGTTATCAAATTGGCCTCCACCACCTTTTCAGGCAATGCATTCCAGATTCTAACTACCCGCTGAGTGAAAACAATTCTTCTCAGCTCCCCTCTACTTCGTTTTGAAACTATTTAAAATCTATGACCATGAGTCACAGATTCGCCCACGAGTGGAAACTGTTTTTCCTTATTCACCCTGTCGAATCCCCTCATGATTTTATAAACCTCTAATAGGTCTCCTCTCCTCTTAACCTTTTCTGTTCTAAAGAGAATGGCGGAGCAGGCACGAAGGGCCGAATGGTCTACTCCTGCTCTTAATTCTTATGTAGAATAAACCTAGCCCGTCTAGCCTTTCCTCATAACTGAAGTCCCTCAATCCTGGTACCATTCTAGTAAACCTTCTTTGCACCCTTTCCAATGCCATAACATCCTTTCTATAGTGTGGTGACCAGAATTGGACACAGTACTCCAGCTGAGGCCTAACCAAAGTTTTATAGAGGTTAGTCAGCACTTCCTAACTTTTGTATTCTATACTCCTATTTACAGTACAAAGCCTAGTATCCCATATGCCTTCTTAGTGGTTTTGTCTATCTGCCCTGCCACCTTAAGAGTCACTAACATAAATCCCCAGGTCTCTCTGTTCCTTCACACCCCTTAAAATTGTACTATCTAGCCTATATTGAACTCCCCTTATTTCTTCTCCCAAAATGTATCACCTCACACTTCTCTGCATTAAACTTCATCAGCCATGTGTCTGCCCACTTTACCATTTTATCTATATCTTCTTGCAGATGGTTACTATCCTCCTCACTATCTACTATTCTCCCTAACTTAGTATCATCTGCAAACTTGGAAACTGTGCTCCCTACACCCAAGTCCAGATCATTAATATATATTAAAAAGAGCAGTGGTCCCAAAACCGATCCCTGGGGGACACCACTGCACACTTCCCTCCAGTCTGAAAAACAGCCGTTCACCACAACTCTCTGCTTTCTGTCTCACAGCCAATTGTGGATCCATGCTGCCACTGGGCCTCTACTTTCCTAATAAGCCTCTCATGAGGCACTTTGTCAAATGCCTTTTGAAAGTCCATGTAAACTACATCAACTGCGCTACCCTTGTCCATCCATTCCGCTTTCTCATCGAAAAATTCTATCAGATTTGTAAGGCAAGATTTGCCTTTAACAAATCCATGCTGGCTATCCTTTATTAGCCTATATCTTTCTAAGTGAAGATCTATCTTGTCCCTGATTATAGACTCGAGAAGTTTGCCCACTACCGACGTTTGACTGGCCTGTAGTTCCCAGTTTTGTCCTTCTGCCCCTTTTTATACATGGGAGTAATAATACCAAAGTTCCAGTCCTCTGACATCGCCCTTGTGTGATATCAAAGCCAATGCCCTGCTTGTTGGCCTTCCCAATTCCTTGCTCCATAGGTTGCAAATAATCCAATACTCTGCGGCTGATGTACTCTACTCCTCCAGGCTTTGTGATCCCCCATCTCCCCCATCCTCGTCCGACTCCATTGGCTCCCCATCACCCAGAGGATCCAATTCAAGATCATGATCCTCACATTCAAAGCCCTTTATGGCCTCTCCCCATCCTACCTTTGTGACCTCCTAACCCCCTACCAACCTGCCTGCTCCCTCTGCTCAGCAGTGCTCCGGCCTGCTCCACGTTCTCCAACACACCCACCCCACCATTGGTGGGTGAGCTGTCAGCCACTCTGCCCCCAACTTCTGGAACTCCATCCCACAGTCCCTCACCTTGCCCCCTCCCCTTCAAGTCCCATCTCAAGGCCCTCCTCTTCATCGGTCATATCGACCACCCCAAATCCCTCTCTTTCCCTCCACGTCCCCGACCCCAGCTTGTGTCTGAAACAATGACTGTCCAGCACCTTGGGATGTCCTCCTGATGCGAAAGGCACTTTATAAGTGTAATTTTGTTGTTGTTGTTGTAGAGCTGAGTAGATGAGAAAGTGAATTTAACTTTTGTTATATAGGCTATTGGTGGAGTGGTGGTAAGGGGCTGACATGGAGTTTGAAATGCTGTATTCATCAGAAGATTTATCAATATTGATAAGCAGATGGAGTAACGTAGACCTCTGGGTACTGCGCTCTGACTTGCTCGGGTCTGACATAGTGACTGTCCAGTGCCTTAGGACGTCCTCCTGATGTGAAAGGCACTATATAAGTGTAATTTTATTGTTGCTATATATGCAGGACTCAATATTTACAATTTGCAAATCCTGTTGCAAATATTGCATTTTAAACTCCAATGCATCCCAGAGAAGATATACCAAACATTTCTCTCCTGCATGCTGTATGGTATAATAGCTGTTGGTCCACAAAGTCCCCAGTCACTATACTTTATAATATATAGTCACTTTGAAATGTCCTCCGAATGTAATAGGCACAAAAGCAAATGTAAGAATTATTAAACAACAACAACAACAACAAAATTAAATTTGTAGAGCGCCTTTCACGTCAGAGGACATCTCAAGGCACTGAACAGTCAGTGGTCCGGACCAGCCGCCGATGGTAGGGTGGGTCGGCGGGAGACATAGAGCAGGCAAGAGCTGAACTATAATCTACAACTATAAACTGAATTATAATCCTTACATTTGATGTGGCACTCTTCATGTCAGGAGGATACCCTGGTTTTCACTGCTGGAGCCTTTACCCAATATGGCACTTTTAATTAGCAAGCTAGGACTCTTCAACTGGAGAAGATGTTGACGATTGACCTCATAGAAGTGTACAAAATTTTAAATGGGATTGAAAAGATGAACCCAAATCAATAGTTTAGGATGCACCAAGGCAGCACAACAATAATTCTTAGGTTTAGAATTGCAAATGGTAATTTCAGGACAGACACCAGGAAATCTTTCTTTACCCAGAGGTTCATTAATGATGGGAACAGATTGGCAGGAAGGGTAGTCGTGACCAGGAAACTGGACCAATTTAAACAAAATAGCTTGATGCTGTAAAGGTTGGGGGCAGCATGGGTGTTTTGCCAGTATGGGATTGGATGGATCATCAGAACTTGTGATCTTCTGATTGTTGCATAATATTTACATAATCAAAATAAAGTACATGTCAAATTTCACACTCTACAGATGGATTGACAGAAGTTTCAAAAGCATGTCTAAATTGGATCCTTGAGATACTTTGCTCAATGCTTATTAAACGCACCAACCTGTACCTTTTGTATTTTATTTTAATAAAATCACTATTCTCATTGTTAACATTGAGGAATTTTGGACACTCAAGCAAATTCATTCACGTACTTTTGGAACATTTTGTTTCTGTTTATAGTGAATAGAGTACTGTATTTTCAAGTAATTTCAAGTCTCTAAAGAGTTCACATACTATAACAATTTCTCTTTTGCTTTCCTTTATTATGCCAAACACAAAAGAGAGGAAAAAACTTACAGAATGATACTTTAAAAAAAATAATACATTACCTTTCAGTATAGCTCTGTAACAAGCTAATTGGGAATCTATTTGCCTTCTGGTATTCAAATTGGCAAAATCTAAACACTCAGCAAGAAGCTTTGTGTTACGTAATTGCCAGCAATCATCCTGCAAAATGAACTCTATAAGATATACGTTCATAACCTGCCTCAGATATGTCAGAATACATACCTGATGTTATATCCTTTCTCAGACAAAATTGGCACAAAAACAAAGTAAATGCCACCTTCTTATCTGTATATTTGCAAGTCAACGAAAGTTTACTTTACGAACAGAGTGGTACAATGTTAATCACAGAGTACAGATATGTCTCATGTTAGTTAAAAATAATCACAGTTGAAGGACTCCTTTGTGGAATCCTGTTAGTCTTGCACGTGCTTAAACAATGAAGCAGCTGCACTCACTCCAGTCATGTCAGCCAGGGAGAGCCCTTTGGAGCACGGCTGGTTTGCACCACTGGAGCCAATTTGTTCAGTCTATTTTCAGATGATTGAGAGCCTTGTTTTGTTTATGCTCAATTTCTGTCAGTTCTTGCTGCTTTTTCATCACCTCTTTCATCACCAATGTTCAATGGCATCAACACTGGTTAGGTTCACTCACATAAAAATAAAATCAAAGAATAAAATGTCACGTGTTTCTGCCTGTGAGTTAAATATCACAATTCTACAATCACATTACCATTTTTATTCAATTAGTGGCAATGATCTTCAATAATAATAGCAATTCTTGCATTTGATGTAGCATCTTTCATGTCGGAAGGACATCTCAAAGTGCTTCTTAGCATTCCACTATAAAGTGTAGTGACTATAAAGGGTGTGTTGCATTCTTGGGGTTGTCGTCTTTCAAATGAGACATTAAACCAACTTCTCATCCGCACCTCAAACAAAACACAAAATAGTACAGATGCTGGGAATCTGAAACAAAAACAGAAGTTGCTGGGGAAACTCAGCAGGTCAGGCAGCATCCATGGAGAAAAGAAAAGGAGTCAACCGCAGTTCTGACGAAGACCCGAAACGTTGACTCCTTTTCCTTTCTCCATGGATGCTGCCTGAACTGCTGAGTTTCTGTTTTTGTTTCTCATCTGCACCTGTTCAGGTGGATGTTAAAGATCCATGGCTCTATTTAAAAAGAGAAGGACATTTTTCCTGGTATCCTGGCCAACAATTTCTCCAGATAAATTTGATGATTCACTTCATGGCTATCTGTGAGGACTTTGCTGTATACAAATTGGCTGCTCCAGTCTCTTACAAAATAGACAGTGACTACACTTTACAGTTGACTCTGTGAAGCACTTTGAGATATCTTCCTGATATAAAAGAACCTGTATCAAATGCAAGGATTATTTAGGATTATGACATAATCAAAGATAATCAAACTCAATTTAAGACTGATTCTGACATGCCATGATCAGGTTGCAGGTCAAATGTCATGTTGATTTTTGCATTTCTCACCCGTTTTATGTTTAAAATATTTAACTATATCAAACGCAAGGATTATTATTTCAACTTGGATTTGTTAATACATCATTTTTCTACTTGTTGTAGTTAATGTTTGCAACAAATATTCTCAGTTCATGTTATGTTCATGGAAACCCTGACATATAATGTCTTTACTGTAAGCTTTTCTAACTTTTGTGGAGCTTCTGTGGCTCAGTGGTTAGAGCACTTGTCTTGCAAGCTGGGGAGACCAAGCTGGGGAGACCTGAGTTCAAATCCAAGCAGTTCAGGGCGAAACCTTGGGCAAGTTTCCTTACTCCACATGCCTAATAACAATCCCTCCAAAAAACCCACATTAATAAAATTTGTCATTTCAATCCACGACTGTGTGTGGGACACTGCTGTGCACAATTGGCTGCCGCGATTCGCCCACAAATATATACAGTCAATTCACTTTACAGTATATTCTGTGAAGCGCTTTGGGACGTTGATAAAATGTGGAAAGCGCTGTATCAAATGCAAGGATTATTATAACTCCTGATTGCTTAAAGTGACATTTTTGTATGGCTCTTTGTCATACAAATATAATTTTGTTGTTGTTGTTGAATGGAACATTGTGCGGGAATTGTTTAAATGCATTCAATGTAAAGCCTTCATAATCAGAGATTGGGCCAATTGATGGTATTTGAGCCTGTGCCCTGGTAATTAAATAACCCTGTTCTAATCCAAGCCCAATTTGTGATTATTATACTCCACCTGAGCTTCCTCCCCACTTAATCAGCCTCTGTATTCCCTGTGCCCTCCTATAATTTGTGATGGTTCCTAACACCTTCTTTGTGATCATAAAGAATGCGTGTTGAAATGGCACAAACTTTATTCTCTCCTCCCTATAGATTCACAGGATTGATCTCCACATGCTTCATTTTTAATCTTAGTTGTGCCGTGACAGGAAGGTACCAAGGGGGAGGAAAATCAAAGGGGGGTAATTAAAGGGGCTTTTATTGAGCAGAGGCTGTTATAAAAGTTGCATTGGTGAAGGCTTAGGAAGCTCAAATGTCTAACATACACTCTGTTATGAATGGTGTTTTTTTTTGTAAATCTAAAAAAGGACAAATATATAAAGAGGGAGTCTCACCTAAAACAAATTAAAATTAATGAAAGATATCAAGTACCAACTTAAGTAACTTAACCAAAGAACTACTTAATGATGAGTTAAACATTTTTTGTTTGAGGATTTTTTTAAAGATCAATCTTGTTGAACAACACCAGACCCATATATATTGCTGCCGGGCAGGTGAAAAGTTGTAAAATAAAGTAGAGCATACCATTTATTCAAAAATAAATGCTATAAAAATCAGATGGAAAACTTGGCGCTGAGACAAATTTGCCCCTGAACTATTGATAAATCCTGGTGGATTTATGTCTGAATTTGATGGAACCAGGTTGTGTCAAATTGATTCAAATATCCAAACAAAGGTTGCTTTGCTCAATTGTTATTATAAAGACAATTCATTTTTAACAGAGCAAGACATTGTTCAGATTGCCTTACAAGATGTTGCAAATAGGAATAACATGGTTACATTTACTAATACGATCATCATGCTTTTTGTAATCACTGATCCCAAGGACGTTCCTAGCTGCATAAAGTAACTAAGACATATCAAAGTGTTCTTAATTGTAAACAGCGGTGTTTTCATTTTGCCCCAATGAAGATTATGATTTACAAATCAAGATTTGCCAGGAAGGTTGGTAAAGGCCAGAATTTTTTTTAAATAGCTTGATGCTTTGAAGGGAAGATGGAAGCTGGGTATTTTGTAAGGATTGGATCAGGTGGGCTGAAGCGTCTTCCGAAATCAATCTTGTGCTCTTGTGATTGAATGAGGTAGCTGGAATCATTTACCCAGAGGAAAAACAACCTGAGTTACAGGACCTTTGTCAGATCTGAAATTACAATTACTCCACTTCACAGTAATCATGTAAAGCATTTGAGATGTCCTTCTGACATGATAACTGGCTATACCAAATTATTTGTGGGTAATAATAATAATCTTTTTGTTTGATATAGCACCTTATCACGTCTTCTAGACGTCTCAAAGAGCTTCACAGAATATGCTGTAAAGTGAATTGACTATATTTTGTGGGCAAAACATGGCAGCCAATTGCACACAGCAGTGTCCTACAATTAGTCATGGATTGAAGTGACCAGTTTATTATTATTATTTTAACTTTTTTTGGGTGAGGGGTGGTAAGAGTGTTAGGGATAAAACTGCATTAAGCATCAAAGACCAAATGAAAGAATCTCCTGAAATCCATCTGTTAAAGTTTAGGAAAACTATTTTTCAACCTTTGGACTGCAATTTCAACAAAGGCGATCCAAGCCATGGCATCTAAGGAATATTCTATCAGTGAAGAAGACATTGTCAAAAGCAACATACAAACAGTTACTGTACTAAAACGAAAAGAAATTCAATGTTTATGCAAATTGGCTGCCGCATTTGCCTTCAAGTACACAATCACTACAAATGTATCGAGATTCACTTCAAGATATGTCAGTGCCATAGGCAATAGATCAAATGTAAGGATTTTTTTTTATTATTAATGAATTCTTTGCTGCCAAATGTAACATGTCATCTAGTACTATATATATCATGAAATGGATCAATGTAATGCTTTCATCTTACAATTATACTATTACAATTCACCTGGCCCTGTTGTGAACAAATTGAATTCAATAAAAAGTTTAAATAGGTTTTTGTAAATAGACAAAGAAATTATTTTTAAAAAGATACTGGACATTTTGTGAAGATTCAGTTCAAAATCTAAGATCCAAAGTTATTTATAAAATAATAATGATCACTAGATTTAATATTGCACCTTTCACATTGGGAGGATGTCTCAAACACTTTGCAGAATTTGTTATATAGTTCAATGACTATTTTTGTAGGCATAGTTACGAATTTGCAGCTACTAGTACATTTATATTTAGAGCGAAATTCATAACATCATGAGAGAAAACACCACAATTGTTAATGCAAAACTATGTAAAATGGAATGGCACAGTGCAAATTACTACAACAACAACAAAATTACATTGATAGAGCATCTTTCAAGTTGGGAGGACATCCCAAGGCACTGAACAGTCAGGGGTCAGGACCCAAGCAAGGGGACGGCCGGGTTAGCGGTGAAAGGGCAGAGAGGTGGGAGAGCAGCTGAAGTCACAGTCGAAAAGGAGGGTCTTGAGACTGGCCTTGAAGGAGGCAAGGGAGGAAGCGAGGCGGAGGGACTGTGGGATCAGGTTCCAGAGTATGGGGGCAGAGAAGCTGAAAGCCTGGCCACTGATGGTAGGGCAGATTGGGCGGGAGTCATGGAGCAGATGGGAGGCTACAGAACAGAGAGAGCAGGCAAATTGGTAGGGAATCAGCAGGTCGGATTGGTAGGAGGGGGCAAAGCCATGGATGTCCTTGAAAGCGAGGACGAGGATCTTGAATTCTATCCTCCGGCAGACGGGATTCAATGGAGCTGGGCAAGGGTGGGAGTGATGGGATTGCAGAGCTTGGTGCAGGAGAGGACATGAGCTGCAGGGTTTTGGATGATCTGCAGCTTGTGAATGGAAGAGTTGGGAAGGCTGATGAAGAGGGAGTTTCCGTTGTCAAAATTAGTAATGTAACGGCAAAACTAAAATTCAAGCTTACATCAATGATTATTTTAACATGTGGCTTCACTTCATATCTAAGACAGCATTACAAAATTGCTTGGTTTTCATACATCTTCTTTACCCAAACCAAATTAACTAACAAGTTTTAGTATCATACCTTTTATTACAGTGTTAAATAAAGTCTATTTTCAGAGCACTCAGATCTGTTGAGTAGATGAGATGTCATTGTCATTGAAGTTCAGAGGTAGGTGCTCTGAATTTGTAGACCGCCTGAAGTTGCTCAATCTGTTTCTGCAGCTGCTGTTTGAACTATTACAGCTGTTGTGCCCATCTGTTCTTTTGAATATTGAAGTTACTGCACATGTTGTATAGTCTGCCAAGCTAAGTGCACCATCTGGTGGAGCACCTTAGCTAAGGTGGCTCTGGCAACCGCCTGTGGCGTAACTGCAGTTTGTTTTCCAATCTGGAAACAGCGATTGAGAAATATACTTTGTAAGTATAGCCACAATGACTAGACAAATTAGTGGACATTGTGAATGTGACTACACTTAATGGCATGGGGGAATTTCATGCCCAGTGTTATTTTCTTCCAGCTGTTTTGATATGATACCGGTAAAGAATTCAGAGTCCGACTTCTCATTACTAATTGCAGGGTTCAAGCGTATCACATGAACAGCAGATGTCTATCAGCAGTGTTTCACTATTCTGCATTCGTTATTTTTTTTACCTTCTTTTAGATAATTATCTTATCTTTACCACCAAACATGCCATATTTATAGTCATCATTATTTATGGCATCAAAACTGTCAACCTGGCTTGAGTGGTACAACTCTTGCCTCTGAATCAGAGGTTGTGAGTTCAAGTCACACACCTGGATTTGGAACTCATATAGTCTACACAGTTCAGTATAGTACTAAGATGTGCTGCAGTGTTGGGAGGATCTGACCTTCGGATGAGATGTTAAACTGAGAACCCATCTGTCTGTTGAGGACGATGTTAAAGATCTCATGGATGATTCAAAGATTCAAAGTAAAAAGGGTAATCTTCTTATTGCTCTGGCCAATAATCCCAAAGATAAAACTGCTCATTCACTTCATGACTATTTGTAGGATATTACTGTGTGCAAATTGGCCGCCGTGTTTTTATTTACCCCATGAAGGACATTGAGACATCCTTCAGACATGAAAGTTATCAGAGCAAATGCAAAGACTATTTTATCATTAAAGCCTGATACATTTATCTCTCTTGCCATCTGTTATGAAAAATGTTTGTGTAGTTGTTTCCTACCAATGACCAAATGTTAACTGTAGACTGGGTGATATAAGAAACAAAATTCCTCTAGTTAGAAGAATAAGGGTTTGAGAATCCAAAAGGTGGAGCCTAGTTAAAAAACCAAGTACTGATAAATTGATACTTTTCATCCTTTGTTCATTAACAATTTTTATTATCTACTCAGTTAGGATCCAGCATTAAAATTTCTAAGATTTGAAATAAACAACCAGACTTTTACAGCTTTAACTTGTAGTTGTCCTCCTGGCTTTTAGAAGAAACTCAGTTCATGTTTGTGTCCTAGATAATACAACCTATGAAAATAGCTTCTTTAAACTAGGTTATTTGTATTCACCAGAAACCCATACACATCCCCTTTCTTTGGTATTGTAATGATGTACAATACATAGGCCATAATCTGCTGGCTGCTGTAACCTGTAACTGTTACATCATTACTGTGCTAAGAAGAACAAGATAGACTTGTTCCCCAGATTGCTTTTGCATTGAGAGAATAAGGATTCTCTCTGGTAAAGTTATCGGTGGAATTTTAGGAGTTCAACAAAATGTGCTTTTTTTTGACAATGTCATTTATCCTGTAACAAAAACACAAAATACTGCAGATGCTGTAAATCTGAAACAAAAACAGAAATCACTGGGAACACTCAGCAGGTCAGGCAGCATCTATGCAGAAAGGAAAAGTGAGTCAACTTTTCGTGTCCACGAACCTCCGTCACAACAAACTTTTCACTTTTCCTTTCTCCATAGATGCTGCCTGACCTGCTGAGTGTTCCCAGTGATTTCTATTTTTGTTTCATTTATTCCGTAGGCTTGTCTGGGTGCAAGAACACTGTGTGCAATTGGCTGCCTCGTTTTGCTCACAAACATAGTCAATTCACTTTACAGTATATTCTATGAAGCTCTTGGAGACGTCTAGAAGACATGAAAGCGATATATCAAATGCAAGGATTATATTATTAACAACAACAAACAACAAAATTGCACTTATATAGCACCTTTCACATTGGGAGGATGTCCCAAAGCGCTGAACAGTCAGGTCAGGATCCGATCGGGGGGAATGGGGGGTAGGGTCGGGGTAGGGAGAAGAGGAAGGAGAGTGGGAGAGGGGGAAGAGTTAGTGTGGGAGTTGAAGGCACAGTCGAAGTGGAAGGTCTTGAGACCGGCCTTGAAGGAGGAAAGGGAGGAAGCAAGGCGGAGGGGTTGTGGGATGGAGTTCCACAGTGTGGGAGCAGTGTGGCTGAAAGCCCGGACGCTGATGGATGGCAAATTAACAAATTGTTGTGACATAAAAACTAGATTGATACTCATTTAACTGCTTCCTTCTGACCTGACATAACTTTACTCTGCAAATTCTACGCCTTTTGGCTGTGTTAGGACAAGTATATTTTTAGCCTGTTTTATTTAGTGCTAATCTTCTAAAAGCTTATTTTACAAGGAATGTAGAATTATATGGCACAAAAGGAGGACATTTGGCCCATCTAGTCTGTGCCGGCTCTTTGAACAGAGCAACTCAATCCCACTGCCCAGCTTTCTCCCCATAACCTAACAGACCTGCTCTTCCTAAATAAAGATCTAGTTCCCTTTTAAAAGCTGTTATGGAATCTTCCTCCACCACCTTTTCAGGCAATGCATTCCAGATTTGAACAACCCGCTGAGTGAAAACATTTCTCCTCAGCTCCCCTCTGCTTCGTTTTGAAACTTGGAAAGCACTTAAAATGCATTCTCCTTTAAGAGTGGAACTTTTTTTTCTCTGATCCACTAATTTATGTCTGTTTGACGTCAAACTGCCAGGTGCATATACCACTACTACTTATCTTGACTGTACTCAGACATGTTGCAATGGTGTAATCCATTAAAGCAATGTATCTCTTAAAATGTCCATCATCTGTAGGAGTTTAGGAACTCAGTTGCACAAATGATAAACAAACTAGTATAAAACTTTAAAAATCCTTTAATTAGTGCGCCACATTGATAATGTTACAGTTAAAAATAGACCTTGAGAAGTCAAATGGGACTAGGTGAAGTCTGCACTCAGATGTTACTGAAAAAGGTATGTTTAAGAAACTTGCCAAATCTGAAGCAGCTCCTCTGCTAACACCCTCATTGGAATGTTGTCTTACGTTATGTAATTCCAAATCCCGACATGGGGCTTGAACCCACAACCTTCTGACTCAGTGCTGTCACTGAGTCAGGCTGATACACACATCTGCTCACTGATCAAGATATTGCTGCTGGAACAGCACTGATTCCCCAGGAAGTCACTTTGTTTTGGCCAACCCTGCAAGCAGAACAACCTTCACAAAATAGATGGAAGGTGACACTGCATTCCATTATAATTGTCCTATAACGCCATCTACTGCATCAAGCAGCTCTATACGAGCAAGGACAGGTGCCCTCCTTGAACAGTAGCAGTCAAGATGGGTATCCTTCATAGAAAATGTGAGGGCAGCTAAGATATGCCTTCTCTCTGAGACGTTCTGAGATGCCGTCCGGCATGGAGGGCGCTATATAAATCAAAGTTGTTGTTCTCTCAGCCCTATAATTTAGTACTTAACTATAGCTCGATTAGCATTCTTACAGGAAGAAATAAGAAAACAATACGGCTATCACCAGGATTGAGTTGAAAAAGCAATGGGGATATTTGAAGATAAAAGTATTCAAAGTAAAGTACTTGTTGAATCTTCTTTCCATCTGGGCTAACAAAGAAACTTTACAGGCACCTGTCATACTGCACTGCATGCAAACCAAATGACAAGAATGATCCTCCATCTCTGCAGTTGTACCTTATCCAAAGTACTGTACTGTAGCTCCTGTAAAATCGGTCATTGCAGGAGCATTAACCTTTCTCTTAATCTAATTTTATTTTCCTGTTACTTATTTAGCTATAGTGATATGTCACGTTGTCTATAAATATTGAAATTGGCATGATTTTTCAGGATAAAGAAATCTGAGAAAAGTGTTTTGCAATGCATTCTCATCCACGCCTTTATCACTTCCAGGCTCGATTAAGGGAACTCTCTTCTCGTTGGTCTCCCCAGCTCCTCCCTTCACAGGCTACAGATCATTCAGAACTCTGCAGCTCGTGTACTTTCCCATACCAGGCTTTGCGACCACATCACTCCCACCCTCGCCCATCTCCACTGGCTCCCCGTCACCCAGAGGAGCGAATTCAAGATTCCTGTCCTCACTTTCAAGGCCATTCACGGCCTTGCCCCTGCCTATCTCTCTGACCTACTGTCTCCCTATCAGCCTGCCCGCACCCGCTGTTCAGCAGACTCAGATTGCTCCGCGTCCACGTCCTAACCACCCAACTATCGGTGGCTGGGCTTTCAGCCTCTCTGCTCCCACACGGTGGAACTTCATCGCACAGCCCCTCCGCCTCGCTTCCTCCCTCTCCTCCTGCAAGGCTGGTCTCAAGACCTTCCTCTTCAACCGCGCCTTTGGCTGCCCCACTAACTCTTCCCCCTCTCCCACTCTCCTTCCCCTTCCTCCTGCCCCGACCCTGCCTCCCATCACCACCCTTTCACCCCACGCCGCTCGGGTCCCGACCAGACTGTTCAGCGCTTTGGGACATCCTCCCGATGTGAAAGGCGCTATATAAGTGGAATTTTGTTGTTGTTGTATTAGAAAGTGCTTTTTGTTATTGCCCAGTCACATATTGCTATCTTTCAACGTTTATTCAAATACATATTTTACACACGCTGTCTTAACTTGTACGTGCTTTAAGACTAAATTTATATCACAGTTTACTTACTATTTCTGAAAATAGTGATTATGTATGATGGAAAGCAACTGTTAGCTACCTATCTTTGCAATAAAGTCCTGCAATTAGCTTGTTTGATTGTCTTTAAAGGTTTTAAAACTGACTTTAGGGGGCAGAGGTATGGGTGGAAGACAGGATACAGCCTGAGATGCCACAGCCTGGGAGTGGGAGAGAAGCAGAACACCTTGCTTGGTGTCAATCAGGATTGAGAAAGTAAATCCAGAACAATACTTTTGGATGTACTGAGCTAACAGAACATGAGGATGCAGATTTAAAGTTTGAGGTCCAGCATCAGGAAGTATTTCAATACTGGAGGGTATTAGTGACTGGACCTGATTGACAGGGTGAGTAGTTGAGGACTTTGGACACATTACAAAAAAGCTTGATCCTATGATCAATGACAGTAAGGCAGGTATTGTGGGAAAAATGTGATTAAACCGAGTGAACAGCTTTGCTCATCCAAACCTCTCTTGTGATCCTGTGACGGTGATTTGTATTTTATTTAGTCAGATAGTGACCTCAGGTGGTCATGTTAATAACTGCACTGTACTGCAGTTCTATGGTACTGTTTAGCAAACGGTAATTTGGGTATAGGTATCCTGTTGAGATATAAATTATTAAATTATACCGCAATCAGAAATATAATCAGATTAAAAAATTTGGCTTGCTAGGCACAACAGACAAGAGGAGACTGATTTTGAACATAAGAATTTGCTAGGCAAAAGAAGACCACAATCCAAGTTTGCCTTCCACCCTTCTGATTGGCATGCCGTGTCCCAAACTATATACTGCATCCCGAGATATTACAGTATTTTCTATCAGAAATCTACCTAATTTGTTCTTGAAACAAACAACACTTTCTGCTTCCACCGTCCCCCTAGGGAGCACCTTCCATAAATTCACTACTGGTTCACTGAAGTAGTGTCTCTGCAGATTTGTTCTGACTCTACTCACATTTAATCTCCTAATCTTAAAGTCATACTGCCCCTCAATCTTCCTTTCTCCGGTGTGAACATGCCTATTTTACCTAATCACTCCATCCTCTCAATCATTTGGACATCATCAGAGCACTCACCTTGCAAATGAGAGACCTATGTTCGATTCCTAGCAGGACGAAATGTTGGGCAAGTTTCTTTATTCCACGCACCTCTGTTCACCTGGCAGTAAGTAGGAACCTGGTTGTTAGCCGATTAGCGGATTGCTTTAACAGGAATAATAATCCCTTCAAAAAATAATAATAATTTGGTCACTCAATCCTGTTTATGAGACACATCTGCGCGCAATTGGCTGCTGCATTTTGCCCACAAAATATACAGTCAACTCACTTTAGAGTATATTCTCTGAAGCGCTTTAAGACGCCCCAAAGATGCAATACATCAACTGCAAGGATTATTTTATAATTACAATTTGATGAGTGTGCTCTCTTTATATCATCTTGGATTGCAGAAAATAAAATAATCCATGATTTGAATTTCAGCCAACCATGTAATATTAGTAATATAACATATATCAGTCTGGTCAATAGCACGGTTTAATAGTCTCTGAATCAGAAGGTTGTGAACTCAATAATAATCATGTTACAATCTCATGAGCTCTCTTTATACCACTTGAGATTGATGAAAATAATCCAAAAAATGAATTTCACTCAACTATTTATTATTTATTCATATAAACTATGTCAGACCGGTTGACCAACACTCTTGCCTCTGAGTCAAAAGTTTGTGGGTTCAATAATAATAATTCTTGCATTTGTTATAGTGGCTTATTACGTAATTGGGACTTCTCAAAGTGCTTCGCGGGATATCCTGTGACTGTATATTTTGTCGGCAAAATACAGCAGGCAGTTTATGCACAGCAATGTCCCATTTTTATTTTACTTTAATTTTCTCTTCACCTACTTATTCATACATGGCATCACATTATTAATTTTCCTTTATTTCTTAATGGAATGTATCTCTCCTGTCCCTTTTCTATTTCATGGTTAAAAATCTTCCACTTTGCTCAAAATCTTTGATTGCCCATTTTTGCCTCCAGTCTACTTTGCATAATTCATTCCTCACACTATTATAATTAGCTTTTTTTTCCCCAATCTGGAATATTTCTCAATCAATTCATGTGATGTTGTGACCTTCCCTGGGAATCTTTCCCCTCTCCATTCTGGGGATCTATCCCTCTTTGTTCAATAACCTTCTCTGGAGATCTCTCTTAAATCTCTCTTAAACTCACCATCCACCATCTCACCATCTGTGAAAATATCGACATCCTTGCCCTGACCGAAACCTGGGTTACCCCAGGTGACACCTTCCCCCTGATGGAGGCCACACCTAACCTCTTAGTGACATCATCCACAGACATAGGGTCAACTTCCACATGTATGCGGATGCCACCCAATTCTATCTCTCTGCCTCTACCCTCGACTCCAGGACTACTACTGTCTGACAGACTGTCAGACATCAAGTCCTGGATGAGAGCTAACTTTCTAGTTTAATGTCAACAAAACAGAGGCCCTTCTGATTTGCTAGTGCCTTCACGCATCAGCCACAGGCAGCATCAACTTCCACGGTTGCACACTGAAGCTCACCAAGCCAGTCAGGAACTTAAGTGTCTTGTTCGATCCTCAACCATTTTTCCTCCCCCACATCCAAGCAATGACCTGCTCTGCCTTCCCTCACCTCTGCAATATTGCCCAACTCCACCATTACCTCACCCCCTAGGAATTAATGTGATTAATTCATACCTTCATCACATCCCGGCTCGACTAAGCCAATGCCCTGCTTGTCGTCCTTCCCAATTTCTCCCTCCATAGGTTGCAGATAATCCAGAACTCTGTGGGCCGTGTCCTCTACTGCTCCAAGCTTTATGACCCCCACCTCCCCCATACTCGCCTGAATCCATTGGCTTCCCATCACCCAGAGAATCCAAGATCCTGGTCCTCACATTCAAAGCCTTCCACTGCCACGCTCCATCTACCTCTGCAATCTCCTAACTCCCTACCAACCTGCTCACCTCTGACCCACCCGCCTCCCCATTGGCGGGCAAGCCTTCAGCCACTCTGCCCACAACCTCTGGAACTCCATCCTGCAGTACCTCTGCCTCGGCCCCTCCCTGGCATCCTTCAAGTCCCACCTCAAGATCCTCTTCTTCAACGATCCCATCAGTCACTCCAAATCCCACCCCCATTTTCCCTCCATCCTCCCGTCCCAGACCCCAGCTGGGGTCTGAAACAATGACTGTCCAGCGCCTTGAGACATCCTCCTGAGGTGAAAGGCGCTATACAAGTGTCATTTTGTTGTTATTGTTGTTGTTAAATCCTTTGACCTATTCTGAGGATCTCTCTCTTTCCATCCAATGACTTTCTCTTAACGTCTCGAAGACGTGATAATCAAATGCAATGTTTATTATTATTATCACTCCCTTTAAATTCAGTGACCTTCTGTAGACTCTCTCTCTTAAACTCATTGACCTTCTCTGAGGATTTCTCCCTTTAAATTCAATGAAATTCTCTACAGACCTAACTTCTCTCTTTAAATGTAATGACCTTCTCTGATGATGTCTCTGTTCAATGACCTTCTCCGCAGAGAGCTCCACCCCTCAAACCAATAATAATATTAATCCTTGCATTTGATATAGCTGCTTTTTGCATCTTCTAGACGTCTCAAAGCACTTCACAGAATATACTGTAAAGTGAATTGACTACATATATACTTTGTGGGCGAAAAGCAGCAGCGAATTGCGCACAGCAGTGTCCCAAAAACAGTCGTGGTTTGCATCAGCCAAGCAGCCAGTCTTACTTTATCCCTCACGGAAAACATGGTTCTTCTGGCAAACCCAGCAATTTAAATATTGTTTTGTAGCCCAAGTCAACCAAACAGTAGCCCCAAAATAGCCCAATTTTATGCGTCGCCTCCTATGCACAGCGGCCAGTTTAGGTTTTAGTGCCTAATTTAAAAAAACTGTAAGTCAACGTCTTCAAAGGAGAAAACAAAACTAAAGCTTTTTCTAAATTGTCCCAAATAAAAGTAGGCAACCGCCGAAAGTTGTTTGTTTTCTGCCCAACGAAAATCCGTTCAATTGGGCGTGAACCCGCCCAATCCGGCAGCGTCGTTCATTCACAGGGTAAACACACTGGTAAACATGATTGAAGCACAAGACGCTCCGCCCCGCCCCCTGAGCTCTGCGCCATGATTGGTTCGCTTCGCCGCCGCTCGGGATAACGTGACAAGGTTAGGTTGACCGGAGGGGCAGTATGGCGGCGCGCGGCCGGTGGCCGTTACAGCTCGCAACGCGTTTGAACCGGAGGCCGTTTGTCCAAGGCAGGAAGACTGCGCGGCTCGTGAGCGACAGTGCGGCCCAGGCCGTTCGGCAGCCGCCGGTCACTGACAGCACCGCTGCAGTCGCCAAATACCCGCCGATCTTGCCGTCCAGAACAGCCAAAAGCAAGTCGGCCAAGAGGAGGAGGCAGCAGGAGTACTTTGACAAGGTTCACGCCGCCGCCGTCACTGAAAAGATCCGGCTCCTGACCGCCATCCAGAGGCTCAAATATGTCGTGTATCCCCAGACGTTGGCGATCAACGGTGACCGATGGTACCAGCACTTCACCAAGACCGCCTTCGTCCCGGGCCTGCCCCCGGCTCTCACCTCCAGCCCGGGCGACGGCGACAGCTCTAGCGCTGGCCCGGACCTGAGTCACCTTAAGTCGCTGGTCTGTCACGCCATCTTGCAGGATCAGTTCTACCTGAAGAAGAGGCAGCCGTTTGCGTTTAAGCAGAGGGCGCAGTCAGCGCTGCCTTTCCTCGGTAACCTGGTGTCCACGCTCAGCAGCAGCCTGATCCCCCACAACCCGCTGCTCGGCCTCGGCACTTTGGGTAAGGACCAGAGAGAGAAAGCGGGTTGTTACCAGAAAGTCAAAGCACCATTTGTAGCCCCAAAGTCAATCACATACTAGACACCCCCCCCTCGCCCACCCAAAGTAGCCCAATACAGTATTACACGTCGCCTCCTAGCAGTTATAGTCAATTTAGGTTAGTCCTTTTGAAAATGTGTAAGACAAGGTCTTCCCCGAGGTAGAGAGAAGAAAGTATCTGCCCAAAGTTATGTTTTGAAGCACAGTACAACATAAAAATCGCCCAGTCTGGCAACATTTGGGGAGCCTCTCTGACTGACATTCCCCCACTGCAATATCACACATCAGAGACAAATGACCTTGTCAACACCTCTCTCTCTGTTCCCCCCCCCCCCCCCTCCACTCACACATAAAATTGACCATTCACTTAATAGCTGCCGCATTTTGCCCATATATAATATATGTACAGTATAGTCAATTCACTTTGCAGTGGATTCTGTGAAGCGCTTTGAGACGTCTAGAAGACGAAATGTGCAATATCAAATGTAAGGATTATTATAGGTATGCGTGTGGACAATGTTGTGAGGAAGGTGTCTAAAAGTACAATTGCTGCACTTTAGGGTAAATCCCATCAAGCACTATGAGATATTCTGATGTGAAAGCTGCTGTATCAAGTGCAAGGATTGTTACAAGAGAGTTATCTTACACAGTGGTACTGAATAATCTAATAGCCCCTTCTGTTCAAACAATGACATGAAATCTTTAAAGTCCAGCTGAGCAGACTCACAGCCTCTATCTAGTTCAATGTCTCATATGAAAGATGGCACCTCCACAAATGCAGCCCTTCCTCCCCGAGGCCCCTTCTGCCTGTTTGGGTGAACATTATAACTCCCATGGCACTATTCGAAAAGTGGAGTGAGTTTCCCCTGCTGACCTGACCAGCAATTCCCAAATACAAGTTGATCATTCATTGCATAGCTGTTTGTGGGACACAACAACAACAAAAATTACATTTGTTTAGTACATTAGGATGTGCAAAGGCACTGCTGCTGTGCACAAATGCCACGCTGGACCAGAATAACAACAACAACAAAATTACATTTATAGAGCGCCTTTCATGTCGGGAGGACGAGCAAGGCGCTGAACACACAGTTACTCCACTTTATAATATATATCCTCAGAAGCACTCTGGAGTGTCAGGTGCAAGGATTATTATTACAGAAATTCAAACTAGCATAAAATTCCAGTTGAAAGACATCAAACACTAGCATTTGATATTAATCTGTGAACTGTAATACTGTATTTGTCATTTTAATTATTTTTTAATTACCGTTGCAAACTAAAGTGAACTAATAGCGAAAAAGAGCCAGATGCAACTGAAACATTTCTTGTGTTTGAGAAATTGTTTCCCTGTTTTTCAGATTTTGAACCAGAAGTGGGCTTTTACTGGCTGCATGGTGAACAAACTGTTCCTCGGGGTCATAGAAGTGGGAGAGTGGACCCGATTCGCTTCCAGATTGATGACAAACCTCACTGTCAAATTCGGATTCCCAGACAGCTCCCAGAGGTAATGATTTGAATGAAGCCATCTTAAGAACTTGATACAGAATTACTTGTGAAACTATAATTGAGTTGCAATGATTTTTGGTTCCAACCATAATAAACAATTTCTAGATAATGGTTAGTGATGCCCATATTTAATTGCTAATATGATACTTTTGTGAAGCTTTCTTTAGGAACTGTAAATGCTAGAACGAATTAGCCAGTAAGGGAAATGAAAACTGTTGTAAACATCACAGTTTCTTCTGTTTATTAATTTCAACTGTGCTTTGAAGTGGTTGTTCAGGAGATGGAGTATAACCTGCTCAAAGTTCTGCTAAAAATGTGCATGTTATGATGAGTTAAATTTGCTTGGACAGCCTTCAAAATATATTTATTGTAAGAAATAATGACTCAGTATTGTGTACCGTAGCTCTAAATCAACACATCTGCTCGCGACTTGTTTTAACATTAGGTACCTGCACAAGTGCACAAGATAGATGAGCTGAATAGCCTTTCGTCTTATGTTCTTGTGTTTAATTTTCTTTGTAGTTTGCATGTTCTTTGATTAATGGTAGTTTGTGGGACATTGCTGTGTGAAATTGGCTACTAAGCTCAGTTATCTTAACAGTATTATGTAAATCTTGCATCTTTTATAATTCATTTTGCTTTGTGTGTACTAGTTGACAATAAATATTTATTGCACATACAGGTCCTGGTAGAATGTACCCAGTTGAATGCAGGTTTACCTAGAAAAAACATCTATCTACCTTCGACTTGTGCTAACTGGGGTGTGGTGCTGACTTTCCATGCTAAAACAGCCATTTTCATGTGGAGGAGTCCTGTAGTTTAGCACTCGCCTCACAAGTGAGAGGACCTAGGCTCGATTCCCAGTTGGGCGAAACTTTGGACAAATTACCTTACTCCACACACCTGTTTACGTAGCAGTAAGTAGGAACCTGGTTGTTAGTCGATTAGTGGATCGCTTTTTCGGGGACAATAATCCCTTAAAAAGAATAAGTAGAATTTGGTCACTCATTCCACGATTTTTGTAGATCACTACTGTGTGGAATTAGCTGCTGCATTTCGCACCATTTTATACTATATTCTGTGAAGTGCTTTGAGACATCTCAAAGACGTGATAAGGCTCTATTATCAAATGCAAACATTATTGTAAGAACGTAAGATGTAGGAGCAGGAGTAGGCCATTGGGCCCCTCAAACGTGCCCAGCCATTTAATAAGATCATGGCAGACTATTCCATTTACCTGACCTATTCCCATATCCCTTAATCCCTTTTGGCTTTTAAAAAAAAACCTATCAATCTCAGTTTTGAATAATTTATTATTATTATCTTCTGGATTGTCGGGTTCCTGCTGAAATCACTTTCTGAAGACCATCTACAGAAAGAGTGGCTGATGTTATTTCCTGGGCACCAAAAATGCTATTGTGCCTCCTGAAAATATGGGTTTGAGATATTGGACCCAAACAACTGGGTTATAACAGGATTGTCATCTATTGAGCAATAAAATTTGAATGTATAAATTATTGCCTTTCTGGAAAAAACTTTGAATGTTCTATTCCTTAACTCTTTAAGAACACTGGGCTAACTAAATGTTTAATATTACATTCATAATTGACTTTTAAAATGGTGCGCATTATTAAATTCTGACTGCCAATTTGAAATGTGCCTTGCTTGTTTGTTTATTTATTAATAATAAAGCTCTGTTTCCTCAATGTTTTCAGTTTATACCCCTAGAAGATTCTGTCTCTCAAGAGGTTCCCTTCATTCACCTTGAACCAAATCGGCTTCCATTGTTTCGACGGCAGTATAACAATAACATTTTCATAGGTAGGAGAACAAGATTCTCTAGCTTCTATATTCTTCATGTATTTATTTTTCATATTTAAATGCACATCTTTTCATGAAGAAAATAAAACAGTGAATATTTTACAGAACCAATGCGGTACAGTGCTGTAGCATAGTTGCAGATATTTATTGGGGGAAAGGCAGTGAACAGAATTCTGAAGTGAATTCAGTTGAAAGCTAATTATCCACAAAAATTGTGACAAACTCCTTTGTGGTAAACAATCGGTGTGGATAATTGGACATGATACAAAAGACAAATTAGCTACAGCAAGAATTAAAGATTGTTCCATCAACAACATCAAAATTACATTTGTATAACGACTTTCATGTCGGGAGGATGTCCCAAGGCACTGGGCGGGCAGACAGTATTCTGGATCAAGAATCATATTGTTAATCTATTTGTGTGTGTCTCTCATTCTTTTTCAGATTTTCTAACTTTCTATATATAATATATCTTAACAGTAAATCTTGAACAGGTGTAATCTGTAAATCATCTTAAATCATACCATGCCCAAGTCCCTTTCAAAAGTTTATATGCTATGCAGGTGTGACATAATTCATACTTTGCATAAGTCATATCAATGTATGGTCCTGACTGATATAACTTGTACTGTTTACTGTATAAAGAAGTACCTTTGCTATTGGCCAAAAAAACCCACTATTTGTTCATCTGAATGTGAATATGAGTTAGTCCCCTCGACATGAAAGGCACTATATAAATGTAAGGTTTTTGATTGATTGAGTTAGTAATCCGTAACAAGCAATACAGTGGTCTCTTTATGAATCGCATGAGCAACTTTGCATGTTGTCCACAATAATAACTTTGACTGTATCTCACAGTTTTGGGGTCTTTACTATGCCCGTACATCTATCATTTAGTTCAACAGTAATATGTTTTATGTCCCTGTTGTTTCTTTAGGTTCAAAGGTTGCTGATCCTTGCTGCTATGGACACACCCAGTTTCACTTTACTTCTGAAAAAATTAGACGAGAAAGACTGATAAAAGCCAATCTGGCTGACCAGATTGAAGTCCGTTTGCGAGCCAATGGCATTGCTAGCCTGTTTGCTTGGACAGGAGCACAGGCTCTATATCAAGGTTAGATTGAGAGAATGTAGAGCACATATAATGTAGCATTTTCTACAATTTCTTTGCTTGAATTAAAACAATTTTAAAAAGTAAATTTGCTGGCAAAAAGGGTTTTTTAATGGCTTCTCAAATCTTCAAAATTTATAGTATTGTAAATTGTTGCCGCTAACTCAAATCTCTTAAGATTTGCTTAAGTTTTGGTAAATTTGATAAACTGATATACAGTAAAAGCCCATTTATCCGGCACCCTTGGGACCTGGCCAATTCCAGTTAAATGGCATGCCGGATATTCGGGTGGCAAGTTGCCGAAAACCCAACACAAAAAAAATTAACTTATTTTTAAACATACCATATTAATAATAGACTAAATAATAACAGAATATTGTATGGATAGTTACCAATAAAGCAATAAATATTGATTACAGTCTATAAACACAGCACACAATCACAAAGCAAACTTCTACAATGGTGGATGGAGGAGCTTTTTCCTCTTAAAGCGATACTATCGGTTTTTCCTCATTTTTTTCTTTCTTTCCCTCCTTCCCTCTCTCTCTGTCACACACACACTCAGTCAGTCTGTCATCTCAATGGCTCCAAACCCAAACCCCTCCACTCCTCTCATTTTCCATCTAAATTAATCAACTCACCCCCCTCTCTTTCTCCCTCCTCTCTCTCACCCTCCCATTCCTCTTTCTTTCTTTCTTTCTTTCTTTCTTTCTTTCTTTCTTTCTTTCTTTCTTTCTTTCTTTCTTTCTTTCTTTCTTTCTTTCTTTCTTTCTTTCTTTCTTTCTTTCTTTCTTTCTTTCTTTCTTTCTTTCTTTCTTTCTTTCTTTCTTTCTTTCTTTCTTTCTTTCTTTCTTTCTTTCTTTCTTTCTTTCTTTCTTTCTTTCTTTCTTTCTTTCTTTCTTTCTTTCTTTCTTTCTTTCTTTCTTTCTTTCTTTCTTTCTTTCTTTCTTTCTTTCTTTCTTTCTTTCTTTCTTTCTCCCCTCACCCTCTTTCCCTTTCTTTCTTTCCCCCCCTCCCCCCCGCCCTCTCTTTCCCTCTCCTCCCCCCCCCCCCCCCACACACACCCCTTTTTTTGAGGTGCCAGTTATACAGAAGTTACTGTTGATCAGGTCACGGATAAACGGGCTTTTACTGTACTATAATTTACAAGTTTGGGGTTTGAATTTGGAGGAGAGAAATATGCCCTTTCTGTCTTCCATTAATTCTTTCTACATTCTACCTTTTTGTCACTTTCTCTACTTTCTGGTTAGTTACTATTTCTTCGTTCATTTCTTTTGTTGTTTTAATATTTTTTCTTGTACTACTCTTGACTTTTTGTGTTGTTCATGTATTGCCAGAAGTGCAATTTGATCTTCAACAATAGACTATTCAGTGCCTGTCAGCTGTAGTAATTTTCTTTTAATTCAGCACTGAAGCGAATTCATTATTGTTAATGCAGTACTGTACAAGAAATGTAATAGAATGTTACCAACATAGAAACAGGTCATTTTGCCTATCAGACATAAGCTAGTGTCTTTGTTCATAAGAGCCATCTAATCAATTTCTGCTGTTCTGCTCACACTCAGAACCTAAATCCTTTTACAACCATCTTTTTCAAGCTACTGTATTTTCTAATTCTTTTTATAAAATAATTAATGAACTCTACTTTGTATACCACTGCAATTTCCTTTATTTAAAATCATTCTAAATCTTATAATATCTTAATTGAGTCTTGTAAACTAATGTATATATTTTTAAATCCTTTTGACTTTCCGAAGTTCACTTTAATGACTGTACCTCAGTCTTTGTTATAGAAACGCGAGCTACCAATCTTATTTCAGTATCGGCTTGAGAAGTTTTGAAGTTTGTCTAACTTTAACTTAAGATAGAAGCTCTGGCACAAAATATTTAAATAGCAGGTGAATTTTTGTGGTGCATGCTTATCAATGCGAGAGGCAAACAACAAACTTAACAGCAAACTAGATTATTGCATATTATTTCTTATTGAGCCTCCTTTTGTATCCATTAATTTAAATGACTGAATGTGAGGCTAAACTCTTTCAGGTTTCTTCATTTAATTTATTTTTGTCCTTTTAGGATTCTGGAGTGAGGCAGATGTGACTCGACCGTTTGTTTCGCAAGCCGTGGTCACAGACGGAATCTATTTCTCATTCTTTTGTTATCAATTGAACACTTTGGGTTTGACTGTTAAGGCCAACCAGAATAATCATCGCAAGAATATTTGTTGGGGAACAGAGAGTATGCCACTGTATGACACTGTTGAAGAAGATGATGTCAAGGGATTCAATGATGAGGTTCTAAGCTTGCTTGTTCGTTTTTTGCTTAATAGGCCAGAATTAGTGAAAGTGAACCAAATTGTACATGAAACCTGAGCACTACCTCCATTGTAACTGAAAATGTCTAATGTTTGATGTCTAATCTTTGTGAACAGTAAATTATCTGCATGACATATACCAATGTAACTGATTTTTTAAAAAAAATTCAATATAAGATGCTTAAAATAAATTCTAAAATGAGAATTGCAACTGCACTTTTTGACCATTACTGCCAGCTCGGGTGCCAAGGCAAAAATCTTGGGTGCCTTGAGATATCCTTCTGACATGGATAGCGCTATGCATTTGTATTGTAATCTAGATGCAGTAAAAGCCCATTTATCCGGCACCCTCAGGACCTGGCCAATGCAGGTTAAACGGCATGCCGGATATTCGGTTAAATATCGACGCCGAAAACCCAACACAAAAAAAACTTTTTTAAACATACCATATTAATAATAGACTAAATAATAACAGAATATTGTCTGGATATTTACCAATAAAGCAATAAATATCGATTACAGTCTATAAACACAGCACATAATCACAAAGCAAACTTCTACAATGGCAGACGGAAGAGTTTTTTCCTCTTAAAGCGGCACTGTCAGTTTTTTCTCTTCTTTCGCTCCCTCCTTCCCTCTCTCTCTCACACACATGCTCAGTCAGTCTGGCATCTCAATGGTTCCAAACCCAACCCCCCTTCACTCATTTTCCATCTAAATTAATCAACTCACCCCCTCTCCCCACCTCTCTCCCCCTCCCACTCCTCTCTCTTTCTCACCCCACCCACTCTTTCCCCCACCCCCCCACCACCCTCTCTCTCCCTGCCTCTCCTCCCACCCCGCTCCCCACCAAACAGTGTATAAACCCACGATACAGTCAGGCTACACAGGTAATACATAGTATCTGTCAAGAGAAAGAAGGAAAGAAAGAGGGGTAGAGATGGAAAAAGAGAAGAAGGAAGGAGAGGGAGAGAGAGAAAGAAAAAGAAAGCGGGAGAGAGAAAGAAAAAGAAAGCGGGAGAGAGAAAAAGGAGAGAGGGAGAGGAAAAACTGCCAGTGCCGCTTTAAGAGGAAAAACTGGAAGTGCCACTACTGGCAGCATTCAGAACTAATCGTACTGTACTCTCGTGCGACAATCGACTCATTAAATGTGCCACAGTGATTGTGCCGGATAATATCGGTTATTTGAATGGGGAGCTTTTTTTTGAGGTGCCAGTTATACGGATGATTGGGTCATGGATAAACGGGCTTTTACTGTATATATTTTTTCTTGGTTGAAATTAATTATTTGGAATAATCAACTTTTATAATTTCTATTTAGAGTTTATTTTATAATTTAATAATGTATATTTACAATTTATATTTCAAAAAGGCAAGAGGTTCAGTTAAAATTAATCTTTCTCCTTCGTTATTGGTGAAGAACTTGTTTTGAGGTATTCACCTATTAGCCCGATTGAGAAAGATGAGTCCCACCTTGAACATAAGAACATAAGAATTAGGAGCAGGAGTAGGCCATTCGGCCCTTCGAGCCTGCTGCGCCATTCAATAAGATCATGGCTGATCTTCTCACCTAACTTTGATTACCTGCCCTATCCCCATATCCCCTGATCCCTCTATTTTTCAAAAATCTACCAGTCTCAGCCTTGAAAATGTTCAAGGATCTACAGCCTTCTGAGCATCTACAGCCTTCTGGGGTAATGAATTCCATAAATTCACTACCCTCTGAGTGAAGAAATGTTTCCTCAACTCTGTTCTAAAAGGCTGACTCTTAATTTTAAGACTGTGACCCCTGGTTATAGATTCTCCTACCAGGGGAAACAGTCCCTCAGTGCCTACTTTATCTAGCCCTTTAAGAATCTTGTATGTTTCAGTAAGATCCCCCTAATTCTTCTGTACTCCAGAGAATACAGCCCTAGTTTATTCAACCTATCCTCATAGGTCAGTCCCCTCATCCCAGGAACTAACCTAGTGAATCTACGCTGCACTAAGGCAAGAATGTCCTTTTTTAAATAAGGAGACCAAAACTGCACACAATACTCCAGGTGCGGTCTCACCAGAACCCTATACAGTTGCAGCAAGACTTCCCTACTCTTATGCTCTAAAGAATAACTGATTAAGCTTTAACATACTTTTCATTTTTGCTTTCATGCATTTAATATCAACAGTGTTGTGCTTTACCTCTCATTATTGTAATAATCCTGATAATAGTGCCTTTTCACATTGTTGGGACATCTCAAAGTGATTTACAGAATATATCGTAAAGTGTTGTGACTTTTTTAAAGTTTAACTGAAGGATCAATATGTAGAAGCTTGGCAGCTGTATCAATGTTCAAGTTAACAATCCCAGGTAGGTTTTAGCATTTGATGCATGGGACAAGATGGAAGGATATATGTTTTTTGAATTGAAACTGGTATCCCCCGAATTGTGGTCCTGTAGCTCAGTGGTTTGAGAACTCGTATTGCAAGTGAGATACCTGGGTTCTTGCCTTCATTAAGTCCAGGCTCAGATATGCCAGCTATGCTTGTCAGCCTCCCCAATTTCTCCCTCCATAGGTTCTAGCTCATCCAAAATTCTGTGTCCTATCCCACACCAGGCTCTGTAAACCTCTCACCCTCATCTTTGCCCAACTCCACTGGCTTCCCATCACACAGGGTTCATTTCAAAATCCTAGTCCTCACCTTCAAAGGCCTGCATGGCCTACCCTTGCTCTCCCCACCACAATTGAGATCTCCAAACCCCCAACCAACATATCCGTTAGCTTGTCTCCGGCCTGCTCCTCATCACCCGCCCCACCATCGGCGAGAGAGCCGTCAGCCACTCTGCCCCCAACCTTTCGTATTCCATCGCACAATCCCTCTGCCTCGCCACATCCCTAGCCTCCTTCAATTCCTACCCCAAGATCCTCTTCTTCATCTGTGCCATCCGTCACCCCCTTCCCCGCGCCCCCCCACAACTTCCCTCTACCTTCCCCAATCCCAACAGCTTGTATCCAGACAATAACTCTCCAGTGCCTTGGGACACTCTCCCGACATGAAAGGTGCTATACATGTGTAATTTTGTTGTGGTTCAATTCCTTGTAGGGCAAAATGTTGGGCAAGTTTCCTCTGTTCCCCACATACCTCTGTTTACCTAGCAGTAAGTAGGAACCTGATTGTTAATCGGTTGGTGGAACCCCCTCTGAAATAATAAAACAATAATAATGTGCTCACTCAATCCATGATTGTTTGTGGGAAACTGCTGTATGCAATTGGCTGCCATGTTTGCCCATAAAATATGAAGTCAATTTATTTTACATTCTGAGCAGTGCTTTGAGATATCTTGAAGACATGGTAAAGCACTATATGAAATATGAGGATTATTATAATTAAAGCTTGGCTCTATGAAATCATTACTATTTTTCTGTCCACCTGCACACTGGTCTCATTAAAAATAGGGTTACAATTTTTATACTGGTTGAATTCTGTTCGGCCATCACTTTAGATTTTCTCTTTCTCCATTTAAAGATAAGAAATGGAAGTTAAATTTTCAATTAAAATATTAATTGGGTGCATTCTTAAATATAAAGTGGATTCTTAGAAATGATAGTAAGTATCTTTAATCGAGCAATAAATAATGAAAAAAAGATTTGAAGCTTTATGTAAAAAAACAGAATTTTTCAGCACCAAAGCCCATTTATCAATGGGTTTATTGTGTTACTCTTAACCAATCTGTATATGGCATTTTTCTTTCTGTTATGATTGAAACTTGATATGAATAAAAAGTTGATAATCATACCTTTATTTACAGAAAAAAACAGTTAAATTGATGGGATTTACATAGTTTAACAAAAAGTCTGTTTGTTGTTAATCTTGAATTGAACAAAAAAGATTTTTTGGAGAGTTTTATTTAAAGATTCCCTGGAGTGTTTGGCATTTGAGAACACTGAAATTTGTGCATTGAAGGTTTTGATGAACATCTACAATGAATGTTCTTTTTGCAAATTGTTGCTTTTTAATAAATATTTAATTACTCTTGGTTTACAAATGTAAATGGGTGGGAATTTATAATCATCATATTGTAGTAGTATGAATTTAATTTAGAAACCAGATGGTTGCAGATTATGCATTACAAATGGACATGTTCAGGAAGAAAAACAAAGTGCATCCCAATCCCCTTGGAAATGAAGTTCACTCACTATCAGTTTTCTTCTGTGTTTAACTCCTTATAGGCCAATGGGGCGATTCTATTTGGAGGCAATAATACATCACTGTAGTGGCTATTATTTCTGGTTGAGCCACCTCTGCAAGATAGGAGACATCATTGCTGCAATTGTGACGTCACATGTGCATTTTCCAGAAAGTGGCTTTAGGCAGTGATCTGAAGCTGGAGCCTTGATTAATTTTTCTCTTCCAGTTTCCAGGTGACAGTATCCAGGGGAACTGAGACCAATTGTGACATCCTAACTGCTGTTCTGGGTGATGGAAAATTAGGCTATTGTAAAATGTAATTAAGCAACCACTGAGTTTCCCTGTCTTAATATTTGTTCTTGTATAATTTCCTTGATTGCCTGGTAATTCTGTCAGTTTGAATTCAAGCATGTTAAGATGTGTGTAAACTACAAGAACACAAATTCCTAAGAAAGTGAGAGTATCATTTGTGAAATCAATTTTCAAATAACTGCCTCAACATGTTATGTGTCTTCATGATGTGGAAGATACTCTGATTATATCTTAAAATGTTTCTTTAAACTAGCACATTTTTGTACAAAACTGAAGGGCATAATTTACCATTGCATTATTGCAAGGTAAATGCTAAAATGGCATTCATTTCAATACACAGTTATTGCATCTTTAGTTATACCTGCTCATTTAGAATGAACAATAGAAATGCAATTGTTATGTGTATTGGAAAGTGATGCCATTTCTAAAATACTCTCCTTAAGCAGTTTGGAAAAACACTGTCTTACCTGGCTGGAGGTTTACCTATAATAATGATGATAATCCTTGCATTTGATATAGTGCCTTCTCACACCTGTCAGATATCAAGTTCCTGGGTGAGAGCAAACGTCCTACAGTTGAATGTCAACTGAACTGTTGTTTGGCCTCCGTCAGTGTCTCCATATCTCGGGTGCTAACAGCAGCACCCTTCATGGGTGTACTCTACACCTCATGGCGCCAACCGTGTTGCCCTGTTCGACCTCAACTGTTCTTCGTCCCCCACATCCGTGCCATGATCCACTTCTGCCTTTCCCCACCACCGCAATATTACACTGCTTCGCCACTGTCTTTTCCCGCAGGCTGAGTGGCTTATCCACACATTGATCACATCCAGGCTCAACTATGCAAACTCCCTGTTTGTTGGCCTCCCCAACTCCTCCCTCCACAGGCGGCAGATAATCAGATTCTTACAAAAATCTGAAAATCGAATTTGAGTTGTGTTTTTAAGTGCTAGTGACTGCAAATGCAAACAATCAGAACTATTTGAGGCTGCAGAGTAGTTTAACCTTTAACAATAAGTATTTGGTCAGTTTCTGTCTATCCAGCAGAGAGGGATTTCACCCCACAGATCTGGGCTGATTTTGTCCAATAGTTAAGATAATGTGCAAACCAGATGCACCCCTCCCATCTCCCCGGAAGTGCTTTTTTGGAAGTGTCCATCCAGCTGATTGAAAAGAAATGACTGTCACATAAATGCTTCGCATTCATTGGAAAACTGATCCACCTCAGAGGTTTATAAAGAGAAGCTCTGTGATATTTGTGTATTTATACATTGTAGCCCTGACAACTTCATAAGTGCCATTAGCACAGGTTGCATCCTTTCACAAATTAGGTTGACACTCTGTTGTTCAGATATAATGTAATCTACAGAGTAACAAACTCAGTTCACAATACAGTACAGTACAGTGTTGTGTTCTCTGAAACTAGGTTGAAGTGACAATCTTTATAACAGTAGTGTGCTCAGAAATCTTGTAATTGCCTTCAACCCCTGAGAATTAAAGAGGTTAGAAAAAAAATGATATAGAGGGTAGCTGAAAAATGCAAATCTGTCGCACATTCACTGAAGTAGTCAGTAAATTATTTTCAAAAGGAGTTAGATGCTAGCAAAGAGGAATATTAAAGGATGTGGTGAGTAAGCAAAATGGAGTGGGATCAAATGAGGTAGTTCATGCGGAGAAAAACACAAGTGCGGATTTGTTTTCGATTTATGTGGCCTTGGGCTTTGCCAACTGAATGATAGCTGTAGGGATTGTAGGGTGCATATTCCATTCCAGATGTATAGGCAGCATGCATGGGACTTCTGGGATTGGTTTAAATACTCGAACATCATAATGGGTTTTCACATGCTGACACTCAGCTGACCAAAATAAAACCTTGCCATATTCTTTAGAACTAGCGAAATTTAATGCAACATGCTTAAAATATCAAATTTTGCTTCAAGGAGACAACAGCGATATTAGTGGCTTCATGCCCATTAAATAATGTAAGTGGTGAGTCTGGTTGCTTTTTGTTCCTGTAAAACTATTCTAGGCTCATGATTGGCCCCTGTTCTAATTTAATTTTACACTTGGGTCAAGTGCACTACAGTAAAACCTCGATAATCTGACTTTCCTAAAGCCATCAACTCCCTAAAACCGGCAAGATTTCACAATACATTACTGTATTAGATTTTTTTTCCAATGTTGGAAAATCTCCTGAAGTTCGGAACAGCTGCTTGTAGTTCTCTGCGTGGCAGCTCTGACATCAGGCATTGTGGTTGCAGCTCGTCTATTCATAGATTCATAGATTCATAGAATTTTACGGCACAAAAGGAGGCCATTCGGCCCATCTAGTCTGTGCCGGCTCTTTGAAAAGAGCGATTCAATCCCACTGCCCTGCCCGCTCCCCATAGCCTAATAGACCTGTTCTCCCTAAATAAAGATCTAATTCCCTTTTAAAAGTTGTTATCGAATCAGCGTCCACCACCTTTTCAGGCAATGCATTCCAGATTCGAACAACTCGCTGAGTGAAAAAAATTATCCTCAGCTCCCCTCTACTTCGCCTTGAAACTATTTTAAATCTGTGACCACGAGTCACAGATTCACCCACAAGTGGAAATAGTTTTTCTCTATTTGCCCTGTCGAAACCCCTCATGATCTTATAAACCTCTATTAGGTCTCCCCTCAATCTTCTCTGCTCCAGAGAGAATAACCCTAGCCTATCTAGCCTCTCCTCATAGCTGAAGTCCCTCAATCCTGGCACCATCCTAGTAAATCTTCGTTGTACCCTTTCCAATGCCTTCACATCCTTTCTGTAGTGTGGTGACCAGAATTGAACACAGTATTCCAGCTGATGCCTCACCAAAGTCCTATAGAGGTTAGTCAGCACTTCCTGACTTTTGTACTCTATACCCCTATTTATAAAGCCTAGTATCCCATATGCCTTCTTAACAGCCTTGTCTACCTGTCCTGCCACCTTCAACGAGTCACTAACACAAATCCCCAGGTCTCTCTGTTCCTTTACACCATTTAAAATTGTACTATCTAGCCTATATTGCCTCCCTTCATTTCTTCTCCCAAAATGCATCACCTCACACTTCTCTGCATTAAACTTCATCTGCCATGTGTCTGCCCACTTTACCAATTTGTCTATATCCTCTTGCAGATGGCTACTATCCTCCTCACTGTTTACTATTCTCCCTAACTTAGTGTCATCTGCAAACTTGGAAACTGTACTCCGTACACCCAAGTCCAGATCATTGATGTAGATTACAAACAGCAATGGTCCCAAAACTGATCCCTGTGGCATACCGCTGCTCACTTCCCTCCAGTCTGAAAAACAGCCGCTCACTACAACTCTCTGCTTTCTGTCTCGCAGCCAGTTGTGGATCCACGCTGCCACTGTCCCTTTTACGCCATGGGCCTTTAATTTCATAATAAGTCTCTCATGTGGCACTTTGTCAAATGCCTTTTGAAAGTCCATGTAAACTACATCAACTGCGCTACCATTATCCACCCATTCCGTTACCTCATCAAAAAATTCTATCAGATTTGTAAGGCAAGATTTGCCTTTAACAAATCCATGTTGACTGTCCTTTATTAGCCTATATCTTTCTAAGTGAAGATCTACCTTGTCCCTGATTATGGACTCTAGAAGTTTGCCCACTACCGACGTTAGACTGACTGGTCTGTAGTTACCAGGCTTGTCCTTCTGCCCCTTTTTATACAAGGGAGTAACATTAGCTATCCTCCAGTCCTCTGGCACGACCCCTGTGTCCAAGGAAGATTGAAAGATCGTGGCCAGAGTCCCTGCTATTTGCTCCCGTGCCTCACTTAGTAACCTAAGTGAAGCTAAACCTATGGTTTAGCTTCAGTGCTGTGTTTACAGCACACGTGGTGTATGGGGCGAGGCTTCCCCAGCCATTTCTAGATAGGTTCTAAATACCTGCAAACTCCGAAATTTGGGAGATGAGTGGGTCCAACTGCCGGATTTTTGAGGTTTTACTGTATAATTTGTTGAATAACAAAATGAAGTAATGAAAATGTACTGCCTTAGAAGTTTATTTCATTGTGGTTGTTAGATAGGTCAAAATATTAAAACATATCAATCAAATCAATTCTCAAATTAGCTGTTTTCTGCATTTGATGCTTTGCTCATTTCACACAATGTTGCATATGATGCATATCAGTTCAAAAGCTGTTTGTGGGACACTGCCCTGTGCATTGGCTGCTGCATTTTGCCTACAAGATATGGTCAATTCACTTTACAATATGTTCTGTGAAAAACTTTGAGAGTCTCAACGACTATTATTTTATTATTTTTACATTGCACTAATATTATTATTATTATTATTTTCCGTAGGTGAATAGCAATGGCTAACTGTTTCTTGTGGAATAGTGGGTGGGGCTTTTTAAAGGTTTAGTTTCTAACTACTGGTCTCAAAGAAGATGATTTGCTATAACAATAAAAAAATTTAAAGGGGAAAGATGAGGTAAACCAGTTGTGAAGTGTGCTTAGTTGGAATTGTTTCTGCAGCTAGGATTCTCTTCATTGAAGAGGCATTTCAGATTTTCATTTTGCTCATGAACGTTATTATGTTGCTTAGGTTACTAGCTGAGTGAAATGAAATGACTTAAAATGCTGACTTTTGTGCTCAGGTTGTCAGCACTTAAAATGGATTTATGTACAACATTTAAATTGTTGGGGAGAAAATGTCTCTGAAATGAAAATTATGTTTTTCTACTTTAAGAATATTTGTGATTTTATTGCTTAAATATATCAAAGGAATCATTTTTTATTCTTCTATTCTACTCATCGATTGGATTTGTATTTGATGAATTCAATTCTGAAAACTGGGCGACAGGTTGAAGTCATGAATTGCAGCAACTGAGTTATCAGCAATCCAGTTCTCCACTGGTTTTGTTGTAATTGGTCCAGAGAGGAATTGTTCAGATATAACTGCAATAACTTGCATATCTATATATACATATATACCCTCCAAGCTGGGTGGCATCTCAGAGTGCTTAACAATAGCTGAGGCTGAGTCAGGGGGAGAGGGTAGGAGACCATGGGCAATGTTGAAGAGAAAGGTCTTCAGGCACAAACCTGAAGATAAGGAAGGAGGAGGCAAGGCAAAGGGATTGAGGGAGGGAGTTTCAAAGTTTCAGGATCTAGTGAATGAAAGCACAGCTGCCGATGGAACAGAGTATTTGAGGGATAATGAGTAGGCCAGACCCAATAGAGTGTAGGCAGCGGGTACTGCTGTGAGGAGAGAGGAGGTTAGAGAGGGTGGATGGGGGGTACCAAGGAATGGAGGGAATTAAACACTAGAGTGAGGATCTTGAAGTAGAAAGAATAGAATTCCTATAGAAAGAAGTTACGTTCATTGTTGAATGGAATTTCTATTTTGCATCTAGGCTTAATTCAAACTCTAAATATGCTGATAATTCTAAGGTTGTATGTGTGTGATTGTTTCCCTTTACTATAGGGAAGGTCATTACGTGAGATGAAGTTTTTATGTGAAGATGTAGTCGATTCTTCCTGAAATTCGTACATTAAAAAATAACTAGTTTACTTGAAAATTGGATCCTTATTGTTTATGAATCATGTAAAAATTATATTTGTAGAATAAAACTCTACAAACAAGCAGTTCAGTAGTTATCCCATTTGCTACAATTGTGTGAGGTACTGTGTTTTTAAATTACAAATGGGCAAGTGGCATTGGGGATCATAGAATCATAGAATCTTATGGCACAAAAGGAAGCCATTCCGCCCATCGAATCTGTGCCAGCTCTTTAAAAAGAGCAATTTAATCCCACTCCCTCCCCATAGGGATCACTGATCATAGGGAAATTAAATTGAAGCAATTCTTAGGTGATTTATTTCTCATACGTATTTTGTCAATCTACTATACTTGAAACAAAACATCTGCATGGACACTGTCCCGAAGGACCACATTGACAGGGTAAAAGAAACTCTGGATGAGCTTTTCTCTCTTCAAGGACAGTAAGGTTCCAATTCAGGTCAAGCTTGCAGCATTTAAGACATGTGTCCAAACAGTCTTTCTTTACGGATCTGGATTCCTGGTAATGCAGCGGAAAGGCTTCCTCCGACCTGTTTGTAAAGTCCAGGATCAAGCTGTGAGTAGATTTATGACAAACACGGAAAACGACGACAGGGAAGGAGGGCGCTGGCCTACACTGACCTGTCGCTATGCACCCTAGAAGGGGAGTCAGCTTCACAGCAGGCACGTCCATTTATAAAGGCCTCACACACGGACCAGGGTTAAGCAGCTAGTGCTGAGTAAGCCTGGTACTCTGCATTGGATTTGGATCTCGAGAACATCAAGGTGGCTGGCACATTGCCTGTAAATGTCTTCCCATCTGCTGAAGGCAGATGTGTGGGCCAGATAGTAATGAGAAAACTGAGGGTTGGGTAACAGCTGCTGGGAGTTAGAGTCCAAGTTTGTGAATACGCATTCGTACATCTGGAATCAACCTTGATTGGCTTGTGAAGAGGTAAACAGCTACTTAATCTCTGCGCCTCCAACTGGTTGAACTATTGTTCGATGGGATGTGTATTGGAGCTGTGGACAGGAAGATGGTGACAATGCTCTCATGCATTTCATGCTGGGCTGTGTTGCCCACCAGGAAGCAAGCAGGGAGTTCCTGGTTTCTACCATCCACCTAGTGAGGGCTCAAACCTACTTTTTTTGGATATCAAATAACCAATTGGTGACTATCTTTTTGAGGTCTCCTTGGAGATGAATTGATGTGTTTGGCAATAGAATTTCAGAATCAACCCCCCACTCAGCTCTTGTTAGCCAAAGCCCTAACAGATAGGGTGGTGCCAGCTGGACAAGCAGTGGGAAAGCTTGCCAGAGTGATCTTAATGTTAGTTAGAATAATAAGTTACCAGCTAATGGTTTATTAGACTTCAGCAGTACCCCACATTCTCCTGTAGCTCAATGGTTAGAGCACTCACGTACATGTGTGAGACCTGTGTTCGAATCTAGGCAGATCAGGGCAAAACCTTGGTCAAGTTTCCTTACTCCACACACCTAATAATAATCCCTCCAAAAAAAACACAATAATAAAATTGGTCATTTCAATCCACTAGGGTCCGGCGATATATCAATATATCGCTAAAACCCGATATAATTTTCATATCGATACGCCGATATAGACATTACAAAAATATCGATATATCGATAAATCAATAAATCTATATATCGATAAATCGATAAATCTATATATCGAGGTAAAAAATCGGGATGCGAGCACACTGAACTACAAGACCCAGAATGCTCATCTCTATACACAATGCACAGACCGAGGTGCAAAGCCGCCATATTGTATTCATAGTCCTCGAATACAATATACAGGTATGCAAGGGGTGGGGGGGGTGATAGAGACGGCTGGGGTGGGGGGTGAGGGGGAGAGAGATGGCTGGGGGGAGGGGGAGAGAGACGGCTGGGGGGAGGGGGAGAGAGACGGCTGAGGGGGGGAGAGAGACGGCTGAGGGGGGGAGAGAGACGGCTGGGGGGGAGGAGAGGGGGAGAGAGACGGCTGGGGGGAGGGGGAGAGAGACGGCTGGGGGGAGGGGGAGAGAGACAGCTGGGCGGAGGGGGAAAGAGACAGCTGGGGGGAGAGAGACGGCTGGGGGGGGAGAGAGACGGCTGGGGGGGGAGAGAGAGACGACTGGGGGGGGGAGGGAGAGAGAGACGACGGGGGGGGAGGGAGAAAGAGACGGCTGGGGGTGTGTGGGGGAGAGACGGGGTGGATGTGATAATATACAGATAGATAGAGATGGGGGATGTGAGAGAGAGAGAGAGAGGAGAGAGGGAGAGAGACACACAGACAGAAAAACACAGAGATGGAGAGAGTGAGAGACACAGAGAGAGAAAGATATTTACCTCCTGAGAAGATAGGCCCCGAATGCGCGCGCACCCACATGTGCAGTACGAAATACCTGAAAATATCGATATTTCGGTATATCTCAATATGAGCCCATTGATATATTTAATCGGAAAATTTCCATATCGACGGACCCTACAATCCACGACTGTTTGTGGGACGCTGCTGTGCACAATTGGCTGCCGCATTTCGCCCAGAAATATACAGTCAATTCACTTTACGGTATATTCTGTGAAGCGCTTTGAGACATCAATAAGATATGAAAAGCGCTATATCAAATTGCAAAGATTATTATTCTATATTATTACTTCTATTTTTCTGGGGTCCCCAAGCCTTGGTCCTTGCCAACCTATGCCTAATACTTTGTGAAATTAGCTAAACAAGATATATCCCTTCAGGGAGATTTCACATTTCATTCTAATAAAACAATCTCTGGAATCTCCATATCTAGGTAATGTCCATGTGCCTGTTTAGTTTGGATACCCTTAAGCATAGTGTTGGGTGTCCACAAGTGTAAGACATTTGGCTGACCAATATGTGCCATCAAATTTAGTGCTCTGCATTATGAGGAGAATCTCACAGAGATAAACAGACCTGCATTGGAGAAAGGAAGATTGAGATAGCAAAATCATCCTTTTCTGATCCCTCATGAACCTCAATGTTCTTTTAATGGTTGCTCTCTTATACTGCATACAATATTGCTTTAGGTGAAATTGAAGTTTTACAAGCAGGCGTTAAGCTTGATCCATGTTATATAATGGTGCAGAATGAATGGGAATGAATGGGCAGAGGTAAAGAATTATGCTGCCTCAATTTCTGTTTTCAATGCTGCTAACAATATTTTTAAAAACTCATAAATATCTCAAACCTTATATAAAAAGGCCAAGAAGCATGAGGGAAATGGGTTTCTATTTTTTTAAAAACAGACTTTTAGTTTGTGATTTTCTTCAGTGGTATAACAAATTCTCAGACCACTTAAAAAAGCAGCCTGTTTGTTCAGTTTAATATTGGATATTTGGCAAGGCTATTCCTATATATATTTAAATAAATACAATAGTTAAATAGTTTCAAGGTTTATCTAAACAACATACAACTACATCAAAGATAGAAAAGGAAAATAAAAGCTAAGGAACAGTAGGAACAATTCGGTGCAGTTGGAATTAAACATAATACAATAAAAACCCGTTTATCCTGCACCCTCGGGACCTGGCCAATGCCAGTTAAAGCAACTGCTGGATATTTGGCCGAAAACGCAAAAAAAAAAAAATTCAATGTATTTTTCAGGATAAATTCCGGTTAATCGAATGCAGACCTTTTTTTTTGTGATGCCGGTTATACGGAAGTTACGGTTGATTGGGTGCCGGATAAACAGGCTTTTACTGTATTTAAAATTTTGTAAGGGGTTATTAGCCCCAGAAAGCGATCTGCCAATCGACTAACAACCAGGTTCCTACATACTGCATGGGGAACAAAATCTAACAGGCGTGTGGAGTAAGGAAACTTGCCTAAGGTTTCTCACCGCCCAGGAAATATGGTTTTAATGTTTCCAATCTATCCAAATACCTATTTAATGTTCAGCTCCATGATAATTATAAACGTGAAATAAGTGAAAGGCTACTTGAGATATAGGCAGACCTTTCTGTTGCTATACAGGTCATAAAATTTATGAATCAGAAAGTGTGCAGGCCAGATCAGAGGTTCAGGCCATTAAACATAATGTTAACTTTACAAGAATAGATTTTCTCTGCAGATTACTGCCAAAGAAATTTAATGGCATCTGTTCACACATTCCAATCACTCAGTCACGAATTAGAGTGACTATGGGCACAGTTTTATTTTCACCTCCATTTTGCAGGTGTATAAAACTGATCAAGTCTAACCTTTTGACTTAAACATAAGCATACACTGCATGCAGGAGCTGACACTGCTGTGTGCAATTGGCTGCCTCGTTTTGCTCACAAACATAGTCAATTCACTTTACAGTATATTCTGTGAAGCGCTTTGAGACATCTAGAAGATGTGAAAAGTGCTATATCAAATTCAAGGATATTATTATTATATCAAGAGGGCAACATGAAAAAAAAATAACCATTAAGTTTCTGAGAAGATTGATTTGGGTCCTTCAATCTTCCTTTCTTCAATCCAGTGCTAAATAACTGCTCTATTTGCCTACATGTAAATCACTACATTTCAAAATACTGTAATTAACCGCAAAGCCATTAAATTGTTTAAAGATTTTATGTTTGTAAGGTTATATTAAAAAAAAGTAAGATACGAGAGCATCAATACGGAAATTACATGTAAGAGTTAAAATAGGTGGTGCACAACCTGTGGAAAGGGGGATCTTGATAGACTGAATAGCCGTCGTCTTTCTATGCTTTTTATTTGTTTTTTAATCAATAACATTTCAATGGAGGTTGATACATTACTGTGGCTCACAAGACGATTACCACTGAGTCAAAAAATGTAGGTGTTCAAGACCCACATTGGGACCTGAGCCCATAGTTCATGCTAACACTCCAGCACCATATCTGTGCACTGCTAGAGGCACAGTCCTTTTAGATGGTTTAATAAACTGAATCCCATCTGGACTTTAAAGATTGTGCAACATTATTAGTTGAGGGAAGAGCTTCTCTCAGTTTCCTAGCCAACAATTCTCCAGACCAATTAGTCATGGTTATTTGTGGGAGCTTGCTGTGCACAAATTAACTGCTGTGTTTGCTTCAAATACACAAGTCGCTGACATTAACGCCAATTCCCTGTGAAGAGCTTTGAGCTGTTTTGATGTTATCGGTGCAATATCAATTACAGGATTATTGTAATAAATGTCCCAAGCCTGCATTACTCATTATTCCATTGAGAATCCAATTCAAAATCCTGGTCCTCACATTCAAAGCCCTCCATGGCCTCAACCCACCCTACATCTGCAATTTCCTAAACACTCACCAACCTGCCCATCCCCTCCTCTCAGCAGGCTCCAGTCTGCTTACGTCCCCCAACCCACCCACCCCACCATTGGCGGGCAAGCCTTCAGCCTCCAATCTCTGGAACTCCATCCTGTAGTCCCTCCACCTCACCCCCTCCCTGGCCTCCTTTACGTCCCACCTCAAAGCCCTCCTCTTTGACGGTCCCATCGGACACCCCAAATCCCCCCCTTTCCTTCCACCCTCCCCATCCCTAACCCAAGCTCGGGTCTGAAACAATGACTGAATAGAATATATCCAGCAAGAATCTGGCTTTCTTCGAATTAAGTCTGGAAATTTGTTCTGTTTCTAATCTGTCAAATTGTAACCCAGTTTGAATTGTGCCACCAATAACCAGCTGGGGGCAGTGTGTACTTTGCCTGCAGCAAAATATCCCATATGGCATATGCTTAAGGATCAACCTTAAAATGTTACCTGAAAAACGCTCGCAGTCGACTCACAGAGATTCTTTGCAATTTTAACTTGCTTACAAAAAAACTGTATGATTTCCTTCATGAGAACCTTTATTCAATTTTTAGTGCAATTTTCTCACAAAGCTTCTTGAAGGAATACAATATATGTGTGGATCTGACAAATAAGGTGCATCCAACCTCATTATTTTTTGGTGTGATATAAAATGTTACCTTGGTCACCAAACAGTATCTATTTGTTCGGTAGATTAAAATATCTATCTCATAATCTGATATGAAATGGCAGAATTTGAGCTGCTGAATATGACCAGGCTTCAGGTTTGAATATCCCCAAGGCTGGGACACAATGATTTGTACGAACTTTTGAAAAGATTTCAGACCATCATCACCCACAAAATACCAACCAGTGATGTCTCAGTGTATCCTATAAAGTGCTTTGAGTCATATTGATGATGGGATAAAGTACTACATCAAATCCAAAGGTTATTTTTATTATTATTATCATCATCTTTGATCAGGGTGAGCAGCAGAAGAAAATCATCTTTATCAGCTCAGAAGCAGTATAGAGCTGCTTTACAGGAGCCCACCTGAAGTCAAAACGTGTCCTATTTTTATTTGATCAAATACTCCATTCTCTGCAATTGGGCCTTGAAGAAAAGATTACCTACTCTAAATTTCAAAAGTTTACAGAAAACGCAAAATCTATGTAATGACTGACCAGCTGAATAATATAGTAAATTCACTTTACAGTGTATTCTATGAAGCGCTTTGAGACGTCTCAACAATGTGATAAGGTGCAAAACAAACACAAAGTTTATGTATCGCAACAAAATAGAAGAGAGGAAAACAGAATCAAGACGATGTTATTCAGTCCATAGAGCAGTTCTATCAGTTTATTAGATCTTGGCAGATTGTTTAATTTCAGTGGCATCTCTAGTACCCAATAATCTGTCTGCTTCTTTCAAACATCCATATTGATTCTATCTTTGCATGTATTCTGGGGCCGAGCATTTTCACAACCCACTGAGATGCTGTCTGGCATGGAGGGCGCTACATTAATTGAAGTTATTGTTGTTGTTTGAAGAAATGATAAAACAACAGACCTTTCCTCCAGCCTCACTGTATTCAATGGAGTATTTGCTAATCTTAGCCCATACCTGTATCCTTTAATCCTCATCCCACCCATTTTAAAGAAGTTAATTGAACCATCTGCATGAACTTGTTACTGACAGTTTTGCAGATTTCCACTGTAACATAATAATCACAACACATAATCCATGAGTTAGTCTTAAATTGTAGAAAAATGGTTGCACATTTTTAGAGAGTGTGATAATAAAAAGTAATATCTTAAATTCGACATAGCTACTTTGAGATCACAAGGACATTTCAAAGTGCAGGATTTACTGTAAACTATATTTGTCAAGGGAACATGACAACAAATTTGTAAACAGCAAACAGCCATGAAGTAGATGACCAATTTTATTTGGTGGATTATTGGCCTCTGGAAAAAAACTCCCTTCTCTTTTCAAATATTGCCATGGTATTTTTAATGTAATCTGAATAGGCAAACAGGGATGCAGTCTAACATCTCATTTGAAAGACAGCACTTTTAATAATGCAGCACACACCAACCCTATATTGGAGCCTAGACAATTAGTTCAAAGTCTCAATTTGGGATCTTGAACCTACGGTCTTCTGCCTCAAAGACAAGCATGTTACCAACTGAGCCAGGCTGACATAGTACTTGTTCATGTAGGTTAAGTGCCATAAGACATAATAAAAGCATTTGTGAGTGCTTCTAACTCCAAACACAAGCATAAGTAGAGTTTGAGACAATGTATAAATCTTGCTGTGCAATAGAATACTGTATATGGCATTTTTGGGCCATGTGCCCAATGAATTAATCTCCTTTGCTTTTTAGTTTTTCAGCTCAACCTCCACATCTGTGCCTTAAAACAAAGTCTGTGATTTGCGCACTCAGCACAGTATGTAACAGTGCACCTGTGCAAATAGATGCATCAGCTGCTTAAATCACAGAAACAGATTACTGGAACAGTACAGCATGACCCTGTTTTTCTTTGAAAACAAGTGAAAAGCTTTACTGGAATTCAAGCTTCGACATAAGACACGGGGAAGCACAGCAAGCCCTGAGAGAGGCCACAGGTGTCCGTTCTGAAGTTGCTTGTGATCAAGAGATGCATCAGAAACGGAATTGGAGAAACAGAGCAAACGTGAAGGTAATCAATGAACCAAGCAATTCCATTCACCAGGCAGGAACACACTGTTAGTCTCCAATGACAAAGTCACTGTGACTGGTAGGTTAAGTTTCACTGACATGTGGAATAAATAAGGTATTGAAGATTTTGGTACCAGTCAAGTAATTGTACTACCAATCCCACAAACAATAATAAAAAAAGACTTATACTTACAGCAAAGAACAAGCAATGATTTGAATTGGAAGAATATAAAAGGGGAAGTGGAAGAGGCACAGAATTGGGATCAGAACAGTTAACTCTGTGGGTGCGATAACATCAGCATAGGAATGATGGGTCAGAGGGTCTCCTCCTATGCAAGGATTTCTATTATTTCCTACACCTGCTATACTTATGATTTTCTTGAAAGAGATTGTCAATTGTGGGGTGAATTGTTGTAGTTTTCTTTTCCAGGCAACACATCATAAGCACCTTATCACATTGTTGAGACGTCTCAAAGCGCTTCATAGAATACACTGTAAAGTGAATTTACTATATTATTTAGCTGGTCAGTCATTACATAGATTTTGCGTTTTCTGTAATAATTTAGGCCCACACCCTACTGTAAGACTCGGAAAATGCAGCATCAATGGGGAATGTCGTTCCTGAATCTTTTGGCTAAGATTAAGGGTAGTTATCAGCTACTCCTCGGGATGTGTCCTTGGCAGAGGGATCTCCTGTTAAGATTCACTTGTGTTTACATGTCCTCAACCAATCAGGCTCCTATTGGTTGGGATTGCATCGGTGGGGTTTGATGTCCACTCACAAAGAGGAAGCAGAGATATTGGATACAGAGCTAACTAGAGCATTTGGTCACAACATCAACAACACCTAACCCAAAACTGTACAGGGAAGAGTGCAATCTGGCAAGACTTTTGAACTTCTATATTTATAGAGTGCCTTTCATGTTGGGAGGACAGTCAGGAGTCCCTGAGCATAGGGGTGGGGTAGGATAGTGGGGAGGGAGAGAGGTGGGAGAGTGGCAGAAGGCACGTTTGAAAGGAAGGTCTTGAGATTGGCTTTGAAGGAGGCAAAGAAGGAAGCGAGCCAAAGTGGGATGGAGTTCCAGAATGTGGGGGCAGAGAGGCTGAAAGCCCAGCCACTGATGGTAGGGTAGGTCAGGCAGGAGACATGGAGCAGACTGGAGCCAGCTGAATGGAGGGGCAGGCAGGTTGGTAGGGACTCAGCAGGTTGGAGAGGTAGGAAGGGGCAAGGCTGTGAATGGCCTTGAAAGTGAGGACAAGGATCTTGAATTCGATCACCTGAGTGATGGGGTCGCGGAGCCTGGTGCAGGAGAGGACACGAGCTGCAGAATATTGGATGATTTGCAGCTTGTGAAGGGAAGAACTGGGGAGGCCAATGTGGAGGCATTTTCTGTAGTCAAGCCTTGATGTGATGAATACGTGAGTGAGGATTTCGGCAGACTGAGGAGTGAAGCAGTAGCAGAGTCCGGCAAAATTACGGAAGTGGTGGGAGGCAGTGCTGGTCATGGTGTGGATGTGGGAGAGAAAAGACAGTTCAGGGTTAAAAAAGGCACCCAGGTTCCTGACTGGCTTTGTGAGATGGAGTCTGCAGCCATGGATGTTGATTCTGCCAGCACCTGAGGTGTGGAGGCGCTGATGCAAGCCAAACTGGAGGGCCTCAGTCTTGCTGACGTTCAGCTGAAGAAAGCTGTCCCTCGTCCAGGACTCGATGTTGGACAGGCAGGCAGTCAGGACTGGAGGAAAAACCATTGGCAGACACAAGGTAGAGATGGTGTGAAAGATATAACCTAAACCAGTCAAGGACACAACCTTAAAGGTTGAGGTGGGAGGAGAGGCGGTGGAGGAGGATTGAATGGTGTGGCAGCGAATAGATCGAGGAGGATGAGGAGGCAGAAAGAGCCCTGGCCTTGGTTCAAATCAGCTTGCCTTGCCTTGAGAGCCCATCACATCATCTGACCTGAACCTATAGAGTTTTAGTGGAGGTGGGGAGAGTCATCTGTGGGGAACCATCATTCCTTTGAGAATGTGTTTTGGTCTAATTTGGCTTAAACAAGGGTGAGTTTGGCCCACCCAGGCTCACCAAAAGAAAATTAATGTAAGATGCCATTCTATCCTACAGGTAAGACATTAAACTAATGCCCCTTCAAACAGCACTGTTTGGAAGGAGAACAGGGAATTCTCTGGGAATCCAGGCTAATATTTCTTCGTCATAAAAACTCACCTATAAAAGACCAGTTGGTCCAAATGGTCTGTGTCAGTGCTATATATGTTATGCTTTGCTGCCACAGTTTAAGTTCTGATCAACAGTCATTATACTTTAAAATAACTCACTCTACAAAGAGTGAGAGACTTTTTTGATATAAGGCACTCTATCAAATATTATTATGGTGATTGAACTTCTGTGTTGCTCCATTAAATTGTGACTGGTAAAAAATCAGCAGGGGTGCCTGCAATGTTTGATCTCTGTGAATTGTGGCAATAATTTGATTGGTTTCAGAAAACAATGCAAGCTATGTTCTTGATAAATTGTAATATAAATTTAGTGCAGCCCTCAATGGTAATGTGTTGGAAACTGTTTCCACATCATTTCTTTTAGGGACGTCAGCCTGGAGCATCAATCTAATACGCCTTCTGTTTGCTTTGCATCATTGATAGGGAAATGTATATCTGGACAGTTAAATGGTAAGTGATTGAATACACATCACAGTATTTAACCCTGGACATTTCTAAATGTAAATACATTGTGTGAACATAGCTGTATTGAGCACATTGACTGCCACTTTCTCCTAGTCTGCTTTTTTTTCACCTTCAGCTATTGATCCCTGAGACCCCACAATGTTATCTCTGTGACCTTTCCTACTCTACTTTCCTACTCCCCTTTCGGGTTACTTTAGTTCCCCGTCCTGAATTCTCCATCAGTGAACAAGCCTTCAGCTACTACACCCTAAACTCCAGAATTCACTATCATGACCCCTCATATAACCCCTTTTCTACCTGTCTTTAGATCCCACCTAAACACTTAATAATAATAATAATAATCCTTTCATTTGATAAAGCGCCTTATCATGTTGCTGCAATGTCTCAAGGGAGATAATGTAAAGTGGATTGACTGTATTCTTTGTGGATGAATGGTCATTGAACTTGCTTAGTTACAACAATATCGACAACAGCAACAATAACTTGCATTTATATACTGCACACAATGTTGGGCGGCGTCTCGGAGCACTTAACAATGTTAGAGCCCGGTTTACCACCCCTTCTCCCCTCCCTGCCCTATAGATATTGGATGATAAGTAAAACGTATTTAAAGGGTAGGTCCCCTTTATGATAGTCTTAACCAATATGTCCATTGGCTAATCTGTAGCCAATAGATGGCTAATTGGATGACCTCCTGACGACGTGGAAGGTGCTCTAATAAATGTAATTTTGTTAATGTTGTTGTAATCAGGGGTGAGGATGCCCCAACAAGAAGCCCTCTGCTTTCCCCCCTTTTTTCCCCATCTTCAAATAGCACTTAAAGACGTTCCTCTTTGACCATGTCTAATGTCATCTTCCATTTCTCCACAACTTGGTGTCAAAATTCACCATTGTTAAGCATTCTGAGAAGCTGCCACATATATTTATATATAATATATGTATAAATATATATATTTATATATATCTTATCAGTTTTGAATGACAACAACAAAAACCTTGTATTTACAAGTTATTGTTGTTGTAATTTGAAACTAATAGAGGCTAAAATTCCAAACTCAGCCCATCACAGTACAGTAATAAGTGCAACAAAGGACTGACAATTAGCAGCAAGATTCCTCTGTAACTTAACTATGCTGAAGGAGCCAAGTAGGAAGGTTCACATTGCATCCTGTGACATTACTGGCTGAATGGCATCCTAGGTTGCTAACCTACTATGTTCCTATGTTCTTCTGTTTCGTCGTTTGCTCCTACAATGGATAATCCAAGTGGAGAATTGAACATACTCACATATAAAGGAAGAATTTGCAGACCAATTAAGAGTTCCCTTCTTAAGTCTGTATTCTGCACTCGACAGCAGCAGATACCACACAGTAACTGGGTTCCTCAGCATTATATGATATTTTCTCTGACTTCAGATTGGAGTAGTCGCTCATATTGGTTTATAGTTCCATGGGTGTCAGATGCCCATCAGTACCTCACACAAGTGGTGCTATTCATGTGTGAGCCTAGATACAATGCAATACAAAATTACATTTGTAATGCTGATGTTTGGGATCAGAAGGAGTGGAGGGTGGGGAGGGTATGGGTAGGAGAATGACCGAAGGCATGGTCAATGTGGAGGGTCTTGAGGCGTGCCTTGAAGGCGGCAAGGGAGGGAACAAGGCAAAGGGAATGTGGGATGGAGTTCCAGAGGGTCGGGGCAGAGAGGCTGAAGGCCCGACCCGCAATGGTGGGGTGGGAGGTGGGAGGGATCTGGAGGGGGACATGGAGTAGCAGGGAGCTGACAGGTTGATAAGGGGTTAGGATGTCGAAGAGGTAGGAGGGTGCAAGACCATGGAGGGCCTTGAAGGTGAGGACAACAAAGGTGAACTCGGTCCTCTGAGGGTATGGGAAGCCAGGTGAGGGTGTGGGTGATTGCCAGATTTTTTGATTGCTGTGGAACCGAAATCCAGCCAAGCTTAATCTTGACCTCACTCTCTCGATGCTGTGATGGGAGGATGGTCGGATGGGTGTCTGGAAGGATGATTTCAGGTGGGCCGAAGGGCCTTCTTCATTCAAACAAACTAGATTCATAGCTAGTACAACTACGAAACAGACGATTCAGCCCATCCATTCAGGCTGGTGTTTCTAACTCCACGAGTGCCTATCCTACATCCTATCTCTAATCCCATATCCCTTTTTTTCCACATATTCCTGAACTTTACTCTCATATTCTGAACTCTAAAGGAAAAAAAACAGTTTATCAAGCCTTTTTCCTCAAACTGCATTTCCTCAAACAGGCAACATCCATGGTAAAACTTTTTATGAACTGGTGATGTTGATACAACCACATGCACTTTGCAGCAGGGAAGATAGGAAAGTGATCAAATACAGGAACCTTGCTGATGTTTTCTTTTACTGCCCCAATTGAAGCCTTTCACAAGCTTGGGTGCCTAGTCAGTGACAAGCACATTGAGACATCATCCCAACATGAAAGGTGCTATATAAATGTAAATTGTATCCAGAACTCTGGTCAAGATCAGTTAACTAGGCACAGACTGGCAATTGAATCTAAAATGTCCTGATCTGCATGATTGATATTCACTCAAGGCAGTCACATTACCAGCTAAATCATTGGAGTCTGCTTTCAAACCTCCATCACTGCGGATGTTATTAACTTCTGGCAGAGACAGAGGAAAAGAGAGCAACCAAGTTAAATATTCCTCTCTGAATGTGGGATAACATATAGTCTTTCTTCATGCCTGAGACTGAGAGCTTATCTTACATAAATAGTTCACATCGACTTACATTCTAACTTACCAAGGGATTATACCACCAAAATGTGAGCAAGCAGCAATTAGACTTAAATTTAACACTTGTGTATTAATATTTCATAGTCAACATTCACAGCCGGACATTTCCCACTTCATAATCCCCACTTCATTTATTGACCTAGTAAATAACTCAGAAATCATTTTATTTTACAAGAGGCAGAACATTCATTTGGACACAGCAGCCCCCGTAAGCAGCTGATGGATGAGTCTCAATTAGAAACAATTTTGTGCAAAACTTGTCTTGCTGAGATTGATTCAATTTGACAAAGCAGTAAATCTTCAGGAAATGCCGCTAAAGCCCTGTGCCCTCCTGATACATAATAGAGTACATTGCTGAAAATATTAGCTTAATAACGTTTTTAATCTCCTACGATGTACATTTGTAGCAATGTAAAATGCCATTGCTATTTCCAAGAAACATGGAGTTCTTTGTAGGGTTATTCTGGTTTACATTCCCCTCTTAATCTAAATGTACCCCCAAATTGAAACAAATTCACTGCTCATCTTATTGTTGTTTATGGGACATTTCTGGCCTCGGATAAACTGACAATGTTTGCCTACATAAGAACATTCACTGTATTTCTAATCAGGTCTTTTTGTAAAGTCCCTTGAGACTTTTCTATATGAAACGCACTATATTAATACAAGTTATTATTGTAATTGATGACAAGCTGAAATACATGCAATTCAATGGTATTTCAACAATTCAACGGTACATTAACTATGTAAAATCTACGTAAAATCTCTTGTCTGGCCCTTTTCATACTATTTATTTAAAGCCCCAAATACGTTTATGATTTCTGTTCAAAACTAGCTAAACAAGAGAGATTATAGTGGGAGGGTATCTGAAATTACTGTCGCGAGATTTACTGTGAAGTGTATTAACTGCATTTTGAAAGAAAATATGGCAGACAGTTAACTGAATGATCAATTTTATCTATTCAATTCTTGGCCATGAAATCAGGAGACACTCTCTTGTTTAATTGTGCCATGGGATTTTTAACATCTAACTGAACAGGCAGAATTAACTCAGTATAATGTCTCAAAGGTGCAGTGCAGTGCCGACACTGGAGTGTCAGCATAGACAATGAGTAAAAAGTGCTATTACCAGATATAATTCGCTTTTGCAATTAAATAATTTGCTGGCAAGATAAAATCCATTCACCAGGATATTGGAGCACAATGCCCGGAACATAGCAAGAAAACTCTAGAAGTTAAATAGCACAGCAACGAGAGACAGAGAGGACAAACAACAACAAACAAAATTAGATTTATAGAGTGCCTTTCACGTCGGGAGGACGTCCCAAGGCGCTGATAGCAAACCACACCACTAGCATTTTAAAGCTATGTTTCGAGTGTCAAGTGTAAAATAAAAATTAAGCCGAGTAAAATGAAAAGACCAATTCAGACAGTTTAATAAAGACTCTATACCCTGGAGTATAATCTACAGTCTTTAGAAAGTGACAGATTCTTCACCAAAGTAGTATGACATCAATTACAAATGGAAAACATGGATCAACCCATTTACTTCCCAGCAGGTTCTGATCATATGATCTCTGTTTTCTGAGAAGCTTTTTATCAAAAGATATCCTCAAAGACTCAACCTTTTGTTTTGGTGACGCATTAGATAAGGTGCAGATGCTGGATGAAAACAATATTCCATTCAATTCAATCAATTTAAACCCAAATCCTATAAATATGAATATTATGGGTTTGTTTCTTTTAAATGCAGATTATAAGATTTTTTTTGAACAAAACAATTTGCTAACTAAATGATGGCACAGTACTTCTTTTTGACCCAAATCAAATTAGATGTATTCATTAAATCAGTAGGGAGCCAGAACATCCAACTGTTCAGGATTGCTTACTGATGTTTACTGTGTTGGGAATTCTTGAACAGTGTCTGTAACAGAATGCTTCATTTGCACTGCATGCTTTATCTTTGTGGATTAATTTATTAGATGGCTTTTTAGTCCACTGGATCCTGCATAAAGACTTCCAATAATAGGACCACCTCGAAATCCTTTAATATGAAAAAATTAGCATGACATCATCGCTCTTTGTACCAATGGAATTAGTATTAGTTTGCGAACTTTTGATACATTATGGCAGAAATACGTAATAGCATTAAAGAAGCACAATGTAGATTTGAATTCACTTGTCTTCATACACAGATGCTACTCTGTCCCACCATCTGCTTCTCCTTAGCTGCCGGATTTGGTATGATTTAGACAACTCCAGGATTATGAAATCAATCAAAATAAATACAAATCCATTTCTATTAATTGCTTCCCCCAAAAAAAATTACTCTGTGAGTTATCTTTCAATTGGTTAAAGGAAACAATTAAAGTTATATGGGCATTCTTATCTCCTAGAATCTCAATAGAATGGTCCATTTGAATCTGATTCCTTTCCCATTGAAAACCACATAATAATAATGCTTTGTCATATCGTCAAGATGTGCCAAAGCACTTCGCGGCATGCACTGTAAAGTGGATTGATTGTGTTTTGTAGATAAAATGCAATATCCCCAAAACAGTTATGGAGTGAGTGAACCATTTTTTTATTTGGAGGATGGTTGACCAGAACATCTGGAGAAACTCCCTTCTCTTTTCGAATAATGCTATGAGATCTTTAACACCCACCTCACCAGGCAGGTGACTGCTTGTTCTAACGTCTCATTTGAAGGACGCATTAAAAAATTGAATTGAATAAAATTTGTTTTTGTTTTACCCAGAATGCTAGCAGGTGGTACTGGTAACTATTTGATTTTCCGTTGGATTCCTCTAATACATTTAAATTACACTCCATAATGATAAATGACAAGAAATAATTTTTCCAGTGTTTATCTTGTAAGCAAAGCACATATTTTTGAAAGCTGGAACATGCCATAAGCTTTGTTCATCATTACTTTTTGGTCAGCTGGGTATCTAACACATACAGGTAGTTATCAAACGTTTTTGCAAAATAAAATCTGGATTCATATAACTTTTGACTGAGGCATTGCATCATCTCATCATTTTGTAGACCTTTACATGCGAATTACAGCATATTTATTACAAGTGGGAGAAAGGTGATATACTATACTCAGCTACCTGTGTCTCAAGGATAATTAACTTGTCATCTGAATTAATTGACTATTTCAACAAAATTTTGAACCTCTACAACCAACATGAATTGCTTGGTTCTTCTAGAAAATGTATGACCATCCACATGGCCCACTGGTGAGGAGCAACCTCAATCAATAAGTAATCTTTGGGACGTCTTCCCAATGTGAAAGGCGCTATACAAATGTAATTTTGTTGTTGTTTCACCACATTTTAGACTTACTGTGAGTTAGTCAATAATCAAATCTCAGTGTTCTGGGCACATTCAGAAACTTAATCCTTGCATTTGCTATAGTGCCTTGTACCCTTGTTGAGATGTCTCAAAGCAGTTTATCGAATATATTGTAAAGTAGATTGAATGTAGACTTTGTGGGCGAAACACGCCAGTCAATTGTGCACATTATTGTTCCACAAACAGTCACAGATTGAGTGACTACACTTTATTTAAGGGATTATTATTCCTGGAAAAATGATCCACCAATCGATTAACATCTGGGTACCTACTTACTGCTAGGTAAACAGAGGCATGTGGGGTAAAGAATATTGCCTACGATTTCACCCTGCCTGGAAATCGAACCAAGGTCCTCTCACTTGTGAGGTGAGTGCTCTATGCTATTTGCACTGCAGGACTCCAATGAATCGTAATGTAATCACAACATCTTGATTAAATATTAGGTCATTACTATTATTAAGCTATGTTTTTATTTTTCATTGCGTTGTCCTTTTTATAGTTCGCACGTTATTTTCTATAGTCTTGCCACAGAGCTCCATAATAACTGGACTTGGGATTAAAAGAATAGATTATTTTCTAGAGGGGGAGAAGTTAGATAGTATTAGTATTCAAAGGGATTTGGGTGTCCTTGTACACCAGTCCCAAAAAGTTAGTTTGCAGGTACAGCAAGCAACTAAGAAGGCGAATGGCATGTTGGCGTTCATTTCAAAAGGTTTAGAGTATAAGAGTAGGGAGGTCTTGCTGCAACTGAATAGGGCTCTGGTGAGACTGCACCTAGAGTATTGTGTGCAGTTTTGGTCTCCTTATTTAAAAAAGGACATACTTGCCTTAGAGGGGGTGCAGTGTAGATTCACTAGGTTTGTTCCTGGGATGAGGGGACTGACCTATGAGGATAGGTTGAATAAACTAGGGCTGTATTCTCTAGAGTACAGAAGAATTAGGGGGGATCTTATTGAAACATATAAGATTCTTACAGGGCTAGATAAAGTAGGCACTGAGGGACTGTTTCCCCTTGTAGGAGAATCTATAACCAGGGGTCACAGTCTTAAAATTAAGGGTCAGCCTTTTAGAACAGAGTTGAGGAAACATTTCTTCACTCAGAGGGTAGTGAATTTATGGAATTCATTACCCCAGAAGGCTGTAGATGCTCAGTCCTTGAACATTTTCGAGGCTGAGACTGATAGATTTTTGAAAAATAGAGGGATCAGGGGATATAGGGCAGGTAATCAAAGTTAGGTGAGAAGATCAGCCATAATCTTGTTGAATGGCGGAGCAGGCTCGAAGGGCCGAATGGCCTACTCCTGCTCCTAATTCTCATGTTCTTATGTTCTTAAAATGCAATTCACATTTATACTGCGCCATTCACATTGGCAGGACGTCTCGAAGTCCAAAGCCCTTGACAATACTGGTTGGATACCCCAGCTCGCGGTGGAGCTGAATGGGTGAGAAGGAGAATGATGGCCGAAAATACTGTCAAAAAGGACAACAGAAATGTCCTACACATAGAATAAATTAAATGATTCACTTTATCTGGAGAATTGTCGGCTAGCAATTGGACATAGTTACAGTAAATCCTGTGAAGTGCTTTACAATGACTTTTCGACATGATAAGGCACTGTAACAAATATACCGATTATTATTATTGTTTGACAGTCTGGCTCTGACTCAAGGGATACAATTTAAAAGAGCAATGAGCTCATATTGAAGATGCACACTACTCCATCATAGCTAGTTCCAGTTACAAGTTCTGATTCATATATGCTATCATTTTCTCAGCAATGTAAAAGCAAGTTGTCACAGAGGTTAGTTCCTGCTCGCTTGGTGGCAGTCATTAATTGCTTTGAAACCTTGGGATAGCACAATTCAAAAAGGCTGGCAAGTCAACAGTCAGCAGTAATTCTTCTTCACTAAAGCTCTTCTGAACAGATTTCGGTCGATGTTTACTTTCAGGAATCATTCGGATAAGATTATTAATCATTGTTTAGTGGAACCTGCATTTTCGAAAATGTATCAAATGTATTTACTGCAGAGGGAAGAGAGACTGGTTACGTTGCTTTCATGTAAATTAGTTGACACGAATGACATGGATGCTGTGATAAGAAATGAAAGGAGATTCATCAAAACTCATACATGCGGGGGAAGGGAATGGAGATGTATGAGAGAAGGGATTAAGCAGGGCAGAGGCTCATGTGGTGTATAGACATTGTCATGCACAACAAGTTTGGTTGAATGACCTGCAATGTTCTATGTACCTGTAATTCTTATAACAAAAAACAACAACAAAGTAAAAGTGCCTGGATGAATTAGTAATATAGAAATGGAATAGGAATAAATAAATTAGCCGATCAAGTCTCTTCTGTCAGTTTACTAGATTATAGCAGATCTTTTTATTCAATATCTCTGCTTTTGCTTCTTAATACACTAACTTACCAAGTATCCATCTATCTCCTTTATAAATATTCCGATTGATTCTTTTATCTATGGCCTTTTGGGGTTAGTGCATTCCACATTTTCACACAGTTCTGTATGAAGAAATATTCTCTGATCTCACTCCTAACCATCCTAACTCTAATTTTAAGAATTTGTCCCCCAGTTTTGTAACCCTCTACCAGCTGGAAGAGTTGCCCCAGCCAGAAGAGTTGCCCAATTCTTCGCTGCTCAATTTCCTTAATATTCTTAAACATGTCCTGGGGTTTATGGGTCTAGTATCAATTTATGCACTGAAAGCTTATCATTTATGTAACATAACCTTTTCTGAATGGACCTCTTAACACTGTAGCACTTGTGATGAAAATGAAAGGATTTTGCCACTCAAATTCACGTTCCACTATTGAATCCCTCAGCAGGTTATGTGGTTAAGCTACACATGGATTTTTTTCTCAGAAGATTCCTTCGATTAGAATTTTTTCACTTGTCTTCACTGAGCTCATTTAAAGTTTATTTTATTTTGATGACTGATCAGCAGTGCCAGTTTATTAAAAGCTAGTTTAGTCAGAAACCTCAATCGGTCATCATCGCTCTCTAAAATAATGGTGTGATTAATATCAAATATTTCTTTAAAAATCTATAAATCAGCTCAGTTTTGTGACATTATTTCAACTCAATTATGACGGAATGATTTTTCGATTACAAATGCTTCCAGAAATAAGAAATTAAAAAGTGTAATCTCTGTTTTATGTTACATATTACAGCAAGGAAACATGCAGTGATCCCAACTAGACTGCCAGCCTACTGTGTGTCCAACATCCCCTCCAGCATTGATTACCGTGCCTTCAGCCACTAAGCCCTGAACCTAAGGAACCCTATACCTCAATTCTTCTGGCTTGTTCCTTCTTTCTGCATCTTCAGATTGCACCTGAAGACTTTCTTCAATCGTGCCCTATGAATTTCTCAAAAGGATATTTGTCAAACTGTTTGCCAGTGGCTATAATATAGGTAAACACTTTGGACTTTGCTTTAATTAGAATGTTACAGCACAAAAGTTAGGACATTTGGCCCATTGTGCATGTGCTGGTTCTTTGAAACAGCTATCCGACCAGTCTCACTTCCCCAGTATTATCCCATAGCCTTGCAAATGTTTCCTTTTCGATTACCTATCCAATTCCCTTTTGGAAGCTGTTATTGAATCTATTTCTACCATCCTTTCAGGCAGTGCATTCCAGATTGTAACAACTCTCTGGGTAAAACACTCTGATTCTATTGTCGATTCTTTTAAATCTGTGTCCTCTGGTGACTCCCCCCACTCCCCATCAGAGGCAACAGTTTCTCCCTGTTTACCTATTAATCTCGCTATTTCTTCTTAATTGTCTTATTCCTTCTTCTTGTAGCCTGGAACATTATTATTTACTCTAGTAAATTTTGTCTACAAAATGTACAGTCAATTCGCTTTGCTGTATATTCTGTGAAGCACTTCGAGAAAAGGATGAAAATATTAAGTGGTGTTCATTCTGAAAATCATGTTGAAACAATTGTCAGGCTGAAAATAAATAGAGAGCTACATCCTGTATTTAAACAGTGGGATTGCTGAAAGCAGGTTAAACATTTAGATAATAAGTGAATAATAACACTACAAATTGCCTGAGGTTAGAGGCGGTTGATGAATTAATTGTAAAATTACTGTGTTCTTAAAAGATTCCACTGTTTTAGGTCGCACAGTTGGAGATTTCGTTTTCTTGAAATTGAGTTAAAGCTCCATAGAATTGAACCTAAATCCCTCTAATATTTTATTACCTCTATCAGAAACATGGAATGCCGTTATTTTGCACCACAAAACAGGCATTTTTAAAGCAGCTTGATGCTGTTGTGGGAGGATCAAGGGTGAGTATTCTGGTTGAATGGGATCAAGTGTTTTCTTCACCAGAACCTCTCTTGTGATCTTATAATCTTTCCCAAATACCCAAACTTGCTATTTTCCCATCCCAGCAATGAACTGTTTCTTAAATGAGTCCAGTATCCTGGTCACAACCACCTTTCCTGGCAACCAACAAACAACAACAACAACTTAAACTTATAAAGCGCCTTTCACGTCAGGAGGACGTCCCAAGTCGCTGAAACCAGTTCCAATTGTACATTACCTTCGGGATATAAAAAATATTTTTTGGTGTCTGCCCTGAATTGTCCTTTAGTAATAATCCTTGCAGTTGATATAACATCTTATCACATCATTGAGAACATCTCAAAGCTCTTCACAGAATATAACCTGAATTTACTGTATATATTTTGTGGGCCTATAACCTATATCCTCTGGTCTTGGTGCACCTAAACGTAATGTTCTCAGTTTACGTTTGCAATCCCTTTTAAGAATTTAAGACATCTATCAAGGTTCCCTCTGTGACATCTCTAATGAAGATGGAAGAGTCTTAGTTATCTATTGGTTACTCATTGCTCATTCCTCTGATATTGGGGATCATTCCCATTGCTCTCCTTAGTACTAGCTTAAGTTGTGGGGACCAAAACTGTACACAGTACTCCAGGTCCGCCTGACAGAGCACTTCTTAACTTCATGTGAACTCCTAGGAATGTGATCTGGCAAATTTCTATATGCCTGTTTATTGCTGCCTCACTGTTTGACATGGTGAGCGATGAGTAAACTAATTCTAGATATTTTTCAGCTTCCCTTTTAGCAAGTTCCATCTCATCCATCGTTGCACTCCCATATTTGAATGCAAAATCTCCTTTACAGATCAGAAGACGTCAACCCTATTTATCAAATTTATTGAAGACATGTCTTTCTGACAAAGAAGACAAACACATCATAAGCTTTTAAGCACTGAATCGGGTTTGCATACCAAAAAGCGAAATGATAAATTACATAGGATTGTACAATGTCTTTTTCTTGTTACTTTGAAATTTGTAGCACATCCTATAGTATGACTCAGTGCAGGTAACAGATTAGTGGGGAATAGCCTATTGGTCCCTGTCATTTTGTCAAACTAAAGGTTTCAACATCAACACCAAGAAGGCTGTTAAAAGTATAAGTTGAAAGATAGATGGTAAGGTGGGTTTTAAATTCAGGAAGGAGGGGGCCAAAGTGGAGAGACTTCAGAATGGAGTTCCAGAAATTAGGAATAGCAGAAAAGTTGATGGTGAGGTGGATCTGGTGGGGGACACGAAGGTGACTGGGGAAGGGATGTTGCAGGAGGTGATAGTGGTATGGTGACTGAGGCTGTGGAGAGATTTGAAACTGATGATGAGGGTATTCTTGGGGATGGGGAGCTGAGCAAGAAAGTGAGTGAAAGATGGGCTGGCGGACTGTGCCTAGTATGAGAGAGGATATGAGCTGCAAAGTTCTGGATGATCTACAGCTAGTGTAGGGCAATGCTGGGGAGTCCATGGAGCAGACTGTTGGAATACAACCCTAGATGTCATAAAATCATGGATGATGATCTCAGCAGCCTTCGGGGAGAATTAGTGGTTGAGACATGCGATGCTGCAGGGTTGAGGGAAAGCTGAGCCAGTGAGAATGATAGCTATAAAACAGCTAATGAGGTGAGAAATTGACAGTCAGGGACTAAAATATTTAGTGGTAGACATTTTATCCCACAGAGAAGTCATTGAGCATATCAGTACCACCGTATACTGGCAGAATATTTCTGTTGCAAGGAAAATTAATTTAGCTTTCATCACCTTCCACAATTGGAACAATTTTTCATCAGTCCATCTCTGCGTATTTTGTTCAGAATTATAGATTTCTGGAAAGTTATTAGCTATTCCTCTCATATATTCTGTTACCCCATGCCAAAATTAACCTCCACAAATAATTGATAATCATTCTTCGGTTAAACGATAATAATTAAACCAAACTTCAGTTTTTTAAAAATAAAAACACTTTCACTCTTGAAAGTCACAATCTCATAGTATATACTGTATATTAAATATAATGTTGAATTCTCAATCATCTTCACATTGAAATGATGAAGAACCCAAACCACACCAATAATACAGAACATGTAGAATCTACAAACTACTTCACAACAATCAGGTGTCAACCTGGAGCAGTTAGCAACACGTTTGCCTCTGAGTCAGAAGGTTGTGGGTTCAAACCTCACATCAACACTTTGAACTCAAAGTCCAAGCTGACACTCCCCAAAATATTTGTTCGGTCAGGGTATTAAAAGGATATCGGGCAAGGGTGAGCAATTGTTTTCTATGTAAAAAGTGTTCAGACTGAGGACCTCCTGATTGCCTTTATGGCGCTGGCAGCATCAACCTCTGTGGTTGCACCCTCAACCTCACCAAGCCAGTTAGGAACTAGATGACTTGTTCGATCCTCAACTCTCTTTCCAAGCAATGACCCGTTCTGCCTTCCCTCACCTCTACAATATTGCCTGACTAAGCCATTACCTCACCCCCAAGGCTGCTGAAACCCTCATTCATGCCTTCATCAGACCCCGGCTTGACTACACCAATACCCTGCTTGTCGGCCTTCCCAATTCTTTCCTCCATAGGTTGCAGATAATGCAGGGTTCTACCGCTCCAAGCTTCATGATCCTATCTTCTCCATCCTCACCCGACTCCATTGGCTCCCCATCACCCAAAGGATCCAATTCAAGATCCTGGTCCTCACATTCAAGGCCCTCCTAGGCCTCGCCCTACTCTACATCTGCTACCTCCTAACCCCCTATCAACCTGCCTGCCCCCTCTGCTCAGCAGGCTCCGGCCTACTCCACGTCCCCCAACCCAACCCGCCCCACCATTGCCAGGCGAGCTTTCAACCATTCTGCCCCCAACCTCTGGAACTCCATCCTCCAGCCCGCAATCCCTCTGCTTCGTGCCCTCCGTGGCTTCCTTCACGTCCTGCCTGAAGTCCTACTCTTCGATGGTCCCATTGGTCAACCTGAATCCCCCCCTTTCTCTCTCTCATCCTGAACCCAATTTGGATCCAAAACAGTTACTGTCCAGTGCCTTGGGACATCCTTGTGATGTGAAAGGCGCCATGCAAGTGTAATTTTGTTCTTGTAGTGCTCATTGTCGGATGTGTCGTCCTTCAGTTGAAGATATTAAATTGAAATTGTATTCCCCCATTCAGGTGGACATTATAGATTCTATGGTACTATTCAGAAATAACTCATCTACTCTTGATTTATCCCTACATTTCTACTGTTCTGTTTCTAGACTGACACTCCTGCCCAGTGCTATGGGAATGACGCATTGTCAGAGATACCATGCGTTGGATGAGATATTTAACTGAGATTCTATCTGCCTGTTCAGGTGATGTTCAGATTGCCTGGCACTATTCAAAAAGAGAAGAGAATTTTAACCAACAACTCCAGGATAAAATTGGTCATTGACTTTACAGCTGTGGTTGGACATTACTGTGTGCAAACGGCTGCCTATTCTCTTAAAAACACAGTTAGTACATGTTACCATATTTCCTGTGAAGCACTTTGAGACGATGTAATGACATGAAAAGGTATTATATCAAATGGAAAGGATTATGGTTTTCAAACTAAATTCAACTCTATGCAGACTAACAAATGGTAAACATGGATGACAAACCATCTCAGCACATATTGAAGTATTTGGTGATTCTCACTTGATATCCATCTATATGCAGTAACTCTGAATCCAATTCCAGGCAAGCAGATATTATTCACATCTGTCTTGAAGACCTGACGAATAGGTAGTGGTTTGTTGGCAGACATGCTGTCTTCAGTTCAGACATTTGGAGGATCATAACAACTTAAATGTTTTGTTTCTCATAGGAAACACACAAAGTGTCTTAGCCATCAATAACCAACAACAGCAACTTGCATTTATATAGCACCTACCACACAGGGCAGATTCTCAGAACGCCTCACAATGGCGGAGCCAGAGGCTGAGCCAGGGGGAGGGGAAGGTGATAAGGTCCAAGAGAAACGTCTCCAAGTAGACCAGAGGCAGCGGGTACTGCTATGAGGAGAGAGGAGGTTAGAGAGGTAGTGGGGTGCAGAGGAGTGTAGATACTTGTCCTCCATGGAGTTTCCTTCTGTTATAATATTTTATTCAGTTCCCAAATGCACAAGAGACACAAGATTCTTCAAATGTATTCTGGATGAACTGCATTTTCAAACCTTATAGTGACAAACACATTACCTAATGGAATTTATTCTCTATTGAATTTATTCAAAAGCTGTAAAAGAATAAGCAGGCACTTTATTCATCAAATTTACAAGTAATACAGTATCTGTAAAACAAACGTAACCTATAAATAACAAATTAAACATGCTATATTTTGCTTTCCCATTTTCTAGTAAATGCTACTTTGTACATAATTCTATTACTCTCTAGACTGCACTCAAAGTCTTTTTGGCATTGGATTACATCTGCCAAAGTCTAGTAGAGATTTATTACTAACAATTGTAGGATGGTAAGAAGCTAATATTGCTCTGACAGGATGAGTGTGCTTCATTAGCTTCCACTGCTTCTGGAGCATATTCTACTGGTGTTAAATAAGTCCCTGTGAGCAGTTCTATTGTGTTTTACTCTTCCTGCCTCATACATTTGATGCAGGCTCCCAGAGCAAATAGAGTGATAAATCTGGACAGTGTGGGATGTCAGGAGAGCAAACGAAGTTATTAATGAATCACCAGAGAGAACATTACACTGAGGACTATCTTGTTTCTGTCTGCACCAATAATGGTATAATTTTGAAAAAAAAGCAACATAAATTCTGTATGATTTGTTGTTGAATTGTTGCGTTCGCAAATACATAAAAATGTCTTGTCATCAAAATACCCATTATTCGTTTTGAAAGTAGATTATAATTATCCAAACCTATAACAGAAAAACAAAATTCCACTATAAACATGATACTGTACACATAAAAAAATTATAATTTATCGCAGAATATCTAAGTGGTAATGCAGCTTCACAATATTATACAATTAGGGTAGGGTTAACATTTTAGCATTCCTTTATAAAATAGGTTACAATGCTGAGTTGATGGGACACAGGACGGCCTTTCAAGCCAATGGTAGAAGAGGATCCATGGTGGGTTTAAACAGCAAATAAACTTGCAAATACAGTATATAGCACTTTGGAGCACTCTTGGAGTGCTTCAAGGGAGAAGTGGACAGATACATTATAGATAAAATTTATATCTATATAAATTGGAGCTCCTGTGGCTCAGTGGTTAGAGCACTTGTCTTGCAAGCTGGGGAGACCTGTGTTCGAATCCAGGCAGGTCAGGGCGAAACCTTGGGCAAGTTTCCTTACTCCACACACACGCCTAATAATAATCCCTCCAAAAGAAAAAACCCACAATAATAAAATTGGTCATTTTCAATCCACGACTGTGTGTGGGGGACACTGCTGTGCGCAATTGGCTGCCGTTATTCGCCCATAATTATATAGTCAAATCACTTTACAGTGTATTCTGTGAAGCGCTTTGGGACGTCGATAAGATGTGGCAAGCGCTATATCAAATGCAACGATTATTATTATTATTATTATAAAGACCTCAAGGGATCTGGGGATAGGGTGGGGGCAGTGGGAATGAATGGACAGTTTGCTTTTAAAGACTTAATGGCCCAAGCACAGTGTGGTTGTTGGGTAGAGTGAGGCTATAGAAAAGTTTGAAAATGTGGATAAGATCTTGAAATCAATTGAAGACTCAAATGAGGATAGGGGTGACGGGTTTATGAAATTTAGCGCCAGACAGCACCCAGACTGCAGAGTGTTGGATAATCTGCAACTTGTATAAAAAGGAGTTGGAGAATCCAGCAAACAGAGCGTGGAGCCTGGATGTGATGAAGTCATAGATAAGTGTCTTGGTAGCCCGGGGGATGGGTAGTGGTGGAGAAGGGCAATGTTATGTTATTGTTGAAAAGCTGGAGAATTAGACATTGAAAACCATGGAATGTAATAGCATCTTAAGGTCAGATCTCTTCACACTCTCTAAGGTTATCTCTGAAATAACATACGGAAGACAGATCTGAAATTATAGCGTGATTCAAAGCTGCTACCAAGGAACCATTTATCTTTTCTCTTGAGAGACCTCCGCTCAGTGAGGCATGGCAAAATTCTTCGGAAAGGAAATGTAAAGAATTGTAGCTATGCTAGTTCTATCAGTTACACAGAATTGCAGCACTTAATTTGTCACAAGCAAACTGAAGAGACATTTGAATCAGTTCCAAACCAGAGAATTGATTGATTGTGGGAGAAGAAATTATGAAGATATGAAATTGCACATTTTGTTACATGTTCAACAATATTAATAATAATTGCATTGGACACTATTATTTAATTCAGAGCATTTCTTTCAGTGCTACTTAGCATCAAAATCAACATCTACAAGATACCTATCTGAAGTACCAATTAGCTCTGATTTAGACAAACTGAGTTGATACAATCTTAAAATTGGCATCATTGTCACTGATAACAATACAGAAACAAGCCTGTGCTAATTTATATGGCTGGATTCATGCCACTGTACAGGAAGCCTCGAGTTCTGTCTTTAGTGACATTATTAACAGGACAAGTCATGACAAAGCCTTTGCCACCGATTCCTGAAAAATATTTGTTAGCCAAGTTTCACACTTGCGGAAACCTATCACAATGCTTAAAAATATTCAAACCAAACAGACTTCCACTTGCAATTGGAAATTCATCTTGATTGGCATTTGATGTGTAAACTGTCAATACAACCTTTTGACAAGATATTAAGAGTATGTTTTAGAGGCAATCTTATAGTTTAGTTGTGCAAAGGGTGGGATTATGGGTAAGAAAGGAAAAGTTGCACTTAGCATTTTTGCACCTCTTTGTACTGGCCTCTCTCCCATGATTTTACTCTGTCATTTTGAAGTGTAAATCACTGAGTAGCCTCCAATTGACATTCAGAACATAACTCAAGATATTGAAGGTGGTTTTGATGAATATTCCATTTTAATAATTACATGAATTAGTAAGGAGCAATTGAATAGCGGTATGCGGACATACAGGAAAAAACAACAACAACCACAAAATTGCCCTTATATAGCGCCTTTCACGTTGGGTGGACATCCCAAAGCGCTGAACAGTCTGGTCGGGACCCGAGCCATGGGGGGGGGGGTGGGGGGCATGGGGAGGGTCGAAGTAGGGGGAAGCGGAAGGAGAGTAGGAGAGGGGGAAGAGTTAGGGGGACAGCCAAAGGTGCAGTCGAAAAGGAAGATCTTGTGACCAGCCTTGAAAGAGGAAAGGAAGAAAGCGAGGCGGAGGGGCTGTGGGATGGAGTTCCACACTGTGGGAGCAGAGAGGCTGAAAGCCTGGCCACCGATGATTGGGCGGTTAGGGCGGTGGATGCGGAGCAGGCCTGAGTCTGCTGAATAGAGGGTGCAGGCAGGCTGGTAGGGAGACAGTAGGTCAGAGAGATAGGCAGGGGCAAGGCCATGAATGGCCTTGAAAGTGAGGACGAGGATCTTGAATTCTTTCCTCTGGGGAATGGGGAGCCAGTGGAAACGGGCGAGGGTGGGAGTGATGTGGTCGCGAAGCCTGGTACGGGAGAGTACACGAGCTGCAGAGTTCTGAATGATCTGAAGCCTGTGAGGGGAGGAGCTGGGGAGGCCGATGAGGAGAGAGTTCCCATAGTCGAGCCTGTAAGTGATAAAGGCGTGGATGAGGGTTTCGGCGGTGTGGCGGGTGAAGTAGTGGCGGAGTCTGACAATATTGCAAAGGTGATGGAAGGCTGTGCCAGTCATGCAGTGGATGTGGGGGAGGAAGGATAGCTCGGGGTCAAACAAGATGCCTAGATTCCTGATTGGCTTTGAGAGGTGGAGAAAGCAGCCTTGAACGCTGATGTTGTCAGTGTCTGAGGTGCGGAGGCGCTGGCGTGAGCCAATCAGGAAGGCTTCCGTCTTGTTGACATTGAGTTGTAGGAAATTTGCCCTTGTCCAGGACTCGATGTCGGACAGACATGCAGACAGATCGCCAGTGGTCCTTGAATCGAGGGTTGATGCAGATAGGTAGAGTTCGGTGTCATCCTTGTACATGTGGAAATTTGTCCCATGTCTACAGATGATATTGCCCAGGGGAAGATTGTAGAAGGTGAAGAGCAGGAGACAGAGCCCTGGGGAACGCCATGCGTGACTGTGCGGGCACTGGAGGAGAAGCCGACCATACCGAAAAAGAGACCATGACTGACCCAAGCAATTACAGGTGCATTAGCCTCAAATCAATTATTTGTACGATGATGGAACCTATAGCTATTCTGAGGAGCAGACTGCAGGAGTAGCTGTACAGAAATAACTTAATAAGAAGCAACCCACACTGTTTGAACAAAAGTGGGGTGGATGTGTTGGCAGGCAGGATAGAACATTTAGTTTTTGAGTGTTTAAACTAAATTGTGATAGGTGAAAGAGTGCACCCAAACCAATTAGGAAAATCCTTAAGAGGTACTAGTGTAACAACAACAACATTACATTCATAGAGAGCCTTTCAGGTCTAACTCCAAAGATTGGTGACAAAGAAACAAAAAATGTTTATAAAGTAAATTGGAAAGGCACAAAACAATGGAGGTGTACTTGTATTAATGCAAGAAGTCTGACAAACAAGATGTGTGACCTGAAAGGTCTTGTAGGGGGTGATAGATTGGACATCATTAACAGTGATACGGTGGAATGAATCCAATCAATGGGTTATACACCTGGAAGGTTATAAACTGTTCAGGAGGGACCGTATCGGGAGAAGAGGACAAGGTGTGGCACCATATATAAGTCGCATTATTGAGACACAAGTGAGGATATAATAAAAGAGCAGACACAAAATCACTTTGGATAGAATTAAAAGATGGTAACAGAGGTAAGCTATTATTGGGAGTCTGTTATAGACTTTCAAGCCAGGGTGAAAATGTTGATCTGGAACTGTGGGATGAGATATGGAAGGAGACTGTTAAGAGACTAACCAACAACAAGAAATTGCACTTATAGAGCGCCTTTCACGTCAGGAGGACGTCCCAAGGTGCTGCACAGGAGGCGTGTGACCCGAGCTGGGACGGGAGTGTTCGAGAGGGGGTAAGAAACGTAGGAGGTCGAAAAATTAGTGGGGGAACAGAAGGCACGGTTGAAAAGGAAAGTCTTCAAATCGGCCTTGAAAGAGGAAAGGGATGAAACAAGGCGGATGGAGTTCCAAAGGGTGGGAGCGGAAAAACTGAAGGCCTGGCCTCAGATGGTGGGGCGGTTCGGGCGGGGGGCTTGGAGCAGGCCAAGTCCTGCTGAACGGAGGGTCCGGGTGGGCTTATAGGGGAAGAGTAGGTCGGAAAGATAGGGCAGGGTAGGCCGTGTAAGGCCTTGAAGGTGAGGACGAGGATCTTGAACTCGATCCTCTGGGGGATGGGGAGCCAATGGAGACAGGCGAGGGTGGGGGTTATGTGGTCGCGGAGGCGGGTGCGGGATAGTAGACGGGCTGCAGAGTTTTGGATGATAACCATAGTATTTTAACATACTCCAAATTGATTGGAATAATAATGTGTCAACTGGTAAGATAGGAAAGGGGTTTCTAGAGTTAAAGGAAGACTGTTTTATGACTCATTTTCTAAAAGAGCCAACATAGGGAGAAAACATCTTGGATTTGATAATGAGCAACAGGGAAGACCAAATCTCCACATGGGAGAAGCTTTAAGCAATCACAATGGAACAACAGCTGGTTCGGGGAGGTTGGAGGGAAGGGAGGGAAAGTGGGGGGGGCCGGTGGCATGGTCGAAGAGGTGGGTCTTGAGGCGGGACTTGGAGGAAGCTAGGGAGGGGACGAGGCGGAGAGATTGTGGGATGGAATTCCAAACGTTGGGGCAGAGTAGCTGAAGGCTCACCTGCTGATGGTTGAGCGGGTGGGTTGAGGGATATGGAGCAACCTGCTGAGCAGAGGGAGCAGTCACTTTGATATCAAAAGAATTGGTGAAGTTATAAAAACCCAAAGAAAACTGCTGAATTTCAAGAGGACTTTAGCACTCGAGAAGAACTTGTATTTGTATTTGTCCTGGCAGGCTTAAATATGGCAAGTATAGTATAGGACCTGTAGAGGTCCTTTGAGAAGGTGATTATGAAGGCAATGGAACAATGTGTACTCATTCAAAGCTTAAGTACCGAGCTTAAGGGCACTCCTGCCTTTTTGGACGGAGCTAGAAAGCAAATCATAAAGATGAAACAAAAGCAGTTAAGGCTATGAAGGAACATTGCACAGAAATAAGTCATTGTCATAAAGTATGCCAGGACAGCAAAAAGGCATCAGGCTGCCATAGAAAAGGTTTGAATTCAACATGGAAGAGATGCAAAAGATAATAACAATAAGTTGTTTACTTACATTAAGAGTAGAAGAAAAACAAGCAATGGAATAAGACCACTGAAAGTTGGTTTGGGAGAGAACATGGCAACTAATGTTACACAGGCTGCAATAATGTTAAATAAGTTGTTCGTATTAGTCTTTACTAGGGTCCGTCGATATCGAAATTTTCTGATATCGATATATTGGTTTGCCCATATCGAAATATACCGATATATCGATATCGTGTTTTTTTTTGTTCTGCGCATGTGCGCGCATTCGGAGGTGCACGCGCATTCAGAGGTGAGCGCATATTCGGAGGTGTGCAAGTTGAAAAAGTCCACATCATACCGATATATCGATATATCGCTGGACACGATAGACCGATATTTGCGATATTATCGATATTTTCAGATCAAATTTTTCGATATATCGATATATTTTAAATTCCTGTATTGGCATATCGATATGAAATTATATCGATATAACCAATATATCGATATATCGCTGGACCCTAGTCTTTACCAAGGAGGAGACAGCTAACCTATCTGACCTGGAAAGAAAATTCAAGGATGGCGCAGAGAAAATGGAAACAGTTCAAGTCGGAAGTGTTGACTCTTTCAAATAGATTAGATAGTTTTCTTTTAGGAAATAACATTATGGGAAATAGTACATGGGTAATTTGGGATATATGTGTATGCAAACGTCAGGAGGGTGGAAGGCGAACGAGATGGACCTTGATTTTTTTTTCTAGAATTTCTCATGTGCTTATGTGCTTATATTATTAACAGCAGATGATTGTTAGTAATGAAACTCCTTGAATTCTTTGAATTTATAGCATTTATAGTATAGTATGACCATCTGTATGACTATAGTTTGTTATCTGATTTGGAAGCTTTAGATAAAGTGCTAACTGACCTGTCTCAGATTATTGATTAAAAAAAACGAAAGTTTCCTTTAGATTATACAGGAAGACAAGAAAACTGCTTTGCATTACATTTATTTACAGTTGCACCGTTGATTCATACCAATTCTTTCTAGATTTAATACAACCTCTGATATGAAGCACTCGAAGAAGCTACCCCACATAAAGGTCACTATATAAATGTAAATTGTTGTTGTGGTATCTCAATCATCTCCCAGGTCTCACAGTGCTGCCTGTCCGCTGTGGCCTTTAGATTCCAGGACCTAAGATGCTCTCTTGTTACAAAGCAATATTACTTATTCCGTCCCTAGGACTTAATAAAGGTATACAACATATTAATTGTTATATGATTGAATAAGTAAACCCAGAACAAAAGCTCAGGATACAGCAAAACCGTTCATCAAGAAGACAAAAGTCTTTCAGAATATACAGCAGGAATTGTTTTTACCCAGAGGGAAGTTATGACAGGAAGGATGGTTGAAGCCAGGACACTCACTTAAAAATAATGGCTTCATGATGTGATGGGAAACAGTATGGCTGGTATTCTGGAAGGATGAGATTAAATGGGCCAAAGGGCATTGTTTATCTGAATAAATCTTGTGATCTTGTGATCTTATGCCCCAGGCACAATTACATCATTATATAAAACAGCAGAGTTAAAATGAGAAATGATTGTTGCGTAGAGATACATAAAGTGATACAGCACAGAGCAGGCCATTCTGCCAAACTGGTCTATGTCAGTGTTTACTCTCCTAGGAGCCAACACCAATTTATTTCCCCTCAACTATACGTCTCTATTCCCCAGAGGGGTATTGGTAGAAAACAAAGAGATGGATGGACTGGCATGTGGGCGGAGGAATGAAGAGATGGATGATAAATAAATAATGTCACAAGGCATTTCACTTGCTACCAATGCACTGCAATGTTGCCAATGTCCTAATTTAATTTGTGAAATGTAGTTTTAAATATAGTGCCAAATTGCACTGTAAAATTTACTGTTGTTGCTTATTCAGCATCATAAGACATCAGTCTCACAATCACTGGTCAGTTGCAAAATACCCACTGAACACTATTACTATTAGCAATGACAATCTTGATATCTTATGGGAATATATGTATGGTAAATTAACGTCATCCATTACCACTGGTGACAGATGCTGTCAAGTGTGTGATTGATTTGCAACTGGCATCGTTTTATCATTAAGTGGTTCTAACTGAAATGATGAAAACAAAGGAAGCACATGTCAAGAATCAGATTTGGGACGTGTCAGCAATTCTTCCAAAAAATTGAACAAACTTACTGTGTTAATATTGGAAGGATGCCATATTAAGGACATCTATTCTAACACTGAATGTACTAACTTTTTCCATGGATTCCAGATAGGTGTGAAATGTTCTAAATGCCTGTTTATGAAGATTTTGCTGAATAGTGAAATATCAAAGGCCACGGTGATAACGGTGGTTCTGCAAATTAAAACAATGGGATACAATTTCTTTGCTGCCACCAGAGATTTGTTTCTGCTGAATCAATAAATAAATCGGTCATCAGAAGATTTGGGGACCGTGTGTTTTGCTGACAATATACATAGTCACTAACTACACTTTACAATAAATCCTATAAATGTTTTGCGATATCCTCCTGATGTGAAAGGCACAATATCAAATGCTAGGATTCTTCGTCTTCTTCTTTTTCCTCTTTGGATCAAATTCAAGATCCTTGTCCTCCCTTTCAAGGCCCTCCGCAGCCTTTCCTCCTCCTAGCTCTGATCTGCTGACCCCCTATCAATCTTTCCACTCCCTCCGTTCAGCAGGCTCTGGCCTGCTCCATGTGTCCCGCCTGACCTGCCCTACCAATGGCAGCTGGGAACTTCAGCCTCTCTGCCCTTACACTTTGGAACTCCATCCCAGAATCCCCTTCCTACACAAGCAGCGGACCATGTAAAAATTTGCCATCCGAGCATTCTCCTGTACCATGTTTCATGAGCCCATTATAATTCTTGTTGATCTCCACAGGCAACCCAAGTGCCAGTGGATTGAAGTCAAGATTCTTATCCTAACATTCAAATAGCTCCATCATCTTGCCTCCCTGTCTTGTCTCCCTGTGATCTCATGTGACTCTACTACCCTGGCTACTCGTTCCACTCAAAAACACCAGCCTGCTTCATGTCCACTGTTCTTTTAACCCACTATTGGCAAGCCCACAGCCAACCTACTCTCATTCTCTGAAACCCTATCTCAGAGTCACCCAATCTTGACAAACTCCCTTGTCACCTAAAACGCACCCTAAGATTTATTTCCTTACCTGTGCTTTTTGTCCTTGTGCCCACCCTCCATACCTTCTCCCCAGCTCATTTTCCTTGTTGGTTTTACGTAGTACTTTGAGACGTCCTCCGAACGGAGAAAGTGCTACATAAATGTAAATTGTTATAGTTGTAGGATTGACGTTCCAATGGCAGTATAAGTGATCATCAGTCACCATTATGATGGAGTACCTGGGTTGGTGTGAGTGCATAGGGAGTTGAGGGAGGTCCACATACCCATAGCCAAATTTTAGTTATCAATTATCTTTAATTGATAATAATCCCTCAAAAGAAATTGGTCATTTCAATCCACAACTGTTTGTGGGACACTGCTGTGTGGAATTGGCTGCTGCGGCTCGCCCAATATATACAGTCAATTCACTTTACATTATATTTTGTAAAGCACTGAGACATCTAGAAGATATGAAAAGCGCTATATCAAATGCAAGGATTATTATTTTCTTTAGTTTTTGTCTGACTTCATTGACCACATTTATCAACATTATGATGGTTTGCACCAGTGATAATTAACACATCACAATTTGCATCATGATAATCCTAATGCAACTTTAATTGGGTTGATAAAGAGTTAAGGTTTAAGAGTTAAACGACTGGGATCAAGGCAAGTGAGTTCTGGCCATGTCTCCTACCTGATCCGCCCTACCATCGGTGTCTGGGCTTTCAGCCTCTCCTCCCCCACATTTTGGAATTCCATCCCACAATACCTTCACCTCGCTTTCTCCCTTGCCTCCTTCAAGGCCGGTCTCAAGACCCTCCTTTTTGATCGTGACTTCTGCCGCCCTCCCACCTCTTCAGTCCCCGGCATCCTACCCCATGCTCAGGTCCCGACCCCTGATTTTTCAGCGCCTTGGGATGTCCTCCCCTACATGAAAGGCACTCTATATATGTAATTTTGTTTGTTATAGTTGTGACAGAGATTCAGGACTATGCTTTATTAAACATGTATTGTGGAAACTTTAGGTGTCTAATTATAGGAATCATTTTGGAGATCAGCACCAACTTCAAATGGCATTAACATAGAGGAATGGAATATAGGCTGTCCAACACCTCTTTAGATTTTCACCTTGATTAGATCTATATTATTGCTAACATTATTCATTGAATGTATCTTTTGCACATATTTCTATTACAGGTGCCCTTGAAGGTTTTCGCTAACAAATATGAAGTTGCTACACTTCACAGAAAAATCCTGTGGAGCTCTCTGAAACATTTTGATGATATGGTAAGGCATTATACAGTAGGTACATGATCTTACAGAATGGTGGAACAGGCTTGAGGGGCTGAATAGCCTACACTTGTTCCTATGTTTTCTATGTTTCTGGTACATTTTGCGAAATGCTTTGAGGCATGCTTTCAGCGTGAAAGGCACTAAACCAAATGCGAGGATTATTATTATCATAAATATTTAATCATAGAGGTAGCATAATCCCACACTATTACTTGAAAGTATAGTACACCTGGATGTAGGATCAGGGAACCTAAATGGGAACAAATGAAGAATGTCTCTAAACTGATATCAGTAACAATTTATATTGGGAATATTCTACCAGCAACGTTATGGAGGAACAAACATTTGTGGTTGTTCAAAGTACAATTGAGATAGTATTATGAGAAAGCTATGGCCCAGTTTATACTGTGTTGAATGTGAAACCATGCATAACTTGGGAGTTTATTTATCCTTGTCCTCTGAAGGCAAATTATATTGCAGTTTGGCTGCTAGAGACCACCTTTTATATACAAACAAGGAGAATGCCAATACAAATATTATAACATTGAAATATCTGTGCAGTAGAGTAAGTGGAAACCAGTTAACATATCAGATTGCTAAACATCTTCTTGTTAAGCGATTTTTAATATCCAAATCAATTATGTATGTTCATGATCAAAATAAGCTTCTGCAAAATGCATCGCTTAGACAAATGGCATTAAAATGCCTGAATAAGAGGTTCTAGAAACATCTACAGCTATCTTAAGTCAAAGAAACATTGAAAGAGGGCAGAAATTGCCCAACACAAATCATTGAATCATCAAAATGCAACTTTGTGATAAAGGTATTGCAGAATAATAACTGGAAACTTCTTGGAGTCAGACGATGGAGGCTGCCATTGCATCTCAGGAAATTAAGGATGTCATTTATCTTAACTCATATAGCATACGAGTTCACACTATGATTAATCGCTCAGAGCAAATAGTCCAATTAGGCATAAAAACACTCAAGGTGAACTTTCGGACTGTTTGGACTTGACTATGGCAAAATTCCACTGATCAAGGTGAATGGCTCTCGGAATGGAACAAGATAGGGAGCTAAAAATGATACCGCTTTGTCTCAGAGGAGATCACTTCAGTTGAAGAACTAAATGAGAAATATGCATTAAGGAATCAAGGAGTCTCTGGACTTTCATAGATATTTACAGATATGCTTTAGCCCTGAAAAAATTGGAAGGACAACGAGTAACAAAGGTGAAGCCAACTAAAGTGATTTGATAACACAAGGACATCGGTAACAAAAAACCGCATTGGGTTAGATTTATATTCCTCATTCACAGCAGGTAGCATCCAAACTCAAGGAGCTTAGAGTGGGGACTGGAAAAGCAAATGAGTTACACGCGGAAATGGGAACCAACAAATATATTCCTGTGTTCAGCCTAAAATAATACTCCAGTATAAGAATTGACAATAGCCATATCTGGAACAGAGTTAGCATAAAAAGATAGAATCTTTTCAAAAGCTTTCTGCAAGGCATCTTGAAATGAGTTATCTTTGTGTTTCCAAACTAGACACAGAAAAAGAGAGGTTTAAAGAAACACAGTACAGTATTTGGCTAAAAAATGCATGAAATTAAAATAATGGAATAAAGTTATTTTAAATGAATTCAATGGTATTAATAAAAAAGTATACTAACGAAACATTCGTGGATTGAAATTACCAATTTTTTTTTTTTTTTCTTAAGAGATTATTATCAGACGCGTAAAGAAACCTGCCCAAGGTTTCGCTCTGCCTGGAATTGAACCGAAGGTCTCTTGCTGTAAGGCAAGTGCTTTAACCACTGATCTACAGAACTCCACATCCTTCCAGAATTCTCAACTGACTTACCTTGACAGAATCAAGAAATGAGTCCAGCATGCCGGCAATCTATTTCAGTTATTCCTTAACCTCTAAGTAAAGAAATGCTGCATGGTGTCTGTGCTTAGATTGTCCTTTTGTTCCTCGGTACAATTAAGTACCAATGAACATCTGAAAATCGATTTTTCAATGCAAGTTGAAGATAGCTAAACCATAATCCACTTTTACTGACACTGAAAAACATTTATTGTAACTAAAACAGAAACGAGCAGTTAGAAAACTACTGTACAAATGTCTGGCCATAGCTCAAAGCCAAGTAGTATAGTATGAGGCATGCTCTTCTAACTTCTTTTCACCTTCAATCTTATTAACAATAATAATCCTTGCTTTTGTGAGCACCTATCACAAAGAAACAAATATCTTACAGTGCTTCACAGGTCATTTCTTTGAAGAGTGTCTTTGTAGGCAAACGTGACAGCCAATTTACACAGAGCAAGGTCCAACAAACAGTTGTGAAGTGAATGCCCAATCTATCTGTCATTGGGTCTCACCACATTGGTCACTGTTTATTTGTTCCTGGCTTCTTGAAGTGTTCTCAGCGGGGAATTTTTGATTTCATCTAAAATCAATGTCATCAGCTAATCCCAGATTATTCATGACTTTAGTTTGTATAGAGTCTTTGTGTAGATTAGTGTGAAGCCATCTTTTGCTATAGAGGACAGCAAGCTCAGACTCACTTTCTAATAATCCTGCATAGTCACTACACCATCACAGTAAATCTTGCAAAACCATTTGAGACATTTAGTAATATCCACAGGCAGTGACATAAAATGAACGGGTAGGCACTTCCGTGGTGGCGTGACCGCAGACTGCTTTTTCCCATCCTTTACATATTTACAATTCTAATACTGCTTACAATCCCTTGCCTTCATCACCTTTGCACCAAACTATACTGTATATTAGATGTCAGTTACATTCCTTAGGCCAAGTATAACAATAAGAGTATTTATAAATAAGGCCACCGCTCCACTGGGTCGGGCCTCCTCCATGTCCCCTGAATCCTCCGCTCCACCCTCGGCAGTTGTGCCTTCAGCCTCTATGCCTTGAGGCTCTGGAATTCCCTTCCTCAATCCCTTCACCTCGCCCCCTCTCCTTCCAGTTTCAGGTCACAGCTGAAGATCTTTCTCTTCGACCGCGCCTTTGGTCACCTTTCTACCCCTGCCCCTGGCTCGGTCCCGGGATCTGCTATTGTGAAGCGTTCTGAGACACCGTCCAGCGTGGAGGGCGCTACATAAGTTGAAGTTGTTGTTGTTTTTATTGTTGTTGTAAATGTTTAGATTCACTTACATATTTATTTGAAGATGAAGTCCATCCACCTTTCCTTCTGAACAAAGATTTCCGTAACCAAACTGTAAAAATCATTGGTCTTGCTGCCCTGTAGTTTTAAAAGCCTTTCCTTTTCAATTAATTTCATTCAATTCAGAATGATAATGGCTTCTTGTCTGTGCAAGCCATGAATGCGAGTTCCACCTCGTCGGTGCAGCCCTAGGCATGCATCACTTCACTACTTCATCAAGAAGCCTTGTGCGTTTGGTAGATTTGTTGAAAAATGAAGCAAATCCCTCTACTGTTTTTAAAAATATTTTACCTTCGGGGATGAGTTTTGCGGACTGAGAAAGTACCAGATTCAACTTGTGAGCATAACAGTGTGTAAATGTCGCTGCTGGGGACTTTTCTTTTATTTCGGTCTAAACTCCATTTAGTTCTGATGGCATTACAGAGGCTCCATCATAAGTATGAGCTACCAGCTTTTGAACGCAGTTTTATTTTTCCAGGGCCCCCAAAACATACTCTGCCAAAGCCACTGCTGTTCTGTCACTGCTCACATCATCAAATCCCAGAAATGCTTCCTTCACTTCACTGTTCAGCACTACCATAAAATCATAGAGGCCTGAGCTTTGTTACTAATGTCAGTCGACTCGTCTACTTGAACGGCAACAAATGGTGCTGGTGAAATCTCTTCTTTGATGTTATTTCTTATAACTTCCCCAATTGCTTCAATCAAATCGTTTTGTATTCTGTTAGACAGATCAGAAAATACCGAGAATGACTGCAACTTCTCATCGTAGCTAGCAATGAGGTGTATTAGCTCTACTTAATTGCCACGATTAACAGAACAGCTACTCTCATCATTACCGTGGAAGGCAAGCTCCTGTCTGATTAGATAGCAAGGGGCATCTATTAGCCTTTTCAAAGTGTTACGGTTTTCTTTGACTTTTTTATTGTGCTGTTCAGTATGGATCTTTTGCTGTTCATTTAGAGCCAAATCTATTTCCGTATTTCTAAAGGTTTTCAGTGCTGTCTGGCTTTGGATGTGAGAGACAGATTTCTCATGTTTACTGAGAGCCATTGGCAGGTTGTTAAGGTCACTGTAACCGGTTCCTATCCACACACTGTCACTAGTGGAAAATAATAAGCACGGGAAGCAAAATAGTCTGTTACTCACAGCACAGCCACAAAGCCACTCTTTTCTTACATACCAGTCAGGCTGAAAAGACCGCGTAACTTTCTGTCCCTTCTGTTGATGTAATTTTTTTAAGTCAGGTTTCGGCATTCCTTTCTTAATTACATCTGATTTTTCTTGAAAAGATATTTTGAAAAGTTCCTTAAAGTTTCAATTTCCATTTTTTAAAAAGGTTGTCTTCGTTGAGGGTAAAGCACGTTAAAATTGATCTTGTGCGGTAAGCACTGACTCATGATAAGCTGTCTACCGGTGTAAACAAGAGCCACTGTGACCTACTCTCTGATTGGGTTTACCTGGTCAGCGCAGGAGTGGGGATAGAATAGTGGTTCCCAACCTTTTTTTTGCTGTGACTCAAATTAACCACCAGCAGGTCCTCCATCACTAGAGAACGATATCACGATTGATGCTCAGCCAGTTATCTCCCTCTTTTGTAGACTCAGCGCAACTCGTAAGTACCCTCTTTATGATTGCAATTGATAGAAAGAGGAAAGGCAGTGGAGGCTTGTGCCCATTTCATCTGTTACTTAGACAATGAGAAAGGAATGCTCATTGGAACTACATTCAACTTAATGGGTAAAACAGACATGGTGTCTCGCTGCCTATCTGTTGCTTTTAAGGTGGGCATATCAAATCACAATTGAATAATTTTGGTAGTTTCTACTAAAAATCATTTACATTATGTAAAATGTGTATTGTAAGAAATATAAACCATTGAATAATCATCTACAATTTACAGTTTTTATTTTCATAAGGTAGGCCCTGCCTATCCTGACTGCACGTCCCTGATCAATACGTATAGGTCGTATCAGTCAGAACCATAATGTTTAATATGGCTTATGCAAAGGCCGAGTCATTGCAGACATTTTTTGATAAGAGAATATGAACTCTTACAAGGAACTATTAACACTGTAATTTTTTTACATTTTCTCAGTGAAAAGTAAAAATGTCAAGATTGCAATAAAATCACGGATCCTGGTCATGACCTCATTTCCCTCAGGTAGCATTTCAATCTATCATGATCTATGCCGTGTTCCGCGTACAAAATATACAGTCAATTCAATTTACAGTATATTCTGTGAAGCGCTTTGAGATGTCTTAGAGACATGATGAAGTGCTGTACCAAATGCAAGGATTATTATTATCAACCCAATGACAATGTATTGCATAGAATAATAATAATACTCCTTGAATTTGATATAGTGCTTTTCTCACCTTCTAGACATCTCAAAATACTTCACATAATATCAATCAATCAATCAATCAACCAACCAATCAACCAAAACTTACATTTATAAAGAGCCTTTCACGTCGAGAGGATGTCCCAAGGCGCTGTACAGTTAGGTGGGGACAAGACCATGGTGGGGGAGGGGCAGGATGAAGAAGAGTAGGAAAATTGACTGTATATTTGTAGGCAAAACGCAGCAGCCAAATTGCTCACAGCAGTGCCCCACAAACAGTCATAGAAGTGGGATTAAGGGAAAAATGGGGGAAAGATAGCAAGGGGAGGGGTCGGGATAGGGGGAAGGAGAGCAGGAAAGCCGACTATATTTGTGGGCAAAACACGGTAGCCAAATTGTGCACAGCAGTGTCCCACAGACAGTCACGGAAATGGGGCTAGGGGAGAAAGGGGGATACTGTACTGTAAAGTGAATAGACTGTATATTTGTGGGCAAAACACGGCAGCCAATTGCGCGCAGCAGTGTTCCACAAACCAATCTATAAATGTTTTACATTGTCAATGAGCTGATAGATGATTTCATTAGGATTTTCATTATTTGGGACCAGGAAATTGTTATGACTTAGCTGTTTACCCGACTTGTAAAATCTGATTAGTGCAAAGAAATCAAAGTATTTTTTAGTAGGAAAATGAATGGGCCTTGGATACATGTACAATTTACTTATAACATAAGAATTATGTACTGGAACTCCTCGCTATACGTTGTCCCGATATACATTGTTTCGATTATACGTTTTGATTAATAAATAGTTAGAAAAAAAATCAGAAAATTTGATTAATTGAAGGGATATTAGCTGATTACATTTTATATTAGTTGTTTTAGTAAATGTATAAGTAAGATACTAAATACAATTAAGCTATACTGGGACTCCTCAATTAATATTGGAGACATGTTCTTGAAAAGTGCGACTTTAATTGAAACAACGTATAGTGAAACCTAAATGACCATAGGCCCTAATGCTATAAATAGGGGTTACATTCCTTCGGTACATTTCTGGTCTAAATTTTCTTAAACTAATATTAAATGTAGACCAAGAACAACATTATTAGTATTGAAAATTAGAATAAATGTTTAATAAACATATAAATCAGGTAAAAATACAGTCAACCCTCGTCGATCGCGGGGTTTACATCCCTAGAAAACTGCACACTCGATAAAATCGCATTGGGTAAGCTTAACAAGTAATGGTAAAAGAGGGGATAGGGGAATCTACCTACCTCAAACCTCCAGGCACATCCTAAGAGGACACCTGACCAATGCAAGGTACGTACTGAGGTGCGCCGCAGACAGCTGGCCTGCTCCTCGCTCCGCCACCCCCTTCATTGTCTCCAGTGAATCAGGGTGCACTGACTCACTGGACACAATAAAACAGCAATAAAAAATAAAGCAATAAAACCACATCTAGGCTAAATTATACTACCTTTGGTCCTGGAAGTGTTAGGAGACTCTCTCTTTATCTGTCTCTTCTGTTTACCATGTAATGCCATCAGGATGCTCTGAGGCCAAATAGTCATCAGACTTTCACAAGGGTGCATTGCCTGTGGCGCCAGCCAGCTAACAATCATTGGATTTAGTCAGGAGTTGCTGGCGTTGTCACAAATGCTCAGGCGCGCGGGGCCAGCCAGTGCGTGTACGCAAGTTTACGTGTGTTTTGCAAAAAAGTGAGGCTTTTTTCATCATGTACGCTTGAATTCGCAAATGATAAAGTCGTTTCCGACGAGGGTTAACTGTACAATTAAAAGAACACTTACCATAGATAGTTGATGTGGGCAGAGTGGCGGGAGGGGGTGGAGACATTCAGAAGAAGGGGCGGGATTATCAGAGGGGGCCCTCCCTCCCTGCCTGCGTCATGCTGCGTCATCAAACAGCTAATCACTTGCACGCTTTTTTTTCTAAAGTTGTCGAAATGTACGAATGAGCAAACACGTGCCAGCAATCACCTGTTTGGGGATCTGTCGTGACGCAGGCAGGGAGGGAGGAACCTCTGGTAATCTCTGTAAAATTGGAGCCGACTGACTCCACCGGCTGGCCGCCGGGTCGGGAGGTCCGTGGCCAGGGGGTGGAGCCGACCGACCGAAGCAACATTTGCAGGCACTGCCTCTCGGCAAGTACAAACAACTTCTCTCGCTCAGCTCAAACTATTGTAACAGAAATGATTAAACCTCATCTAACACTGCCGACTGCAGTGAAAAACCTCAATGTCTGTGTTCCTACATTCAGTGCTCACCAATTCTATCATCAACCCATTCCGTGAGCTCCACATTAATCTAACAACATCTCCCTCGTTCTGAACCCATCAAACCTCAGCCTCTATCCCTAACAACTTCCTGTCTCGGCCTACAATGCGATCCAGAGATTGGCTCATATGTGTTCAGATGTTGGACATCCTACATGGAGTCCACATAGTGTGGCTAAACCTCTGGAGTATAGAAAAATGCCAAAAAGAGAGAAAAAGTGTAATAGCTTTAGTTGCCACCGTAAGGTTTCCACTATTACACTTACCTGATGTTCCACGAATCATGAGGTGCTTGAACAGTGGTTCCCAACCTTGTTTCGCTACGACCCAAATTAACCACCAGCAGATTCTAGCGACCCAATCTTTTTTTTGGTGCGACCCAAATTAGCCTCCTACAGATCCTCCCACCCCTAGGGGGCGATATCACGAGTGAACTTCAGCTCAGCCAAAACGTTATCTCTGTCTCTTTTGTGGACTAAGCGCAACTCGTAAGTACACTTTTTATACAAATTGATCGGCAGGGTCACCTCGGGCACTTGTTTTTTAGCGTTATAAAAGCATTTTCAACTTTAAAAAACACACAAAAAAAATTCTAATGAGCCTTTGTGATCATACTGAGGACCCCCGCGACCCTGATTTGGGTCAGGACCCGAAGTTGGGAACCACTGTGCTAGAGACTCAGCAAAAGGAAAATGGCATGTTTCAGTCGTCAATGTACTGTTCCAACCAGCACAGATTTACCTTCGGTTCACGGCTGAGGTAAAGCACGGAGGTGAACAAGGTTGCAGGCATGGACATGCTCCAGGTCAACTTCTGAATAAATGAGGAGATCCCAGCCATGCAAGAACTGACCGAAAGGAGCCTCCTCGTCAAACCTGCAAATGATGAAACTGAGTGAGAAAACCAACTCAGGCAAGTTGACAATTCAGCCAAGTCAACAACCCCAACCGTGATCCCATCTCCGCCTAAACCGCCTCGACCATTGCACTAACCAGTCTGTACAGGATCTGACTCGTGGCAGCTACACTGACCCAGCCCCAGCAGAGACCGACTTTCAGCAGCTACACATTGCCAGTCATGAGCAAACCAGCCGTGCAAACAGCTCCGACCGGCCCTGGCGGCAACTGACCTGAAGGAACTGCATTGATCCAAGCCTGACAGACTCTAACCCTCCACAACTGCCCACGACCAACTCACCAAACAGACACCGACTCTGCCCCTGCAACGGAATAAACTATCGCTCGACCACTGGCCCCGACAGAAACTGACTCTCAGCCACCAAACTGAGCCAACATTCGCAGACATCACCTCTAGGCAAATAAACTCAACCAACCTTCACACAGCTACTCTACATTCTCCAAATACAAACAAATTGACTCTTTTATCTCAGCTTAACTATTGCAACAGAAATTATTAAATCTTATTTTGGACCGTGTAACTATAGTGCCTAACCTCAATCTCCGTGTTGCTACATTCTGTGGTCATCAATTCTATCCTCAATCTGACCTGTGAGCTCCACATTAACTGAACAACATCTCCCTGGTCCTATCCCTAGCAAACCTAAGCCTCTGTTCCTAATAACTTCCCCTCTTGACCTACAATGTAATTCAGAGATTGGCTCATATGTGTTTAGATGTCGGACATCCTGCATGGAGTCCACATAGTCTTGCCAAACCTCTGGAGTCTAGAAAAGTGCTAAAGAGAGAGAAAGAGTGTAATAGCTTCAGTTGGCACTGTGACATTTCCACTATTACACTCACCTGATGTTCCACAAATCCCTAGGTGCTAGAGCCACAGAGAAAGAAAGTTTCAGATGTACCTTCGGTAGATGGCTGAGGTGAAGCCCAGAGGTGAACAAGGTCGCTCGCAGGCGTGGATGGGCTCCAGGTCAACTTTGGAATAACCAAGGAAATCCCAGCCAAGTAACAACCGACAGAAAGGAGCCTCCTCATCAAACCTCAAGATGATGAAACAGTGTGTGAGAAATTCATCCTTAAATACAATATCTCACTCACAAAGAGCAGTCAACCCAACAACTAAACCAACTCAGCCCTGAATCCAATCAACTGAACCAACTCTCAGCCCTGAACCAACTCAATAACTAATGCAACTCAGCCCTCAACCAACGCTGACAGAAACTGACTCTCGGCAGCTACACAATGCCAGTCGCTAGCAAACTGACTTTGTGGCCTCCTTTAAAGCAGCCCTGACAAACCGTTAGGTTGCGTTCACTTTTAACGGTCTGCTCTCAAGGCTGCTTGCGCCCTTTGGAGACAAAGGAAGCCGTTCTTTATCATTTTACTGAGTGTGCTGGAATGCTTTATTGGTAAGTATCCATACAATATTCTGTTATTATTTGGTCTATTATTAATATGGTATGTTTTAAAGTAAGTTAAAAAAATTTCATTGGATTTTTGGCAACTTGCCACTTGAATATCCGGCAGATTGCATCAATCGGCACCAGGCAGGTCCCGAGGGTGCGGGATAATGAAGGTTTTACTGTGGTATGAAGTCTTAAAAACACCCCTGATTAAGGCCAGAGGGCTGTAAGATCCCTAGCAAATGGATAAGGAGCTGTTCCTCGAGCTTGCGCTGCGGTTTGTTGGAACAGCATCGGAGGCCGTGGATGGAGAGGTCGGACTGCGAGTTGGAAGGAGAGTTAAAATGGCATGAAAGCGGTAAATCAGGGTTATATTTTCTGACAGACGGAGATGATCAGCAAATCTGCGTTTGGTCTCCCAATGTAGAGGAGATAGCATTGTGAGCAATGGATGCAATATACTACATTGGTGGTAGGTATTGCACCTCCTGTGCTGGCATAGGAAGGTGCCGGGGGAAGGGGAGTGGCAGCTGAGTTTGATGGAGGAATGAACCAGGGAGACTCGGAGGGAATGGTCCTTTCTGAATGCTGAGACCGGAGGGGAGGGGAAGAGCACATCCCCAGTGTTAATTGAAGAGTCCAGTATTCCCCTCCCCTCACTTCTCAACATTCAATCAATCAATCAAAATTACATCGGGACGTCCCAAGGAGCTGAACAATCAGGTAGGGACCAGAGCGGTGGGGGGTGGGGTTGGGGTAGGGGGAAGGGGAAGGAGAGCAGGAAAACTTACAATATATTTGTGGGCAAAAGGTGGCAGCCAAATTGCGCACAACCATGTCCCACAAACAGTCGCGGAAGTGGGACCAGGGGAGAAAGGAGGAAAAAGAGGGTAAGGGGGGAGAGGGAGGGAAAAGGTGGGGGGAATCAGGGAGAAATGGGAAGGAAGGGGGCTAAGGGGGAAGAGGGAGGGAAGGAGGAAAAGGGGGAGAGAAAGGGGAATGCACGAGTGTGGTTAAAACAGTGATTCCCAAACTTTTTTTGCTGCAACCCAAGTTAACCACCAGCAGCTCCTCCACCACTAGAGGGCAATATCATGATTGACGCTCAGCCAAAACATTATCTCCTTCTCTTTTGTGGACTCAGCAACTCATAAGTACCCTCTTTATGATTGCAATTGATAGCAAGAGGAAGGGCAGCGGTAGCTTGTGCCTATTTCATCCTCTTGTTTCATCCTATTTCATTGTCTTGTTACTTAGACAATGAGAAAGGAACGCGCATGTGCATCGGAACTACATTCAACTCAATGGGTAAAAAAGGCACGGTGTCTCACTGCCTTTCTGTTGCTTTTAAGGTGGCATATCAAATCACAGTTAAATAATTTTGGTAGTTTCTACTAAAAATCGTTTGCATTATGTGCATTGTAAAATGTGCATTGTAAAAATATAAATAATTGAATAATCATCTACAATTTAAAGTTTTTATTTTCATAAGGTAGGCCCTTCATACCCTGACTACGTATCCATGTTTGCAGGGCTCTATTAAACACAGGGATTATTATTATTATTATTATTTATTCATCAAGATTACTGGGCAAAATTATTTTAAAGTTGGACAGAAGGTATGCAAATCTGGATGTGGCATAAACTGGGTGTGGGACATTGCTGTGTGCAAATTAGCTGCAGTGTTTGACTACAAAGTACACAGTCACTGCAATTTACCCTACATCAAGTGAAGTGCTTTGGGACATCCTTCTGACATTAAAGGTGCCATATCAATGTAAATTAGCAAATTTTGTAATTGTTATTGTAAGAGGAATAAGTAATTTCATACATTTGAAAAGCTTCAAAATGATATTCCATATAATCTCATTTGCACGAGGGATCAAGGCTAATATCATATGATTTTAGTTTTAGGTGAAAAGTCTTAAAAGATTAACAGCTCAAGTCTCAGGGGTGCACTGCGGTCTAGGCTTGATTGCATGACACATTCATGAGATCAACTACTACATTATTTCCAAGTTTATTCCAACTATTTTGAACGTTTGCCTCGTTTCATAGCCCCATTCTGTTAATGCCAGCTATTTCTGATGGCAAGTATGCTCTTTTATAACCTTCAAGATGACATGCTGTGTATTTATTTTAAAGTTCTGTGCTCTTCAGCCATATTCTATCATTGCTCTTGACCACTTTGACATTTGTGCTTGATTTCTACTTCATCCTTTTCACCAACCAGTGTTTGAATTGTTCTCCACCCACTGGTGTATGGCATCTGCATGCATTTCTGATTGCTGCCACATAGTGGGACAGTTCAGGCCCTAGATGAGAGCATCAATGATGATACCCAATACTGGAGTAATGAGCTTTGGGCAATGATTAGACAAGCATCGGCATTTAAACCTTGAAAAGTGACACATCAGAAGGGATCTAATATAGGTATACAAGGTTCTAAATAGACTTGAGAAAGTAAACCGAAAACAATATTTTCAAGGACACAAAGACAGCAGAACAAGCGGACTAGATTTAGGATTCTAAAGGGCAATTTAAGGGCAATTGATGGTAGACATTTTGGAATGATGAGATCAAATAATTCACAGAGCTTTCTTCTTCTGAACTGGGGATCTTGATGCTGGAATAGGAGGATGGCAGGGTGGCTATTACATTATTCTAAGAAATATAGTACAGTACTAAGGAAAGTCCACACACTGTATCAGTATGAAATAATTAATAATAATACTTGTTATTCTGAAGGATGAGAGTAAATAAGTCATAGGCCTTCTTCTTCTGAACCCACCTTGTGATCTATTGTTTTGCCTCATGCTTCACATTTATTTTTGCTAGGGAAAAAAGATTGTTTCTAATCTTTTATCTTTTTCCTGGCATCTCCTCAATTTTGTTAATAGTTACTCAATGTTCTCATCCTCCATTAAAAGTTGAGCAAGTGCTTTGTACGTGCTACAGCCATTAAATCTTAAAACTGCTTGTGTTACACTATACAAATAAAAATGCCATGCAGTCTAGCCTTCTTATTCCTAGCAAAAGACAAGACTAAGAAATATAGTACAGTACTAAGGAAAGTCCGCACACTGTATCAGGATGAAATAATTAATAATAATATTTGGTTTTGAGTAGCGCCTTATCACGTCTTCAAAACGTCTCAAAGCGCTTCACAGAATATACTATAAAATGAATTGGCTGTATATTTTGTAGGCAAAATCTGACCTGTTGCAAAATTTTCCATTCAAAGACGGTTTTCGATACAAAATGGGTAATTTATGAGTGGAATTATCCTTTTTTTTCTGAATCCGTGCTTTGTGAACCATTTTCTGAACTGAGCTTTCTCAACATCTGAAACATTGTTTTCCTCAATGTTTGCTTCATTTGCAACTGCAACTAATCAATAATATTCCGTAACTTGTGGTACATGATACAGATTTACAGTATCTATTGTACCAAGTTGAATCAGCATGCAACGTAAGCCTCAAAGGACATCTTTAAAGCCATTAGAGCAACGATCAAGAAAATATGAACTCAGCCTTTTCACTGAAATTTTTCTATTTTTATCTTTGTTTTGTCATTTCCAAATAAAAGCTATTTCCCGTCTTCATGCAGTATCTGAGTAATTTGTATCTGGATATGCTTCATAACAGCAAGCAGCTGTAACTCAGGTCACAATTCAACTATTGGTGGAAACCAGCAGAAGAGATCACTTTCTGTGCAGCTCATAAATGGTGTGAGTCATACTTATGAAATGATATATTTGAAATCTTTTTTTTAAAACGTATAAAAGCAAAATTTCAAGCTTTCATTCATTTCATTATTCAAATGAATGCTTCCAAAAGCACTTTTATTGAATCTTTATGTGAGATTTGTAGCATGCTAGTACTGTACAATTTCCATTGAGACAACTGCATAACTAATAATAATGATCCTTGTAGTTGATATAATGCATTTCACATGGGGAGTACGTCTCAAAGTGTTTGAAAGGATTACTGTAAAGTGTGATGACTATTTCGTAGGTGAACAGCAATGTCAAGTGGGTCTGCTGTAGGTTTGTGAAGAAGTTATCAACTGGCCTATGTAATAATACCAGTATATTCTATGAAGCATTTTGAGTAGTCACAAAGCTGCAATAATGCACTACATCAAATACAAGGATTATTATTATTTATACAAACAGTGAATGAGTTTGAAGAACCAGATGAATAATTCTCAAAGTCTTCAAAATCCTTAGCATAATTAAGTGGTATACCTTAATATTATAAAGATTAAAATAGTATAATTAAAATTGTTAGTTGATTGGTGGATCACTTTTCTGGGGAATCCCTCCCAAAATAAATATATAAATAATAATACTTTGGTCACTCAGTCCAAGACTGTTTGTGGGACACTGCTGTGTCCAATTGGCAAATGTGGCAAATTGGATTATTATTATGAATATGATTATTGAAACTGTTCTTATTGGTGGTGACTTTGGATTAGATCACATCAACTGTAGAGCTTGGATTTGAATCAAACTCAGACCGAGATCTTCTGGTGAAGGGTTCAGTGTTAAATAAGTCTGGACTATCTGAAATTCAGTGGCCCTGCATCAGACACGGAAAATTGATATATAGGTTGACCTCACTATAACGATCCCTGGTTACCACGATCCCTCTGGATAAAATGAACTCGATATTGAGATACGTTTTGTCCCAATGATTCTTACCCCCAAACAGGTTCATTGCAGCAGTGCAGCCCCTGATATAACTATCTGAAATCAAATCAAAATAGCTAGGGTGTTTGGCAGTAATCACAGGGGTGCTTGGCAGCCAATCATGGGGTGCTCAGCAGTCCATCACAGATTTCCTGTGAACCTCTTATAGTGAACTCCTGGATATAACAGTCTTTTTTCACGTCTCATGGGGGTTTATAATACTGAGGTCATCCTGTATCAAATAGCAGATTCATTGAAGCTATGAGCAATAAAATTAAATTCTTCTTTAAACTGCTCTTGTAAGTTCACAATGGAAATGGTTCTGTACAAAAATGATCAAAATCTCCCTAGATAAAGAGATAATAAAGTTTCTTTTGTGAAGTTTCTTAATGGGACATAGGCCATTGTTAATGTCCACCTGCCTGTTCAGGTGGACATTAACGATCCCTTGGTACTATTTGAAAAGATGCTTCCACCACCCTTTCAGGCAATGCATTCCAGATCCGAACAACTCACTTTGTAACAAAATGTCTCCTCACCTTCCCTGTTTCTTTTAACAACTATTTTCAATCAGTGTCCTTGGGTTACCGACCCATCCACCAGTATATATTCCATAATCTTTCTGTATGTCTCTAGATTTCTACTTATGACATTCACAATCACAAAACAAACTTATATGACAGGAGCTTTGAAAAGCAGAATGGTGTTTCAGAATTGAACTGGTTAACTTGTACTTTCTGGAAATGACAATGTACTCCCTGATGTATTGGAAATGGCAATAGCGCCAAGCCTATAGGTAAGTAAGCACACCAACTCAATAGCTCATAATTCATTTGGTTATTCTATTTTTAAAAGAAAACATTAATCAGGGGAATGAACGAGTAACAAATGAGGATGAAACAGCTGTTATTAATTATTCTAGGAAGTAAGGACCATATGGGTTGCTATTCTAAGCAGCATGATTTGTTGGTGATGGACTAACTGCAACACAAGTGGAAAAGCATCGATCTATCCCTCCTTTGGGGAAACATATGTGTCCACAACAAGAAAATTGTTCCCCTAAATTGCTATCTGTCTCTTTTCTTACTTTACATTAATGCAGGAAAGCTGCGGAGCTTAGTTACCTCCATAATACTTCCAACAACAAGAACAACAACAACTTGCATTTATATAATGCCCTTCATGCAGAGTAGCATCACAGAAATATGTAAGGAAGTTATATTATAATAATCCTTGCATTTGATACAGCATTTCGTCATGCACAACGTATCAGTATCAGTATCAACGTATCAGTACTTCAAAGTAAATTACAGTAAATTGCAGTGACTGTATATTTGTAGGCAAATGTGGCATCGAATTTTCACATAGCATTGCTCCACAAACAGCCATGATGTAATGTCCAATTTTATTGGAGATTGCTCTCCATACTGTAGAAAATTCTGCATCAATTACGATAAAGTCTCTTGCATTATTACGTTTAGAAAAAAAACACTTTTATATTTATTGCATTTAAGTACCTTTTGGACAACAACTACTTGCAATTTGTACCCTTCATGCTGATGCGTCTCGGAGCGCTTAAAGATGTCCGTCTGATGGGAAAGGCACTCTATAAATGTAACTTGTATATATTAGATTATTCAGTGGACTGATTTCTGAGTGCTGGAAGTGTCACTCAGGGGATCCATTACATAAACCAGTTCTGAATTTTATGGCATTTGATGTTAACATTTTTCTCGTGAAGCCGAGGAATCAGGGAACTAGGGAGCACTTGGTGGTCAATAATCTGTAGCTACGCGGAGTAAATGGATCTTGAACCAACAATTACTGTATGGGCCCTTTCCTCATCATCACGTAGCTAAGCTTTCAGTTACTTGGCCCCAATCCCTCGAACTCCCTCCCTCTACTCCTTTCTCTCATCCCCCCTCTATCTGCCTTCATGTCTACAATTAAAACTTACGCTTTTGATCACATTGATGGTCAACCCCCACTTTTTCCGCTCCCCTCTAACCACTGCTCAGTGTCTGACCCTGTCTTTGACAGGGTCAGACACTGAGAGATAGAAAGGAACAAGGGGGAGATATGGAGTCAGGTGAGTGTGGGGGTGGTAGGGTCATAGAGCCTGGTGCAGGAGAGTACACGAGCTGCAGAGTTCTGGATGATCTGCAGTTTGTCAAGGGCTGTAAAACTACACGAGTTTTCACCCATTCCTTACTCCCCTCCCATAATAATAGTTGTAATCCTGACATTTGATATACCACCTTATAAAGTCTTCGTGATAAGGCACTGTATCAAATGTCAGGATTATAACTATTATTATGGGGGGGGAGTAAGGAATAATTATTAAATAATAATTTTTTGGGGAGTGATTTGCAAATCGACTAACAACTGGGTTCCTACTTACAGCTAATAAACAGAGGCGCGTTGTGTAAGGAAATTTGCCTAAGATGCAAGTTTTGTTTGCTGTCTATTCTGTGCAAAAATGGGCACAAAACTCCAGGAGCATGCTTAAAGCCAAACTCCTGCAGTAGCCTTAGCACCAGTTTCCAATTCTGACAATGTACAGTCACAATAAATATCCCACAAATCGTTCAGCTGCTCTGTTAGAAAAAAAGCTAAAATCCCATTGTATGTGAGAAAGCTACTGGCATATTCTTTAAATATTAGTTTAAAATCTTAAGCAGCAGAGATAAATAACTGAATTGACAGAAGCAAGGACTGACAATAATTCAATTACCTTCATAAGGGTTTTATGAAAGGGAAACATAGAATTCAAAAGAAAATTCAAATAGAATTTAAAACTGTAGACATCAGCTTTAACACAAAACATGCCTGTAAGACATATATTTTGCAGGCAGTTCTGCTGGCCATTATTCGCTTATCCAAACTTGCAAAAGAAAACTCTGATTCATTTGTCTGATTAGTTATTCATCTTACTGCTGATTGAGAAACTTTGCTGGAACAGATTAGATCCAGAATTTGCTTACAACAACAACAACTTAAACTTATAAAGCGCCTTTCACGTCGGGAGGACATCCCAAGGCGCTGCACAGGAGGCATGTGACCCGGGCTGGGAGGGGAGTGTTTGGGAAGGGGTGAAACACGTAGGGCAGGTCGAAAAGTTCAGGGGGGAACAAAAGGCACGGTTGAAGAGGAAAGTCTTCAAACTGGCCTTGAAAGAGGAAAGGGACGAACCAAGGCGGAGGGATTGGGGGATGGAATTCCACAGGGTGGGAGCGGAGAAACTGAAGGCCCTGCCTCCGATGGTGGGGTGGTTCGGGTGGGGGGCTTGGAGAGGCCAAGTCCTGCTGAACGGAGGGTCCGGGTGGGCTGATAGGGGGAGAGTAAATCGGTTAGGTAGGGCGGGGCAAGGCCATGTAAGGCCTTGAAGGTGAGGACGAGGATCTTGAACTCGATCCTCTGGTGGATCGAGTTCAAGATCAGTGGAGACGGGCGAGGGTGGGGGTTATGTGGTCGCGGAGGCGGGTGCGGGATGCAGAGTTTTGGATGACCTGCAGCCTGTGAATGGAGGAGCTGGGGAGGCCGACGAGGAGAGAGTTTCCGTAGTCCAGCTGTGAGGTGATGTACGCGTGCACGAGTGTTTCGGCAGCGTGGGGGGTGATGTAGTTGCGGAGCCTGGCAATGTTGCATAGGTGGAAATAAGCGGTGCCGGTCAAGGCACGGATGTGGGGGAGGAAGGAGAGTTTATGGTCGAACGTGATGCCGAGGTTCCTGACTGGCTTTGTGAGGTGGAGAGTACAGCCTTGGATGTTGAGGCTGGCAGCGCCCGATGTGCGGAGGCGCTGGCTAGAGCCAATCAGGAGGGCCTTGGTCTTGCTCACGTTCAAATGGAGGAAGTTGTCCCTCGTCCAGGACTCAATGTCGGACAGACATGCTGTCAGAACATCGATGGTCTGGGGGTTGAGGGATGAGGCGGAAAGGTACAGTTGGGTGTCGTCCGCATACATATGGAAATTTACCCCATGTTTGCGGATGACATCGCCCAGAGGAAGCATGTAAATGGTGAAAAGGAGGGGGCCGAGGACAGAGCCCTGGGGACGCCATGAGAAACTGTGCGGGGGTTTGAGGAGAAACCGTTGGAAGATACAAAATGTAAACTGTGGGTCAGGTAGGAATGGAATCAGTCAAGGACTGTGTCTTGAAGGTTGAGGTGGGAGGAAATATGTTGGAGGAGGATGGTTTGATCGACTGTGTTGAACGCAGCAGACAGGTCAAGGAGGATGAGGAGGCAGAGGGAGCCCTGGTCGCAGGCGGTTAGGATGTCGTTTGTAACCTTAACCAGGGCAGTTTCCGTGCTGTGAGCAGGGCGGAAACCTGATTGGAGGGGTTCAAGGAGTGAGTGAGTTGAGAGGAAAGAGCGAAGCTGGGAGGCAACCACTCTTTCAAGGACCTTAGATAAAAACGGGAGGTTGGAGATGGGTCGTTAGCTTGATGGCTGCGATGCATCAAGGGAGGGTTTTTTCAGGATAGGGATGATGGTGGCTGTTTTAAGGGAGGTAGGGACGGTGCCTGAGGAGAGGGAAAGGTTGATGGTGTCAGAAATGAGTGGGGCCAAAAGGTGGAGCTGGGTGCGGAGGAGGGGGGTGGGGATGGGGTCCAGTGAACACGTGGTGGGTTTCATGGAGGTGATTATTTTTGTGACTGAAGATGGGGAGATGGGGATGAAAGTATGAAAGGGGGGGTGGGTGGGGGTTGAAATAATGGATGGAGGGGCGGAGGTGGAGGAGAGGTGGGGGGAGGAAATCGCAGAGCGGATTCTCTCTATTTTGGACTCGAGGAAGTCCAACATCTCTTCGCAACGTGCTTTTGAGGAGAAGATCTGCGAAGCGAGACGTGGGGGGGTGGGGGCGGAGGAGCTGAACAAGAACATTTGCAACACTTGATAGGAACCACAAGTGCTTTGAAACTTTGATGCGTGATAAGGTGCTGTATCAAATGCTCGCAGCCCATTATCGGAGCTGCAGATTTGTCACAAGATTTTTATCAAGCATCACAAAGCAGTTATGGTGCATTTAGTAAAAGTCATGCGTTTAAAACAATGACCAGCATATATATATATATATATATGGCCCCTCAGTCGGGCTAATGTCTTTGAGTGCTTAGGGGCGTGATTGACAGCATGAGGAATGAGAAAAAAAAAATGCCAACATATATCAGAGGATGTCCCTCCCCCAGGCTAGCGTTGGAAGCATTGGATTTCCCTAATGATCGTCTCCCTCTGTCAACCATTTCTCTCTTCTGGATTCTATTTTAAATGCATTTCATTTAAGACTAGAAGCACCCATTGCAGCTACCATCCAAACAGTCATGGATTGAAATGACCAATTTATTATTAAATTTTTTTGAGCAATTATTATTAGGCACGTTGAGTCAGGAAACTTGATCAAGGTTTCATCCTGCCTGGAATCGAACCCAGGTCTCTCGCTTGTAAGGCAAGTGCTCTAACCACTGAGCTATAGGAATCTACTTATTGGCATACAGACATACACAGACAACTTATTGAAAGACAAATACATACAGACACACCGATAAGCATTTCATCTTTATTAGTATAAGATTGTGGACACAAAGGAAAGTCCCAAACAAACAGAAAAATCAAGGTATCCATAATATTTTTATCACTGTGACAAGCCTGCAGCCCTACCCATTATTAATAGCCTCAAGCTTCCGTTGATGTGTTTAAATGTTAACTTGCCTTTCTCTTTCAGATGTTAAGCAACGTGCTATTTCCCTTTTTTATTTGGGTCATTCCTGCAAGATATGTTTGTACATCTTCAATCACTGGCAACACCTGAATGAATGGCTTATTGCATTGGAATAAATCCCTCCACCTCATTTGCTCTTTTTCTGGTTTCAAAATCCATCTAAAAAGCATCTCTGTGATTGTGCATTTGACCACCTCCAGCCCATCCCCACCTCCCACCATGCTTGGGCTCTACTCCCTCTCTGTGAAACATGTTAAGATGTTCTCCTGCATGAAAAAGCACTTTGTAAGTTGTCATTATATTCATAGTTCTGATCTTGCCGCGATTCATTCTTACCTTTCCCATCATCTCCACTTTGGACCCACCAACAGCTTCTCCTCCAGCCCTCACATTGCGACGTGCAGTATTTCAACAAGAGCTTTGCTCCCGAGAGCCAAGGCCAATGGAGTTAGTGTACCAGGCTTACCTAGCACCAGTTGTTTAATCCAGGCCCTCATGTGAGGGTCCTTGGCAAATACTGTATATGTGCTGCCGTGAAGCAGATTCTGCTTTCAGGGTACTTAACGACACGTCAGTGTCGGCTGGAATCCTCTCTCCCTGCAGCCACTTCCCGTGTTTGCAACAAGATTACAAGATACAAGGGCCATTACTCCCAATTATTGATTTATATCAGTACCACAGAGTCATGGTGGACACCAATTTTATGCCTGGACACTGCCCTGAAAGACCATCACCACCAACAACTTGCATTTATAAAGTGCTCTTCACACAGAGTAGCATCCCGGACCACGCTGAGAAGTGGTGAAGGGTACTCTGCTTGTGCTCGTTTCTGTTCAAGGACAGCTGTGTCCCAATGCAGATCAAGCGTGTGCAAACAGGAAAACATGTACAAGAGGAGGCCATTCAGATCATTAAGCCTTCTCCAGCAGTTAATAGAACCCCCCTTCCCTTCCCCGCCACTGTCCTCAGCTCGGGACTGAAGCAGTGACTGTCCAGCCCCTTGGGACATCCTCCTGATTTTGTTGTTGTTGTTGTTGTTGGTAGTTTTTTAAATCCCAATATGCCACTTATTTTGGTATATCTTTAATATTTCTACCACCCAAATATCAATCTATCTCTCTTTTAAGCATCCCTATTGATTCTGTTTCCATAACTTTCTGGGGCAGACATTCCACATATTGGCATCCAGTGTGAAGAAATGCTTCCTGGCCTCATTTATAGCTACCTTGAATCTGATATTTCTTGTTCCTTTGATTTGACAAAAATGTATTCAATTCAGGATGGATACTTTGCAAAAGATTTCAGATAGCATAACAATTCTCTGCAAGTGATTGCTAATTGTATTTGTCAGTTCAACAAATTGATAATGTCTATTCTTGCCACTGTTACAATATGAGTAAGAAAACCTGACTTCACTGCCTTATTATTGCACAAACTGCATTCTCTGTTTCTATCATTCAGCAAATGTCAGATTGTATCAAATTGCTGTTCATTGATTGTGCTTACTTCAGGATTTTGAAGCTTTTTATATAGAAAAAATAGATTTTTGGTTGAGATAAATGGTTTCCAGAAAGCTAAAAGGAAACAGCTACTTCTCACTGAGGCAAACGCCAGAGTGAAAGTGCGGTCAACATTGACCTTGAATTACTTCAATTTAGTTATGTACAGATTATTTAAATCCAGATGATCCAAATGCTGCCTAATCTTTTGGGTTTTACATTGCTACGCTGATGAATAAGTTTTTAAAATATGAATGAACGGAAGCAGCAAGGAATGGCAAATATGTTTCAATTTATATACTGATCCGCAGAAGGATTTGAAAGGATGGTATCCTACTTATTTATCAACATGAGCTGCATTTCAAATTGATTAAAAAGAGTTACTATTATCTGAAATGGTTGCAAGTAATCTGATTTCCCTAAGGATGTATGTTGTGCCAGGGAAAGTTGGCTATGATTTTCAGAGGAGAATATACATTCTCCATGCAGTACATTTTTGGAGCAATTTAAAAAAAACACAGTTTTCTTTTTGTTCCACCAGCATATTTTGGTAGCATGAATAAACAAATGGTAGAGTTTTACCCCAACAATAACTTTTATACATAAGTATTACTATCCTCCTTGGGGACAAGATGCGCTGGGTCTCCTTGGAGCTGAATTAGCTCCAAGATGATAAGTTTGGTAACAAAACATCAGAATTGAGCCAACCCCCTGAGATGGCCTCAGTAGTCCGGTTCCTGAGCCAGATGGGTCTGCAGGATTCAGGGCACTGCTGATGACAGCACAGTCAGCCTGGCTCATCTTAGGAACTGGAAGGGCAGAACATTCACTGGAGCCAGGGAGTCACCCCACTCAGCTCCTGTTAACCCTGCAACCAAAGCCCTAGTTGGTCCTAGATGGACAAGCAACAGGAAAGCTTGCCAGGTGATGTTTTCAATGGCAAGTGATTCAGTAGTTTTAGCTGATTAGACCTGAGCAGCATTGCAATGCACATTCTTGGGTACTCAAGTCATGGCTCTGGTCAACCTGCACCTAATACTTCCCAGAATTAGGTAGCCAGGATGCGTCCCTACAGGGAAAGAGTGTACATTCCATTCCTCTAGAAAGTGAGGGGATAGAGAGAGGGATGGAGAAAAAGAAGAATATTATGATAAGGATTGATGAACTGTTTCTCCTATTCCTTTGCTGTTAATAATAATATAGTACTTCTATTTGATGCCTTTAACATCACAAGGACTTTTCCAAGTTGCATTTTACAGGATTCAATAATTTGCAAAGTTATACAAACAACTACGAAGCACGGCCATTTTTATTTTGGGGAACGTTAGCCAGGATGGCAGGATCAAATCCGTTCTTTTCTCCTCTCCCCCTTTTTTTCAAATAGTGCCAAATTTAACAAATAGTTAGGCCCTTTGTTTAACATCACATCTGAAGGACAGCACCTCCAATATTGACGCAACCCACCAACATTGCAGGCTAGTTACAATCTCTTTCAATAGAGATGATTGCTAGGTGTTTGTTTGCACTGCGGTTACAGTACGTGGTTGTGGTTGGCTGTTGTTTTTGGCACCCTGGCATCTAATTTGAGTTATTAGTCAACTGGATTTGTTGTGTTTATTGGAACTACTGATTTCCCTAATACACAGTGAAACTAGAAGACGTGAAACAACAATAAAATTGCACATATAGCGCCTTTCACGTTGGGAGGACGTCCCAAAGTGCTGAACAGTCTGGTCAGGAGCCGAGCGGGGGGTGAAAGGCGCTATATCAAAATCCAAGGATTATTATCAATATTATTATAAATTTGGGGATAGTGAATCATGAAAACCAAGGTTGACAATGTCTAAAAAATGGTTGTTCGTAAACATGGTTGACCTTTTCCGTTGGTATTTTGCTTACTGCGCTATTTTCGTGTTTCATATTTGCAGCTTACATGAATTCCAACAAGATGAAACTCACAATTAACACAACAAATGTTTTGCCTGCTTTCATCAAAAGGAGCTGTCCTCGCAGTCAACATAACCAGTTCACATATATCGCCTGCATCCATTTAAATAAATAATCCAACACAAGTTGATTATTAAATTATGAAACTTGACTAACTTGCAATTGCCATACCAAATATCAAGTATCAAACTGCCAATTTATTTCCACAATGAGTCCTAAGTACTTTTTGCATTACCTGATTACTCTCTTAATTTTCTCATTACTTGAATCTTCTTAATTCTTGGTATTCGTCATGTATGATTCCCCCTCGACCCGATCTTCTTCCATAATCTGGAATTCAAGCGTTCATCTGCGCCTTCATCACTCATGACTTGACATGACAATTGCAATGCCCTGATTGCCCATCTCCTCAGCTTGTTCCTATACAAGCTGCAGACCATCCAGAATTCTGCGGTTCAAGTTCTCTCCTGTACAAGGCTCGTCACTTCCATCCTTCATTTTCTCTTTCCCCTGGATGATCAAATTCAATATCCCTGTTCACAACTTTCACCTATAAAGTATGCAATCAATTTACTTTACAGTCCATTCTGTGAAGTGGTCTGAGACATCTCAATGACGTGAAAAGGCACAATGTCAAATGGAAGGAATAATTAACTTCAGATCCCTCCATGGCCTTGTCCGAATCCACTTCTGTAACTTCCGAATCCACTTCTGTAAAACCAAACCTCTTTTTGGTTTTAGCCTGCTTTGTTGTCTCCATAGATCCCACAATCAGTGCCATTCTTCCCCTACTCTCTGGAATTCATTCCTCTTGTCCCTCTGCCTCGCCGCCTACCTTGCCCTCCACTTTCGGAATCAATCTTCCGTATAGTTGTAGCTCAGTGGTTAGAGCATTCGCCTTAAAGCCTGAGACCTGAGTTCAATTCTAGGCAGGGCAAAACCTTGGGCAAGTTTCCTTACTCCAAGAAATTGTTCATTTTCAATCCCCTTTGTGTTTCGCCCACAATCAATTCACTTTTCAGTATTTTCTGTGAAGCTCTTTGAGACGACTAAAGGACATGAAAAGTGCTATATCAAATGCAAGGATTATTATCAATAACCCAATAACTGATTGATGTAGAGACATAATTTATACTTCATTGGAAAGGTCTTGCACGGGGGCATGGCCATTTTTGAGGGCTTCCCAAATATATAATACATATATATAATATATTATTATATCTCTTGTTTTCTAACCACATTTTCGGTCGACTTTCACCCCTCAACCCCCACTACCTCTGTTCCTCAGCACTCCCATCAGCTTAATTTCCTAGTCAGCTTGGGGAAATATTTTGAGACATTTTTCTGATGTGGAAGATACTAAATAAATGTAAATTTTTATTGTTGATATTTTAAAATGGTGGTAAATCCCTAGGTGGATTTTTGTTTGATCAGCCATGTGACTGATCCATGTGGAAACACATCATCATGAATAAGAGTATTGAAACCAAACTGAAAATTCCATATGGCCTATCGAGGCATGGAATTTCTTGTGTATCAGAATAGAATGTGTAATCTCTCTCAAAACTTACATCCTGCTTACCTAAATCGGGAGAGTATTAGCTGTAGGCCGGTAAGAGTCAAGGCTTGGGGAGTGTGCGTTGAGGCTTTGCTGGAGTCCAACCAGTTAAAACCACATAGCCACTGTGAGCACTGTCTAGCAAACTTTCCCCATTGCTTCTCCACCAAGGACCACTATATGCATTTGGGCTTTAGCTTGTAAGGTTAACAGGAGCCGGGTGGGAAGAATCTTCCTCCAGACTTGTGCGTCAATGAACATGGAGAAAAGTAACAGGGTGCAGAGCAGTTATTTTAATGCAACTAAAAGCTTTGCGTAATCTCACCGAAATGACTGAAGTATCCATCACCTAGTTTGCTTTCTTTCTTTTTAATGGTCTTGTACCCTCATTTGGAAATGCTTCCATTTGTGATATACCAAGTGTCGCCCATTTCCGACATGTGAAGACTGAATAAGATCCAGGTTGGCTGTTGTGAAACCTTGCTGGAAATAGATTTGTGATGCAATGCAGAATATTTGGGATCTGAACAAAACAGCAAAGTCAGTGGTTTAAGGCACATACCAGCACCTGCTAATGTTGACAGCCACAACAAATAACTTCAGCTCAAATTGATTTTTTTTAGTCAAATGAACACTTGTACTAAGTGTAGTAAACATTATCTGATAACATATTGAAGAATACCAAACTGTTAAACAACTCGAACACTAGTGCATTTCAGGTAATCCAAATGCAAGCCTGATAAAAAAAAGTGAAAACCGAAGCATAGGGTGAGAAACATATAATAATAATACCGTGTGTATTTGTTATAGGGCTGCAAGTGAGAGAACTGGGTTCAATTCCAGGCAGACAAAACCTTGGGCAAGTTTCCTTACTCCACATGCCTGATAATAATCTCTCAGAAAAAAATCCAATAATAATTTGGTTACTCAATCCACAACTGTTTGTGGGACACTACTTTGCACAATTGGCTGCCAAGTTTCATCCACAAAATATACAGTCAATTCACTTTCCAGTATACTCTGTAAAACACTTGGAGATGTCTAGAAAAGTGAAAAGTCCTCAAATGCAAGGATTATTATTATTATCATGTCATTTGAGACGTCACAAAGCATCATTAAGTGAATTGACTATCTTTGATGGGCGAAATATGGCAGCAAATTGCACACAACAATGTCCCATTAAAAAATTGTGGGTTCAAGTTACCAATATATTGTAAGTATAAGACTGTGTATTTTGTGGGCGAAACTTACATCTATATAGTGCCTTTCAGGAATAAGGGACATCTCAAAATGCTTTACAGAATGATATTAATTGGTACTGAAATGAATGTTGCTATGGAGACAAACACAGCAGCTAATAATATGCCAGCAACTTTCTACTAACAACTATGAGGTGATGAATAACATTCCACTGGCTAAGCTTTGGTTCTCCTTGAAACAGGAAACTCGGTCACAACAATAAATCAATGTTAAGATGCTATGAGACTTTTTGTCAAAGGAATATGTTAACAAAGGCTTGATGGCATGTTTGTGTGAAAGTCAGCAGTCTGATATTTGTAGTAAAGGGATTGTACACATTATACAGTGCATAAATCATATTGGGAAAAAAAGTAAACTGTACCCCATTGTTCAACACTCAAAGACAGCTATGAGATAATGTATGAGAATACTCGGGTTACTATGCCCTGAATACCATTGACAAAGTGTGATTGCATGCTACGTGGCTGATTAATCAGATTACTTCAATTGTAAAAAACTGATTTGTTGCATAACTATAAAAATAATAATCCACATACAATTTACACCAATAAAGCACCCTTCTCACTAAAACAATGTCTTAAATATCTGTTTCATTTGATGTAGCAACTATAATGTCGAAGTGCCAAAAGGACTTGGAGGGAATCAATGCTAAGTGTAGTGACTGTGTATTTGTGGGAAGACATAATTTGAGCAAAGCAATAACCCACAAACAGCCATGAGGTGAATAATTAATGTATCTGGATGAATGCTTGTCTGTTGGAAAAACAAGTGGCCAACAATCTCAAACTTATATAATGGTAGTTTTGTATGTTAAAAAGATAACAAAAGATACTTTGCAAAATAAAATGACATATAGTGAATATATTAATTTCAGAAAGTATTTATGTTTCTTTAGTACATATTTGATCTCTGTGATAATAGGCTTTCTTTATTACTAACACCTACCTTCTCTCTTCTAGAATAAACTATAAGTCTAGGCTGATTTCTCAGAGGTGCTATCCATTGGAAGAGACGTTAAACCAAGGTCTTGGCTGGCTGTTGATGTGAGTATTAAAAATTTCATGGTACTGTTTGAAGAGATGATCCTGTGTCCTGGCCAACAACCCCTACGTGAAAATAGTTATTCACTTCATGGTTGTTTTTGGACATTGCTGTATTCAATTGAGCTGCCATATTTGCCGATAAAATATGTGGACACTACACTTTACAGTAAATCTTATAAAGTGCTTTGATACATTCCCATGTCTTGATAAAGCAATATACGAAATATAAGCGTTATTGTTTCATCTAAGTGTATAAGTGTGAACCTAGATGGAGAGCACTGACAGATGTTTCACTGTATGTTACATCAGAACCCGATCCTGTCTTTATCTAATTTTGACCCAAATGGACTTTCCAGTAGGGGTCATCAGATGACTATGAATAAAACTTGAATCTTGTTTATATCTTTTTAAAATTATTTTTGTTGATTTCAGGCAAAATGTCCAAATCTTCCAATTAATTAATGTGCATCTATGATATCACAAAATACATAGTCAATCCACTTTACAGTATATTCTGTTAAATGCTATGAAACATCTTGAGGATGTGATAAGGCACTACATCAAATACAAGGCTTATTTTTATTATTATTACCTGTTCTATTTGAAGTCTGAATGCTTTCAGTGGGTGTAATTTCTTCAATGATTTTGCAAATATGTGGTGAATGAAAGTAATAATAAACCTTTGTCTTTGAAATTAAAGTTCTATGGTTCAATAAAAGAATTCTTCCAGAGTGTAGTGACTGTGGATTTTGTAGGAAGATACTGAAGCCAATGTATGGAACGCTATGTCCCACAAACATCCGCAAAGCTAATAATCAATTTATTTTGAGTTGACCAGGACAAGAGAAGAAACTCCATTCTCTTTTATTGAATAGTTTCATGGAGTCTTTAAACATCACCTGAGTAGATAAGGAGATACCTTGGTTTAACATTTCTTCCAAAGGATAGTACCCCTGACAACACAATTTTGTCATTCAACATCTCATTCTTCACCTCAACTGAAGGTTTTAGGTTTCTATTGTGGTCTTTCCATAGAAACCCCACATGAACAACTACGTTAATATTTTTCACGTAATTCAGATAAACTGAGTATCAAGAGAGTTCTCTGAAGATGGAATTAATCTGAGTGCTTATCCCAGTTATAAGCAGGATTTCTCTCCCACGCATCTTTCAATTCATTGCTATATTGTGAGAACAGCAGCTGTTAGAAAGAGCTATATGGTAAGTAGGCATAACAATAGGTTTAAACCAAGACAGGCTGGAACTGGAGAATAATCTCAAATGTCTTTATACAAATGCAGGAAATAAACTTATCAAAATCTGAGGTAAAACTAGAGTTATGGACAGTATTGACATTATTGTCAACACAGACCATGGCTGTGAAGAGAAAATGATCATAATAAGAATAAGAATAATAATCTCTGCATTTGATATAACACCTTATCACATCTTCGAAATGTCTCAAAGCGTTTCACAGAATATACTGTAAAGTGAATTGACCGTATATTTTGTGGGTGAAACTGCACCAGAAGTGGAACTGAGATGGTATATTATGAATATGAAGATAGATTAAATAGACTTTGCAGAGAAGAGACACAATATTAAACAAAACAATAAAATCTGCCAATATTTCAGTTTGGGACTTTGAACTCACATACTCTAACACTCGAATAGAGTATTGCAATAAATAATTTAGCGCCTTGGGACTGACGTGAAAGGCGCTCTATAAATGGAATTTTGTGGTTGTTGTTGCATTTTAGAGATGCTGTTCTTTGGATGTTGGTACTGTATTTAAATGTGTAAGCTTGGCTCAGTTGGTAGCACTCTCCTTTATAACTATTATTCTATATAACTGAGCAGTAACACAAGCAGAGTTGATCAAAACATAGTAAGTGTAGGCTAAATATTCAATGAATCACATTTAATGTGTCTCCTAGTCAACAATCTCTAGATAAAATGGATCACTCACTTTATGGCTGTTTGTGGCACATTGCTGTGCAAATTGGCAGTTGTGTTTGCTTTTAAAATATATAGTTACTTCATTTTACAGTAAAATCCTGTAAAGCAATTTAAGTAAATTATTTATTTACTGAGTGAGACACAGAGCTGGTGATGCAGGTCACAGCCATATGTAAAACTGGTGGTAAATTGTTCCCTAATTGGAGGGCCAGGACAGATGATAGGGTCGCGTTTTGTCATTGATCAAAAAGAATCACACTGATGGATAAATATACAAAATAGGGAAATGTACACATTCAAATATAGACAGTATTTTGTTGGAAATTATATTTGTGCATATAGTTGTTAATTGTTGGTAAGCATAGGGAAAAGGTTGTCCTTGGAATATTTTGCAATGAATGTATAGTAACCCGATCAAGTTCAGTCGTTGCCTTAAGGAACACATCAGTGAGCCTGAAGCAATCCAGAACTTGGAATACAGAGCAATGCTTAATATACATGGAGATGCATCAGAGTCAACACAGATAAAGTAATTTATATTGGGTTATTGTAGAATTAATTAATGTCACAGGATTCATTTTAAACCAATGAAGAAATATGAATTCCACTAAAGTTATAGATTGGTTTGAATTATTATGGCAATTACTCTTATGGTTCCTCTTGAATTGATTATTGGTCTTCAAGATGTATGAGGAACTAGGAAGATTAGGAGAGGTGCATGGCATATATTGACCACAGTAATAAAGTAATTTCAATGATATTTTCAGTGTATTTAATGATTGTTCCTTGCCTCTGATTTCAGTGATGCCATGATCAAGCAAGTAATTAGCTAAATAAATAAGGAATTTCCACAATCTATCAAAGTTTAAATGAGAAGTGTGCAATGTTGCATTATCTTAATTATATCGACATATTAACCTTACAGAAAGTAAACCCAGAGTAATATTTTCAGATGCAACAACAACGACGATGACAATGACTTGCTTTTATATAGCGCCGTTCATGCAGAGTAATGTCCCCGAGATAAAGCAAGGCAACAGGGCAAGAGAGCACTCATCCATTGTTATGAATGGCAATTTCAGTCAAAAAAAATTATTTACACAGTGGATAGTTAATAACTGGAATGAGTTTACCAGGCCAGCATCCAGGACTCACTTAGGAAAAACAGCTTTACATTGAATTACATGAACATTTGCAGCACAGAAACAGGCCATTCGGCCAAATTGTCCATAACTTTCAACCCAACTTGTCCCCATAAGCCTCCAACCCTCCTCATCCCTACTTTAGGTTTCTTTCTTTGTATCTGTGCTGGAACTTTTACTTAGGACGAAACACTATTTTTGAGGAGAAAAACACAGCACAGAAATAAATAAAAGCAAATAGCAGTGGGTTGAAACAGTGCTGTATGATGTTACCACTAATGATATATCGCTTGCAGTTTTCATCCCCGTTATGCATATATTTTAAGAAGTGAGGACTAACTTGCTTCTTGCTTTCTGTAACCTTCAATATGATGTACAGTTACTGTTGAAATTTGCAGCTTTTCATATTGCGTTCCATATGACAACTAGCTCAAGAAACTTATTGCAAAATGTCATAATTAAAAATCTAAAATATATAAAAAGTGAATTACAAAGTATTGTAGTAGATCATCACATTAATCTCCCCCTCTTCTCTCATTGCCATGATTTCACAAATGAAGACGACAACTTGCTCCCTTGACTTCATCACTTTCTTTTCCTTACCTATCAGCTCCACACCCTTACCCGCTACTAATAGACATTGTCAACCTCTCTCTGTTCATTAGCACAGTTCCCATTCCCTTAACAATAGCCATCATCAATCCCATTGACAAAACACTTTTCTAGCTCTGTTCTCTAAAATTGTCCCATCTTCAACCTTCCCTTTCTTTGCAAGATCTCTGGATAATTCATTCCTTTCAAGATTTAGTCTTTCCTCTGGCACCACTCCCTGAATGAACCCCTCCAGTCTGGTCGCATTACAGTACAGTCACAAGGTGCTATTCGATTGTGGGATTCAAACAATTACAATGACAGTACGAGTATTGTAATTATACTTAACCAGAAATTCAGGCTCACCGGACTGGATCTCCTCCCTTCATCAGTTCTGACGAAGGGTTGTAGACCCGAAACGTTGACTCACTTTCCTTTCTCCATGGATGCTGCCTGACCTGCTGAGTTTTCCCAGCAACTTCTGTTTTTGTTTCAGATTTCCATCATCTGTAGTACAGTATTTTGTGATTTGGATCTCCTCCCTGTTGGTCCGGCTAGCTGGAGTTTTAATATATATATGTTTTATTGCATGTGAAAAGTTAATATTCATAATCCCCACAATATGATGTGGTATTTTATTTGATAGGAAAACCAATAACACATTGGTGCCAAAACAAGCCCCTTGCTACAAATGAACATGAAATGTTAATTTGCTTGCTTATTAAGGCTTAATTAATATGCATCAAAGGCACATCTAGTAATCTAGCATCATTTTAAATCATTGTTCCGTTATTAATTAGGAATGACAATTAAACCCTTAAGGCCTACAGCAATTTGTTTTGGTTGCATCAAAATAATCTTTCCGTGCAAGTCACAGGTCTTTGAAATTAAAAAAGAAAGTATATTCAGTGGAAGTAAAGGAAACATTGCTCACGGTTTCAGTAAAAATAATGTTCTGGAATAACCTATTTATGGGACTGTCCTGTGCCAAAAATGACTGTGGGTTTGCCTACAAAATACAGTCATGACGTGTGACAAAAATAATTCTGATGTGCTTTAAGATTGTAACACCATATACAGTAGTTCATTCCTTTTTGACTAGATTACTCAAATGCACTCCTAGCCAATCTCCCAAGTTCCAATGATTCAAAAGATCCATCTCATTGAAAATTCTCCGGCCCGTATACTGACCCAGACCAAATTCAGTGCCCACATCTCACCAGTTCTGGTCAGTTTCCACTGGTTCCCCATCACTGAATGGATTGACTTCAAGATCCTCATACTCAATGTTCAAATCCCTTCACTTTCAGGCACCTCCCTACCTCTCTGACCTCCTCACTCCTCAATCCACCACCTGGAGTTTCCTCTTGACTGGCACTGGCCTCCTGCTCGCCCCTTGCACCCTCTTGCTGCACCATTGGAGGTTGTGATTTCTGCCACTAGGCCCTGAAAGTCTGGAACACTCTCCCTCAATCCCTCCACCTTGCCCGATCTCTTCCCGTTTTCAAGTCCTGCCTGAAAATCTTCCTGTTCGACCATACTTATGGCCACCACACCCCTCCCACCGACTCGGAGTCAGGCTCCGCCACAGTTAAATGCTCTGAGATGCTGCCCTGTGTGGAGGGTGTTACATGTTGTTGTATGTTCAGTCCCACTCCTCTTGCCATTTCCCCAAACCTTTGCATATTTGTCCTTGTCGGATGTTTCTTTCAGCTATTTAAAAGCTAATATAGATTCTGCTTCAACCACTGAAGTACTTTTTGAGTATTCTGTGCTCTTATAACCCTTCATGTAAAAATATAAAAGTCTCCTAACCTTTCCCTTTGTTTTTTAGGAAATCTTGAAATGACAAATGACCATGTGCATATCAATCCTACAAGAAATGAGGCTCAAACACATAATATTCTAGTCACGAGCTGTTCACTCTAATAATAGTCCAGTCACACTCAAGGTGAGTAAATATTAGTGGCACAATTAACATTGCAAAAGTGCCCTTTTTCACCACTCCATTAACCAGAGTTATTCACACATATTACATACCTCTTTTTTTTTAACAAAATCACCTCTAAAGTTCATATCGAATCCCCTAATGATTCTCGTTTTCATCTTTGTAGATGTTAAAATCTATCATTGTTATGGTTATACTTGCTAAACACTTCTGAGTGTCCTGTAATGTTTCAAAACAGCGTCAAGATTGGAGTTATGATAATATGTAATAATAATTCTTGCATTTGATATTATGCCTTATCACATTGTTGAGATGTCTCAGAGCGCTTCACAGAATGTACTCTAAATTTATCATATTTTGTAGATAAGACACTGCAGCCAATTGCACATGGCAGTGATAAACCAATGAGTAAACCACCAGGTTTACTGCTTGGTAAACAAATAAGGAAGGAGTAAGAAAACTTGCATAAGGATCCCACCTGGGATTCGCATTTAGGTCCTCTTGCTTGTGAGGCAAGCTGTTGGACTCCATGAGTTGTGGCTCACAGACCAAGTCCTCGATGATTTGATTCCCAGTTCATGCAGAGTCAGCTGATGCCAGCTGCAAGGGGAGGTTTAATAGAACCCAGCCAAGGGTTATTTCAGGGTTAGAAAGGGGAAAACCAACCAAGGTTTTATAGTTTAGCGGTTAGCGCAGTCGCTCTCAAGTGATTCCTGGGCAGGGTGAAATGTTGGGCACGTTTGCTTACTCCACATGCTTCTGTTCACTTAGAAGTAAGTAGGAACACAGTTCTTATTCAATTGGTGGATCGCTTTTCCTGGTTAATAATCCCTTAAAATAAATTGCACTTAATCCACAACTATTTGTGGGACACTGATGTGCGTTATTGACTGTCGAGTTTCACCCACAAAATATACAGTCAATTTACTTTATAGTATATTCTGTGAAGCTCTTTGAGACATCTTGACGATGTGATAAGGGGCTATATCAAATGCGAGGATTGTAAGTTTCCTGTAACTGGTCCCTGTACTGACTAAACGTACGTTTAATAAAAAAGAGGTTTCAACTTCCATTTAGTATGTTTCTCATTTCAAAGAAATGTTAGCATGTTCCTCTGGGAAAGATTACATTGTTGGGCTGGATTTTATTGGTTTTGTAGAAATCTATCTTCATTTTATCTAAAACCATTGATTTGAAATGTATCAAACGAGACAAACATGAGAAGCTTTGGAACACAACCAGGGTTTTGTTATGTTTTCTCTCCAGTGAAGCCAATGCTATATTTCCTGGATGCATTTTGTATGGACAATATTACTTTCTCCCTGCAAGTGATAGAATTAGAAACAAGATACATCAATCAGAGCAAATTCATACAAAGCAACGGAGAGTATTTGAAGCTGAATTGGAAAGGTTTGGTTAACATTACTAATTTAAGCTTTATTTGCCATAAGATCCTTGCCTCAAGTAAGAACTTGAAATTTTTCACATCCCAATGCTAACAAAACTAATAAGAAAAATAAGTATTGATAACTTGTACTGCTACAAAATATCTTTTGAATCATGACAACATGATAATATTGCTGACTTTCGATGGAGGATGGTGGACTGTGTATTCTGGAAAGATGAGATGAAGGATCTTCTTCATTCTAACAAATTTTGTGATTTGTGATCAGTCTTGAATCATAGAATCATAGAATGTTATGGCACGGAAGGAGGCCATTCAGCCCATCAAGTCTGTGCCGGCTCTTTGACCGAGCAAGTCACTTCATTAACTTGATGTCGTGATAAGTTGCTGTATTGAATGCAAAGAATATTATTATTATAGTATTCATATTCATATTATTATTATGTATTACTATTATTCATAAAAATGATCCAATCTGATCCAATATGGATACCAAACAGAAATTACCTACAAAATACAGTTTACATTTTATCAAAATCTAAGGATTTTAACAGAAAGCAACAAAATAATAAGAATAACATAATGTTTATTAATGTTTATGAGTGTGATGTCATTGGAAGACTAATGTAATATGCACAATTTTAATATGAATATTTTGTACTAAATAATTGTTTAAAATCCTGAATTTTGTCTTTTTGTTTTCCTCCAGAATCTTTTAAATATAATGCATTCAATGTGGCGTCAACAAACGAGAAATTGCTGAGGCAGGGTTATTGAGGATAGATCAGCATATATTTTTGAAGTCATTTAAAGATTTTAATGTGCCCTTTGGCATCCTAGAATAAGTTATACCATTATTTGTCCTGCTTACAGTATCTCCCAGGATTAACTTTGTCCTTGTTAGTGATTCCTGTGTTTGCAGGATGTTATCCAACCTGACGTACAAATGAATGTGATTGTCTGCAGCCAAGGAATGGTCAAATGAGTTTTGTCATATCATGTCCAATTTAATATTCTAATAGCGCATCAGATTTACATATTAATTTTACTGAATGTGGCATCTCTTTCGAATGCTAAATATGCACAATTCAGCAACATCAGCAACGTTGAAATGAATTGAGATTAGATCCTCATGTAACTGTGTTTCTGATCTATACTGCGTCACTCTGGGGAGATGCCACAAGGTTAACAGGCAAATGTGAGGGTCAGTCACACAGCCATTGGCAGGCTTGTCCTAAGTGGGCTGTCTTGGAACAATCAAGGAAGTCTAATTAATTGCGGTTGGATCAGGCTCAACACGGAGGACAAGATTTGAAGTATGGGAATGGGGAGGTAAGCAGGGTCTCCTCAGAGCTGAGCGATCTGCAAGGTGATATGCTTGCCAACAAAATGTCAGAGTCAAGATGATTCGCTGTGGTAATAAATAATAATAATCCTTGCATTTGGTATAGAGTCTTTCATGCCTGGAGGATGCCCTAAAGCATTTTACAAGATTTAGCTTGAAATGGAGTGGCTGTGAGTTTTGTGGGTGATCGGGGCAGCTGAATTAAGCACAGCAATGTCCCACAAACAGCCATGAAATTTTATTTGTGGGATTGTTAGTCATAGTATCATAGAATCTTACAGCACAAAAGGAGGCCATTCGGCCCATCGAGTCTGTCGGCTCTTTAAAAAGAGAAATTTAATCCCACTCCTTAGCTCTCTCCCCATAACCTCGCATACCTATCCTCACCAAATAAATGTCTATTTCTCTTCTAAAAGTTGTTATCGAATTGGCCTCCACCACCTTTTCAGGCAATGCATTCCAGATTCGAACAACTTACTGGGTCAGGACACTGGGAGAACTTCCTTCTCTTTTCGAAAAGTGCCATGAGATCTTTAACATCCACCTGAACAGGCAGACTGGACTTTGGCTTAATGATTCATCCAAAATATGGCATATTGTACCATGCACCTCCAGTACTGCATTGGAATGTTATCTTAGACTATGTGACTTCAAAGTCCCAATGTAGGAATTCAACTCACAATCGTCAGACTCAGAGGTGAGAGTTCTACCAGCTGAGCCAGTCTAACACACAGTCTAGTATTTTCCTGAACCAGGCAGCTAAGCAGTATTCCAGACATTGCAGATGACTTCCGGATACTGTAGTTTGATTGTTCAGGAGGACTTGGAGAGTCAGTCCAGTTGGTTTGCAGAAATTCTTTCCACTTGGATATTCTTAAGCAATGCTTGGAGTCCTGTAGCTCAGTGGTTACAGCACTCAGCTTGCAAACGTGAGATTTGGGATTGATTCCCAGCAGGGTGAATCATTGGGCAAGTTTCCTTATTCCATATTCCTCTGTTTACCGAGCAATTAGTAGAAACCTGGTTGATAGTTGATTGGCAGATTGCCTTTCTGGGGATAATAATTCCTTGAGAAAATAAAAATAAATTGGTCACACAAACCACAAAATATGCAGTCAATTCACTTTACAGTATATTCTATGAAGCACTCTGCTTTAGCACTGTAAGAGACATCTTGAAGGTGTGATAATGGCGATATCAAATGCAAGATTTATTATTGTTGCAATTAATTTCCATAGCTACTCTTCTCATCTTCATTTGAACCATCTTTCCCATGTAAACCCTAATAGTTCATTGGATTTTTCAGTGATTAAGGGCAGATTTACTAAACAGTTGTTGCACTGGGATAACCACTAAGATTCTTTCATCTCTGAGATCAGGAATTAAATTCAGCCCAAATCTGAGTGCATGGCAACATTTAAAGGTAATTGCATAAATACTTGAGGAAAATATATTGAAATCGCCAGGGAAGAAGCAGAGGAATAGGATTCGAGAATGTAGCACTTTTTGTGGAAAAGGCAGCTCTAACACAGACACAGCATGCCAAATATCAGTCTGTGTTAATAATAATAATCCTTGCATTTGATATAGTGCTTTTTCACATCTTCCAGACGTCTCAAAGCACTTCACGGAATATACTGTAAAGTGAATTGACTGTATATATGTGGATGAAACACAGCAGCTAATTGTGCACAATACATAGTGTATATGATTGCATGATATTTATAGTTCTGTTGGCATTAAATGAAATATCTTTGGACAGTGCTAAATGTCTGTAACTCACCAGTTTAATGCTGCCTGCCATTTCACATTAAATTTGTAGTCTTTCTCAAAAAGGTTCAAGGATAGTATGGTGTGAAATGGAATTGTCACATTACTACAGTGAAATGATTTTATTCCATGGTTGAGATTCATGTTGATTGTTAAAACAGTGTGGAATTTTTTTTATTGTGCTTTAGTTCTTCTATACCTGAACCTAAAGCATAGGTTGCAAAAGTAGAAACATGTTTCATTGTCCAGTATGTCCAGAATCAAGTATATAACATAGTCACCTGACTCCAATGATTTGGGCACCATGTGATAAAGACACTATCATAACTGTCTTGGGTTATCAGGTCACCACTGATGTCACGGATGATCACTTTGTATACACTTTATGCGTAAATGAAAACACTACTAACATCACTCCCTTCGCAAAGAGATGTCAGGCTCTTCCTGCTCATAGCTTAGAAAGTGACATTAGCATTGATAGGTATGGGATAGTGTGGTTAAATTTTTCGGGGAAGAAAATATTGGTGTCCACCTCACATTGCAAAGTGAGGCAACTTATAAAAAAGTTACCATGTTGTATAGAACAAAAGGCTGACTAAAACTCATTTTGGAATTGATGCTGACAGCTATTCTGCTACGTGTCAATAGGTCAAGATGACTTTAAATTTTGGTTCTGAATTGGATTATTTAAGGCAAAGATATTAACAGAAAGGGAGAGAGAAAGAGTTAACTTTGTAAGGACCAATTGAGTTCATCCAGGATTTCTGGTCAAAAGCTGGGTGCTATCCCATAATATAGTGAAACTCTTTGAGACATGTGGTGTTTCAGAAGTAATCAAAACACTGGTTTTATTAAACACTGCAAATTTCACTCCATAATATTTATTCAGACATTAATAATGCAGATTTAGTTAGGATTAAACTGAAAGATTGAGGCAGTAGACAACCTTCGTTGGGCAGTACGAAACATTGGGAAAGTTTTCTTACTCCACATGCCTCTTTTACCTAGCAGTAAGTAGGAACCTAGTTGTTAGTTGATTGGGGATCGAATGTCTGGGGGTAACAATCCCTTCAAAAAATAAGTAATAATAATAATTTAGTCTCTCAATCCATGATTGTTTGTGGGACACTGCTGTGTGCCAATGGCTGCCGTGTTTCACCCACAAATTCACTTGACAGTAAGGTCCGGCGATATATCGATATATCGCTAAAACCCGATATAATTTTCATATCGATACGCCGATATAGACATTTCAAAAATATCGATATATCGAAAAGTTGATATATCGAGGTAAAAAATCGGGATGCGAGCACACTGAACTACAAGACCCAGAATGCTCATCTCTATACACAATGCACAGATCGAGGTGCAAAGCCGCCATATTGTATTCATAGTCCTCGAATACAATATAGAGGTATGCTAGGGGTGTGGGGGGGGAGAGACGGCTGGGGTGGGTGGGGGGGGGGTGAGGGGGAGAGAGACGGCTGGGGGGAAGGGGAGAGAGATGGCTGGGGAGAGGGGGAGAGAGACGGCTGGGGAGAGGGGGAGAGAGACGGCTGGGGGGGGGGGAGAGAGACGGCTGGGGGGAGGGGGAGAGAGACGGCTGGTGGGAGGGAGAGAGGGGGAGAGAGATGGCTGGGTGGGGGGGAGAGAGACGGCTGGGTGGGGAGGAGAGGAGGAGAGAGACGGCTGGGGGGAGGGGGAGAGAGACGGCTGGGGGGGGGAGAGAGAGACGGCTGGGGGGAGGGAGAGAGACGGCTGGTGGGAGGGAGAGAGGGGGAGAGAGACGGCTGGGTGGGTGGGAGAGAGACGGCTGGGTGGGGAGGAGAGGAGGAGAGAGACGGCTGGGGGGAGGGAGAGAGATGGCTGGTGGGGGAGGGAGAGAGAGACGGCTGGGGGGAGGGGGAGAGAGAAAGAGACGGCTGGGGGGGTGGTGGGGGAGAGAGACGATGGGGGTAGGGGGTGCGAGAGAGGGTCGGCGGGGGGTGGGGGGAGAGACGGGTTGGATGTGATAATATACAGATAGAGATGGGGGGGACGTAAGAGAGGATAGAGGGAGAGAGACACAGAGACACACAGACAGAAAAACACAGAGATGGAGAGAGTGAGAGACACAGAGAGAGAAAGATATTTACCTCCTGCGGAGATAGGCCCCGAATGCACGCACACCCGGAACGCGCGCGCACCCGGAATGCGCGCGCACTCCAATTGCGCGCGCTACGCGCGCATGCCCAGTACGAAAACCCCCAAAATATCGATATTTCGGTATATCTTGATATGAGCCCATCAATATACCTATATCGGAAAATTTCCATATCGACGGACCCTACTTGACAATATATTTCACTTGACAGTTCATTTGACTCAATTCACTTGACAGTATATTTTGTGAAGCACTTTGAAATATCTCAAAGACATGGTCAGTGGCTATATCAAATGCAAGGACTATCATAATTTAATATAATGCCAAAAATGAGTTTGGGATTGTATCTTTTAAGCATTATTCATAAGATGCTGCCAATAAATATCTACTTGGTGTGTGCATTATTTCCTTATACCAATAGGATAATGGGGTGATGAGAGCACTTCCCTCACTTTGGAGAAATGTTATAATTTTAGTTGTGGAATTAGACGAGTGATGATGGTCTAAAACACTGTGTTTTCCAAGAGGATTTATTAATAAAGAATTTGAGTCACAAATAGTAACTGGGACTACGTCAGTATTACAGGTGCAGAGCCTCGGGATCTAACTACAAAATAGATTGTACTCCAGCTGAGTTCCTGCTGGTACCCGAAGCCTACTTTGTGAGTTCTTACTCAGAATTTTTGTGGCACAGTTGGCAATACTCTCATGTATGCTGAGTCAGGAGTTTTGTGGGTTGAATCCAACTTCAAGACACTGAGATCATAGTCTCGGCTAACACTCCAATACAGTGTTGTCAGAGATCCCTCTCTTCGGATGAGATGTTACACATAGTGGCCATCTGTCTTTAGGTGATCCTTAAGATCTCATGGCACTAATGAAAAAGAGAAGGGAGCTTCTGTTGGTGTTTTGCCTAAGAATCCTCAGATAAAATTGCTCATTAGTTTTTTGGCTAGAATGAGGGACTTTGCTGTTCAAAATTAGCTGCTGCTGTGCTTACGAATTCAGTCATTGTGCACTTGTTTTGTGTAAAAATGTAAAAATGTTTTGTGACATTCCATTAACATGATTAGGCCCTATATCAAATGCAAGGATTATTATAAGAATTTTCTTAGAAAGTAGCATGGTTTTAGATACATACAACTTATTATATTAACCATATTCTTTTTTTTATTATGTATTGATTTATGACTGTTTTAATTAAATCTCCTTTAATCTGCTGAAAGTTCAAAATATTCTACTGATCTCTTGTTTTATTTATTTTCCGTTACTGATGCTTCTTTTTTGTGCCTGCCCTGAAGTGAATGATTAATTTTATCTGGGGGATTATTGGCCTGGGAGGCACTCCATTCTCTTTTCGAATGATACTCTTTTCTGAACAGGTATAACGGAACCATGGTTCAACATCTCACCTGAAGTATGCCGCTTCCACAACATTGACTAGGAGTGTCAAACTGGACTAAGAGCACAAAGTAAGGCTTGAACCCACAACCTTGACGATTCAGACAAGAGTGTGCTATCACAGAGCCAGGCTGACACCTAATCACAGAAATATACAGTCAATTCACTTTAAAGTATATTCTATGAAGTGGTTTGAGATGTTTTGAGATGAAAAGGCATTACATCAATTGGAAGGATTATTATTAAATGATCAAATATGTAAATTGAGGATCTAGTAGACAAATTGCTTAGCTTCTTTAAATGGTAGGAGCACTCACTTCATTTATCTCTACTGAATGTCCTTTGTAGACGTTTTCTGATGCTCTACCAATCTAGCTACATCCCGCTTTGCTCCTTCCAAGCCTATTCTGTGGACTGTGTTGTTTACATAGGCACAAATGTTAAGATGCTAAATGTTTTTCCCACAAAATATACCTGCAATTCACTTTAAAGTATATCCTGTGAAGCACTTTGAGATTTCAAACATTTACTGTAGTATTGTTCTAGTAGCTTAGTCTTTTAGAATCTACTTTCCCCCTACAAGCCCATCCGGACCCTCCGTTCAACAGGACTTGGCCTGTTCCAAGCCCCCCGCCCGAACCGCCCCACCATCGGAGGCCGGGCCTTCAGTTTCTCCGCTCCCACCCTATGGAATGCCATCCCTCAATCCCTCCGTCTCGTTTCTTCCCTTTCCTCTTTCAAGGCCGGTTTGAAGACTTTCCTCTTCGACCGTGCCTTTTGTTCCACCCCAAATTTTTCGACCTCCCCTTCGTGTTTCACCCTTTCCCAAACACTCCCCCCTCAGCTCGGGTCACACACCTCCTGTGCAGCGCCTTGGGACGTCCTCCCGACGTGAAAGGCGCTCTATAAATGTAATTTGTTGTTGTTTTGATTGTGTCTGCGGAAAGCTCTCCTAAATACAGAAATTAAGATTTTGGTCCAGTTAGAAGAGGATTCAGCTAAATATCAATAAACATAATAATAATAATCCTTGCACTTTACATGTCTTCTCGATGTCTGAAAAAAGTGCTTCACAGAATTTACTGTAAAATGAATTGACTATAATTATGACGAAATGCGGCAGCCAATTGCACACAGCAGTATCGCACAAACAGTTGTGCATTAAAGTGACTAATTTAAAAAAAAGATTTAATCCTTGCATTTGATAAAATGCTTGATCACATCATTGAGACATTTCAAAATGCTATATCATAGAATCATAGAATTTTATGGCACAAAAGGAGGCCATTCGGCCCATCTAGTCTGTGCCGGCTCTATGAAAAGAGCAACTCAGTTCCACTGCCCAGCTCTCTCACCATAACCGAACAGACCTGTTCTCCCTAAATAAAGATCTAATTGTCTTTTAAAAGCTGTTATCAAATCAGCCTCCACCACCTTTTTAGGCAATGCATTCCAGATTCGAACAACCCGCTGAGTGAAAAAAACTCTCCTCAGCTCCCCTTTGCTTCGTTTTGAAACTATTTTAAATTTGTGACCACGAGTCACAGATTCGTCAGTTTTTGAAAGTGGTGTGATCGTGTATTTTGTGGGCAAGCATGGCAGTCAATTTTGCATACATTAATGTCCCCAAAATAGCCATGGACTGAATCATCAATTTTTTTATTTTGAGTGATTGTTGGCCAGAAGCTCCCCTCTCTTTTTGAATAGTGTGATATGTAATGTCAACCTGACCAGGCAGAAAGGATCTTGTATGAGAAATTAATTCCCTCCTTACCTATACAACCTCCCCTCCATACCTCTCCGACCTCCTCACTCCCCAATCCACAACCCAGAACTTCCACTTGAGCTGCTCCGGTCTCCTGCTTGTCCCTCGCACCCTCCGCTCCAACATTGGAGGTTGTGCTTTCAGCTACTCTAGCTCAAAGCTTTGGAACACTCGCCCTCTATCCCTCCACCTTGCACTCTCTCTCCCCTTTTTCAAGTCCCACCTTAAAACCTTCCTTTTCAATCATGCTTATCCACGCTTTCCCCACTGCCCCTCTCCCCCAGCTCGGAGGCAGGCACTACCATTGTTAAGCACTCTGGGATGCTGCCCTGCGTGGACGGTATTATATGTGCAGTTTGTTGTTGCTCTAATTAATTACTTTGAGATATGCTAAGACAGCAGAACAAGAGGGACATATGTTTAGGGTTGCAAAGGGCAATTTCAAAACAAACACAAGGAAGTACTTTTTTGGTCAAAGGGCAATTAAAGACTGTAACAGGTTACCAGGAAGGATTAGGTCCTGGTTGAGATGAGGTCGCTAGATTCATTTAAAAAAAAGGTTGACCTGTGATGTGAGGACAATGTGGGTATTCTCAAAAGATCAGATCAAATGGTCTGAAGAGCCTTCTTAACTCAAATCTTTGTTGTGGTTTAATTCAATTGGTATTAACGTGAGTACAGGATTCCAACATAAACTTCTGCCAGAATCCAAAAGTTCAAAGGTGGTGACATGATATTTATAAACACCATGAGAATGGATCTGAACATAACTAGGTCAGAGGAGGTTATTGCATACAATTCATGAATGGAAATGAGCAAGGATTCAAAATCCTGCACATTCAATGGGATAATTCTCACATTGAACACATTATGACAAAACTATTAATTTACTCCTTTACTAGATATGTCAGATCGCAGAACATCTGTCATTTTGGTCTAATTATCCAATTTCAGTATAATCTATGGTTACTTCCCTCCATACTCCCCTATCCTGACCCCAGTTTGAGTCCGAAACACTGACTGTGCAGTGCCTTGGGGCGTCCTCCCAACGTGAAGGGCGCTAATACAAATGTAATTTTGCTGTTGTTGTTGTTACACAAAAAAGAACTATTTCAATTTGTATTCGCTGTGTCCTGTAGGATCTCTACCCTTTCAATATCATCTTAGAGAGCATTAAACATATTTTTTTTGCAAAGCACAGAGATTCCAATAATTAATTTGGGGAAGCATAAAAATGAAATGAAATTTAAAAATCCAAATGGGGATTAATGAAAATTAATTTCACACAAAACTGTGATATGACCATTTTACATCCAGAAGAACTGTCACTGATAGAATAATAAATATGTTATTTATTCGATGACTCTTTGACATATATAATCTAATACAAGTTTAACATTTCAAAAGATAAACATTAATCCCAGGGACCTTGGTAAAGAAATTATTTGCTCTCTTTTGAAATTACTTGACATTTTGACATCCAATCTTAATCTTTTTTCCTTTATAGTTTTGACCTTTTGTACAAAATTATTAAAACAAACACGCCCAAGGTCAGAAACACAGAATTATACAATTTGGAAGGATTCATTTTCAAATGCTTGATTCCAAAACCTATTAAAGTAAGATCCATTATTCAGTCCTGCAGCTCAGTGGTTAGAGCACTCGCCTCACAAATGAGAGACCTGGATTTAATTCCCGGCAGGACAAAACCCAGGGCAGGTTTTCTTTCTCCAGTCGCCTGATAATAATCCCACAAGAAAAAAAAACTATAGGATAATTGGTAACATCAATCCACAACTGTTTGTGGGACACTGCTGTGCGCAATTAGTTGCTGCATTTTGCCCATAAATATAGTCAATTCACTTTACAGTGTATTCTGTGAGGCACTTTGAGATGTCTAGAATATTTGAAAAGCACTATAAAAGGCAAGGATTACTATTATATTATTATAACAATGTAGAATCAGATTGATACAATGTTGAATATGTGATGAATAGAAATATAGATTTTTTTGGACTAACTAGATTTCTGACAAGTGAGGAAATCCATCACCGTGCTTAAGAGTATTCAAAGCATTATTCAGAGTTTCACATGTGTATCGAAATTTCCTTTTGTCTTGAATGCAGCATGTGTTCTCTCACCAGAGGAATTCACTCCACAAGTTGGCAAGAACAAGGATTTGGGGACACCATACAATTTACCATTGCAAAACTGATTAACATTTTTAATCAAATATTGGTTAATTCTACTTGTACAGGATCTATCTCTTTTAAATGTAGAATTGCCAAACAATGCAGCAAGCATATTACCATAATATGCAATTTCTTTCATATTTGTTGTTGTTATCAACTTCATAAATCTGTAAAACAACATAACCACGATTATTTTCAATCGGAAGCCTGAAAATCCAATTGGAATTTGATGCCCAACCATTGGGTTGTACTTCCAGTCAGTGTTACATGTAGTATCCTTTTGGGTTCCATGAATATAATGGAGAGATCCCACTGGTGGTTGACATTGTCAAAGGCACTACCTGTTTTGCTGACTGGAAATTCAACCCAATTAGAGGCTGAACCAGTTGTTTTCTGAAGCAGAAATTCATTGTTGGCCTTGAAGCACTTGAAGCAAGGTGCAAAGATTATGTGAGAGAATTCCAGAGAGTAGGGCAATAGTAATAATAATAATCCTTGCATTTGATATTGCACCTGATCAAGTCTTCAAGGCATCTCAAAGCGCTTCACAGAATATACTGCAAAGTGAATTGACTATATTTTTGTGGGCAAAATGCGGCAGCCAATTACACACAGCAGTGTCCCACCAATAGTCGTGGATTGAGTGATCAAATTATTATTATTATATATTTTAAAGGGCTTATTACTCCAAGAAAAGCAATCTGCCAATTGACTAACAAACAGGCTCCTACTTACTGCCAGGTAGGGTCCATCGATATGGAAATTTTCTGATATATCGGTGGGCTCATTTCGATATATACCGATATGTCGATATTTCCAGGGTTTTTTATACTGCGCATGCACATGCATTTGGGGACGCATGCGCATTTGGGGGCGCGTGCGCATTCGGGGTGGGCGCACATTCGGGGGCACTGGCACATTCGGAGGTACGCGTGCATTTGGGGGTGCACACGCATTCCGGTGTGCGCGTGCATTCCGTGCTCTAAGCCCAGGAGGTTGCAATGCCGGTGACAAAGTAAGCTGGAAAAGATTGCATTATACCGATAATACCGACATATCGTCAGAAACAATATACCGATATTTACGATATACCAATATATGTTTTCCTATTGTATTTTTCGATATATCGTTATATTTTTAATTCCGATATCTGCATATCGATATGAACAATTATATCGATATAACTGATATATTGATATATCGCCGGACCCTACTGCCAGATAAACAGAGGCATGCTGAGTAAGGAAACTTGCAAACATTTCACCCAGCTGTGAATCAAACCCAGTACTCTCACTTGAGAAGCACGTGCTCTAACCACTAAGCTACATGACTCCACTGAAGTTGCTCTACATAGTGGCTGAATGTTTGTTTACTAATGGTGGGATAGATAGAGTGAGGAATGAGCAGTAGACCAGAGCATAACCTCCTCTGAAGCAGAATGAGGAGTAAAATCAATTCAATGAATTACACAATGTGGAATCAATGTTTGTATCAAATGATTTGTATCCTCTTGAAAATGTTTGCAGTGTATCTACATAACACATAGTGTTATGTAAGGTGGAAAATTATTTTTATTTACCGATTAAGATCTAACTCACAGTTTATTTTTCAGTAAAGACATTTTTCTTGTCTTTCTAATTATAGTTTGTTCCTTGTTTCTTTAGGATGTTGCATCAGGCTGTTTTCTAGCTGAGAAGGTACGCAAGCAACATACTTCACAGCATCTGCCAATGCTGCTCTGCAACCAAGCATTAATGCGATATTGGCTTGCACTTATATAATACTCTTCACGTAGGATGAATCTCTAGGTGCTTCATAGCAATGATGGCCCACGCAGAGAGGAATCTAGACCTGGCAAAACCCACTGTTTTCCTTAATTAGTTGTCATTGGAGAAAGTCTTGCCTCCAGAGAACAACCAGTAATATAGAAGCATTTTGAGGTTTGAGAGGCAGGAAGAAAATATTGCATTGCTTGGAAATTACCGTGAATGTATCCTCATGTGATTCGAAATTAAAGGTAAGATACATCACCTAAATAAGTGACCCACTGGTGATTATCCTTGGGAATGGAGATCTTCAACAAAGTGATGTGCATGACAAAATAATTTCAGAATCGCATTGACATTCTGTGGCAATCTCAGTTGTCCGGTTACTGATCAAGGCTGGTCTGCAAAATTCCAAGGCCCTCCTGATGACAATACAGCTTGCCTGGCTGATCAACAGGATTTGCAGGTGCAGGCCAGTCACTTGGCTCTTGTTAGTCATGTAAGCCAAAGCCCTAACAGGTAGGTTGGTCCTATCTGGACAAGCAACCTGAAAACTTTCCAGTTTCAGCTGCTTAACTCCAACGGAACCTCAAACCATACTCTGAAGTTTCCAATCCTCCATGCTTACCAACTTACACTGAATACCTGCCAGAATACAGTTATGAAACCGGGTCTATCCAGTGAGAGAGTGCACATTCTGTTCCAGGCAAAGGAAAATCTTCAGTCATTGATAGATGGCATATAATATGGAGTCCTCTCAATCTGATTGAATTCTATTATGCATGGTGGTGCTTTGCGAAATGCGTCATTCACCCAACTGACCAAAAACAATCTTGGTAAGTGATGCTTTATGGTGCTTCAGAAGTGAAGCAGGTTTGAGTGATTTGGACGGGTTGGCTGTGCCCTGGCATAAAACACATGCAGTTAGAAATAGTCATGCAGTTTATCATTCATCCTTTGCAAATCAGTTGATTTTTCAAGAGATCTAACTAGCAAAATTATACTTCCATGTAGAACAAAATAGCATTAAATTATATCAAGCCTTCTATATAATTTATTGCTATTTATTTAATATTCAGTGTAAGCTTGCCTTCCTTTGGTGTCTGATGTATCCTTTGATGAGACAGGCAGTAGAATAATCCTTTTTTCTTTCAATGACTTGGATGTCGAGGACAAACAGCACCTGTCAAATGGTTGGATAACACTCTGAAAGATGAATCTGTGGAATTGGAAATTTTCAGAAATTCCACAATGCCAGTTATCCACAGATTCATTGAGACCATAAGCAATCTTAGCACATTTAAAGCTGGGAGAAACAGCCTGATCACCATGTCTGGCTGGTAGTGATGGCCACAACATTACACACATGCAGATCAAAAGGTCCCATGGCGCACTCACATAAAATACAAATCAAAATAAGATATAGATGTAGCGTTCTTGTCCAGTCATATCTAAATCACTTATTTGGTTGGGAAATATTCATGAAATGTCAGAAAATAATAATAATAATAATAAGAAGAAGAATCCTTGCAATTGATATGGCGCATTTCATGTCTTCTAGACGTCCCAAAGCGCTTCATAGAACATACTGTAAAGTGAATTGAATGTATATTTGTGGATGAAACACATACAGGTGTTTTGTGAAAACACAAAGCACCTTGCCTTTGACAGTTACATTGACTTGTCTGCTATGCGTAATTGCGATAATAGTTTCAAGAGTAAACAGTGAAGTAAGATTATTGGTCATCCTGAAAATTAAATGCTGTATACGTCAAGAGGGGAAATAATGACTAAGACAAGCATTAGATCTCTTCTCTAGTGGCACATGTGATCACTGAGCTGTGACTGAAGGCAGCCAGCTGACGACAAAGAAAATGAAAAATCTATTTTAATTACCTAAATGAGGATGTTAAACACTAAGAGAGACTCGGTCTGTTTAGAATCTCTATTGATGGGTGGATGATGGGAACTCTGATGAATAAATGAGCAGGGATTATATGACGTTGCTTTGCTTGAGACTCATCCTTTTGTTAGAAAGAAAGTTTTTTTTCCGCAGGAAAAAGTTGAATGTTGTAGTATCTAGAGGTAGGTCGTATTAAAGGATATATTTTGAACACTATTGTGAGACGTACAATGTGCCTCATGTAAATTATATGAAAATGCATGTGCACAGGTTAGATTACAGGTGTCCTTAATAAGGACATATGGCTTGCACATGGCTTAAATAGATTCCTATTGTACACAAATACAAACACAACATTAATTCAGATCTAGAAAAATGCTTCATTGTTTTACACACCCGGTGGTTTGCACAAAGGTTTCTGAACTTGAATCCCATTGGGATTCTACTGAGTTCTGTACCCTTCTGCAATGACCACCATGTTTAAAGATAGAGGGAAGATTAGCAGGGTAGTTCTGGGGGCCAATTGGCACCAACAAGATACTACAACAACTTGTGTTTATATAACACCCTTCGCAAGGGGCAGCATCTCAGAAGATATGCCTTCTACTATATCAATGGTTGGCCACCCAAATAATTTTCTTGATTGAATATTTCTTCTGTACTATGTGCATATCTACAGTTATCTAATGCATTATTTCATAATAATCCTTGCATGTGATATAGTGCATTACCATGTTAAAATGCCTGAAGCACTTCACAGGATATTACTGTGAAATAAAGTGACTATTTTTGTAGACAACTGCAGAAGCCAATTTGCACACAGTAATATCCACATATATCGTCAAATATACTTTAGTGATTGTTGGACAAGACACCAAGATAATCTCCATTCTCCATTATCATGGGAACTTTAGCATCTACCTGAAGAGGCAGACAGCGCCTTAGTTTAAGGTCTCATCTGAAGGACGACACCCCTGACAATGCAGAAATCCCCAGTGCTGCATTGGAGTGACAATCAAGACTGTGAGTTCAACAACAGTAACTTGCATTTATATAGTGCTCTTCACACAAGGTTAGCATCTTAGAACATTTCAGAGTTCAAAGCCCTAACATGGGAATTGAACGTACAACCACAATTGAACCGAGTATTTAAACACAGATGAGAGAAAAATTTATTGAGCGTTACATAAGTACCTTTGGCGATGTACATTTATAATATTCGTGGCTGACATCACCAAAGGCAAAGCTTGTAGAATTTTTCCTCATGAATGCTTACTGAGTAAGTGAAATGTTGAGCTTTTATTCATGTAGAATAACACCGCGGAGCGCTTCAAAGAGGTGACGAGGAGAGACGTGCTTTAAGACATTAAACTGTCCAGATGTGCCATAGAAGTTTGACTCAGTAAATTTCTGATGTTTTATTGCGTGAGCCTGTTCCAGGTGTTCTTCTCCAAATAAATTACAAAGCTGTTCTAGAGGAAGGCAAATAAGATGCTCAAGCAGGAACACCTGATAATAACTCCAAGACTTAATTGGCATGAAAACCCTCTGCAAAACTGCAGAGTTGTGACTGGCCTGACAGTGTTTTTGCAAGGTTTGAAAACTGGCTTTGATCAGGAAATAAGAAGTGATCATGCGTCATTGCTTGTAGCAATGACAAAATAAGGTTAACCAGTATCTTTTGCATTTGCAGATCTGAAAGGTCTTTGGCTTTTACACCAAAGTTGTCTTAAAAATTGAAGATTGTGAAGGGTGGTACATTCTTAAGTTTAGTCTTAATTTGGAAAAAAAATTTAAGACTCAACTTTTAGAATTCACACTTGTGAAAAATCTTAAATTTTAAGACGAAATAAGTTTAGAGTCTAAGATGAAGCATATACAAATTGTGCGGGTTAAATACAAATTAGACTAGGTACCCAAAACGGATTGCAAATAGCGAATTGTGTAGAAAAGGTAAATATAATAATAATAGTCTTTGCATTTGGTAATCACGTTGCCAATACATCTCACATGATTTTATCCTAAAGTCTAGTGTCTGTGGATTTTCTAGGTGAGCATGGCAGCCAATTTGCATACAGCAATGTCTCATAAACAGCTATGAAGTAAACAACAAAATTTACCCAAGGGGATTGTTGATCAGGAGAAACTTCCTTCTCTTTCTAAATGGTGCTATGGGATTTTTAATCTCCAACTGAACTGGCAATCAGGACCTCGGTTTAACACCTCATCCAAAGGATAGGACCTCTAACAATGCAGCACTTCCCCAACACAGTATTGCAGTATCAGCCTAGACTGTTATTTCAAAATCCTGATGTGAGATTTGAACCCACCATCTTCTGACTCTGATGAGAGAGCATGTAGCCAATAAAGCCTACAAACAACACAGAGAGCACTTCCATCAATATAATAATACCATTGGTGAAAATTATAACATTAAGCATTGGATCATTCACCTCATAGTCCACTTGACTTTTCTCATTGTGACCTTCAGGGCTTTTGTACCTCTGTACTTCCAAAAGCAAGTACAATTCAACAATATGATGACAAAGGAGAATAATCCCCTCTCTGGAAGCTTCTCTATCATCTCATAATGAATGACAATGTTGCAGAGAACAAATCATACCATAAAGAAATGGGGACCTAAAGGTGTCTTATGAATAGCAATAGTCCTGTTTAATGAACTGATATGTGCTACTGTTCTGCAGAACTGTGGATTTATGGGTTAAGATTAGAAGAGCATTGTTGCTCTTCTCAAGGCACTATAATCCGTTTCAAAGCTATACAGCAAATAATGCCACAAAATAACAAAGTTTTGAAAGGAGCCGGCAGTCCATCATTACAGTGTTGTTATCTCATACAAGCTGCAGCTTCAAGAAATCCCACCTTCCTACTTTGAGCTCACAGTTCAGGTTACAATAGATTTGAAGGAACAATGTATTGTCGGACGTGTTGTTTTTGATATGAAATGTTGAATTGAGGTCCCATCAGCCTTCCCTGGTAACCCAATTCAGTTGGTTATTATCCTCTGGGAAAGTAAATATGTTCTGATTTCTGCCCTGAAAATTGTCCTTTGCAACCCTAAAACTCCATCCCACTGTTCTGCTGACTCAGTTTAAGTAAACGTATTACTCTTGATTTTCTATCTCAATCCGATCTAAAATATAATACACCTTGAAAAGGTCAAGATTCAAGATCCTGGTCCTCGCCTTCAAAGCCCTCCAGAGCCTTGCCCCACCCTATCATTGAAACCTCCTAACCCCCTACAAACCTGCCCAGCTCCTCCATTTAGGAGGCTCCGGCTTGCTCCATGTCCCCTGACCCACTCGTGCTCAGCCACTCTGCCCCTAACCTCTGGAATTCAGCAGTCCCTCTGCTTTGCCCTCTCCCTAGCCTCCTTCAGGTCCCGCCACAAGACCCTCCGGTCTTGATCGGTTACCCCAAATCTCCTCCTTTCCCTCCATCCTCCCCGATCCTGACCCCAACTTGGGTCTGAAATATTGACTGTCCAGTCCCTTGGAACATCCTCCCAATGTGAAAGGCACTATACAAATGTAATTTTGTCGATTTGTTGTCCTCACTGAGACAGTGTTGTTTGGTTCTATTTGATGGGCATTTCGCCCACAAAATGCACTGTCTAAGTGTAATAGTACATTCTGTGAAATGTTTTGAGACATCTCAATGAAGTGATCAAGCGCTATATCAAATGCTATTATTATTATCTCATGCCACAAGGTTCAAGTGATGCCAATATTGACAGCTTGGCACAAAGTTTTCCAATCAGAGTTGCCGGTGGGCGTATTAAAATTACGGAGAGATTACAACTGATTCTTGAAAAGATATTACAGGTTTGACAAGACATTCTGGATTGGGATTATGTTTCAATCAGAATTTCTATAGTCAGCCTATACATATTTAAAGTAGGTTACATTTGCATTGTACTTAACTTTGAATGCTGCAAGTGTAATGCAAAACATTTCTACTGTTTGACATTGTTAGTCTTTCCTGAAAAAGAAAGAGAAAACAAAAGGTGATTTGTTACTTTCGGATTCTGTGCTAGAAATTAAATCTGCCTGCAAGCATTTGCAGTGGTTGCAATATACAATATTTGTAAAGTAATCCTAGAAGAGATTTTCCCAGCTGAATTTCTTAATTGTGAGTCTTTTCACTGTGCCTTAATCCCTTCTCTCTGCCTCCTTGCCCTATATCCCTCTTGTCTCCTGAACTCCCTGCACAGGTGCAAATCTTTCAATGCTTTGGGTCGTCCCCCTAACATGAAGGCGCTAAATAAAAGCAATTTGTTTTTCTTATCTGTGAGCTCCATTCACGAATTCTTTGACAATAAGGTTTCAGCCTGGCTTAGTTGGTAGCATTTTCATCACCCAGTAAGAAAGTTGTGGATTCAAGCCCTACATCAGGACTTTGAATTCATATTGTCTAAGATGGCATGATAATAATAATCATTTGATAATCATTTGATACAGTGCCTTTGCCTGATTTGAGTACTGCCTCACAAACCGCTAGCAGTACATCTCCACAAATGACTTTTCCTCTCACTCTCACCCAGTTACCTGTGGGGTACCCCAAGGATGAATCCTTGGCCCCCACCTCTTCCTCATCTATATGCTCCCTCTTGGTGCTGTCATCCGCAGACATGGAGTACACTTCCACATGTACGCGGATAACACCCAACTCTATTTTTTGACCCCAATTTGCGACCCCCAGTACCCTGATGTTCTGTCAGCCTGCCTGTCAGACATCAGGAGCTGGATGAGCGTGAACTTCCTTCAGCTAAATGTTGACAAAATGGAAGCCATACTCCTTGGCACTTGCTAATGTCTTCCTCACTCCTATTGCCTCTCCCTCTCTTTTCCTATTTTCAGGTCGAGCCTAAAGAGTACTTTTTGACCGCACTTTTGGTCACCTTTTTCCCTCACCCCCTGGCTCGGCCCCGGGATCCCTTATTGTGAAACACACAATAATGAGATGCTGTCTGGCTTGGAGGGCACAATATAAATCCAAGTTGTTGTTGTTATTGTTGTTATATATTCTGTAAAGTGCTTTACGACATGCCAATGATGTGAAACGCAGTTATATCAAATGCAAGGTTTATTATTAATATGCTTGTGGAATATGTTTCCAGCGAAAGTCTTTGAATTGAGTGGTATACACGGATTAGTGATCCTGTTTGATGTGTTTCTGGAGAGAGAAGGGATCAAGTGACATGGTGAGAAACCAGATAATTGAGGATGAGATTAACAAAAAAGGCTGGGTTGATTGAGTCTATTGGCCTATTCCTGACCTTAAAATGTCATATATTCTTAATTGAATTCAGTGGATCTCAGCAAAATATTACACTTCACAAAGAAAAACAGGTACATTCAAAGCAGTGCCCATCTTACCAAACATTTATCAACCTCAGTCTCAATTAACCCAGTATCTAAAATAACAACTTGCATTTTCATATGCCCTATATGCAGATGCACTGGTCTGTAAGATGGGAGGGAGGCACTGCCGAAGTGTCGAGACACGTCCATGGGCGTTGTGTTGTTGTTCTGTTTTAGACTCCCCTATTTTAGAATAAATCTGTGTTTTAATGAGAATGTCCATGGGGGTGTCCATATCTGCCTGACTCAGGGGGAGAATTTGGTGTAGCAACTGCTAGAAACGATGAAATACAACAAAAATTAAATAAAAGTTAAAAACTCCAAAATTATTTTACAATATTTTCAATTTTGAATCTGTGTTGATCATAGAGAAATTATTTGAGAGGCCTAATAGTGACTGAGAGAGACAGGGACATTGACTCTTCCTTAAGGAGGCATAGTAGAATATGATACAAGATATCATAAGATAGAACTGTGGACACTGACAACACAGAAAAAGACCATTTGGCCCATTGTGTGTGATGGCTCTTTTAAGAGCAATCATTTTAGACCCATTTAGTTGTCCTTTGCCCATACCCCTTGAATGAGCCCACCTGATCGCAATCTGCCAGAATACTTATCCTACTGTCCTTCCATCACAGCATGAAGCTGCTTTTTAAGCGAGTCCTGGCCTCGCCACCGGTTCGGGAATAACTCATGTGGTTCACGGCAATCTTGCTGGAATATTTCACTGGCTCAGCCTGTTGTGGACTAATCTAAATGAGACATACATAGTACAGTAGTGAGTATTGCTATTGTTCTGAAAATAACTATTCAATGTAATAATCCTTGCATTTGAGACATCTCAAAGCTCTTCACAGGATATACAATGAAGTGGTGTGACTGTAGATTTTGTGGGCGAGAAATACAGAAGCCATTTTGCACACTTAGCTGTCAATCACATCATTTAGGTCATTGTCATTCATATCACAGCTGTTGATGGAACACGTCCCATAAATAGCTGTGATGCCAATGCCAATTTGTATTGGGAAGATTCGTGGCCATGACATCGGGAGAAACTTCCTTCTCTGTTCTAATACTGCCATGGGATTTTAATATCCACCTGCGCAGTCAGAAAGATAAAAATTCCATTGCACTATTTGACAGGATCCTGATTTAACACATGACATCTCCAACAAAGCAGCAAGCACCCAATGCATTGGAGTGTCAGTATACCATATAATAAGAATAATGCTCCTTGCATTTGATATAGCCCTTTCACGTCTTCTAGATGTCTCAAAGCACTTCATAGAATATCCTGTAAAGTAAATTGACTGTGCATAAGTGTCCCACAAATATTGTGGATTGAAGTGATCAATTTACTATTGTTTATTTTTCTTGAGGGATTATTATCAGGCATAAGAAACTTGCCTAATGTTTCTCCCTGACGGAAATCGAACCCAGGTCTCTCGCTTGCGAGGTGAGCTACAGGACTCCATAGGGTTTCAAATTTTTACATAGGATTTGTACCTCATAACAACAACAATAGCAAAATTACAATTGTATAGTGCCTTTTACATCAGGAGGACGCCCTAAAGTGCTGAAACTTTCTGACTCACAGGCAAGAGTGCTACTAACTGAGCCAGTCTGATGTACATATGGGCACAACATTTCCTTTGGTCCATGACTGTTAAACTATTTCACTTTACAAATCAAATCCTCCACATTACTGAGAGGAAAGGTGCTTTTTGACATGTGGTATAATCTATCTATGGAATCCACAATGGGGTGATAATTGCAATTTGGTGTTAATTAACTCTGCTGATACTTATCACCTTGTTGATATAAACAGGTTTTTGTCTGACACATGCAGAAACTCATCAACGTGTTCAGTTAATGCCTCACAACAACCACACGATGTATTCAATCGACAACATGACAGGGTAAAATATGCATTGTTTAAAACCAGCATTTTCCATGACCCAGATCAAGAAATGGACTATGTACAGTAGTCAGTTGCCTGTATTTTTTCCACCTGGCTGCCAGCAGCTGATCCATAGTAGATGAGCCATTGCGTGGACAAAAGGCTGAGAGCAACATAAGTGAGGGAGATGCTACCAATTATGAGGTTATGGAAAATTACAAGTTGTTATCCTATTATAATTTGAATGTTTATGAAAAATGCATGTCTGAAGGAAGTCAGTCTATCGCCAATTACTTCTCTCCACACAAAGCCTGACATTGGACATGTTCAATTGCTTTCAGCTTTTCCTCCTTTAACTAAACCGGATTTAAAATAAAATTATTCTTTTGAGCATTTCATCTATCTCTTAAGACCACAATATGCTGGTGATACAGTTTTGAAAGATGAAGTGATGATCAATTATGGTCAGCCTGACAATTGCTCAGCTTTACTTGGTGAATCCTGTCACCTTGCTAAATGAGATGCAAATTCTCATTTCCATCTTTCACTCACTGTAGCTGCTGGAATGGGAATGCAAAGTGAAATCATTCTGTGCAACCTGACAATGTATTTTAACATTTTTACCATTATTGTTTTGTGTCTGCAAATAAATAATTACTGTTATCCAGTTTTACTTGGGAAATTATTCTTAAATTTATTTCATCAATCTGTAAATCTGTTCAGAAACTAATTGTAACATGATAGAAACAATGAAATGGTTGATCATCTGTTTAACAAGTTTAAACTCAATATTTTATTGGGGTTTCTGTTCTGCCTTTTGCTAATATGTTTAAGGAGTTTCAAAAGATATTTGAAACTCCTTCAAAATATATTTGAAACTCGTGTAGCTCAGTGGTTAGAGAACTTGCCTTGAAAGCTAGAGATCCGAGTTTGATTCCCAGCAGGGCAAAACGTTGGGGAAGTTTCCTTACTACACACACACCTCTGTTTACCTAGCAGTAAATAGGAATGCATTTGTTAATAGTTTGGCGGATCACTATTCTGGGGGTAATAATTCCTTAACAATATTTTTAAAATCAGTCAATTAAATTCAAGACTGTTGGTAGGCCACTGCTATGTGCAATTGGCTGCTGTGTTTTGCCCACAAAACACAGTATAAACAGTACTTTACTTCACTTTATAGAGTATTTTCTGAAAGCTTTGAGACATCCCGAAGATGTGATAAAGCACTGATTATTATTATTATTAATCTGTACTTATTATTATGTACTAACTAGACATGAAGAGTTTAGAGAGAAAATGACCTTGATCTATTCAGTAGAAGCTCACAAAGACAATGATGACAGGAGGGTGTGCTTCGTACAATTCTAGGATTCATCACACTGTCTTAGGAAAATTGGGGACTAATTAGTTCCCACACAATTATTTTGTTGCCAATTGCACTGAGTAATAAAATATAAACTACTTCTAAATATAAACCCAATTCAGGCTTCCTCCAAAGTGTTATGGAAAGTATCGAAGGTTCCCATTCATAGATAAAGACAACCCTGAAAGAGCCAGAAAGAACAGATGGCTGCACATTCAATTCCCAGCTTCGTGCTAATATTAATTGATCTCTGCTGTTGGCTGTCCAACAGCAGCCATCCTTACTGCCAAAGCAGAGATTCTACAAATAGTCATTGTGTTACTAGGCTTGTGAGGGGGAAATTAGCCTAAGTTCCTAATATTAATTCACCTCTGCACATTTGTGTGGGCAAGGCTTTGAAATGGTTGTGGTGCACAAACCTGTTAAATTGTCACTGTTGTTTACAACACGCACATGGTGAATTATCATTTGGAAGAAATACTAGAGATTTCTCAGCACTTTATAATTCTCAGGTTTCTGCTGTGTAGGACTATCACCAGCCTTTAGCATTGTTGCCTCACATGTATTATTTAATTCTAGCTTATTTTGTTTTCTGCCCTGTGTCATAAATGACACTCCTGCAAACATGGTGAGCATTTTGTTTGCTCGGATGTTTGCAATGGTGTCATTTATGGTAAATCACACTTTCAAGTGCTCAAAAATTACATAAAGCAAAGCTGAAAACTTGTCAAACTTCACTTTGTTGTCAAATGGTCTTAAACCTGTTGGTAAAGAGAATCATACCAAGAATCCCATACTTTCCTTTTATCATGGGGTAGCGGTTGCGGGCTGGGGTCCCTTAACTATCGTTGCGTTATCTATCGCCAACTAGGTGGCAGCTCACCTCTCCAAGTGAATGGTATCTTCTTTTCCATGTACCAATATCTGCTTGTTCTTATTTTCAAGCAAGCACTTTTTGTTTTGTAATCTGTAGTTATATATTGATATATCGATATATTGATATATCGCAAAAATTCGATATATCGAAAAATGTTGACATATCGCAAATATCGATATATCGTGTCCGGCGATATATCGATATATTGGTATATATTGGTATAATGCAGACTTTTTCAACTTACCTTGTTGATATCCGAATGCACACGCACACTGGAATGCGCGCGCATGCGCAGGACAAAAAACCTTGCGACATTGATATATCGATATATATCTATATATCAATATATCGGTGATATCTATATATCAGTATATATCGATATGGGCAAACCGATATGTCGATATCGGAAAATTTCCATATCAACGGACCCTAGTCATTTCAATCCACGACTGTTTGTGATACATTGCTGTGCACTCCTCCCAGCTCGGGTCACACGCCTCTTGTTCAGCGCCTTGGGACGTCCTCCCGACGTGAAAGGCGCTCTATAAATGTAAATTGTTGTTGTTGTTGTTGTTGCACAATTGGTTGCCGTGTTTCGGCCACATATTCAATTCACTTTACAGTATATTCTGTGAAGCTCTTTGAGACATCTAGAAGACATGAAAAGTGCTATATCAAATGCAAGGAGTATTATTATTATTATTATTATTAGTGACTGAATGCACAGCCACCAATGGTGGAGTGGAGGGGCCAAGGGATGTGTAAAAGGTGGAGCCAGCTGAGTGAAGATGGTGGGTTGATGAGTGGTGTGTACCCATGTCAGGAGAGAAACCAGATTTTAAATTGTGAATTTCATAAAACTTTCCTGATATTTGAATAGCTGTATATAACTGTAATATAACTTTTTTCAAGCGGGCACTGGAAACTATTCAAGACCAATCAGGCCAAAAAGCCAAGATCTTCTGCAGACCTATCAACAGTTGCGGGGTTCAAATTAAAATCTTTATTGAATAGAATTACTGTCCACATCTGTTCCTTTGGAATTTGGCCAATTTTCTTAGAATTTTAAACGCCAAAATGATCCAGGTTGATGGAAAGAATAACTTTTAATCAAGGCTCCCCCCCTCCTTCTCTGTTCCAAAGAAAATAGCTTAATTCACCTGCTCTTCTCATAGATCAAATCACTTAACCCAGTTATCATCAATTTTCATGGAGGGGTAGAGGGGGAGGTCAAAGAGATGAATTTAGATTTCTGTTCATTATTATTAAGTTTGCTATGAAGATTGAGTCCTATACACTTTGGTAAAGTGAAAATAGTATATTTATATTGCTCTGTTATTCAGGTGAAATCTTGCACTATTTACCCAATTGGATGTAATATACAATACATAAATTCAGCAAGTCTTTCTACCTTGTTAGAAATCCTCCCATGGTGTAGTTTTACACTCTGTCCAACACATTTCCACCTGATATATCTTACAATGCCATTTAGATTAAAAGCTTTCTCTTAATAAAGATCATGGTTTCAATTTGGCCCAATGGAGACTGAAACAAATTTGCTCTTGTTGCTCAATTGATGTGAGCAGGTTTAAACTATAATGGTTTTAACTATAATTGGAAGTTGAAACAAGCAATTACATGAGTCAGGAGGCTATGTATGTGGTTATGCTGCTGTCTGATATCAGAAAGAGAAAATAGTCAACTTCATTTATTCAAAGTTTATTCTGGATCAATAGAGACACAATAATGTATTTGCATCACTATAAGGGGATCCACAACACTTCACAGAAATAAGCTCTGAGATTTTCGAGTATGATTTCAGGGATTTATGATTTGATCTATGAGTAGAGAAGCGATAGTCAGGGCCTAGTTTCATTGGAAAAGAGAAGGTTGAGGGAAGACCTGATCGAAGTCTTTAAAATTACATATTCAATCCATGCATCCAGTTCTTGGATATGCTTGGCAGTGTAGATTGTGAACACACAAAATCCTGTACGTACATGGAATAATTGCAAGTACATTAAGCATGCTTTCAGAAATAGTTGCTAAATATAAACCCAGGTTCTTTTTTAGTTCAATCAAGTTGTTTGACTGAGTGTCCACAACAGCCTGAGAGTTCAACATCCAAGCCACAGCTCAGTGGTTAGAGCACTTTAGTCGCAAGCGAGAGACCTGTGTTCTATTCCCGGCATGGCAAAATGTTAGGCAAGTTTCCTTACCACGTGCGTTTATTTACCCAACAGTAAGTAGGAACCTATTAATCAATTGGCAGATGCTTTTCTGGGTATAATAATCCGGCAAAAAACTAAATTTGGTCACTCAATGCATGGCTGTCTGTGGCACCATGCTGTACACAATTGGCTGCTATGTTTCGTCCAAAAATAAACAATCAATTCATTTTTCAGTATATTCCATGAGGTGCTTTGAGACTTCTCAGAGACATGAAAAGCGCTACATCAAATGAAAGGATTATTATTATTGTGATCCCAGAGTGTGCTTTGGGTGTTCTACTCTGAGTACTGCAGCACTCTGAAATGCTACCCTGCATGAAGGGCAATATTAATGCCTGAATTTCTTTGCTGAATGCCTGGTGTAAAGCACTTTGAGTCCTTATCAATTAGCATTCCTGAAACATTCATTCACTGTAGTGCTAAACCTCAAATTATCTTCCTTTATAATATACTAGCAGTACCAGTTGCAGCTACACTTACAACCAAAGGATCCAATACGGAACATAGATTTCAGTGATATCACTCACAAACAATTTACCATGCCATAAACATGTGTACACCTTAAGCAAAACTGCCATACATGTGCGATGAGCTTGTTTAGGTCATAGCTCATCAATGATAGAAGATCCTATGAAAGGGTCATAGCTCATGAGCAATAGAAGATCTTATCGAATCTTACTGAAAAGGTTTTTGTGATAAGGCAAGTCCTCAAGTTATTGCAAGCCTTCTGTGTAGACAATATGTGCAGTTTTTCTTCCTTTAGCTTTGAGGTACTGGCTTTGAGATGAAGCCACACAAACATCAAACATAGAATTGTCCTTCGTAAAAGCACAGCATGTTTAAGTAAAAGCCAGCATTCTTTAAGCTCTGCCCAGGCTTCGCGAACAGGCTTCGTGACCACATCACTCCCACCCTCGTCCGTCTCCACTGGCTCCCCATCACCCAGAGGATCGAATTCAAGATCCTTGTTCTCACTTTCAAGGCCATTTATGGCCTTGCCCCCGCCTATCTCTCTGACCTACTGTCTCCCTATCAGCCCGCCCATCCCTCCATTCAGCAGACTCAGGCCTGCTCCGCGTCCACTGCCCTAACTGCCCAACCATCGGCGGCCGGCTTTCAGCCGCTCTGCTCCCACACTGTGGAACTCCATCTTGAAGCCTCTCTGCCTTGCTTCCTCCCTTTCCTCCTACAAGGCCAGTCTCAAAACCTTTCTCTTCGACCACGCCTTCGGCTGCCCCACTAACTCTTCCCCCTCTCCCACTCTCCTTCCCCTGCCCCCTACCCCGACCCTCCCTCTCCCCGCTCGGGTCCCAACCTGACTGTGCAATGCTTTGGGACATCCTCCCAAATATAAGTGCAATTTTGTTGGTATTGTTGTTGCCCCGGTGCCTTGCTAATTGACATGGCAAAGCGCACTTGAACAGGGAATTGGAGCCTTTTGAACTTCAGTCCATCTATATTCCTCTGCAGCATGATTATAGCTTTAGTATGAGTTTGTGTGGAGATATATTGGACGGTTCTAAAATGTTTAAAAGCTCATTTGGGTAGTTGACAGAAATTTCAATGCCAGGAACAGGATGTATGGACTTGAGCACAATTTCTTGGCCAGGAATGTCATTGAGTAGCTGGGAATTGATATTGCTGGCAGACACATTATTTTTGAGCAAGGGTTGCTTGTTGACACAACCACTTGTGATTTGTGCGTTTATGGCTGAGGTTCGGACAAACTTTGTTTTAGAGTTCTGCTATATCTTGTACAATGTTTGAGAATCTCAATTTGGTCATCTGTTGGATCCATTGGAATTTAGATTTCCCCAGTATCCAGAAGGAGGTCTGCATATGTCCCAGCTGTGGAATCTGCATGAAAATGGTTTGCATGTTTTTCCTGAAACTCTTCCGCTCCAAACATGCCCACAGCCTGAAAACCTTAAGACTGGCATTCACTTTATCAGCATGGGTTGTTTGACAGGTACTGTGGTGAGCAGAACTGTAGAGTACTCTAAGTATGTCTGAATGGATGATTATTCTATATACTTCTGCAGTCATTCTTTGCATTGTGGAATTGGAGCTCCACGACGTATATGTTATTGTTGTGATGCATGACTTGTAATTCTAGTATGAGGGCTTTGTTCAACCCGAGAACACTGCTTCCATGCTACATGTCTTATTCTTCTTGGTTCATGATGAAGTAGATCTGTAAGAATTTTGGTGACTCATTAGGCATTAAGTATTTAGAGATCCCGATGTGATGCACGCAGTCTTGCACTTTAAGAGTTGCCATATTGCCTGGTTCTTTAATTTCTATAGTTGTGCCAAAAGTGGTCATCTGGAAGCATAAATTATATTTTCTACGGTTTTCTAGAAAATGCTTAGAATCACTTGATGTGCAGACTTTTTAGGGGTTGAAGTGGCTCTGGCTTAACCTTGCCAAGTGAACAATGCAAAAAACTTATTTTGTCCATTTCATGGCTCCTCAATGGGCTCATATGTTTAACATATTCCTAATATGATGGGCGCATAATCTCTGCTTGGATCATAGTTGAGCGCAGCTAAATGGAGTGACTTCAGAAAGATCTTGTCTCACACACACAACACACACAGACATTGTCGTTTTATTAATATAGACTACAAATTGATCCTTGGGTTCAAATCCGAATGACAACAGCAGTGAAATGTAAATTTGATTATTTTACTGACTATAAATCACCAGAGCTATCTAGTTTCACTGTTAAATAGATTATTCATTTATCTATGTCCTACTTCAGTCTTATCCATCATGGCAAAACAAGTACTTTGTGCCAAATAAAGAGTCAAAGTCTTTAGTGGATAAACAGATAGTCTGAGGGGGATAAGTCCTCATAAACGTATCAGTGTGGCATGCTTAGTGCTACTTGAAATGATTAGTGATTGTTAAATAAAATAATTATCAAAGCAAAATGTGATATGTTGCCAAAAATTGCAATCAAATGAGTAAATAACTGAAGACTGGTATAATCACCAACTCCACCTCCACCAGGCTTCAGCAGAATGATTTGACCCAAAGTCACTGGTAGCAATCTATGCGGCAGGGGGCAAATAATGCCCCACAAACAGCAACAACTTGCATTTATCCGGGGTGCCGGGGCCGTCGCCGAGTCCCCGGGTTCATCGACTGAGGAGCCGATCGGTTTTGGGGCCTGACACCACACTGGGCCCTTTTTTCCGCGCCCTTTTTTTTCCCGCCATCTCGGGGATCGTCCAGGCGGGCGGCGAGGACGGGGAGTGGTTGCTGGACGATTGTTGGACGATTGTTGGTTGTTGTTTGTTGCTGTTTTTGTTGTTGATGTTGTTGCTTTTGTTGTTTATTATTGTTTGTTATTGTTGTTTGATTCCCCCCACCCCTGCCCCCATCTTCTTCTTCCCTCACTCCCTTTCCCCACTTTCTCTCCTCCCTTTTCCCCTTCCCTCCCTCTTCCCTCTTCCTGGTCTTGCCCCCACCCATCTTTCCCTCCCTCTCGTCCTTGCCCCCCTTTCTCCCCCCTCTTCCTCCCTGGCCCTGGTCCGTCCCGCCTTTCCCTCCCTCTCCCCCCTTGCCCTCTTTTCCCCCTTTCTCCCCTGGCCCCATTTTCGCGATTGTTTGTGGGGACGCTGCTGTGCGCAATTTGGCTGCCGCGTTTCGCCCACAAGTATACAGTCGACTTTCCTGCCTTTCTTCCCCCTGCCTCGACCCCTCCCCTTTTGCTTCTTTACCCCCTTTTGCCCCTAGTCCCACTTCCGTGACTGGTTGTGGGACACTGCTGTGCGCAATTTGGCTGCCGCGTTTCGCCCACAAATACAGTTACTTTTCCTACTATGCTTTATCCTGTCCTGATCCTTCCCACCCTGTTCTTGTCCTACCTGACTGTACAGCGCCTTGGGATGTCCTCTCGACATGAAGGGCGCTATATAAATGTAAGTTTTGTTTGTTTGTTTGTTTGTTATACAGTGCCCATCATGTGGGGCAGCGTCTCGGAGTGCTTATCAGTGGTGGAGCCTGACACCTAGTCGGGGGAAAATAAGGAGGTGAGTGTGAGCACGGTCAAAGAAGAAAGTCTTTGGTCGTGATTTAAATGAATGGAAGGAAGGGGTAAAGAGGAAGAATTGAGGAAAAAAAATTGAAAGTGCATCTGCTGATGGTGATCAAAGGGGACAAGGGGGAAGCAGGAGGCCAGAGCCAGCTGCGCAGAGATGACAAACAGATCTACCATTCTGTCTCTATCCTTGACTCCAGCACCACCCCAGCTCTGATAGATTGCTTGTCAGACATCAACTCCCGAATAAGCTTTAACTTTCTCCAACTCAAGGGCATTCTGTTCATCTCTATCAACACCTCTTCTTCTCTGGCACTGACTGTATTCTTCCTTTCAAATCATACAGCCTGTGCAGAACTTTCAGGTTTTGTTCAACACTCAGCTCTTCTTCACACATTTCACCCAAGCTCTGATCAAGTCCTCTTTCTTCCATCTCTGCAAAATTACCACTACTTCACTGCCTCACTACTTCACACTCAATGCTGCTGAAATCCTCAACCAAACCTTTGACACATTTGCAATGCTCTACTCATGAGATATCTCTGAAACCAGCATGTATATAACAGACATGTCCAGGTGACATGTAATACTTTGTTGTTCTTGTTGAAATGGAGTGAGAGCCTCAAACTCGAAAACTTTAAACTTCTAGAAACAAACACTCCAAAAGGTTATGTTATGGAATTTCTCTCTCGTAAAATTTTACCCATATTAAAAGATCTCTCTCCATTTCATGGTCCTGGACACGAGATGTCCAAGAGATGGATTCTGGATGAGATGTAGGAGTTGGATTTGGAACAGGAGCTGGATTAAAAGTAGATGAATCAGGCTAGGAAACCAATGCCTGGAATGAGATGCCATGAAAGGTGGCAAAAAGCAACTTGATATGATGGAGAGCGATAGGGTGGATATTCTGGAGAGATGAAATCGAATGGGCAGAAAAGCCTTCTTCATCCAAACCAATTTTATGATCTTGTTTAGGGATCTTGTCAGGACGAAAATCCATTGATTTTTGGCTGAGATTAAAAGATAAATTATTCGGGGAGCAAAATCAGGAAAACAAACTCTGGCTGTATCCTTGTTATAAAGTCTATAAATCATGGATTAAATTTTACTCGTAAATTAATTGAATGAACCATTCTCAATTGACTAGCTTCCTTTACTTTATGAAGTCAAACTAATTGAAGAATGTTGATTTATCTGGAATTCCTGGGGTCTTTTTCATCTGCAAGATTAGTTTTTGGTGGAAATTAAAATCGGGAAGGAAAGAGAAGTTACATTTCTTTGCACTGCTCATCTGCACACCAATGCTTAAAACATTTGTAATTGGATACCAGCTTCTTCAATGTTAGTAATTATTATCGATAAATAATATAAAGAAAATACATTTATTTTAATGTTACAATGTAATTCCTATGATTTCTTATTTTGACCTCCAACCAAGATAGCTATTAACCCTTTGAGTCATAATTTTGGATTATTTTTATGGGAGTTAACACAGGGTCTTGGTATGAAGGTTGATTTTGACTCTTACTCACAATTCAATCAACTGGGGTAGGTGTGATACTCTTCTGTTCTTAAGTGCTCTGGGACACTATCCCACATGTAGGCTGCTATATCATTGCAAGTTGTTGTTGTCCTTTTATCCCATTAGAGACCATCACATTAGGGCCTCTCCACCTTATGTGCAATGCTACAATTTTTCATACTTTAAGGCTGCAGGAACAAATGGTTTGAAATCATGAGCTGTGCATTGGAAAGTTTAATTACAGCAAGGAACATGAGACAGGACAAGCTATATACATTCAGCCTGTAGAGACTCCACTGATACAAGGTGTAGCAATTAGAGGCATGCAGGGAATCATACCTTATTAAAGGAGATCAGGTTAATTGGACCAATATAGAATCTGACAGCTTGTCCACTCCTAAATCAAATCAATTGAGTTTAGAACCCAATGGTCCAATGCGACACAATTACCTGACTTTAGTCCACACAGCTCTTTCTGCAAGAACATTTATTAAGACTGTCACAAGTAACCTATATAGGATTGCCTCCAGGTTCTGCAATACGCAGAGGAACTGAGTTATATAATATCTGTTCCTGGATTTGTGCGCATTAAAAATTCATAAAAGGGAAGAATTTAAGGTACATCTCAAGACTTATCACCTTGACTGGACTTTCAATCATCTTTCCCCTACACTCCACCCCCCCCCCCCACCCGTGCCCCCACTTAGTTTCCATCCTCAGCTCAGGTGCCCAGCCAGTATAAACACATTGGGATTTCCTTTCAAAGTGAGAAGCACTATACAAATGTAAATTTGCATTGTATTGAATTTCATCACAAAACACATTGCAATTCTGCTTAATCAAAAACAGACATGAATGCTGGATATTGGAAATTAAAACAGAAAATGCAGTTTCTGAGAGAAGGAGGCAGGATTTTCCACCAAGTGTGACCCTTCACAAGAACATTGATATAACATTAAGTCATCAATCTCTTTCTGCTGAATCCCCTGTTATGCATTTCCAGCTCAAACTTTTATTTCCACTTAGGAACAATTGTGATGCAACATATTGAAGGAGAGAGAGTAAACGGTGAAATGCTCAATGGAGGGGAGGGAGCCAGAGTAAATATAACTTCTTAACTATGAAATAATTTGTATTCAATACAGTGCAAATATCATGGTTGGAGAAAGTTTTGTAAGGTCAAATCTTTTTAAGATGAAAAAATGAATCCATGAACATATATTGCTGAATATCTTAAAGTTGAATATCTTGATTCTCTTTTTATGTATAGCATAAAATCACCATCACCAATAAAGCCATCTTTATCTTTCGGCTCCATATGGAATGGGGGAGTGGTGGTAAAGAGGCTTTGATCAAGATGTGATCCAGGGAGGTGGGCAGCAGGAGAAGATTTGATGGTTTTATTCTTGAGGCTCTGGTATACGTAGGTGTATAAAAACATAACCAAATTGAGTTACTCTGTATGCAATGTACAAATCAACATGCATTTTGTATTGGAAAAATATTTTTTAATTGAACTGCAATGAAGTCTATATTTCACCCACAAACAGGGTGGTCCTCATCTCCCAAACCTTGCATGATTTATCCTCCTGGTACTCTGGCTCCCTCCCCTCCATTGAGCATTTCACCATTTACTCTCTCTCCTTCAATATCCTCAGGGATTATCATCAGGCGTGTGGAATAAGGAAACTTGTTCAAGGTTTTGCCCTGACCTGCCTGGAATCAAACCCAGGTAACTCGCTTGTAAAGCAAGTGCTCTAACCGTTGAGCTTCAGGACTTCACGATTAATCTCATGCTGTTCAATGGTTTCACAGTGCATAGACAATAGACTTCATTGCAGTTCAATTAAAAAATATTTTTCCGATAGTCGATTGCTCTCTCGGACCACCTAGCTCCTTCTTCTCAGACATCTCCTCTTATCCTTCTGCTTCTTTAGTTTATGTGGATGCACACTCCACTTTACTCAGCCAATACAGAACCTCTGTGTCTTGTTCAACTCTCAACTGTCCTTTTAACCCCACATCCATGCCTTGACCCATTCTGTTTTCTTTTATCCCTGAAACACTGCAGGCTCTGCCATGCCATTACCTCTCCCCTCGAGCAGCTGAGACCCTTACCCATGCTGCTATCTTTGCTCGACGGACTTCCTAAATCTTTCCTAACCCTTCACAAGCTGCAGTCGTTCACAACTTTGTAGCTCATATCTTCTCCTACACCAGGCTCCACAAAACTACCATATCCATCACAATTTATTATTTAAGGAAATGGATGTCGTGAACATCAAACTGTACTATCCTTCTTATAGAATGGGATGACATTTGGCATAAACTACCAGAATATGTCATGGAGTTGTGGCTGCTTCTATGCTTTGCTGCACTGTATGAGGGGGGAAGAAAGGTCAGGGTGTAGGGGGTGGGATGGGGTGTGGGGGGGGGGGCGGGGTAACTGCATATAGCCATATGCCTATAGCATCATAAACTGGGAGTTCCTGAGTCTGCTCAATGTTTCTGCTTGGCAGCCTGCCACAGCCACTTCCCTCTCATGTGGTTGCTATGACTATCTTGCTGAGCTGTCTAAGTACGTACCAGTACTCTAAGGCCCTAGCTTCTTATTTCTTGATTTGTGTAGCAGCCAGCTTCCTAATGAATGCTGTATTCAGTCAAATACGTGTGGAACAAATTCATCCCTTTATGCTCATTTTATTAGTGACACATGCAGCTTTCTGAGATGCTGCCAAATGTGAAGGGTACTATGCAAATGCAAGTTGTTCTTTTTGTCGTTGTTGCAGTCTAAAACAATGAGCAGGAATCAATCAAATTATGACACAGAAAGAATCCATTTGGTTCACTGAGCCTGCAGTGATTCCAGTTGTTCCACAGATTCTACTCTTATCCAAATTCTTTACTCTTTCTCAGTACCCTTTGGTTGTTAATACATTATATAGTCGCTATCATCAACTCATGACCTCCTGATTTGCCACTTGTTTTCCTCACTTATGAGACACACAATTTATGCCATTGTCTCTTTTTGGGTCATCTTTTATTTTGAATCAGTTTACTCCATGCGGTTAAAATTATTTCTGGTACAAATGTGAATTTGTACAGTCAAAATAGTTTTAGGAATGGCAATACATGACATAGTATGACTGCCCAAACTTCAGACAAATCATTGCTTGTGTAACATCTAATTGAATTTTAACAGTGTACTTTGAGAACAGATTTTACAAACTCCCTATATTAATTTCAGCGCCATCAGCTGAGAGGCTTGCTGCAAAGCTTTGGTAAAGAATTTGAGAATTATATTAAACTGCAATTTAAAAGATGACTCATTTGGAGCCATGTCCCCAGTTTAATATGTCCGACTACGCATTTTCTTTCTTATAAGGATCATGCAATGCCTCTAGCCCTTATTTAAAGTGCTGTTTGATGAATAAAATATCCTACTTTGCGCTGTAATGAAGATTCGGGGGGATATATTTTGTGCAGACACACAGAATAGAACATTACATTCTGGTTATTATTGCAAAGGGACTCAAATCAAAGTCCTTGCACAAAGGCATATTTTGACAGTACCAAATAAGAACAGATAATTTTATAATCTTCATTGAGATCTTATGTAATTCCTTCATATTAATAAATAATTGCATTAAACTCCTGAACTATCTCAGTGACCTCAAGGTATATTAGCTGCCAAACTATACTCACCAAAACTCATTTGTCATCAGCTATGCAGTGCAAACAATAGTCATACAAATGCAAAAGAACTTGAATAAATTAAGCTGGACTGTTATTTTAAAACCCAGAGCTTGTATTCAGTTGCTGTGGTGTGAACTGATTCAAATTTTTTTATTGGGGGGAAAAAAAACACAAAAATGACCTTGCACTGAGACATTACCTGGGGCAGGGATTCTTCCTACTCAGCTCCTGTTAACATTGCAAGCCAAAGGTGGTCCCAGCTGGGCAAGTAGCAGGAAGCTTACCAGACAGTACTTTCAATGGCAAGTTAAGTAGATTTTCCTGGTTAATCATTTAGCTGACTGGCCAGTAGATTCTTGAATTAGCTACCGCAGGATATTCACGCCTGTAGTGAGGATGAACATTCTCTACAACAAACAGATATTGCTGACTCAGCAAGTCAGGCAGTATCTTTGGAGAAAAGAAAAGTGAGTCAGTGACCCATCCACGGTCTCCTTCGCTGTTCCGTGAACCGCTGCACAAGCTCGAGGAACAAACTCGTTGTAGTAAGGTAAGCACCTTACACCAACAACAACAACAACAAAATTACATTTATAGAGCGCCTTTCACATCGGGAGGACGTCCCAAACCACTGAACAGTTAGGTTGGGACCTGAGCGGGGGAAGAAGGGTTGGGGTAGGGGTGGGGGGGAAGGAGAGTAGGAAAGGATGGAGAGTTAGGAGGGCAGCAGAAGGCACAGTCTAAGAGGAAGGTCTTGAGACCGGCCTTGAAGAAGGAAAGGGAGGAAGCGAGGCGAAGGGATTGCGGGATGGAGTTCCAGAGTGTGGGGGTAGAGAGGCTGAAAGCCTGGCCACCAATGGTAGGGGACATGGAGCAAGCCAGAGCTCGCTGAACGGAAGGGATGGGCAGGTTGATAGGGAGATAGCAGGTCAGAGAGATAAGCGGGGGGAAGGCCTTGAATGGCCTTGAAAGTGAGGACGAGGATCTTGTATTCGATCTCAGGGGGATGGGGAGCCAGTGGAGATGGGCAAGGATGGGAGTGATGTGGTCACCTTATCTATCTGCTAGGGATCCTACAGCCCTCTGGCCTTAATATTGATTTAGATAATGTCAGGCCATAATAGCTCACCTTCCCGCTCTTCTGTGACCATCTTTGTTTAACGTTATTAACACCTCTTCTATCCAATTTTGTTGCAGCTCCCCCTTTTGTTTCACAACATTAATATCTCTTTAACCCATCATCTCCTGTCCTCTACGCCATTTTCCCTTTATCTTTGTTGTCCTGCCTCTCCCTCTCTGTGAGTCCTTCAAAGCCTGTCCCTCCCAACATGCCCCAGTTCTGACGAAGGACTGTGGACCCAAAATGTTGACTTACTTTTCCTTTCTCCATAGAATGCTGCCTGACCTGCTGAGTGTTCCCAGCGATTTCTGTTTGTGTTTCAGATTTCCAGCATCTGCAATATTTTGCGTTTTTATTCTCTACAACAATGCTGATCCCTCTATGAAACAATAAAATAAATATCCTCAGGCTTTTCAGGTGTAAACAATTCTCGATGTACATTTGCAAAGCAGAATTCTGCATCCACTCAGAGAATAAAACAGCAGTAATTATAAGATACAGCAGTGTAGCTCATTGCTAGTGTTTATATAATTGTTAATGTCAAAAACCATGAGTCCCACAGCAAACAAGTATTCTGGTTTATTCACTGTTAGGTTTATTCTGAGACACCCCCCTGCATGGAGGGTGCTATTTAAGTGCAAATTGTTGTTCTTAACTTTCTCTTCAGTGAATGTACAAAAGAGAGCAAATTACACAGTTGTCACGTGGTCATGAGTTCATGAATTGTCTTTCTTCAGGTCCTGGAATCCTCAAATGTAAATTTAACTCTTATCGTTCAGGAGAATCCAATCCACAGAAACACAAAGCAATCCTTCCTGCTCAGCAAAAACAGAAATGCTTACAGCCCCGTGCTAACCTGAGAATTTAGGGTTAAAATATATGATGGCATTTTCTTCCCATTTGAGGGAAAATAATGCTCACTGATCCATTGGTTAGAGAGATTATGTTAGTTCACCCAGATTAAACCTATGCGTCTGTCATGAAAAGCATACTTAAGTGCTTTAAAGAGCCTAGTAGCTGTGAGCTACTGTGCCATATGGCCTGATTATGCTCCACTAACTCTTCCCCCTCTCCCACTCTCCTTACCCTTCCCCCTACGCCAAGTCTCCCCCCCACCCCCCCACCCCGCTCGGGTCCTGATCTGACTGTTCAGCACTTTGGGACGTCCTCCCTACGTGAAAGGCGCTATATAAGGGCAATTTTGCTGTTGTTTTTGTATGCAAGCACTGTTTTGTTCCAATTTTGCCTTTATCATATTTGAAAGTGGAATAATTTCCTCAGATGCTCAGTTACTAGCATTATACTATAAAAATTCTTAAGATAAACCTAACTCCCCACCAATCAGCCACCAACCCTTCATCTGCCCAAAAGATAATAAAGCTCCACTTGCAATGATTGTCTTTTCTTATAAACTTGCCAGTGCATGAATTGCGTGTTGCATACAAATGAGCATTTAGCTGAATTGCTACCTGCAGCATAGTGTGCTACCTGCACATAGTGTGACACTATGTTTGAGTGAGCCTTGAGTGACTGCAGTATTATCAGAACAAAGATTTGATGAATTGCACCCTTCTTGACTAGCTTGCCAGATAGGATTTTGACTCACACGTATGTACCTCTAAGTCTCATTGATATCTGGTCTTGTTAGTAATCTATAAGGTTTGGGAATACACTGCCTTTGTGAAACCATTTAAACAGCAGAGAGACCCTATTATTATGGGCACATAGCATGGATTTTGTAGAGACATGGCTGTGCTACACATGCATGGTGGGATGGATATAGAGGAGGGGATGGTGAGTAGTTATAGGGGAGGGAATGGTGAGAAGATATAAGGGAAGGGATGGTGGGGTGGATACAGTCCCCGTGCCTTGCCCACTAAAATTAAAATATATAAATATTGGTAGAGGAATGTAAGAGGCTACGGGCTTGTAATTGAAATTAGAGTACTTAGCTTGATGAGCATTATGGGCAACATTTTGGGCTACAGTTTCTTTGATGGTGTAACTTTATAACACAACTGAGACAAACAGCAGAGGTACTGTCTGAATTCTGTAGAGTTCTGTAGCTCAGTGGTTAGAGCACTTGCCCAAGAGACCTGGGTTGAATTCCAGGTAGGGCAAAACCTTGGGCAAGTTTTCTTACTCTACATGCCTAATAACAATCCCTCAAAAAAATAGTAACTTGGTCATTTTAATCCACGACTATTTGTAAGACACTGCTGGGTGCAATTGACTTGCTTTTTATCCATAAATATACAGTCAATTCACTTTACAGTATATCCTGCAATGTGCTTTGAGACAATTAGAAGAGCGCTATATCGAATGCAAGGATTATTCTTCTTATGATTATTATTAGTCAAATGATTTCAGTGAGTATGAGTTGTGGATCATCTCTACACTGATCGGCTATCTTCTTCCCAAAACTCTGCAGTTTACCTGGTAACAATGACACTGAAATAATCTACTATAGAGCTTAACTCAGGAAATGCTTCATCTGCACTGCACGCCACATAGCATAGCTGTCGTCCTGAAAAGACAGGATTAATGTAAAGAGTATATATGCTGCTCAGTCTATTTTCAGTGTGAATTAAGTCTCAAGGAAACATAGAGTTTGAATACAAGTACTACATCAGACCCAGTAAAACTTTGCACATTGTTTAAGTTTTCAGATCGAATAATTATATTAGTTTCATCTAAAACATAACTCTTGAGTCATAAGCATATAGGTTAGTAGTGGCTGGAAGTGGCAGTAAAGAGTAGTCATTGAACATTCGCACCAGGTCAGGTGAGTCTGTTCCAAATAATACCTTGTTTTGAGTCGCTCCTGAGCTATTCATCTATTAAAAATTGTTTGAAATGTAAGACTGGCACAGTTGTGGGAAATTCTTCATTTTTGTCTTCAATTTACAGCCAGTTTTCCATCGTTCTTAAAAAGAAATCCCAAATTAACATTGAATTTAAAAATGTTTACAATTCTACACTGTCATAAATTTTAAGGGAAACTAGTGCTAAAGATGAAACATCGGGCCGAAATTTTTAACCTCTTTGCCTTGGGAATTCCCCAGCACCTCGGGACATTCCCCAAATGTGAAATATGTTTCCATATACTGTACTGTAAATATACATTTGTTGTTGTTTTCATACAAACAGGAGTAGTAGGCTATTCAGCCCCTCGAGTCAGTTCTGCCATTTTATAAGATCATGACTGATCTATATCTCAACTCCAATTAGCCACCCTTGCCCCATATCCTTTAATACCTTGACTTAACAAATAAATATCCACCTCAGCAACATAATCAGGCTCCACTACTGACTCAACACATGGGATGCAAAAACCCTCATCCATGCATGCAGCACATCCAGGTTCCACTAAGCCAACAACCTGCTTGTCGCTCTTCCAATACTTCGCTCCATAAACTGCAGATCATCTGGTGCTGTGCAGCTCATGTTCTCTTCTACACCAGGCTCCATGACTCCATATCTCCACTCTCTCCCAGCTCCACTGACTCCCCATTCCCAGAGGATAGAGTTCAAAATCCTCATTCTTGCCTTCAAGGCCCTCCATGTCCTTGCCCCTTCCTACATTTGAAACCTGCTGACCCAATACCAACCTGTCCGCTCCCACTGTTCAACAGGATGTGGTCTGCTCCACATCCTTCAACCTGCCTGCCCCACCATTGGCGGTCGGGGCTTCAGTCTTTCTGCCCTCACCCTATGGAACACAAATCCACATTCCCTTCACCTCCCTCAAGGCGTGGCTCAAAACCCTCCTCTTTGACCAAGCCTCAGCCACCCTGCGTGTCCTCCACCCTCCCCAAACCTGCACCCCAGCTCGGGTCCAAATCGCTGACTGTCCAGAACCTTGGGATACCCTCTAGATATGAAAGACGCTGTACAAATGTAATTTTGAATTGTTTTGTATCTACTTCTGAATTGAAAATGTTTCCTGTCAGTAGGATATGCCAAAGCACTTTACAGGATATACTGTAAAGAACAATGACTGCCTGTTTTGTGGATGATTGAAACAACTATTTTGCACCCAGCAACAAACAGCCGTGAAGTGATTGACCAGGGAGATGGTTGAGCATGATAATGGGAGAAACTCCCTTCTCTTTCTGAATAGTGCTATGGGACCTTTTAGGTTCACCTGAACAGACACGTGGGGCCCCTGGTTTAACGTCTCACCTGAAGAACAGCACTTTTGACAATGCAGCACCCCCCAGCACTGTATTGGACCATCATCATGACCTCAAAGTTCCAATTTGATGCTTGAAACCACAACCTTCTGACTCAGAGGCAAGAGTGCTGATAGCTGAGTCAGGTTGACCCAAATGGCATCAAGCAAGTTGTGGAGAAAAACATTTTATTTTTAACTTGGACTGACTCCACTGAAGGCAGTCTTCTTACCAGTTTTTTGCTTCAACAACGAGATGACCGTTATTCTACCAGTGGTTCACAGCCTTCTGGTGCACAGAAAAGGAAAAGTTCCACTAAACGAATATTCAGATGGTCCAGGATGGGTTTTCTGCTAAAAGTGTGAGCTATCTGTCACACTAAACACAAATAAAAATCTTTGAAGCTTATCTAGTCCAAATTCCATCAGAAATGCTGGATTAATATTGCTGCATTACATGAAGTAGAAAGCCACATATATTTTATCCGAATTCCAGGAAAAATAACAGACTGCTTTGGAAATTAGGGCCAAGTTGAATAATCCTTGAATTTGGTATAAAATCCTTGAATTTTTGATATTATGTCGAAATATCACAAACCTGTTCATAAAGTTTTCTGTAAAGTACAGTGACCTGTGCACTTATAGACAAATTTGCAGCCAATTTGTGCAAAGTTATTTGCCATAAACATGCAATCGGCTGCTGCATTTCACCCACAAATGTACAGTCAATTCACTTTAGAGTATATTTTATGAAGCACATAGAGACATCTAGAAGACATAAAAAGCACGATATCAAATGCAAAGATTATTATTATGAAATTAATGTTTTTTTTTCTCTCTGGGGGATTGTTGGTCAAGATACCAGGAGAAAATCTCTTTTGTTTTCAAATAGCATCATCGGATCTGTAATATCCACCTAAACAAATGGGTTGTTGGTTCAATGGCTGCATCTGCCTTCCCAAAAGATGATGATGCAGCCTATGCCACAGGATCAGAGGAGAGGGTAGAGAAATTGGATAAGATAAGAAGAAACCAAGAGGAGATACTAAAAGAGTTGACGGTGCTAAAGCTAGATAAGTCACCTGGTCTGAACGAGATAAATCCTAGGTTACTGAGGGAAGTAAGGGTGAAAATAATGGAGGCTCTGGCCACAATCTTTCAATCCTCCTTGGACACTGGGGTGGTGCTGGAGGACTGGAAAGTTGTAAGTGTTACTCCCCTGTACAAAAAAGTGGCAGAAGGATAAACCCGGGAACTACAGGCCAGTCAGTAGTGGGGAAACTTGTAGAGACTATAATCCGGGATCAAGCAAATTTTCATTCAGAAAAATATGGGTCAATCGAGGACAGCCAACACGGATTTGTTAAAGGCGAATCATGTGTAACAAACCCGGTAGAGTTTTTGATGAATTAACAGAGAGGGTGGATGAAGGTAATGCAGTTGATGTAGTTCATATGGCTTTAAAAAGGCGTTTGATAAAATGCCACACAAGAGACTTCTAGGCAAATTAGAAGCTTAAGGTATTAAAGGGATAGTGGCAGCATGGATACAGAATTGGCTGGGGGACTGAAAATAAGGTGATGTGGTGAACAGTTGTTTTTTTGACTAATAGCATTGTTGTTCCCCCAGGGGTCAGTATTGGGACCACTGTTGTTTTTTGAGGGATTATTATTAAGGCTGTGGAATAATGAAACTGGTGCAAGGTTTTGCCCTGCCTGGAATTGAACCCAGGTCTCACACTTGCAAGGCAAGTGCTCTTCCCACTGAATTATAGGATTCCACAATGACCCAGATTTGGGTACAGGAAGTATTATTTACAAATTTCAAATGATATATGCTAGGAAAAGTAATAAACAGTGAGGAGAATAGTAGCAGACTGCAAGAGGACATTGAATAGACTGGTGAAATGGGCAGACCATGTTACATGAAGTTTAATGTGGATACATGCAAAGTGATGCATTTTAGTAGGAAGAATGAGGAGAGGCAAAGTACATTAGATGGTAGAATCTTAAAGGAGGTGAAGGAACAAAGAGACCTGAAGGTTCATATATATGAATCTTTGAAGGTGGCAGGACAGGTAGATATAGCTGTTAAATAAACATATGGGATACTAGGCTTTATAATTGAGCATAGAATACAAAAATCAGGATGTTATGATAAACCTTTATAAAATGCTGGTGAGGCCTCAGCTAGAGTACTGTGTCTAATTCTCGGCACCGCAACTAATTTGTGAATAATATCTAGCAATTTCACCTTCCATTGGTGTAAGTGGACTGTATCTTTAAATTGCTTGGATGATCTCTGCAGTCTTTTTCAAGGATCACGGTCTGTCATGTTTATAAATCTTACGTGTGAGACTGATGTGACGTGGGACCACTGCAATTTCCCAGTCTGGCAGTCACCATAGAATTTCCACTCACAGAAAGGGACAAAAATAAACTAGAAGACCAAAAGCTGCATTAAAACTATAAGTTCAATATTACCAATAATATTCAGTTGCTTTATGAAAAAGGGACAGGCTTGCTTCTTATTGGTAATCTCTCGATTACTCTCACAAAACAGTGGAGAAAAAAGAGGTTTAGGCTTAGCCCCCCTCCCCTCCACTCCATGCTTGTGTCCTGACTCCTGACAGTTCAGTGCCTTGGGACATCCTCCCGACATGAAAGGCTTTATAGAAAAGTAATTTTGTTGTTGTTTTTGTAAAGGGCAATTTCAGAACAGATACCAGGAAGTTTGTCTTTACTCAGAGTATAATTAATAACCGGTTAAACTCCAGCAGTACACAAGTTCTTGCCCTAGCATCTCCAAGACCTGTCTATGGCTAATCTGCACCAATACGTTCCAAGTGTAATCCAGGTGAGCAGGTTATATCATACGAAGAGAGAGTGTGATTCTATTACACACAAAGGGAAATTTCCTTGTGTATGTTGAACTCTCAGTAGTTTGGTTTGGATAGTAATGACACTAATAATAATAGTATTCCGTGAATTTGATATATCACCTTTTCATGTAATAAAGATGTCTCAAATGCTTCACAGAGTAAATTGCAAAGTGAATTGATTGTGTATTTTGTGGGTGAAATGCAGCAGTGTCCCACAAATAATCGTGGATTGAGTGACCAAATTAATCGCCTGAAAGACTAATTTGTTTTGAGGGATTATTATCCCTGGACTGTGATCTGCTGATTGACTAACAACCGGGTTCCTACTTACTGCAAGGCAAGCAGAAGCATGTGGAGTAAGGAAACCTGCCTACAGTATCACCCCACCCAGGAACTGAAGTTGGGTTCTCTCGCTTGCAAGATGAGAATGCTACCCACTACGCTATGGTATTTCCTACAATTAAGCACAGTGATGGGTTTCCGCATATGTTTGACTAAAATAAATATAGAGGAAAGCTATCCTTACATCTGATTTATTCTTTACAGAATCTACAACCAGAACAACAACAAAATTACATTTTTATAGCACTTTTCACGTCGAGAGGATGGCCCAAGGCGCTGATATGAATTTAGTTTTTTAACTTTTTAAACGTTGCAAATATAAAACTGTATTTGAATAATTCCAATTAATCTAGTGGTGTTTAGAATGAAAAATAATATAAGGGAATAATATGTTACTTCTGCAGGAATATTACAAAAGCTGATTAAACTTTTCTCAAGGATGATCCTTTATGGGATTAAAAAATTTTCATCTTCTCTACATGGTTTTCATCCCAAAGGAGCTCATTGGAAAATTAAATTAAACACTTTTCAGTGTACTCTGTAAGGCCATTTCTCTGCCACTGATCATGTTTTTTTTTCACATTTGTTGTCAGTCCTAAATCATTCAGCAAACAATTCATGATTGAAACAGTCTGGACATTCAAGGGCATTTAAGTATTAGAATGAAGTATCTTACATATACTGCAAGGGCTCTACCTATTTCTTTACAGCTTTTAAAAGTAATAGCGTAGATAAAGTACAGTACCATGATTTTGTCCTTGTTTTCTTCAAAAAATTAAATAATTGAGATTGAGGAATACTTCAATAAAAGTTGTGCTTAGTAATATCAAAGACTGGGTGCTCGCATTAATACTATTGATGAGATTCTCTGATTAATACTAATTAAAGATGAGGAAACATTCCAATGGCTTCGAATGACTACTGTTGGAATGTGTTATCTGGAGTCCGAGGTTATGAACATGCATTAATTTATCTACTTTTATTTGGGAAATTATTGGTCAGTGCACAGGGAGAAATTTCCTTTTCTTTTTGTATAGTGCCATGGGATCTCTAGCATCATACTAAACATGCAGATGGATCATTGGTTTAACATCTCATTTGAAAGATGCACCTTCAACAATGGATCACATCCACGGAACTGCATTGGATATGAATTCGATTTGTCTCTCCTGTTCTTTCCTTTTCATTCTGGAAGTTTAACACATGTAACATCTGCCAAAATATTCTTATATCACTGGCGAGCCGACTAAACAATTTCCAGATAAAATTTGAAACACTATCCTTGTACCAATCTGCTACATTGTCATTTTAATCAAAATGTTATATAATACACAGTATCATTGTATAATGTTAGTCTATTCCCTGAATTAGCAACAGCAGCAACAAGCATTTATTATGTACCCTGTACTGCAAGTAGCTAATTCATTGAAATGAGTTTGCATAAATCTTGTATTTTTTGAGACAACCACAGTCGAATGGCTCCAATTCATACAGATGAAAAAGTAATCTATATATTTGATAGTGTGCTTTTCACATTGGGTGGGCGTCCCAAAGCACTTCACAGGTTGTACCATAACGAGTTGTGACTTTGCATTTAATAGATGAATATGGCAGCCAATTTGCACACAGAAATGTCTTAAAAACATACATGAAGTGCACAACCAATTTTATCCAGCGCCTTGGGACGTCCTCCTGATGTGAAAGGCCTTGGTCAGGAGACCAGGAGTAACCCCCTTCTCTACTAGAATAGTGCCATGGGGATCTTCAATCAATCGACCGACCGACCCACCCACCCACCGACCCACCCACCCACCGACCCACCCACCCACCGACCGACCACCAATCGATCAATCAATCAATCGATCGATCCATCGATCCATCCATCGATCCATCCATCGATCAATCAATCAATCAATCAATTTATATACAGTAGTGCCTTTCACGTCGGGAGGATGTCCCAAGGTTCTGAACAATCAAGTAAGGATCAGAGCAGGTGGGGGAGGGGTCGGGGGAAGGAAAGTAGGAAAATTGACTATATTTGTGGGCGAAATGCGGCAACCAAATTGCTCACAGCAGTGTCCCACAAACTGTCATGGAAGTGGGGTTAGGGGAGAAAGGAGGTGGGGGGAAATGCCACGGGTAGGGGTCGGGGTAGGGGGAAAGAGAGCAGGAAAACCGACTGTATATTTGTGAGCGAAAAATTAAGGTCCACCTGAGCAGGCAAATGCAACCTGGGTTTTAACATCTCATCCAAAGCTAAATGTTTGCAGTAAAAATATTGTGAATTTGAGTTTAAGAACAATTTTAATATGATTCTCCATGCATAATTACATTTACCTTCATGAGGCAGGCATTTGTTATAAGATTAAGTTAAAATTGTATCAGTTATTTATAAGTGCATAGGGACCAATCTACAAAATTTACCAGATGGAGCAGAAGCGCACAAGGCAAAATACTGCAGGTGTTGCAGATTTTAAATAAAAACAGAACTTGCTGGAAATTCTCAGCAAATTAGGCAACAACAACTTACATTTAGATAGAATCCTTCACATTGGACAGCGTCCTGGATCACTTAGAGGCAACATCTATGGAAAGAGTATCTGCAAATTCTCTTTCTGGAACACACGGGGTGTTCATAGAGATCAACTCTCTATGTCATTAAATTCATTCCGAATGTCAGATTACAACAACAACAACAACAAATTACATTTATAGAGCGCCTTTCACGTCGGGAGGACATCCCAAGGCGCTGCACAGGAGGTGTGTGACCCGAGCTGGGAGGGGAATGTTTGGGAAGGGGTGAAACACGAAGGGGAGGTAAAAGAGTTCGGGGTGGAACAGAAGGCACGATCGAAGAGGAAAGTCTTCAAACCGGCCTTGAAAGAGGAAATGGAAGAGATGAAATGGAGGGATTGAGGGATTGCATTCCAAAGGGTGGGAGCAGAGAAACTGAAAGCCCGGCCTCCGATGGTGGGGCGGTTCGGGCGGGGGGCTTGGAGCAGGCCAAGTCCTGATGAACGGAGGGTCCGGGTGGGCGTGTAGGGGGAGAGTAGATCGGTTAAGTAGGGTGGGGCAAGGCCGTGTAAGGCCTTGTAGGTGAGGACGAGGATCTTGAACTCGATCCTCTGGAGGATGGGGAGCCAGTGGAGACGGGCGAGGGTGGGGGTTATGTGGTCGCGGAGGCGGGTGCGGGATAGTACACGGGCTGCAGAGTTTTGGATGGCCTGCAGCCTGTAAATGGAGGAACTGGGGAGGCTGACGAGGAGAGAATTTCCGTAGTCCAGCCGTGAGGTGATGTATGCGTGCACGAGTGTTTCAGCAGCGCGGGGGGTAAGATAGTTGCGGAGCCTGGCAATGTTGCGCAGGTGGAAATAAGCGGTGCCGGTCAAGGCGAGGATGTGGGGGAGGAAGGAAAGTTTTTGATCGAACATGATGCCGAGGTTCCTGACTGGCATTGTGAGGTGGAGAGTGCAGCCTTGGATGTTGAGGCTGGCAGCGCCCGATGTGCGGAGGCACTGGCTTGAGCCAATCAGGAGGGCCTCGGTCTTACTCACGTTCAATTGCAAAAAGTTGTCCCTCGTCCACGACTCGATGTCGGACAGACATGCTGTCAGAACATCGATCGTCTGGGGGTTGAGGGATGAGGCAGAAAGGTACAACTGGGTGTCGTCCGCATACATGTGGAAATTTACCCCATGTTTGCGGATAACGTCGCCCAGAGGGAGCGTGTAAAGGGTGAAAAGGAGGGGACCGAGGACAGAGCCCTGAGGGACGCCGTGAGAAACTGTTCGGGGGTTTGAAGAAAAACCATTGGAGGAAACAAAATGTAAATGGTGGGTCAAATAAGAGTGGAACCAGTCAAGGACTGTGCCTTGAAGGTTGAGGTGGGAGGAAAGACGTTGAAGGAGGATGGTGTGATCGACTGTGTCGAACGCAGCAGACAGGTCAAGGAGGACGAGGAGGCAGAGGGAGCCCTGGTCACAGGCGGTTAGGATGTCATTTGTGACCTTGACCAGGGCAGTGTCTGTACTGTGGATAGGGCGGAAACCTGATTGGAGGGGTTCAAGAAGTGAGTGAGTTGAAAGGAAAGAGCGGAGCTGGGAGGCAACCACTCTTTCAAGGACCTTGGATAGAAATGGGAGGTTGGAGATGGGTGCGGAGGAGGGGGGTGGGGATGGGGTCCAATGAGCACGTGGTGGGTTTCATGGAGGTGATTGTTTTTGTGACAGAAAGCGGGGTGGTGGGGTTGAAAGTGTGAAATGGGGGGTGAGTAGGGGTTGAGGTAACTGATGAGGGCGCGGAGGTGGAGGAGTGGTGGGGGGAGGAAACCGCAGAGCGGAGTTTCTCGATTTTAGACTCGAGGAAGTCCAGTATCTCCTCACAACGAACGTTTGAGGAGAGGATCTGCGAGGTGAGGTGGGGGGGGGGGGGGGGGCGGAGGAGCTGGTTGGTGGTGGCGAAGAGGAGGCGGTGGTTGTCCTTCCTGATTAGAGACAGACAGGCTGCTGGATCCTGTTCTTTTCAATTCTGCATCTTCCCTTTCTTTGAAGTTTTCTCCCAAGTCTTTTCAAAAATCATCTTCTCTCCCAGGTTTAAGTAATGTTCATTAATCCGGGATGGAGAAGGGATTTCTAGCAGTGGTAATTACTGTGTCACAATGGCTCTAATGAATTGAATTGGGTTGTTAAAAGTCACTTAGTAATGAAAGATGAGTGATTTAGCTCTGTGGCATTGAGATAGCAAATTTTCCAGCTCTCTTCCTCGCAGACAACCTTCCATTATTTCCAATGGTGCTAAAGGACACGTCAATGGCTGGACTCTTATAGGAAATGGGAAACAAATATCTACTGTTATTATTAATCTCCCCTCATACCTTACATTTTTGTAAACACACACACAGACACACAGATGCACGTGCATGCGTGTTAATACATATATAAATATGATACATATTTGCGAAGGTTAATGCCAGAGAGAACACAAGTCGCAGAGTTCTGAATGGTCTGCAACTTGTGGAGGGAAGAGCTAAGTGTAGCTCAGTGGTTAGAGCACTTGCCTTGCAAGCAAGAGACCAGGGTTTGACTCCCGGTAGGACAAAACCTTAGGCAAGTTTCTTTCTCCACATGCCTGATAATAACCCCTCAAGATGTAAAACAATAATAAATTGATTAATTCAATCCATGAGACTGTTTGTGGGACACTGTTGCACGCAATTGGCTGTTGTATTTAGCCCACAAAAAAATATAGTCAATTCACTTTACAGTATATTCTGTGAAGCACTTTGAGATGAGATGAATTGGGGGATGTGAAATGTGCTATATCACACATTTGTTACAGAGTTCTGGATGATTTGCATCTTGTGAAAGGAAGAGCTGGGAAGGTCAACGAGGAGGGAGTTTCCATGGTCAAGCCTTGACGAATGCATGGATGAGCATTTTGGCGACCTGAGGGTTGAGGCAGTGGTGGAGTCTGGCAATGTCATGGTGGTGATGGAAGGCAGTGCTGGTCATGGCACGGATATGGGGGAGAATGGATAGTTCAGGGTCAAACAAGACATCCAGGTACCTGACTGGCTTCATGAGATGAAAATTACAACTTTAGATGCTGATGCTGCCAGCACCTGATATGCGGAGGCACTGATGCGAGCCAATCAGGGGGGCCTCAAGGGAGGGAGGGAGACAAAGGAGGGGAGGAAGACAAATAGAGGAGGGGAGTGGAGGGAGACACACTGGTGTAACCTGTAGCTGCTACCAGGAATTCAAACTTGGCAGGCACAAGTGATGTCATGGAAACTCAGGTGAGAAGATCCAAAAGCCCAAAATGGCAGCTCGTCCTGAGCCTGGTAAGGACGCAGAGATAGCACTGGTCACAAATGGAGATAATGTCATTTGTGACTTTGATCATGGCAGTCTCAGTATGGTGGGCAGCACAGAACTGGAGAGGTTCATGCAGGGAGAGGAAAGCTGGGAAGTACTGACTTGTTGCATTACCTTGAAGAGGAAAGGCAGGTTGGAGTTGTGATGGTAGACAGTGGGAGGGGAAGATGGCCACAGGCAGGGTTAAAAAGGCAGGTTTTAACATGAAAATTAAAGTTACATAGAAAGGGAGCAGGGGATTGAGGCAGAGAATTCCAGAATTAGAGACGTGGTGATTGAAGGCTGTTGCATCACATACTGGAAAATCTAAGACAGTAAAAGCCCGTGTATCCGTGACTCAATCAAACGTGACTTCCATATAACTGGCACCTCAAAAAAAAGGTCCCCATTCGAATAACTAGATCTTATCTGGTACAATCTCAGTCGTGCATTTAATGAGTCGATTGTTGCACGAGAGTATAGTATGATTAGTTCTGAATGCTGTCGGTAGTGTTCCTCTTTTCTTCTTAAAACAGAGCTGTGGGTTTTTCCTCTCCCTCTCCTTTTTCTCTCTCTCCCTCTCCTTCTTTCCTCTCTATCTCTCCCTCCCTTCCTTCCTTTTCCTCTCTCTCTCTGACGGATACTGCGTATTGCCTGACTGTATTGTGGGTTTATACACTGTTTTGGTGGGTGGGGGGAGGGGTGAAGGAGAGAGAGGCAAGGAAAGAGAGGATGGGAGGGAAAGAGAGGGAAAGAGTGGGGGACAAAGAGAGAGTAGTGGGAGGGGGAGAGAGAGAGGGGGGGATCAAGTTGATAAATTTAGATGGAAAATGAAAGGAATGGAGGGGGTTTGGGTTTGGAGCCATTGAGATGCCAGATTGACTGAGTGTGTGTGAAAGAGAGAGGGGGGTAAGGAGGGAGAGAAAAAAAAGAGGAAAAAACGACAGTACCACTTTAAGCCACTACCATCCGTCATTGTAGAAGTTTGCTTTGTGATTGTGTGCTGTGTTTATAGACTGTAATTGATATTTATTGCTTTATTGGTAAGTATCCATACATTATTCCGTGATTATTTAGTCTATCATTAATATGGTATGTTTAAAAATATATATATTTTTTTGTCTTGGGTTTTCTTCTGAATACCCGGCATACCGTTTAACTAGCATTGGTCAGGTCCCGAGGGTGCTGGATAAACGGGCTTTTACTGTACTGACTTTTGTTCCCTACTGCCATTTAGCCCACAAATATACAGCCAATTCATTTCACAGTATATTCTGTGAAGTGCTTTGAGACGTCTAGAAGACGTGAAAAGCTATATCAAATGCGATTTTTATTTTTATTATTATCATGCCAAGGAAATAAAATAAAACAGTTTTCAAATGTCTTTCTCCATCAGTGACATACAGCTGAGTAGAAGTGTCCTTTACACTTGATCCAAAATACAGTAGAAGCCGTTTATCCGTGACTCGATGCACCAGCACTTCTGTATAACCTGCACGCCAAAAAAAGTCCCCATTCGATAAACCAGAATTTATCCGGAACAATAGCAGTGGAGCATTTGTAAATGCATAAATAATAACATAATAGAATATTGTATTGGTACTTATTGTTACAACTACTCTCTTGGGCTTTTTACCTTCTGGTAGATGCTGCGCTTGAAGCCATGATGCTGCGATGCTGCGGTTGAGGTTTATAGTCCAGCGATTCTTTTTAAAATGGAGCACGCCAAGCGGGTGAAAAAAACGGAGCACGTATGACTTTAAAGTCATACTAGCGGCAAGCCAATAACGTTAGCCAATAACCCACATTGTCGCGCAGGTGCAGTATTTCGGTTTGCCGCTAGTAGAGTCTAGGGCTTCGGCTTGCAGCTAGTAAAGTTGTGCGACTTTAAAATCACGCTGCCATTTTTTTCACCCGCTTGGCTCCATATAAAAAAGAATCGCTGGACTGTAAACCTCAATCAGTGAAGGTGAGAAGCGCAAGAGAGTAGTTTTAACAATAAGTACCAATATAATATTCTGTTATTATCTGTTATTACTTAGTCTGGTGTGTATGGTATGTGGTAAATTAACTTAATTTTTTTTGTAGTGGGTTTTCGGCCGCGTTGCCGCCCGAATATCCAGCAGGCGCTTTAACCGGGATTGGCTTGGTCCCGCGGGTGCCGGTTAAAAGGGCTTCTACTGTACTATGAAAATTGAACAACACTTATAAATACATGCTCCAATTTCCTATTTGATAATAGATTGGAAAATGTGTGCACATGGACGCTGGATGGTAAGCATCTCCAGGCTCCTCTTTGCTCTCAGTCAGATGTACTTGCATATCAAAGTGATTGATTTTGTTGTACCTTGAAGCCCTTTTGCTAATAGAAACATTTTATGCAATCACACTGTCTTGATGGAGTGCAGGCTTTGCCAATCACCGAATGCAAAGTGACAAGACTTTTGTTGAGCTGCCTGGCAACTTTCAATACATCAATATCCTACACAAGAGATGAGATTCCTAACATGTTCGCAATCTTGCTAAAGACCAGAGTTTGTTGCACAGATGAGTTGAAGCCTACTCTGCTGGCAGCATTGTTACTTCTGAGTCAGGAGATCATGGGTTCAAGCTCTCTGGATTTTAGGTTCATAGTTTAGGATGACACTCCATTGCAGTGCTGGGGAAATGCTATATTGTTGGAGGTGCTGGTGCCATCCTTCAGATCAGTCGAGATTTTGTCTGCCTATTCAGGTGTGCCTGTCACTTTTCCATAGTTGTACATGAATGAATGGGCTATTTTATAACTAAACTTACAACTAGAAATTTCACTTGAAAATAACCTATTCTGAGCCATAATCCCACTCCGATTGGTCATTTCAATCCATGACTGTTTGTGGGACATTGCTGTGCACAATTGGCTGTCGCGTTTCACCCACAAATATATAGTCAATTCACTTTGCAGTATATTCTGTTAAGTGCTTTGAGATGTCTAGAAGACGTGAAAAGCACGATATCAAATGCAAGGATTATTTATTTTATTATTATCATCTTGAAACCATACTTCTGGTAGATTTAAAATCAAAATGAGAATTGGCTGCCACATTATTTACAAACGTGCAGTCGCTAAACCCGTGAAGCTCTTTGGGGTGTCTTGACAAGATGATTTAGTGCAGAAATCAGTCACATGACTTGTCGAAAACATCAATAAAAATAATCCCTGGATTTGATGTAGCAACTTTGGTGTCACAAGGACAACTCACCACCTGGGCTGACACTCCAATGCAGTGTTGGGGATGTGCTGCATTGTTTGAGATGCCATCTTTCAGATGAGACAACCAAGGTATTGTGTACCTATTCAGGTGAATTTTAAAAATCCAATAGTGCTATACAAAGAGTGAAGGGAGTTTTTCGCAGTGTCCTGATCCCCCAGATAAAATAGTTATTTCACATCATAGGTGTGTGTTGGGCACTGCTCTGTACACATCAGCTGCTGTGTTTGCCCATAAATACACACAAGCAAAAAATTGTGAAGTGCTTTCACACGTCTCAAGAACAAGGCACTATATCTAATGCAAGGATTATGATTATTATCCCAAAGATTTACCATCAAATGTAGAGATGACAAACACAGCAAACAATTTGTTGTATAACAATGTTCCCACAAACAGCCGTGAAATGAATAACCAATTTTATTTGGGTCTTTGTTACATAAACAGGAAAAATTCCTTTTACTTTCCAAATAGTGGTATGGGATTTTAGTGCCTAAGTGAACAGGCAGACAGGAACTTGGTTTAATATTTCATATCAAAGGGCAACACCTTCAACAAAGCATGGCTCCCCAACACAGCACTAGAACGTCAGCCTAGAGTATGAGCTCAAGGTCTTGATGTAGGCTTCATCCCACAACCCTCAGGCTCAGTGATGAGAGAGCTAACAATTGAGCCAGGCTGACATTATTTGGTGACAATAAACAGTGGATATTTGAATCATTTGGATAATTACTTTCAGTGAACTTAGAATTACATATATGTCTGGTGCAAAACAGAAAAATTAACCAATTGTTCTTTGGCACCATTAACAACATTACCGCCAGAGGAGACCCATTGAAAATATGAGATATATTGGAATGCTTATCAAAAAAAACACTCAATTCCCGACTGTTTGTGAGACGCTAATTGACTGCTGCGTTTCACCCACAAAATATAGAGTCACTACGCTTTACAGTATATTTTGTGAAATGCTTTGAGACGTCTCAATGACATGATAAGGCACAATATCAAAGCAAGGATCATTATTATTTCATGAGCCACCACAGTTGAGAAACTGAATAAAAGTACTTACAGCTGCAGAGAAAAAAAATCAATGATTATCTCTAAAACATTCCAAGCACTGAACTGGAGCACAAAAGGAAAAATACATTGAGTGCACAGGACAGCTGGATACCTGGGACATAGCTGTCACAACGTGAGCCAGTGATTTCTCAGCTCTTCAGACTGCAAGATGATGATGATGGCAGCATTTTGGCACTAGTATCTGCTACTAATACTGGCAAGTGATGGAAATAATAATAATAGTCCTCACATTTCATTTAATGTCTTCTGTCTCTTTTCAGTTGGAAAAGTGTAATAGAATATCAAAGTACATGAAGCAAAATGCATGCCAACAACACTTAGTGAAGCTTTCAGCGTTCAATGTTTAGGTGTCTGCCTGCAGTATGTTAATTAAGAATGGCATTTTCTGATTTGAGCATTGGGAAGGTCCTGACAAACATAATATTCAATAAATTCAAAATTTCTAATGCTTCCACAGATGAGTGTACCACATTTATTACCACTGAGTCAAGCTAAAGGCTTCTCAGGATCTTTCATGAGAAAGGTAAACCTGACAAAGATGACCTGTCTCTTTGAAGGAACACATCACAGACCCCTCAAACACACAAGATTCAAGTCTATAATGAAATCTATAGCTTCTGTGAATGAAGCAGTGAGGATCTCGCACCTATCATCAGAGACTTTTGCTGTTATGTGTTATGTGGAAAATCAGAGACTATTCACAGCTGACAGGTGTAAGTCAGTGACACCCATGTCTCATCTGGGGAAAGAAATTGCACTAGGGCCTAGATTTATTTGAGAACTTGCTGAACATCGGTTTCAAACTAAAGACTTTATTTAAGAATTTACCAATTTCTGAATGCTGTGGAATGCTAAGAAAGTAAAGTAAATCTAGTCCCAAGTATAATTCCTGCCCCTGGAGAATATGGAATGTGTTGAGTTTCTTGAGGTAGTGTAAGATGTCCAAGCCTTTGTGCAGGGAAATCTGCACAAAGCCAGCTGGATGCACACTGTAATTACCATTCAGCATATTATGCAAGTACTGCACACAGATTAACATTTAATTCAACAACAACAATAACTTGCATTTTATAGCAGCCTCACAGATCTTAGGCTCTTGGAATGCTTAAGAGTGGTTGAGTTTGGCATTGAGCCAGAGAGAGGGCACGTGACCGAAGGCACAGTCAGCGAGGAAGCACGACAGGTGTGATCTGAAGATGGGTAAGGAGGATGCGTAAGGCACAGGAATTGAGGCAGAGAGTTCCAGAGTTTCAGGGACAGCAATGATGGAGCAGAAGAGATGAGAGAGGTTCAGAGTCCAGAGTCAGCTGAGTGATGGGGGTGGTTAGATCAATGGGGTGGAAATAGATCAGAGAAGTATGGGTGAGAACATGAGTGGTAGAGTTCTTAACCAAATTTAAAATTTTGAATAACATTTAAAAATTTTATTCAATTGGTTAAAAACTCTATCATGACTACCTTATCCCCAAGGCCACTGGAACCCTCATTCATGCCTTCATTTCATCCCGGCTCGACTATGCAAACGCCCTGCTTCTCGCCCTTTAGCCCTTTGACCTTCCCAAATCCTCCCTCCACAGGTTGCAGATAATCCAGAACTCTGTAGCCCGTATCCTCTTTTGTTCTAAGCTTCGTGACCCCATCTCCCTCATCCTTGCTCGACTCCACTGGCTCCCTATAATCCAGAGAATCCAATTCAAGATACTGGTGCTCACATTCAAACCTCTCCATGGCCTCCTCAACCCTTACATCTGTGACCTCCTCACCCCCTACTAACCTGCCCACCCCACCCGCTGAGCAGGCTCTGGCCTGCTTCACGTCTCCCAAACTACCTGCCCCACCATTTGCAGGCGAGCCTTCAGCCACTCTGCCTCCAACCGCTGGAACTCCATCTTGCAGTAACCTCCACCTCTTCCTCTCCCTGGCTTCCTTTAGGTCCCACCTCAAGACCCTTCTCGGTGCCTTTTATGTCAGAAGGATGTCCTAAAGAGCAGGACAATCAAGGATTTGCACCCAAAATGGGGGTTGGGATTAGGAGGTTGGAACACAGTGAGAGTAGGGGTAGGAAAGTGACTGAAGGCTTGGCTGAAGAGAAGGGTCTTGAGAGAGGAAAGGGAGGGGTTGAGGTGCATGGTCTATGGGATGAGGTTCATTGGATAAATCAAGGGGAGAGTGATGGTTTCAGTTGCCTTTGGTGTTAGGTATGGTGGAGGTGTAAGAGAATGTAACTGGTTAAGAACTGGAATGTGGTGCAGGAAGGTTAATTGAGGAGGGAACCTGTTTCATAGGTTGTTCACAAGTTCAGTGAATCTGAGGGCTGGCGATGTTAAGAAGGTTGGAGCCACAGGTGAGAAGGCATTGAGAGGAGCCAAGGAAGATAGTGATAGTCTTGTCAATATTCAGCCGCAGAAAGTTGGCACTTATCCCATCCTTGGTGTCTGACAAGTAAGAGGACAGAACACCAGTAGACCTGGGCTCGTGGCCAGAGAAGAAAAAGTAAATTTGCATGCCATCTGCATACATGTGGAAGTTGACCCTGTGTCTATGGATACATCACTGAACAGGAGCATGTAAATGAGGAAAAAGGCAGGGGCCAAGGATAGTTCAAATTCAAGGATTATCCCTAAATCTAGTGCTTAGCTGGTTGAGCTATCAGGATTATTCAGATCTTCCTTCACTTCTTTGCGGACCGTCTTTTGCAATTATGCCACTCAATCCAGATGGTTGTCTTATAAAATATTGATGTTGTGTTTGAGTATTCTAGGGTTGAGTGCTCCAACATCTCAGGAAAAAGCCCTCATCTAAGTGCTGCTATAAAGTCCAAGATGTGCTTTGGTTTTTGTTTCACATTTACATTTTGAAATATATATATAATAATAATAATCCACAAATTTGGTGTAGAGCCTTTCATGTTGGGAAGACATCACAAAGTGTTTCACAGGATATACTGCAGTGCAGTGACTATATTTTTGGGAGAATATATTGTTGTATAGTTGATTGAAACATCAGAAAATAGAGTTCAAGATATTTTATTACAAGATGGATGACTAGTGTTTCATTTCTATCTCAATATAAATATTACTGAGGGTAAATTCCTCAAAGTAATAATGGAATACAGTCACTTTATCCAAAATGCTCACAAAAAGTCATACAGTCTTTTTTCGACACTATTTACATTCCACATTAAATTTGGTTACTCACTCCATAACTGTTTGAGAAACATTACTATGTGCATAATTGGCTACTATGTTTGCCCACTAAATACACATAGCAACATTACTTTACAGTATACTGTATCTTACAAAGTGTTTTGAGACGTCCCAACAATGTGATAGGAAATGCAAGGGCCATTATTATTATAAAATTAATCACACAACACAATTAACACAACTTCCTACACCAACAACAATGGACAGATGGTAAAATGTGCTCTTTTTGAAGTAGAAGTGATTTGAAGGGCTTATATATGTATTGATAGTGACAAAATAAAATGAGCCAACATTGGCACGATGGAAAGAATTGCTCCCTTGCTCGAGAAAAGATTGGCAAACAAGGAATTTAACTAGTCTTGAAGCTGCAAATCAAGTTACTAATACTGTTTAACAGCAGCACAATGGGAAGAAGTTATAGACTCCAAAATTTGAGTAAGTGGAAGAGCAAAGTTGCTATCGCTTGATGAAACAATCAGCAGGGAAGTAATTAGAATCGCAAGAGAAGTGAATGAAGACTTAACATGGTGCAATCAATGTGTTTGTTTGAAATTTTTCTCGTGATTAAAATAATTCTATTTCCTAGGAAATGCTGCGTGACAGAGAAGATATACTGTAATAAGAATGTTGACTCTTTTGTAATAAGATGAGGAAATAACCTGGAATGGTTCGTACACATGGATAATAATAATAATCCTTGCATTTGATGTAGCGCTTTTCATGTTTTCTAGTCGTCTCAATGTGCTTCACAGAATATACTGTAAAGGGAATTGACGGTATATTTGTAGGCGAAATGTGGCAGCAAATTGCGCACTGCAGTGTCCCACAAACAGTCGTGGATTCCGTGACCAAATTCTTATTTTTTTGAGGGATTATTATCAGGCGTGTGGAGTAATAAAACTTGCCCAAGGTTTCACCCTGCTGTGAATTGAACCCAGGTCTTTAGCTTGTAAAACGAGTGCTCTAACCACTGAGTTGCACGACTCCATGGGGAGCTGCTTCTGTGTTTTGACTTGACCTCCAAGTTTACATGGAAGAAACCATGTCACTATGCTTTAGCACATTGATGTAAGGAACCAAATTAAAAATCACTGTAAACTTCAAAAGGATCCTTCTTTGCCTAAAGAAAAAAAAGTGCCATTTGAGATTATTCTGAAACTGTACCAAAAAGGCAAATTGAATGTAAATGTCATGAAAGAGTGGGTAGAAGTGTGAAATGAAAGGCCTAGAGCCCTTTTAAACAGAAGAGCATTTCTAGTCTTTGATTCTTTAAAAGGTCACTTGCATAACAGTGTCAAAGGCAAAATTGAGTAAGGGCAATACTGGTAGTAAGGCCATACCTGAAGGTCCAGAAATCTCTGGGTATGGGAGTATCTCGGATGGTTGTCAGAAAAAAGAGTTAAGAACGTGTTTTCAGTCGAGCAAGAAATCTGAGGTAACCCTTGATTTCAACATCATGTGAAAAATGTTCAATTCAGCTCAGATTTCTAATAGATCTTCGGTATACCAGAGGAATCGATTTGATTCGGTTACAAAGTTCAAATCTGAAAATCCACACAAAAAAATAGCAACAGTAACTTGCATTTATACAGCTCTTTTCATGCAGGGCAGCAAATTGGAGCGCTTGGACATCCCACTGATATGAAAATCACTATATAATGAAATTTATCATTATTGTTGTTGTTGCTTAACCATAGCATCATTTAACGTCAAACAGGGTTGGATGATCATAGGCTGAAGAGGAAATAGTGAAGGGATTAAGTGCCCTCCCAAGAAAAAAGACATTCTAGATATATCCTGCAATCTTTAACTCTGTGGGGTAAACTATGCGGTTTGTCTTATTTAACGCCAGCATAAACCGTCACCCACAAGGTGGCAGTACTCCTCCAGGTACGTGTATGTTTCCTTTTCCCAGTGTCCGCCATTTTTTTTTAACCTGAGGACAATTATTATTTTCTATCCTTTTAGTTCAAGTTCCAATTTTTTTCAGTCTGATATTTATTATACAACATTAATCTGTTGAGGAGTGCTGAAAGCCACTCATTCCTTGACAAACGAGTAACAATAATAATAATCATTGCATTTAACATAGCGTCTTATTATGTCATAGAGATGTCTCATGGTGCTTTACAGGATATACTGGAAAGACTGGATTGACTGTGGATTTTGGGGGGAAACACAGCACCCAGTTTGCACAGCATGTCTCACAAACAATTATGGAGTGAGTGAACAATATTTTTAAATTTGGGGATTGTTGGTCAGGACATTGGGAAAAACTCCTTTCTCTTTTTGAATAGTGCGATAGGATCATTAACTTCTACTTGAACAGGCAGATGGCACCTCAATTTAACATCAACTCTAAAGGATGTCACCTCCGACAAAGCAACTCCTACCCCACCACCCACCAACCCCCCTCCCCCCCACCCCAACCTTCAATGCCAACCCTGCATTGATGTGTCACCCTACACTATGTGATTTCAAATCCCAACATGGGGCTTGAACCCACAACCTCAGACGTGAGAGCACTACTACTGAGCCAGACAGTAAGAGTTAATGATCTTACACAGTAAGAGTTAATGATCAGCCCAGTATAGTCACTTTAATCAGTGGTTAAAAACGTTAAGGCTAAGGATAATGTCACATTTTAGCAATAGAATTAATTCAGAAAAAAACATGATTGTCTTTGAAGACCAGTTATTAACATCTGAGATCCAGTGACATAACTGTCTCACAGCATGTGTAAGAGCATCTGACAATTGAATCTTTTATGTATGGAAAATTGATATCAGGAACAGCACCATCAGATAGAACAGTTACCCTTGATGACTCTTTAGTCTTCTTGTTTTGAACTCCTATATTTAAATATGACCAAGTGGACTATTCTTGCACAATGTACTTCCTCTTGCGTACTATTCTTATGTCAGTCTGGCTTCATTATTTGCACTCTTGCCTCTGAGTTAGAAGTCTGCAAGCGTCGAATGCTAACTGTGAGACGACTCTGGACTTCCTCAAATCCAAAGTCAAGGGTTCCGACCAGCTTCCATTGCCCTTCCGACCACTACCCAGTCCCCATCTCCCCTCACACCCTGGTCCCTACCCACACCTTCAAAACTGTCTTCGTCCTCTCTTACCACCACTGTAAACACATGAAACCTATCACTTGCTCCCTCGACCCCATCCCTACTCCTCTCCTTACCTCACAGCTCCCCCTCCTTGCCTCTCTACTCATAGACATCATAAACCTCTTTCTTCTCCCACCACTCCATTCACAAACCATTTCAATAGGTTTCTGTGTTGCCCACAGCACAGAAGCAAAGTAACAAATGACATTCTGTCTATCTGCAACCAGGGCTCCATCTGCCTCCTTGTCCTCCTTGACGTCTCTGCTCCCTTTAATACTGCTGACTACTCTGTCCTCCTGCCTCTCCTCTCACCTCAACCTTCATGGTTCTGTTCCAGAATGGTTCAGCTCATCCCTCTCACACCGTCTCCACTTCACCTTCACAAACGGTTTCTCCTCTACGCCCTGCACCATACCTCAGAGCTCTATGCTTGGTCTCCTTTCTACAATATCTGTATGGTGCCCACTGGTGACATGATCCAGAGATATGGGGTCAATTTTAGACATGTATGCGGATGACACTGAACTCTATCACTCTGCCCCCATCCTTGACTCCAGCACCACTGCTGTCCTGACAGACTCTCAAAGTATTTTACAAATGTCTCAAAGCGAATTATCCAGTATCCCACTTGGTACAATATATGGCTTTTTTTAGTGTAGCTACTGCAGTGTCAAAAAACCCTTTATGTGGGACATGGAATTCTAGGTCTTGGCCAACACTCCAATATAGTGCTGGGGAGCACCTCATTGGTTGAGTGTTGTGTATTAGATGAGACGTTATACTGAGATCCAGTCTGCCAAGTGTATGTTTAAGATCCCATGGCACCATTTGAAAAGAGAAGCAAGTTTCTCCTGCTGTGCACTGGCAAACAATCTCCAGATTAAATGAATCAATTATTTTATAGCTGTTTGTGGGAGATTGCTGTGTGTAAATTGGCTACCACTCACTGCCTACAAATGCACAGTTTCTGCACTTTTGAGTACTATCCTATAAAACTCTTTGAGACATTCTCCTAAAGTGAAAGACATTATCATTGCAAGGAATATCATTATTGTTGTGTAGTTTTTGGTTGGTTTAGTCCCTTGATCTAAATGTTACCTCTGTCAATGAATATTTGCTTTTGCAAGAAAGCTGTTTTAAAATGATTATTAACCAGATGTGCTTTCACTCATTTGATGGCAAACTTGAAGAGGATTTTAAAAATCTACAGAATTATTATTCAAAATGTTTGTTATTTTGCAAACTATCATTGTCATTATCAAAGAGATTAAACTTGGCAGACAAGTTTGACACAACACATATTCAGTGTACTAAATACCATTGTTTGCCCATCGAATAGACTTATATTCAAATTTCTGCAAATAAAACAAACTTTACACGGTGCAATGTCATTTGAAGCTGTATTGTCCAAATATGGGAGTATCAGCCTGTGTGACTTGTGCATGGCAAATTGCCAAGTGCTGTGTCCATTTACAACTAGCAAAAGCTATAATTGTTCTGATAAATTGCCAGATTGGCTGTTTAGTATTAAGGATCCATAAACAAACTCCCATAAGTTGTTAGCCTGACCAACTGGTACAGTCAGTTGTGTAAGAGACATTTAGTACCACACATACATTAATCGGAGCTGCAATCTATGAGCAGTGGACATGGGCACTCATTTAGCTGAAATGCTGGGTTAATGAATGTTGGAACTCATCATGGAGTCCTGTAGCTCAGTGATTAGAGCACTCGCCTTGCAAGCAAGAGACCTGGGTTCGATTTCTGGTGGGGCAAAATCTTGTGCAAGTTTCCTTACTGCACACGCCTGATAATAATCCCTTGAAAAAACAATAATAAATTGGTCATGTTAAAGATCCCATTAGCTCAAATAATTAATTTCTCCTTTAATAGACAATAGTGGATTGCTCTTATACCTTCCCCCAGGCATTTCTCATGTAGAGTCATATGACAATTGGGTGGCCTAATTTACTGCTGGGATTTAAGTTATGGTTCTTGCTGAGATGCAGTGGCATTATTTTGTGTAGCGTCATCTCTCTGGAAGAACAAAAATTAAGCAGGTTGGAATTAATCCTGGTTTTCTTTGAATCACGAGTGCTTAGCAAACAGAAATACCCAAACCTTTCAAACCTTGATACCTATGAGGGTTTAAACCTGCACTTGTCAAATGTCAAATGACCAACTAGTGACTATCCCTCTCGGTGTGGGAGGGGGAAGTGCTAAGATGGGTCCTCTTAAAAGTGGATATGGCTCCAAGGTCATGTACTTGTCAGTGGAATGCTGGAATTGAGTCATTGAGAGCAAGAACCCATCCCACTCAGCTTCTCTAAACCCTATACCAAAGTACTAACGGTATGCTGATCCAAGATGGACAAGCAGCAAGAAGCTTTCCAGATAGTATGGTCAATGGCAGGCTATGACGTTTTACAATAACAGTATGTTCTTCACACAGAAAAACATCTTTGTAAGTTGAAAACTGGATAAACTCCAGTGGTATCCCATCACACTCTGAGGGTTTCCAGAAATGCACCCATTTCAAGAATTCTGCCCCCTCCATTCCCTTTACATGATTATTTTGCCAATCTATGTTAGAATAATTATCACTACTCTATTGGTTTTACATATGTCTGAAATTTTACAAATTCTGAAAGGCATATACCAATGTAACAAAGGCAGTTTTTCCCAAAGTATTTTTCAATAATCCCTCAAATAAAATCGATCATTCATTTCATGGATCTTTGTAGGATATTGCTGTGTACAAATTAGCTGTCATAATTGCCTTCAAATAGTCACTACACTTTATAATAAACCCTTTCTGAAACGCTTTGAGACATTTTGACTAATAAGACCTTATATCAAATGCAAGTTTTATTATTTCAAGTAAGCAGTTCAACTTGTCATTTTCTAGGAACATATGATGTTCTTTTAAAAATTTAAATGAAACAGTTAAACAATTGAACCTTTGGATTTTATGAAAGATTACAGCACCTTACCAGTCAAGTGAAATATGTATGTTTAATTTTTTTGTTTTAAGCTAAATGTGTCCATGTGAAAATTAGTTACATTTGGGTCTGGATATTGCATTTATTTTTGTGATAGCTTTCATATTGCCTGTTCTTCTATATCTGGAGGGGCACTCTGGTTTTTTGCATGCATACAGAAATCCAATGAAGAATTTAATTAAAATCTTGCCAGAGTTTGAATTGTACACTGACCCTAGACCAGAAAAAATGCCAAATAAACAAAAGGAGATGGTAAGGAAATAGACTGTGATCATTTTATGATTAACTGACTATAGTGTACGTATTTCAAGGAATCAACATTGCAAACATAGATTAATGTAAAAACGGTAATTATTAATGGCAACAGGCTCAATGGCTTGCAATGGTTTACCTGCACCTTTCTCACTTTGAATTTCCTTTGCGCTTTTGTTGGGCATTAATCTCTATTATCTTCAGTGTTCAGTTGAGAAAGCTGGTTAGTGGAAGTGCAAACGGCCCCTCATCTCTGGTGACAAATGTACACCATCAGTCAAAGCCGCTCATCTTCTGAAATTTTCTTTTGAAAGATGGGGCTTCAAGTTCAGACTATCTGAGAATCCTTCCACGAGATTATTGTCTCACCGGCCCAAGTTTCTCAGTCAACTCAGCAGGCCTGCTTCACATCCACTGCTCCCTCCGCCCATCATCAGTTGGGCTTTTAACCACTTTGTCTCCGCTCTCTGAAACTGTCTCCCTAAATCCTTGTTCCTTTTTTCCGCGCTCTCTGCTTTCAAAGCTCATCTGAAAGCCTCTTTCACTGCATCTTTGGCCACCTATTGCCATCACTGCTGTCTTCAACCTTGCTCAAGCTCCCCTCTAGATCTCTGTGTAGCACGTTGAGAAGTTCTCCTATGTGAAAATTGCTATATGAGAGCATTTTGTTGTTATTCTGTTGGAGTCAGCTTTTGGTAAAACATATATACGTTGGTGGTCAGCGTCCAAGGAGTTCAGAGCACAATGCAGCTCTTTATGCATATTCTTAAAAACTGCACTGCATCTTCTATTACATAGAAGTGTAACTTATTCCTGGTGGAAAATTACTGCACAATTTAAATCCTCACAACTAAGCCCCTGAACAAGCAGGGAATGAAGCACGATTTCACTAAAGGATTTAGTAAAGGATTCATCAATGATTAGTGGAGGATCAGAAATGTGGTATTCACAACAGAAGTGGCAAATGTTTAGTCTATATTGAATTCTACTGGTAACTGAACATACATCACACTGACCAGTCACTTAGTGCACCTGAACGGAGTTGGAGTTGGAGTGTGAAACATTGTCAGGTAATAGCAGGATCCACGGATCATTTGTGAATCCTCTAGTGCAGGACAATCCTTTATGCCATGGTGACTTTATGCAGGACTCGAGGTGCAACCTGAACAGAACAAGAATATAACTTTTGAGGATCTAAACTTAACTGTAATCCAGCAGTTTCAAAATGATTCACACCCAACAGGAAAAATGAGCTGCTGATAAATACAGCACAGTAAAAAACCTTTTCTTATATTTTAAACACCATCTCCTTTATCTTTTCATTGTTTTCTTGTTTTCACAAATCTGTTTCTACAGATGAATGTCAACAAGACAGCGTCCCTACTGATTGGCTCGCGCCAGCACCTTCATGCACCAGGCACTAGCAGCATCAACCTCCATGGTTGTACCTCACCAAGTCAGTCAGGAATCTAGGTGTCTTGTTCGATCCCCACATCCAAGCAATGGCTCGCTCTGCCCTCCCTCACTTCTGCAATATTGCCCGACTCTGCCTTTACCCGTGTCCTCTACCACTCCAAGCTTTGTGACCCATCTCCCCCATCCTTGTCCGACTCCACTGTCTCCCCATCACCCAATTCAAGATCCTGATCCTCACATTCAAAGCCCTCCACAGCCTCATCCCACCCTACACCCATGACCTCCTAACCCCCTACCAACCTGCCCGCCCCCTCTGCTCAGCATGCCTTGGTCTGTTCCATGTCCCCTGGCCCACCCGGCCTACCCTTGGTGAGTGAGCCTTTAGCCATTCTGCCCCCAACCTCTGGAACTCCATCCCACACTCCATCCCACAGTCCCCTCCCTGGCCTCCTTCAAGTCCCACCTTAAGATCCTCCTCTTCAACGGTCCCATCGATCACTCCAAATCCCATCTCCCTGTCCCCAGCTCGGGTATGAAACAATGATTGTCCATGGCCTTGGTCCTCCTGATGTGAAAAGCACATCCTACCTTATCTGTTTCTTTCCTTCCACCTTGTTTCATGATGTGCTTGTTGGTTTCATAAACCCCTGCTTCCCTTTTACTAGCACATATCCTCCTTGGTGGGGGGGAAGATAAACATTATTTCCTTGGAGTGAACTGGTTCCAAGGTGACATGTTTAACAACAGAATGTTAGAATTCAGAGCACCCTCTGCCAATCTTGGTAGGCCAGTTCTTCAGCCACACTGGTCCGCAGTGCTCCAGGGCACTGCTGATGACAACACAGCCAACCTGGTTCATTACCAGGACTTTGAAGGGAAGATCAGTCACTGGGGGCAGGAACTATTCCCACATCCCAGCAACTTTTCTACTCTCATTCAACTCCTGTTAACCCTGAAAACCACGTGTTAATGGTTAGGATGGTCCTTGTTGGACAAACAGCAGGAGGGCTTGCCAACCAGTGCTTTCAATGCCAGATAGCGGTTTTAGGTGGTTAGAGTTCAGCAGTACCCCAACGCACGCTCTGGGTTTCCCCAAACCTTGGCTCTTGCTAACTTGCGCCTAATTCTTTCCACAATTAAGTACGCAGGTTACGGTTCTCCAGGGAGATAGTTTGCATTCCATTGCAAAGAACTCTCAATTTGGTTTGGATATTCTAAAACATGGTGATAGGTTTCCACATGTGTCAGAAACCCAGGTGCCTAAAACAAATTTACTAGCATTGAGAATGATATTTTACCTGAGTGCTCCATTATTTAGTTATGAAGAGCTTGTATTACGGTCTTTCATTAGCATTCATTGCTGTATCTGATAATTGCTTCCGCAGATGCAGGTATCATTTCAACCACAGTCACACTTCATTCAATCCAGACAAAGTCTAATCCTCTTACTGGTCATGTTCAGACTGTTCAAGTGTTTTAATTGCGATTTCAACACTGAGGGGCAGTGATGATTCATGTGAATATTCCTCAGTCTGGCTTATTACCTTAAGTCAAATAAGATCCTGTGCTCAGATTTTTCACATGCCTAAACCAATGGCTTGGATATTCCTGGGTGTAATGCCAATTGAGTACATTTTCTATTAAAAAGATTGATCTTGGAGCTACATATCTAGACTGACACTCCAATGCGAGAAGCGCACTGCATTGTCAGAGGAAGCATCCTTTGTACTAGTCATTAAAGTGACATTTGGTCTATCTGATTAATTAGTCTTTAATGATCTTATGACACTACTTGAAAAGATAAGTTGTATTTTTACCAGTGGCCAACATGACTTTTCGTGGGACGTTGCTGTGTGCAAATTCACTGTCAGATTTGCCATGAAATATATAGTCAATGCTCGTCACAGAAAACTCTAAAACACATTGAGACAGTTCAACATAATAGGCTCTGTATTAAATGTATTAAAGGGATGTTATTTGTTGATAAAAATGTTAATGTAAAAACTACTTATTTTAATGGGTTGTTTAAGCATTTGTTCTTGCAGTGTTGTTTTGTGGCAATAATGCAGGTTATCAGCACAGCCATTAATAAACAGTGTAGCATGAAATCATACATATCAGAAGATTACATTTTGGATTGTTAGTACGTACTGAGTTATCTTATCTTAGTGGAACAACAGTTGTAAAAGTATGATTGCTCTGAACCCATTCAAGCTGGGGAGGTGAACATTCAGTCATGCATCCTGCACTTGACGATTTGTCAGTGATGCCGCTTGAAACGTTGATGTGTGATATTTTGTGAGAACAAGATCTGGAGTTGAGAGTAATGATGGGGAATACTGGAACTAATAAAATAACTCTTGAATTTGATATAGCGCTTTATTACATCTTCGAGACATTTTCAAAGCGCTTCACAGAATATACTGAAAAGTGATTTAAATGGATGTTTTGTGGGCAAAACATGACAGCCAATTGCGCACAGTAGTATCCCACTAATAGTAGTGTATTGAGTGACCACATTTGTTTAACTTTTATTATTATTTTATCATTGAAACTGTCCGGGTTCCTCGATGAAGAATAGCACCAAAGGGCTTCTGGTGCCTCTATAACTGAATCAAGCAAGTGTCAGTGCATTCAAGAGTGAGGATTCTGTCATGATGAAGTATCTCTTCTAGATTTGACTCTTTTTAATGATTCTAGACACAGTTTGGGAGCGAAAACAGTTGAGCCTTTAAGTAATGGTGAAAACAAACATGGGATTCTCTATTAACAATGTGAGTTACAAAATGCCTCTAATATTATTATTATACTTAATAGCAATAAACTATCAGTGGGCAAGCTTTTGGTCATTCTACCCCCTCTGGTTGGAACTCCATCCTGGAGCCCTTCTGTCTTGCTCTCACTCAGACCCCTTGAAAACCTACTTTGAGACTCATTCTTTGATAGACTTTCCCTCATCCCCTCAGCTTAGGCTCCAAATCAGTTGTTTTACCACTTTGAGAAATCTTCTTAATGTGAAAGATACTGGATAAATATAACTCGCATTGTTCTACTTGTTCATCATATTAACAACAACAATAACAAAGTTACATTTGTATGCACTTTTCAAGTTGGGATGACATCCCAAGGTGCTGGACAGACAGTATTTCAGACCCAAGCTAGAGGTAGGGGTTGGGGAGGGTGGAGGGCAGGAGAGGAAGGATGTTGATTGAAAGGACGGACAAAGAAGAGGCAAGGTATGGCGCGGGGTGATGAGCTGCTGGATGGAGTTCCAGAGGGTGGTGCAGAGTGGCCAAAGGTCCGCTCACCAATGGTGGAGGGAGGAGTTGGGAGGCTGACAAGCAAGGAGTTTGCATAGCCATGCCTCGATTTTATGAATAAATGTATGTTAACAAACAACAAAATTACATTTATGATGTGCCTTTCACGTTGGGAGGACGTGCCAAGATGTCCCAACGTCCTTGGAACAAAAACAAACAAAACAAAAGGGAGATGCACACAACTCTGCCTGTGATACCGCAAAGCAGATTCCACAACAGATTCAATGTGATAATTGTTACTTGAAATTTGTTAAGGAATGTCATAATATTTACCTGCCTATCTTCTTATCCAGATGGATATAAAAGATCCAATGGCACTATTTGAAAAGAGATATGAGTTTCTCCTGGTAACCTGGCTAACAATTTGCCAAATACCAAAAAACATCATTCACTGTATGACTAATTATGGGATATTTCTGGTGCAATTGGCTGCCATGTTGATCCATAAAATAAACAGTCACTACACTTTACGGAGCTGTACACCACTTTGGGCTGTTGGTGTGAAAGTCGCTTTGCCAAGTACAGTATAAGGATTATAGTTATCGTGATTACATTTATGCAAGACCTAGACTGCTGGAACAGAAGCAGACAGTAACATAAATAAAAAAGTATTGGAAAGCAAAATGACAGCTAGGTCTCCTCAATGCTGCAGAAATAACTTTATTGAAAATATCTATCAAAACAAACTCTCTTCTTGTGATTTACTTCAAACTATTTATTTAAGGCCAACACAGACTTCATGAGCCAAGCCAAATGATGTGCTTCTGTTCTGTGACATTTCAGGATTTTATGATGTCTAGAGTTCATTATTTTTTGATATATAGTAATATTGACTGCATTATTCAACAATAAAATTATTCCAAAGGGTAAAGATCAACGGCTCTAATGCTTAACATGACTTAAGTGATGATGTAAGGCACTAATTCTCTCTGGCTTGCCTTATAAAGGTCAGAGACTTAACAAGACTTAACAAGAATGTGTACTTTCAAAAATAATTTATTTAATAATATATAGTATATTACACTATGGTATATTGGTAGATGTGATTGACGGTATCCAAGGGAACAGAATCTAATAGGACTCAATGCCCACATCTGAAGCCACTGAGTTCCAGATGGAAATAATAGCAGCACATAAAATAGAACCTGTGATATTAAACTACAAAGCATCAAACAAATCAATGATGTGTAGAAATGAGTCACTGGGAAAGGGATTCTTCTCACTTAGCTACTGATAACCGTGCAAGCCAATGCCTTAACTGATTGAATGGTCCTAGCTGGGCAAACAGCAGAACACTTGCCAAACAATACTCTCAATGTCAAACTTTGTGTTTTCAGATAGTTAAACTCCAGCAATCCCCTAACAAACACTCTGAGGTCTCCAAACCTTGGCTTTTGCTATCCTGCTCTCTGGGATTAGATAAATAGGATGCATCCTTTTAGAGAGAGAAAAAGAGAGTGTGCTTTCCATTATAGACAGGGAAACGTCTATGTTTCTGTGCCCTTGGGATGTCCTCCTGACGTGAAAGACGCTATACAAGCGTAATTTTGTTGTTGTTGTTGTTGTTGCCCTAAATTCGTGGAACTTTCAGTCTGGTTTGGATATTCTGCATGGTGATGCAGTTTCAAATGTGTCAGAAACTCAACTGATCAAAACAAAATGTAGAAAGATTCCAAAATACCGTTCTGTCCCAATTTGGTGGCAATGAACAATTGATTCATCCCTTTGTTAAAAATGTTGATGCAAGCATTCTGAAAATAATGAGCTGTCTTTCTGGTTTCCCATCTGCCTAAATAGTTGATAAATGACATGACTTTTGTTTCCGTCTTGTTCACTAGAAAACTCTCAGTTCATCACTTGTGAGCATGTTAATGCTAGAAAGAGGCTTATCAAAAGATGAAGGATGGGACATGCATACTAAATATTGCTTGCAGGAGAGTCAGCTATAAACAGCTGATATAATTTTTGACTGTGAGTGTAGTGCTGGAAATACACAAAAATTAAGTTAAAAAAATCTTAAATAGGACATAGAAATGGAAGCATCTATACATGGAAAAGTAACAACACTTTAACAAAGAATTGAAAGATACTAGAAATGACTTTGCAGGAAAATCACTTACTAAAATAATAATCCCTGCAATCGATGTTGCGCCTTTCAATTCGGAAGGGTGTCTGAAAGTGCTTCATGTGATTTACTGGTATGTGTTGTGACCGTATATTTTGTAGGCGAACCCTAAACGTATTAACTGCTTAGAAAAAGCTGGATTCATATTTAGCTAAAAATCAGGCTGAAGGTTAGAAAGGGAAGTGTAACACTCCGTGGAACATAGTATTTCCTGTGCTGCTGAAACAATTGAAATGCCAGCTACAGAAAACAAATGTTCACGGTTGAATAATGTAGATAATGTTGAACGAAATTTCAAAGAGCTTTAGCTTCAAGTTGTAGCTATGGCCGGTTACGTTCTCAGGGAAATTAAGTAAGATGGTTTGAGCCATTGATAGCTAAATTTTAGATGGTGAGTGGGAAGATGTAATTTCCTCTTTCCATACGTCCTTATGTTCCCTTGTCAACACCTGTGACATCCAAACAGTATTGCTGATTTTTTTTCTGCACCCCAAAAAAAAATAAGTTGGTTTATTTGTAAGACAATTACATGCCCATTAACAAAAAATAAGAACTGGAGAGCAAACATTTGACCTTTCAGGAGGTTGGGGTCATTAAGAATTTGCCAAGTATTGCATTAGCAGTGGCAGTAAGTAATGGCACTCTGCCACAAAATATGATTAGTTACTCTTTCCACAGTGCAAGGTCGGAGAAAGGCAAGGACTGGATGCCTGATGCATCATTATAGACAAGAGATTTCCCTTCCCAGCTAGGAGATACTTAGGAGTACTTAGGAGATATTTTAGTTTGCTGGACTGCATCACTCCAGATCTGATGTGTCTTGTATCACTGCGTGCATTTAGAGGTTGTGACTTTTAACACTTTTTTTAATTCCTGCTTTTTAGTTAACTTCTTAAAAGTTTGGTTGAATTATTTAATTGAGTCAATTAACTACATATGTGCTGGATTTGAGAAGCATTGAGATGCGTTTTTACACACATTTGTTAACATACGTTTCGCCCAGAAAACACACTTTGCTACATATAGAAGAGCTTTGATTCGATTCGCTTCGCTTCGCTTTGATTCGATCACAAATATATACAGTCAATTCACTTTACAGTATATCCTGTGAAGCGCTTTGGGACGTTGATAAGATGTGGAAAGCGCTATATCAAATGCAAGGATTATTATTATTATTATTGAGGCATCTCAATAATAACTGCATCAAATGCAAGGATTATTATTATTAACACATAATGCATGTTATAATAGTAAGATAACTTAAGCATTTACAGTAGATTTAACACCAGGTCATTCTTGGTGATTTGATCACTTTTTCCAGCCAGGAAGAATGCTGCTGGTGAACCTAAAGTGAGGGAAATAAATAGAAAAACAAGAAAATCATTGTATATACAGTATATAATAATGTGCACTTATATATCCAAGCAGAATTCTATAAGGGCATCAAACGGTCAATTGGAAAGTATATACCTGCACACCGAAATTGTGACTGAGCACTACCTGATACCGTGTGGAACTCCTAATTTATTTGCAACCACCATGGAAGCTATTCATTTAATACCGATTTCATTGCTTCTTTGAAACTTGAATAATTCAGAAGTATGCTAATTGTGGTACACCAAGGCACTGCAGTGCCAGGCTGACATTCCACTGGTTGGTAAAGCTATTGACCTTGGTGGGGTAGACTTGTGATGAACAACTGCTAATTATGTCACATGAATATTAAATTGGTATCCTGGGAAGAAGCATTCAAATGCTATGCTCCCCAAACAGAAATAAAAATGGTCACTGAAATCTCCAAAATCATGGGGTAGTTGGGTGTGAGGGCTGGGGTGGGGGATGGGCGAGCAGAAATTTCACCTCTGGGGTGTTATCAACTGGTTTGAATGCACTTTTAATGGATATGATAATTAGAACCAATTTGATCGCATTTTTCACCATATTCATTGTTTCTAATCTGCACAAATGATGCAGATAGCAGAACTATCTGTAACCTGGTTAAATTTACTCCTCTTGCAACAATTGGGGGAAATTGGACGGATTCAGGAACTATTTGCAGAAGAAATTATACAATTATGTAAAAATACAGCTAGTTTGGAACCCAAAACTGGTTTGATTGAAAACTGAAATACCGTACTATGAATAGGTGGAAACAATACGGTTTGCAATTAAACAGATTATCAGCACTAATTGAGACTTTCTCCATTGTGGTTAAGCTAGCAGGATGGATAATTGAACATCATGCAAAATACAAATTAATTATATACATTAATTATTCGTCAGGAGTCATTTTACTATGATGTCCAACTTTGTCAGTCTCTCTCTCCGACCCTTTTTCTCAACCTTTCTTTCTCGCTCTTTATGTCTTTCCCCCCACCTGGAGCTATTTCTCTCTCTTTCTTTATTATTCTGCATTACAGTAAGTGTATGAAGACTTTTGTACAACAACAAATAAATCCAGCTAGGCACACAGCTGAAGTCGTGTACACTCACAACAGCTTACAAAGGACACAAAAATCATACATGGTACATTAGTTTTCAGTTCTAAACAAGCTGTATTTTTGCCTAATTATATAATTTCTTCTGCAAATTGTTCCTGATTTTTCTTCAGCTGGTATCTCTGAGCCCCACATCCACATATGCAGATAAACAAATATGCAGATAATTAGCTTGACTGTACAATGAATTGTATCAAATTAGACTTAATAATAGTTCTTACATTTGATGTGTCACCTTATATTGTTGAACCATCTCATGGTGCTTTGCTGAATTTTTTCTATAAAGTACTGTACTGTATAGTGACTATATTTGTAGGTGAATGCAGCAAATAATTTGCTCAAAGCAATGTTACATAAACAGACATTAAGTGAATGATCAATTTTATCTCGGGGATTCTTAGCCAGGATACAGGGAGAAGCTCCCTTCTATTTTGAAACAGTTCCATGCAGTTTTTAACATTCAACTGAATAAGCAGAAAGGACCTCGGTTTTACATTTCATCCAAAGGACATCTCCGACAATGCAACACTCCTCAAACACTGCACCACAGTATCAGCTAGAATATAAAAGTCCCAATGTGGAACTTGAACCTACAATGGTCTGACTCAGAGGTCACCTGAGTTGAACAGGACATATAATAATAGATATATTGTTTTCAACACCATGCACTGCATGCAATGAGCCATTTATAAAAATAACTGTATTCCAAAATACCTAGCCATAAAAAATATTGTTTTAAAACATGATTCATAACTGGATGCTGCAAATTATCGTAGAGAAAGACAATCCAATGACAGAGTGAAATCCCACCAGTCGGTAACGCCATTGATTTGGTGTTGTGACTCACACGTAAAGATTGTTGATTTGGGCAAGGACAACAAGTGCCTTTGAAACTGTATGCCAACAACTGAATACCAGGCCAGGAGCCTGAAGGTGTATCCCAGTGTTACTTTTAACTCAAGATAGCACAGGTTGACAGACATGCTTAATATTGATAAATTAGGAGACCAGTTAAGTCCGTTTCATTGCCTTAACATCCTTTCCAATGCCTTAACATCCTTCCTAAAGTGTGGTGACCAGAATTGTACACAGTACTCTAGCTGAGGCCTAACCAAAGTTTTATAGAGTTTAGTCAGAACTTTCTGACTGTTGTACTCTGTGCCCCTATTTATAATGCCTAGTATCCCGTATGCTTTTTTGATAGCCTTGTCGACCTGTCCTGACACCTTCAAAGAATTCTCACACAAACCGCCAGGTCTCTCTGTTCCTTCACACCCTTTAAAATTGCACTACCTAGCCTATATTGCCTTCCCTAATTTCTGCTCCCAAAATGCATCACCTCACATTTCTCTACATTAAACTTAATCTGCCATGTGTCTGCCCATTTTACCATTCGGTCTATATCTTCTTGCAGGTGACTACTACACTCCTCACTATTTACTATTTTTCCTAACTTTGTGTCATCTGCAAACTTCAAAATGGTACTCACTACACCCAAGTCCAGATCATTAATATAAATTAAAAAGAACAGTGATCCCAATATGGATCCCTGAGGGACGCCACTGTACACTTCCCTCCAGTCAGAAAAGCAGCTGTTCACCACAACTCTCTGGTTTCTGTCTCCCAGTCATCTCTGCATCCATGCTGCAGCTATCCCTTTAATACCATGGGCCTCTATTTTCTTTATAAGCCTTTCATGTGGCACTTTGTCAAATGCCTTTTGAAAATCCATATAAACTACATCAACTGCATTACCCCCGTCCACCCATTCCGTTACTTCATCGAAAAATTCTATCAGATTCGTCAGGCAAGATTTGCCTTTAACAAATCTGTGCTTGCTATCCTTTATTAACCTATATCTTTCTAAGTGAAGATCTATCTTGTCCCTGATTATAGTCTCTAGAAGTTTCCCCACGACTGATGTTAGACTGACTAGCCTGTAGTTCCCAGGTTTGTTCTTCTGCCCCTTTTTGTACAGGGGAGTAACTTTAGCAACCTTCCAGTCCTCTGACACCAATCCTGTACCAAGGAAAATGGAAAGATTGTGGCCAGAGCCTCTGCTATTTGCTCCCGCACTTCCCTTGGTAACCTAGGATGCATCTCATCTGGACCAAGCGACTTATCTACCTTGAGTGCTATCAACCTTTTTAGTACTTTCTCTCTGTTTAAACTTATCCTATTCATTTCCTCTACCCTCTCCTCCGGTACTGGAGCATTGGCTGCATCTTCTTCTTTTGTGAAGACAAAGTACTTATTCAGTACATCAGTCATGCCCTCTGCCTCCACAATAAGATTTCCTCCTTGGTCCCTAATTGGCCCTACCTTAGCTTTCACAAACCTTTTATTCTTGATATGCTTATAAAATACCTTAGTGTTCCCTTTAATGTTACCTGCTAATCGTTTCTCGTACAGTCTTTTTGCTCCTCTAATTTCCCTTTTCAGTTTCCTCATGCACTTCTTATATTCTGTTTGGTTGTTTTCTCTCAAATTACATTTGTATAGAGCTCTTCACATCCAGAGGATGTCCTAAGGCGAATGTCCCAATTTTTTGGATTAAAAAAGCGCTACACAAATGTAGTGAATTGCTGTACTTCTGATATCAAGGTAATATTCTTCTGTCAGCCTTCTCACCTATACAAGCAAATCATTATGATACAGAGCAATTGTAATTCATTCCCTAACCGTCTGTTGTTTTTTTGTTGTGCCACACTAAGTATGAACAGGCACTTATTGAAAACACCCAGCTGTTGATATCTTGTATCACACACACAATGCAGAATTGTCGAATGAAATGTAACAGATACTTGAAGATACAGTCATTGATACAATGGTTTGAACAGTTTATTCAGTCTTTTAAATCTTTGTTTATTACACCAAAGTCTAGACTGATGTTTGGTATATGAAGATGTCCATTTGAATCCTGTCAGTTTATTAGACTGCTTAAAATGATATAATGTTTTCCTGATTTTTTTCATTGATTGAGATGAGCACCAACAATGCAGTGGGGTGGATTCTTTTGTTAACTTCCCATACTCAATATTGCATCAATTGGGAGAAATTCCATCTGTAGCTACACTCCATTTATGTAGCATTTAAAGTTGTCCAGAGTTTAATACTAATAATGTTTGCATTTGATATAGCACCTTATCGCATATAAAAAATGCCTCAAAATGCTTCACAGAATGAATTGATTATATTTCGTGGACAAATTTTGTTTTTCTGCGATTCGTAAAAAATGTTATTACAGAAAATCAACTTCAAAATGAATTTGTCAAATTGTGAACATTCTAAAACAAACCGTGCCTTTTGTTCCCCCCCTAATTTTTCGACCTCCCCCACGTTTTTTACCCCCTCCTGAACACTCCCATCCCAGCTCGGGTCACACGCCTCCTGTGCAGCGCCTTAGGACATCCTCCCGACGTGAAAGGCGCTCTATAAGTCTAATTTGTTGTTGTTGTTGTTGTTAGTGCAAGCTGGAATTTCTCTCCAGATATTCACAAATCAGGTATAAATACTAGGTATAAATATCAGGTATATCAGGTATAAATAAAAAGTAAAGTTTAATTGTTGAATAAAGTTCCTCCATTTCACATTCAAATATACAGAATATCATTATTTATTACCTTCATTTCAGAAAACCCCTCATTGAGTTTTTAATGCCCAACGTACATGTAACGTTGTGTTTTGGGCTTATTGTTTATCTGTGATGCATTATTCATTTTGTTACAATCTTTCCCTCACAGAGGACTTGAGGCAAGTATATCTTGCCAATCCCTGGTAGATAAGGGTTAATTATTTCACTCCTCCATTCCCAAGTGCATATTGAACTCCCTATCAGCCCGCCCATCCCCTCCGTTCAGCAGACTCAAGCCTGCTCCGTGTCCACCGTCCTAACTGCCCAACCATCGGCAGCCAGGCTTTCAGCCGCTCTGCTCTGCTCCCACAGTGTGGAACTCCATCCCGCAGCCCCTCCGCCTCGCTTCCTCCCTTTCCTCCTTCAAGTCAGGTCTCAAGACATTCCACTTCGACCGCGGCTTCGGCTGCCCCACTAACTCTCTTCCCCCTCTCCCACTCTGCTTCCACTTCCCCCTACCCCGACCCTCCCCACCCCGCTCGGGTCCCGACCTGACTGTGCAGTGCTTTGGGACGTCCTGCTGACGTGAAAGGCGCTATATAAGTGCAATTTAGTAGTTGTTGAACAAAGATAACAATACATTCTGAACACAGAAATTTATTTTATGTATTGAATATCTAATTTAGTCCTTCAAACAGATGCCCGATTCATAGGAACATAGAGACAACAACAGCCAGCTCCATCAATATATACAGTACACAGCAAATCTTTAATTCCATTTGTATTTTCTTCATATGCATTAATATTCTATTCTGGTGTCTTAGCCAACATTCCCTCAGAATAAAAAAAATAGAGATTTACTTCCATAGAGATACATCAGCTTTTAAATGATATTAAGAAAGAAAACCCAGAACATTACTTTATGAAAAGAACAAGAGAATATAGATTTATAGTTGCAAAGGGCAATTTAAGGACAGGTAATTTCTGGAGGGGTGAGATCAGATTGGCTGAAGGGCCCTTTTTTTTATCTGAACCAATCTTGTGATCTTCTGACATCAAACAGTTGTTGTTATTATTATGAGTGTTAGTTAGCAAGTATCTATTTATATGCTGATTTGGCCAACTTCTGCAAGTTTTGGAGATGAACGTGTGAATTGTTCTAAATCTACTCCAGGGCATGTTTGTGAGCTGGGTTGAAATTAGGAATCTGAAAACAACATTTGAATTCCATATACAGTGTTTGGAATAGAAACAGCAGAATCCGCCACCTCAAAGAACACTTTATCTGCAACTGAGTGGCCAACAGACATTAATAGTTGTTTGGTTAGGTCACAATAGCTCTCATCCTTCATTTCCTCAGTTGAAATTATTTTCCTATTATTGTATTACCTTAACACCTGCTTTCTGGACAACTATGCGTCCACAGCTCTTTCTCAGCTGTCCTTGGGAAAGACAATGATTGTAAGGAATTTGGGATGTTGCACATTAATAATAATATCCCTTGCATTTGATATAGTGCCTTATCATGTCTTTGAGATGTCTCAAAGAGTTTCACAGAATATACTGTAAAGCGAATTGACTGTATATTTTGTGGCCAAAACGCAGCAGCCAATTGCGCACAGCAATGTCCAACAAACAGTCGTGGACTAAAGTGACCAATTTGTTTTGAAGGAATTATGACTTTGCTGTCCCTTCCCTCATCTCCAGAACATTGGCCGACTCTGCCACTACCACCCCTCAGGCCGCTGAAACTCATTCATGCCTTCATCATAGCCAATCTCCTTACAAGCGAAAGACCAGGGTTCAATTGCAGGCAGGGCGAAATCTTGGGCAATCCTTTCTCCACACACCTGATAATAATCCCTCGAAAGAAACCAATAATAAATAAATAAATTTGCCCCCCAACCCCACCTCCCGCATCTGTGACAACAACAACAACAAAATTACATTTATAGAGTGCCTTTCACATCAGGAGGACGTCCCAAGGTGCTGAACAGTCAGGTCAATTTGTATTATTATTATTATCTCCCTGTTCAGATCTCATGACCTTAAAGATTTCATGACACTATTTCAAACAAAGAAGTTTTGTTTCTCCGAATGATAAACAATTCCCTGATGAAACTGGTCATCATTTCATGGCTGTTTGTTGGACGTTGCTGTACACAAATTGGCTGATGCATTTACCTACAAATGTACAGTCACAACATTTTTGAATGTATCATATGAAGTGTTTGGAGTTTTTTCAACATGTGATAAAGAATGCAAGGATTATTGTAACAGGAATCAGGCTTATAAAAACCATATTAAAATTCTAGGTGGAGTTACACTTTATCCTATATGCTTGTGTTATATTTATTTTAAATTTAACAAGATTACAATTTTTTTTGAAAAGGATATGTGGTGGAATGTCATGTGTGACAGTCAAACAGGACAAATCCAATAATCTTTGCTCTCTCACATAATGCCAACAGTTAATCAGATCTTAATTTCAATGTGTTTGTTACTACATGAACAACTTTCTTTGAAATGTTAACGCCGAGCTTTCTGCTGCCAGAAACCCTTGCCTGGCTCCTGATCTGCTGTGGTAGCATTCAGTTTTCACTACACTACCAAGGTTTAAACCCTGCAGCCTACTAGCATTTACTGAGAACAGAATTTCACAACAATTTATGAATGTTGTGGTAGACATTGTCTACTCATCAAAGGTAGACATTTAGAAGCAATCTGAACAATACTTCTAAATGTCTACCTTTGATGAGGAGACAGTGTCTACGGCAGCACTCATAAATTGTTGTGAAATTCTGTTCTCAGTGACATTTGTTTCATTGGCTTTGCCTTTCTTTATTTTGTCCAATAGTTGCTTATTTAGCGAGTACACGTCTACAAATGCCACTTTAAATGGAGCCTGTGTCCTAGATGACACTGACTTCATCAAGGTTAAAGAAAACCTGCACCAAATCATGTGTAATGGATCTTTGCAGCAGATCTATATGAAAAATATTTTATTTCACTGAGAAGACCTAAGGCCCTGTTTTTTGAAAAGCTGCCAAAGCTGATACAATTACAGGAATAATGTGATTACCATCCAAGGTTTGCTATTAGGTGACGTCATTACTAAAGGAGTATGAAAAGCATACCATATATAATTTAAGCACAATGATTAATATGGAAGCACTGTGAAGTAATACAAATAGCAAGACTCTAATTCCACAGAAGTACAGTAAACACAGATTAGTTTCTCAGCTGCATGAGCAACGCTCCACATAAAGTGATATTTATCCTCTAGTTTACCTGTGTTATTCTTGGGTGCACTCTGTTCTCCTGCTCTCGAAGCTTTTACCTTTATTAATGCTGCAGTATCTCTTTCCCAGTTCTGAATGAAGTGTCAGATCTATTTCAGAAATTTAGAATGAATCAGCTGGTGATAGCTCCTTTGACGGCTTAGTGGGTAAAGCCACCAATGGATACAGCACAAGGTCATTCAAACTGGCAGGTTTCAGGCCCATGCTGAGATAGCTGATGTGAGGCACACTCAATGCTTATGGAAGTACTGTATTGATCTTACCTGAGATTCCTATTCCCAGATGGGTATCCGGAGACTGACACCCTGTTGGGAAAGTGCATAAGTGCATGGATTTCAGGTAAAGACGAGACCAGGTGTGGCTGCAAATTCCCATGGCCAGAATTCCTAAGGTGCACACATGCAAATGAGAAACTAGAACAAAGGAAAATTTGATGGAAAATAAAAGCGATGAGGAGGATTAGCAGGTTAAAAAAAGAGAGAATAAAAGATTTAGACAATGCTTATCATCTTTCAATCTTATTCAAGTACAGGAATAATGGCAAAAGAAAACCCTGAGGTCTTGAAATTACAATGAACAGGTGAATTAATGCTTTTGCAAAAAAGTCCAACAAGACAAAAAATTTGCAATAATAACTTGATTGAACAGTTTAGAAATTGATCCTTGATTACAATTGAAAATTGGTTTAGATTTACTCTATTTATACAGCATTCTAGAGAGTCCAGAAATTGGCAAATTGGCAAATTCAGTCTTAATTGAGAAATTGGCTTTATTATGTTAAATTGGTTTAAAAATTAGGAGTGCATATCAGAATTTGCCAGATTTTAGACATTCTCAAATGGAGAAAATATGGACCCAGGTGGAGGTTCTCCCCCAAACTAAAATGTGAAAATCTGGTATCTGGCATTTTAAATGCTACTAGATTTGATTCATATCTGATTGATAACAACAACAACAACAATGACAACATTTGTGTAGTGCCTTTCACATCAGAAGGATGTCCAAAGACGCTGAAACACCGCAGACATAAGAGTGTATACTTATCAACACTGAGAATTACATTTAACAAAATTGTCCTCTGCTCAATAATGTGAAGGAAGTCAGTGCTAAAAGAATATTTTTCCATATTGACCATGGAGCATTAACACTTTTCCCAAATGAAGCATAAAACAGATGTACAGTTGTCCAGTTATATAACATTTGTCCTGGACACAGTTGCCCAAATACAATTGGTCACTCTATGGCTGTTTGTGGAACATTTCTGTGAGCAAATGGACTGCCATATTCATCTGCATAGCAATGTCGCACAAACAGCCATAAACACTAGCAAAATCCTGGGAAGCGCTTTGAGATGTCTCGATAACGTGATAAGGCACTATGTCAAAATGCAAGGATTATTATGTACAGTTGCTTTACTCTGTCCCCCAAAATGGCTCTGTTTTATATGAATCACTAAAACTAACATAAATGGGCTACAACTTTACAATGAAAAAAGAGCTACAAAATACAAGCTCTTTCTTGGGTTTTCTTGAGGCTGCTCCAGTTCCTGCTCGATTGTATAAACAGACCCTTATAGCTAATGTTACTGTGTTGATACCACACTGCTGGCCGCACAAATTGCAAGGCTTTTGATGTTTAAAAATCTCTGTATTTCTGGCATTTCATTCTGTGCAGAGAATCTAAGTTGCAATTGCGTAATTTGGCAGAATGACGTCAAACACTTCGGAACATTTTTTTCCCTATCGATCACTACCAAAATAACACTACAGGAGGCTGGGAGGTGCACTTGAATATCAGGTGACTTTGCTCTTGGCTCTTTAACTAGTTGTGCTATTATAATAAAGCTGTATTAATAATGTGTGCACTTGATATATCACCTTTCACATTAGGAGGACATCTCATAGAGCTTCCACAAGATTTACTGTAACGCGTAGTAACTGTGTATTTTGTAGGTAGGTTAATGCAGCAGTCAATTTGCAGTCCTGAAGTGAATTATCAATTTTATCTGGGACATTGTTGGCCAGGACACAGGGAGAAACCCCTTTTGCTTTTTGACTAGTGCCATGGGATGTCTCATCCAAAGCTTTAGCTATAGCCCTCTGTATACACCAATATTGATATATGCGTCTGTTAGCACCCATAGCTAGCTCAAAATTTCATCTACTCTTAGCTTCTGAGACCATTCTGCTCTAAAAGGTAAGAATTCATAGAATGCTGGAAAATTCTTAAATTCAGTTTTAATTTAGGTGGTTTTACACAGTTCCCGAAGATAAACTAACTTTCAAATTAAGACAGAATTTAAGATTCCCACAGGTTGATTTCAGGAAAAAAATTATCTTACAAGCCAACACTACATGGAATTTCAAACCTTCAGTATCTATATATACAGTACTTAGTATATACTATTACTTAGTATATATACTATTAGTATATAGGTATCCCTCCCCAACCGAGTGAGATACGTTCCTCTAAACCTCCGCGGTTGGAAAATGCAGGGCCCTATGGGAAACATGGGGATATGGGGAGTAAGTTCATGTTTCGTAGAACCAAACACAAAAAAAATACACAGTTATAACATACATGGGGATAGGGAGAGTATGTCTGGGTGCATTGGCTGCCAGGATCTGCAACAATCCGCAAGGCTGTCTGACTGACTGACTGATCTACAGAGAGAGAGAGAGAGAGAGAGAGAGAGAGAGAAATCCACGGAGAAGGTGTGGTGGTGACACGGAGGGCTGGGGGAGCTGTCTGACTGACTGACTGATCTACATACAGAGAGAGAGAGGTGGGAGGTGTGGGGGGAAGAGAAGGTGAAATAGAGAGAAGGTGAGTCAGAGAGAGAGATCTCTATATGATACACTTACACGAGAGAAGGATGCAGAGAAGCGACAATACTTTTATGTTATTTACCTTAATCTTAAGAGAGAAGTGTTGTCGCTGGTTGATTGCAATATTGCAACTGGGTCCGAGTGCTATCCGCTAGTACGAAGCGACATCGAGGCTGGTTGATTCAAATGGGTCCTAGCGCTAAACGCTAGTGTTAGTGTTAAAACCCATGGATAAGCAAGGGTTATAAGCCGTGGTTTGCAAGGGTTGTCGCATTTAGCAAACCGTGGATGTGTGAGTTTCGCGGTTGACGAGGCCGCAGTTGGGACAATGTACCTGTATACTGACCCTCTGTGGCCAGGACTCCCTCTGCCTCCTCGACTTATCTGCTACCTTCAATACCGTGGTCCACGATATCCTCCTCCACCACCTCTCCTCCCTCCTCAACCTGCAAGTCTCTGTCCTCGAATGGTTCTGGTCCGATCTCTCCCACCGCCTTCACTTTGTCTCCTCCAACGGCTTCTCCTCCAGCCCCCGCACAGTCACATGCCACAGTTCCCCAGGGCTCTGTCCTTGGCCCCCTGCTGTTCACCCTTTACACTCTCCCACTGGGCGATATCATCCGCAGACATGGGGTAAATTTCCACATGTATGCAGATGACACTCAACTATACCTATCCGCGTCAACCTTCGATTCCAGGACCACTGGCGTTCTGACTGCATGTCTGTCCGACATTGAGTCCTGGACGAGGGCAAATTTCCTACAACTCAACATCAACAAGACGGAAGCCCTCCTGATTGGCTCACATCAGTGCCTCTGCACCTCAGGCACTGACAACATCAGCGTTCAAGGCTGCTCTCTCCACCTCTCGAAGCCAATGAGGAATCTGGGCATCTTGTTCGACCCCAAACTATCCTCCTCCCCCACATCTGCTCCATGACCGGAACAGCCTTCCATCACCTCTGCAATATTGCCAGACTCCGCCTCTACCTCACCCCCCCATGCCGCCGAAACTCTCATCCACACCTTTATCATTTCCAGGCTCGACTACAGGAACTCTCTTCTCGTTGGCCTCCCCAGCTCCTCCCTTCACATGCATTCAGAATTTTGCAGCTCGTGTACTCTCCCGCACCAGGCTTTACGACCACATCACTCCCACCCTTGCCCATCTCCACTGGCTCCCCGTCACCCAGAGGATCGAATTCAAGATCCTTGTTCTCACTTTCAAGACCATTCATGGCCTTGCCCCTGCCTATCTCTCTGACCTACTGTCTCCCTATCAGCCTGCCGGCACTCTCCGTTCAGCAGACTCAGGCCTGCTCCGACGCGCCCAACCATCAGCGGCTGGGCTTTCGGCCGCTCTACTCTCACACTGTGGAACTACATCCCGCAGCCCCTCTGCTTTGCTTCCTCCCTTTCCTCCTTGAAGGCTGGTCTCAAGACCTTACTCTTTGACCGTGCCTTCGGCTGCCCCACTAACTCTTCCCCCTCTCCCACTCTCCTCCCCCTTCCCCCTTCCCCCTACCCTGACCCTCCCCCACCCGCCACCCCCCACCACGCTCGGGTCCCAACCTGACTGTTCAGTGCTTTGGGATGTCCTCCCGACATGAAAGGTGCTATATAAGTGCAATTTTGTTGTTGTTGTTGTTGATGTTGTAGTAATGTGAGAAATTTGACTCTCCAATCTCATAGTTTATCTGGCTGGCTCAATTAACAGCGCACTCACCTCTGATTTAGAAAGTTAGACTATATGATGGGACTTGGAACGCATATAGTCAAAGGTAACACTCCAGTACAGTGGTGGAGGTGTGCTGTATTGATGGAGATGCCATCCTTTGGATGCAATGTTAATCCACGGTTTTGTCTGCTTGCTCAGGTGGATATTAAAGATCCCATAGTACTACTCAAAAAGAAAAGGGAGTTTTTTCTGCTATCCTGTCTAACCCCTCAAATAAAGTTATTCATTCCCCTCAACGTCTAAATCATGGAATTATACAGCACAGAAGGAGGCCATTTGGCGCATTGTGTCTTTGAAAAGAGCTGCCCAAATCAATGCCACTCTCCCGCTCTCTTCCTATAGCTCTGCAAACCTGTCCTCCTCAAATAATTATCTATTTCTCTCTTAGAAGTTGTTATTTAATTGGCTTCCACCACCTTTTCAGGTAATGCATTGCAGATGCACTGCCTGAAAGGGTAGTGTAATACATTACAAGAAACCATCACTTGTCCCATTTTTCCAATTCAAAAAGATGATGTAATATAGGTTAGAAAAATCACCAATTTTAGGATTTTAAGAAACTTTAAGAAATGGAGATGTTTAAAAAATGGTAATTTAAAAGTGTCCAAAATTAGCTATAAATAAATAAAATCCTTGAAGGCAGACATTAAATCTCTTAAACTGATCCCTGGTGTGAAACAAAGGAGGATGCTGCTGCAGATAGCAGTGGAAGGTTGAAGGTTCAGTATGAAACCAATTATCCCTATTGTTCTGAGCTTGGATATCCATTCCATAACCTGTTCTGCCTTTCACCATCACCACAACATCGTACAGTTCCATTATCGCCTCAACCCTCAGACCGCCGAAACCCTCATCCACACATTCATCACATCTAGGCTTGACTATAGCAATTCCCTGCTTGTGTTAGCCTTCCCAATATTTCCCTCCAAAAATTGTAGATAATCCAGACCTCTGAAGCTTGTGTCCTCTTGCCTCTCCCCACACTCAGCTCCACTGGTTTCCCTTCCCACAGAGGATAGTTTGCCTCTCCCAATGTGAAAGGCACTTTACAAATGTAATTTTGTATTGCATTGTATGCGCATGTGTGAGATCTTATCTGTTTTAGGACTGCTACGCCTGAGGTCCGCAATGTCTGAGGTCTGATCAATCTTATTGAGGTGTATGTGTGTGATCTGTGACATTGGATGCTAATTACTGAAGGAGCTTTGCAAAGTTTATTGACTTGTTTGATTTCGTAGTCCATGCTTCTGCCTTTCAACAGAAAGCAACATTGTTTCAAAAATTAGACACTGACATAAACAGATCCACTGTGATCTAATATACTACAGGTACCCCGCCCCAACCGCAGCCTTGTCAACCGCGAAACTCACGCATCCATGGTTTGCTAAATGCGACAACCCTTGCAAACCACAGCTTATAACCTTTGCTCATCCATGGGTTTTAACACTAACACTAGCGTTTAGCGTTAGGACCCACTTGCATCAATCAGCCTCGATGTCGCTTCGTGCTAGCGTATAGCACTAGGACCCAGTTGTGATGTTGCTATCAACCATCGACAATGCTTCTCTCTTAGGATTAAGATAAGTAACGTAAATTTATTGACGCTTCTCTGCATCCTTCCCTCTCTGTGTGTAAGTGTATCATATAGAGATCTCTCTCTCTGACTCACCTTCTCTCTATTTTACCTTCTCCACATAAGATGGAGAAGGAATTTAATGTGGGGAAGTGTGAAATTATTCACCTAGGTAACAAAAAAAAATTATTTTCTAGAGGGGGAGAGGTTAGATAGTGTTAGTATTCGAAGGGATTTGGGTATCCTTGTACACCAGTCTGAAAAAGTAGTTTGTAGGTGCAGCAAGCAACTAAGAAGGCGAACGGCATGCTAGCGCTCATTTCAAAAGGTTTAGAGTACAAGAGTAGAGAAGTCTTGCTGCAACTGAATAGGGCTTTGGTGAGACCACACGTAGAGTATTGTGTGCAGTTTTGGTCTCCTTATTTAAAAAAGGACATACTTGCCTTAGAGGGTGTGCAGCATAGATTCACTAGGTTAGTTCCTGGGATGAGGGGACTGACCTATGAGGATAGGTTGAATAAACTAGGGCTGTACTCTCTAAAGTACAGAAGAATTAGGGGGGATCTTATCGAAACATATAAGATTCTTAAAGGGATGGATAAAGTAGACACTGAGGGACTGTTTCCCCTGGTAGGAGAATCTATAACCAGGGGTCACAATCTTAAAATTTAGGGTCAGCCTTTTAGAACAGAGTTGAGGAAACATTTCTTCACTCAGAGGGTAGTGAATTTATGGAATTCACTACCCCAGAAGGCTGTGGATGCTCAGTCCCTGAACATTTTCAAGGCTGAGACTGATAGATTTTTTTTTAAATGGAGGGATTAGGGGATATGGGGATGGGGAAGGTAATTAGAGTTAGATCAGAAGATCAGCCATGATCTTATTGAATGGCGGTGCAGGCTCGAAGGGCCGAATAGCCTACTCCTGCTCCTAACTCTTATGGTCTTAAAAGGGATTTGCTTATGAACCTGTACACAAGTCACTAAAACTAGTTCACAGGGAGGCAAAGTAATTAAAAAGTCTAATGGAATGTTGGTCTTTATCTCTAGGGGGCTGGAATGCAAAGGTGAGGATATTATGTTTCAATTGAGCAAAGCCTTGGTCAGATCCTATCTGGAGTACTGTGTTCAATTTTAGGTACTGCATCTCAGGAAAGATATACTGGTCTTGACCGTGGAGGATGTACAATGCTGATACACCAGAATGATACCAGGGGCTTTCTCTGGCGTTTCTACTTAAAGAATTGCTTCATCACTTCTTGCACTTTGGCAGCCTTCAAAAATCTCTGATCTCAATTTGCTTCTCAGGCCAAATGACAAGTCTCTGATTCCATCCTTTTTGTTCATATCACAACTTCAACAACAAATGGGCTGAAATCCAATTGGCACTACACATAACACCTTTGTTGATGTTGGCTGTCAATGGGATTCCCCTGTTATAATTTGGTGGATATACAAAAGATAGCTTGCCTAAAACAATACATACAACAACAACAACTTAGATTTGTATAGCGCCTTCCATGCCGGACGGCTCTCAGAGCGCTTCATAGCCATTATACTTCACAATACAATCCTGTGAATGTGGTTTGAGACATCTCAATAAGCATCTTGCATCACAATTACAAGGATTGTTTTATTATTATGATTTTTTTGTGCATCGCCGAAGATATACCGTAAAGGTGCACTTTTTTTAATGTCGGAAAGTCTCGAAAGTTGGCGGTGCGCCCTAAACGCAGATACAAGGAAAAGACGACCAGTCCCCAGAGGTACGTCATCAAACTGCGCCGCCAGTACGACTACCCGCTCTCCAGGATCGGCAACGCAGACCAGGCGCCACTCACCTTCGATGTCTGGTAATTCTTACTTCATGGTAATGCTGGGCTGCACCGCCGATGGATGTTTTTTTCGGTGGAATTTTTTTTTCGATGATATTGCCGGCGGAATTTTTTTTTCCACTGGCAATATCATCGAAAATGCTTCCATTTTTTTAAACCAAGAAAAGGTCAAAAGTGGGGGGTGCGCCTTATATGCGAGTGCGCCTTTTACGTGGGTATTTACGGTAATGGTAATTTCGACTGGAATGAAAGACTAGGCCAGAAATACTGCTTACTTTTTGCCAATAGAACATTTTGCCTACAGTTTTTCTTTAAGATTCTGAAATTTTGTATTAATATGGAAACTATTTTTCCATAGTACAGTACCTAAAAAGAACCAGTCTCGAAATTAAGGCTAAATTTAAGATTTTTCAATAATTCTACATTGTGTTAAAATATGAGACAAAATAGAATTATTGGCTTACATAGGGTAGAATTTCTGGTACAAAATAGCGTACAATCTTTCAGCAAGGCATTAACACCAGCATTTTGTGATCCAAACAATGTTGGGCTAGATCTTGTCTTTGGAATCACAATCTATTGGAGGATTGTAGAAGTGTTTGCACCTCTCTCAGTATTGCTGACACTGAACGAGTTAATGCAATGAACAGGATCCAAATTATTTACCGCAGTAGCAAGAGCATTGCATGAGCGTTAGCAAGTTTGATGCTTCCGAGGTGCATTACTGCAGCCCTTAAGTGTCATAGGAAATTTCAACAAAATATACCAAAAATAACAGCGCTGTCATGACTGCAGGCTGACCCCAGCAGCCAGAGTAACAGCTAATTATTAGTTATTATTGACTGAATATGCTGGATTCAAAAGTGTGTCTGTTTCCTGTCTAGCGTCACATCACAATCAAAAAGCAGGCTCAGGGAGCAGTGGGAGGAACGCTATCACAAAACCTGTACATTAACTTTGTTACCTTATCATCAACTGTATGTTCTCAACCCACAACTCGTGCCAAGGTCGGACACTTGCCCCCTCCCCCCACCCTCTTTCTTCTTTAATGCTCCTTTTCTCAAAGATTTATCTGTTGCAAGGGCAATAATCTTGATTCATTTTTTACGGTTTATAAACCACCTGAGCCCTACGAAATAGTAGTGATAATTCAATCCAAAAGCATTGAATGATTTTTCTAAAAATTCCTACTATCATTCCACTGTAATAATCAAGTAATTTAATGATTTAATACTGTACAAATAGATTTAACTGTGCGCTCACAGTATTTAACTCTTCTTTTGCACACAGTCAAATCTTTTCTCTCTCACAGTGTGAGTCCTTCTCTGAGTTACTCAGTCTCTGTCATTTTCTCTATGTTAATTACAGTGCCAGTCCTCTCTCTTACTCACTCACAATGAATAAGCTATAAAGAACTGATTCGACTCCGAGATGGGCTTTGTCGGATCTAGAGTTGGGAAATTCAGCTTCAGGTTACTAGTTGTCTTTGGAAACAAACTAGTAAAATAATGTCTGCCACTGGCCTCCTGCTCGTCTTCGCACCCTCCGCTCCACCATCGGAGGTCACAATGTCAGCCACTATATCCTCAAACTCTGGAACTCTCTCCCTCAATCCATCTGTCTTGCCTCCTCTCTCTCCTTTTCAAATCCCGCCTGAAAACTTTCCTCTTCGACCATGCTTACGGCCATCTCCCCCCACCCCTCCACTGTAGAGTCAGGTTCCATCATTGTTAAGTGCTCTGAGATGCTCCCAGCGTGAAAGGTGCTACATAAGTGCAAGTTGTTATTGTTGTTATTGTAATGACATAATGACTCTCCTGCAACTGAAAGATTGTATAGAACTTCCATTTCTGCTAAGCAATCCTTTGAATGGCTAGAGGCTGGCTGCTTAAGGTGTAAAAGGTATGTGATCCTTATTAGATATAAACTGTAGAAATGAAAGTGTTTGATTAACCATTTGCACTCACAAATATCACATATTCATGATTTTGCTGCTTCATGTATACAGGCTACATATTTCTCTACGGATTATAAAAGGCTTGTGATGTTTAACATGCTGTGACAAGTGGCTATTGAAGCATTAGAGAGGTCTCATGTAGAGGTTCAGCAAAATGTTGGATAGCTCCAAGGATTGCTTTCATTTAAGCAACTGTCACAATATGCATTTTGGCATCTGGAGTCAATGGTAATACAGATGCAGTTAAAATTGATGATATGCCTCTTTTTTACTTTTTTCAGCATCAAAGAACAATTCTGTATATAATGTAGTGCATTAGGAAATATTTGGTACAAACAAAAAGGAGTCTTACATTGTTTGTAAGAAGTTGTTGTTGTCTCAAAACACTCCAAAGAATCAACTGGAAAGTGAACTGACCTCACATCCTGTGGGCGAAACGTGGGAGCCAAATGCACATGGTAATGTCCCACAAACAGTCGTGGATTGAGATTGAGGTTTATCATAGACCCAAAGGCGGCTTGAACCCATAACTTCAAAACCAGAAACAAGATTTCACCAACAGAGCTAGTCTAGCATCATAGTGTTTGCAGCACATATTGCACATTAAAGAGCATACGAATGGAGAGATATTACAGCGATTAACACAATACATGTAAATAACCCACACTATACAAATTCAAGAAGAATAATTTGCAACTGGTTAAAAAGGTTATACAGACTGTAGTAACTGCCCATAGGCAATAGAGTATTAAGATAATATTATGTTTTAGGTGGACGTGATGTGGAAATGAGTGACCAATTAGGTAGCAAGTAATTATCGACTTTTGGTAAACAATATTTAACCTTTGGAAAACAGCGATAGAGTTTTGTTTCTTATTGGAAGAGGTATTGAAAGGCTAGAAACCTTTACTAGACTTTCCGCAATGTTATTGAAAGGATAAAGAGCTTTATTTCCATCTTATATTCATAGTTTCATGTGCCTCGTACCAGACTCTGTGTAAAAACGTTTCCCTAATCTCTGTTCTGGACCTCCTAGTTCTGATTGTAAAACTTTGTCCTCTCGTTCTACACTGTCTGCCCACCGGAAATAATCTTTCCCTGTCCACCCTTCCACCACCATGTAAACCTATATCATATCCCCGGAATTCCAGCCTTCTGAGCACCAAAGAAAAAGCTCAGTTTATCACACCTCTCCTTATAACTGTATTTCCTCATTCAAGGCAATTCCAGGGCCCCAACATCTTTCCTGTGATGATGAGCCCAAAACTGCAGTTTTCCAACTCGTGAAAGGCGCTGTACAAATGTAATTTTGTTGTTGTTGTTATTGTAGTTTGAGCATCTGTTGTGCATATTTAGAACATTGCAGCATATAATAATAAATAATAATAACTAGCATTTGTTGGGATCACCCAGTTGTTTGGCATATGCAGAAACCCATTACTAAGTTTAAAAGTATCCAAATCAAACTGAGAGTGTGGGTGGGTGGGTGTTAGCAGGCGGACAGGTGGGTCATGTCGAATCAGTGATGCTTTTTCACAGATTCATTGTGATAATCATCACTTTGAATCAACCTTATTTTTTCACAATCTGACCTTATCATTTCAATTATGCTTTTGGCCACCTTCCCTACCTCCTCCTCAGTTCCCTCGCCTCCCCCTACCTCCCTCTGGTTTGGGCTCACAGACAGCTGTGTGAAATGCTTAGAAACACATTTGTATGGACAAAATCAAATGTTTACTCTGCAGAAATACTGAAAAGTACAGTGGCCTTGACTTTGTTTACCAGGAAGGTGCCTTCTGATAAGAATTGGAAAAAACCCCCACTTAAATAAAGGATTTTAATTGGCATCTAGCAGAACATATCCCCTTCAGTACATCAGACCTGCAAGCTTTAAACACAAAGTGTATATGTGCTGTTTGATTGGTATTGAGCTTTACACAACACTGAATCAGGTTCAGTTAGGAACAATGAGATGTGGATCAGACTGACTCACATCTGCCTGCTACTGCCTCAAGGACAGGTAACTAATCATTATCTACTCTCTGAAACCTGGTTATTACCATTATTGTGTCTGTTGATGGTGGTTCAATGCTCGATGTACAACTATTACAATAAAGGAAACAAAGGTGAAACTGGAGAGGCTTGGGGGCACAGCTGGAGGACGAGAAATAGATTTTGTTGTTCTTCACATTCATATGGAAGTTGACCCCACGTCAGCTGTTGGCATTTCCGAGATGGAGTGTGTGAATGAGAAGATGATGGAGGCAAAGGAACTTTGGTGTTTGCCACAAATAACTCAGTGGAGGTAGGAGAAAAAACATTTGTGGAGATGAATTGATGATAATAATAATATTCTTTGCATTTGATATAGCGCCTTATCACATCACTGAGACATCGCTGAGAATATACCGTGACTGTATATTTTTAGGGCAAAACCACAAAACAATGGTAGTTGGTGAAGTGGGATTCAAATCAGGGGAATGGATGATGGAGGTGAGTGGTTTGAGGAGGTTGGCATAATCATACTCCATTATGCAGTTTTACTATTTTACATGTTGATTTATAGCCGAATAAGGCTAAACATACTGATTTGATACAAAACACAAAATCCTACAGATGCTGGGAATCCGAAACAAAAACTGAAGTTGCTGGGGAAACTCAGCAGGTCAGGCAGCATCCATGGAGAAAATAAAGTGAGCCAACGTTTCGTAGACCCGAAACATTGACTAATTTTCCGTTCTCCAAGGATGCTGCCAGACCCGCTGAGTTTCCCCAGCAAATTCTGTTTTTGTTTCGGATTTGATATGTGTGTGCACTTACTTATGTCACTGTAGCAATGAAATGTGTCTCTGCGGCATTGACAGTTCATTAGCATTTATGCTGTAATCTGGTGCTTTGACCTTTGGCTGTTCTTCTTATGTAATCCATATGCTGCTGCTGTTATTGAAATGTGCCGTTCTTTCAAGTGCTCAGATCACCTCCAGGAATATAAAGAGGGCATTCATTTTCTATCAGAAATAAATATTTCTGCTCCATTTTCAAATGATATTGCAATGAACAATAATGCAGAACAGTGCTTTGCCACTCCGACTGCCCTGTCTATTAGGAATTTGGCTCACATTGCAGAGAACATAGAGGGAACACAATTTCTGGGTCTAGATTTATCAGAGGAGTCTGAAATTTGGCACATTTGTATTTTTCCATTTCACCCCACCCAGAGAAATTGTTTTGGTTTCAGGCCCTGTCCAGCCAGGCATGAATTCCACATACCTGGAGTCTGATAAAATGGGGAGTTACTGTAAGTTTAAATAATTAATCAATTATTTTGTAACATATAAAAGCACATTTGCAAAACCTTCAGCACCTTGGGACGTCCTCCTGACACAAAAGTTGTTCTACAAATGTAATTTGTTGTTCTTCTATTCTTCTCTTCGCGCATATTTTCCCCTTGTCTGGGCACATTTCTGTCCTCTATGCACTGGTAATCCTGCTAATTGCCCATTCTGAGACCAGTTAGAGGCCTTGAGGCTTCACACCATCGACTTCCGATCGGTTGCTTACATTCTAGAGTCTCTGTATGAAGTTGACACTTGTCCCATGTGCACTAGTCATACACATAAATACCCCCAATTCCTAAAGGCCACACCAACCCATGGAGAAAATTCTCCCTTAAATGTCTCAGCAGCAGTGAAATCATTAGTCCAGACACATGTTTGTTAACCCTACTGCTGCCACTTATTTAACAATCCATCATTTGCTGCTGTTCCTAAGAATGCAGCAAGGTCACATTATACAAAAGTCAATATAGGCATTGGTCTTTATCTTTTGTGTGTATTACTCTTTATATTTAATGCTTTATCTGTAATGAGGATAATGACTATCCTTTTTGATAGGGAAGTAAGTGGGGTCTCCTTAGAGCTGAACAAACTGACTTATTGGTAACAGAATGGCAGAATCAAACCCAAACTCTTGAGTCTCAGTAATTGCCAACCTTGAGTCTCAGTAATCAGGTGAGTCCACAGTACTCAGGGGCGTGACTCATGACAGCCCCGCCAGTCTAGCTCATTGGTAGAACTTGTGAGGGCAGATGAATCAAGGACTCTTCTCACTCATCTCCTGTTAAATATCAATTTTAAGCTATGCAGTTTTAGCTGGTTAGACTCCATCAGTAACCCAAAGCACATTCAATAGTCTCCAAGCATTGCCTCTTTCCAATCTGGAGAGAGTGTGCATTCCAACAACAACAACAAACTTACACTTGATTAGCGCCTTTCACTCCAACAATGTATCTCTGGAATTTCCAGATACATGTGGGATGCATGAAACTTTCAGTTTGATTTGGAAGCATGGTAATGGTAGTTGTGGAGTCCTGTAGCTCAGTGTGGAGTCCTGTAGCTCAGTGTGAATTCCTGTAGCTTACAAGCGAGAGACCTGGGTTCAATTCCTGGCAGGGTGAAACCTTGGGCAAGTCTCCTTACTCCACATGCCTAATAATAATCCTCAAAAAAAATTGGACTGTTTATGGGACACTGCTGTGCGCAATTAACTGCCATGTTTCGTCCACAAATATACAATCAATTAACTTTATAGTATATTCTGAGAAGCGTTTGAGACTTCTAGAAGATGCGAAAAGTGTTATGTCAAATGCAAGGATTATTATTGTAAGACATCCAACAAAAAATCTTTCAGGCATTGAACTTTGCTAAAAACAGACAAAATAAAACCCTGGGCTTGAATTCATGTTAGTTAATGGAGGTGATGTTTACAAGTTGAGCATTTATCTATTAAAATATAATAATAGGGGACAAAAATTAGTGGTATTCATGGTAGGGATCCTTAGTTGAATAAGCACAAAGAACACATTAAGTTATCCACTAAAACCAATTTTGCTATAGGATACATAGATATTATTATGGATAAATATTCCACTTCTGCAAGGATTTTACAGAAAATCTTGCCTCTGTGGAGATAGAGCGAAGAAAATAAGTAAATAACTAAAACTCATAACCTACAGCAAGTGGGAGTCTCTTGGTGTTCTATTAATGGCCTATTAATAAGTAGTCACATTTATAGAGCCCCTTTCATGTTGGGAGGATGTCCCAAGCTGCTGGACAGAGTGTATTCCGGAACCACGTAGGGGCAGGGATCAGGGAGGGAGGAGGGCAGAGTGGGAGGTTGATCGAAAGCACGGTCAAAGAGAAGAGCCTTGAGGTGGGTCTTGAAGGAAGCAAGGTATGGGGCGAGACGGAGCAGGATGGAGTTCCAGAGTGCGGGGGCAGAATGGCTGAAGGCCCATCTGCCAATGGTAGGGCAGTTGAGGCGGTGCACATGAAGCAGGTGACAGTTTCTTAAGTGGGTTATTTTGTAAGGAAATCAGAGTTATGTCACACTCCAATACAATCTGCTCAAGGAGCGGAGTCATAATGTATTTCTAATTATTGGGTGGAGTCCCTACTTGGATGTCTCATAGAGAAATCTAATTACACCAACAACAGCAGCAACGCACAACTAAGCAATAACGTTGTGCAGCACTGAAGAATAAGAAATCCCAATGGAAATCCAATTAAAAATCATTGTTTTTTTCGTGAAATTCAGAAAATCCACAAGTCCATCACCATGTGACAGAGATGAAATGGTTTTTAGCTTGAGTTTTGATGAAGCGTTGTACCTGAAATGTCAACCTAATTTTCTCTTTCTGCTGCTGCTACAGAGTTCTAAGATCACCATTAATTTCAGAATCACTATTCCGTTGACATCATATGTTTCCTGGAGTAAGGTTTTCTCCTGTGGAAGTAAAGCAAAGCTATGGTGAAAGCCAGGAGCCAGCCCAGGAATCACAATGGGAGAATCTGCAGGCACAGTGCAGGCAGATGATCACACAAATTAAAATGAGAGGTAAAGATTTTAGGGTTCTGATGAAAAGTCAAACTGGAAATGTTTCACTTTCCATCTGACCTGCTGTGAATATCAGAATTTTCTATCTTTATTTATGACTTTTTAAGAATTCGTACTTTGTTTCTTCTTTTCAGCTTTGGATGAAAAAGCAAATGGTTGTGTGTGATCCTTTTCAGTACATTAATAGCAGACAACAACAACAACTTGCATTTTTATAGCACCTTCCACACCGGGTGGCTTCTCGGAGCACTTAAAGTAGTTCAGTAGTGCAGATGTTCAGTAGTGAGTTGTTTTGCGCTTCTGAAACAAGGGTTCAATTGATTCTGCCTTTGTTTGCAAGTTGACAGAGCTATGGCCTGAAAACAATGCCATTGACAGCGTAACTAGCAGATTCAGCTGGTCTGAAAGATGATGATTTGATATATTGTGGATGTAATTTTCATCAACTGAGGTGGGTGGGGAGGGTTCTGATATGCTCTTGTGGTGCTTGAGAGTTGCAGCTGCTGTTATTGTGGCACTGGGTGAGAGAGACATTGCCTTAACTAATAATAAATAATCTTTGTGTTTCATGTTAGTGTTTTGTGTACACAGCCCATACTGGGCTCTATTGTGGAGTCCAGTAGCTCAGTGGTTAGAGCACTCGCCTTGCAAGCAAGAGACCTGGATTCGATTCCAGGCAGGTCAGGGTGAATCCTTGCGTAGGTTTTCTTACTCCACACGCTATACTAAACCCAATAAACTCATTTCAATCCATGACTGTTTTTGGGTCACTGCTGCGCTCAATTGGCTGCGTGTTTCACCCATAAATATACAGTCAACTTTTTCATATCGATATGCCGATATCGGAATTTAAAATATATCGATATATTGAAAAATTCAATATGAAAAAATATATCCGTATATCGTAAATATCGGTATATCGTTTCCAGCGATATATCAGTATTATCGGTATAATGCGATCTTTTCCAGCTTACCTTGTCGCCGGCATTGCAACCTCCAGGGCCTAGAGCACGGAATGCGCGTGCACATCCGAATGCGCGCGCACACCGGAATGCGAGCGTACCTCCGACTGTACATACGCGCACACCTCCGAATGTGCATGTACCTCCGAATGTGCGTGCACACCGGAATGCGCGTGCACTCCCGAATGCGCGTGTACCTCCGAATGCACGCGCACCCCCAAATGCACCCCCAAATGCGCTCACACCCCGAATGCGCGAGCACCTCCGAATGTGCGCACATGCGCAGTATAAAAATCCCCCGGAAATATTGATATATCGGTATATATCGATATGAGCTCAGTACCCCACCGATATATCGATATCGGAAAATTTCCATATCGACGGACCCTAGGCAACTCACATTACAGTATATTCTGTGAGGTGCTTTGAGATGTCTAGAATACGTGAAATGTGCTACACTACCGACAACAACAAAATTGCACTTGTATTGCACCTTTCACGTCAGGAGGACAACTCAAGTCATTGTTTCAGATCTGAGTTGGGATCGGGGAGAATGGAGGGAATGGGGGGGATGTGGGGTGACCAATGGGACCGTCGAAGAGGAGGGTCTTGAGGTGGGACCTGAAGGAGGCTAGGGAGGGGGTGAGGCGATGCAAAGATTATTATTATGATGATTATAATAATTATTATTTTTTATTAATTTAAATCAAATCAAATCAGCATAATGTTCTGAATGTAAGGTTATAATTATAATTAATTATATAATTATTCCGAATCATTATCATTACATTTGATCGAGTACTTTTCATGTCATGATGACCCAAAGTGCTTCAAAGGATTTCACTGTAAAGTTGATTGTATTTTTGTGGGTTTATTTGGGGGAGTAAAAACAAAACACAAAATACTGCAGATGCTGGAAATCTGAAACAAAAACAGAAGTCGCTGGGAACACTCAGCAGGTCAGGCAGCATCTATGGAGAAAGGAAAGTGAGTCAACGCTTTGCGTTCACGACCCTTCGTCAGTACTCTTCAAGAGCCCATTGTGAACGCTTCGTACCTGAAATTTTACTGTGTAACTTATGTATCTAATTCTCAATATCAATCTGTTTGCCCCTCGGAATTTCTCTGCTGCTTTCCACAACCAGAGTAATACAGTACACAGTCTTCTAGGTACAGATAGGTTCAGTCATCTATCCAGCCAAAACCCTTTTTTGTGTTGCATCCCGTGGACACTTTAGATCAGTTTCTATCCACTTATATAAGGTGCATTCATTCCGATTCGGTTGAACCACCCAATTTTCTAACTGTTAAAATGTCTAAATTGTAAATTATATTCCATGCATAGCAAATACATTTGTCCTCTACATGCTTCATTTCAACTCCTTTATAAATGATTGGGTATATAATAGATCTCAATTGAGCAGTTCTATTGCATTGCTGAAATCTATTGTCATGAGTTCCCTTTTGCTTCATAATAGTTTCTGTGAAAATGAATATCCAAAAGCCTAATTTAAGCTTTGCATTCACTGCTAGTCATTTTAGGAAATAGATTTAATTCGATGAACTTTGTGATCCACGCAATGCCTGAGCTTCAATACCTCAGGCTTTGAGTAGGAATAATTTTCCCAGAAAGATTCACAATAATCTTCTGTTAATTTTGGTATTGACTCAAGAGTAGTTTTTACTGGGTCACCAAAAATAACAACAACGTACAGTTATATACTTCCACGACAGGTGGCGTATCAGAGCGCTTGAATTCTTTACCCCAAAGGGCTGTTGATGATCAGTCCTTGAACATATTCAAGACTGAGATAGATAGATTTCTCATTCATAAAGGGATTAAGGGGTATGGGGATAAGGCAGGTAGCTGGAGTTAGAATGGAATATCAGCCATGATTTAATGGAAGGGCAGGCTTGAAGTGCCGAATGGCCTACTCCTGCTCCAACTTCTTATGTTCTTATGTTCTTAACAGCGGCGGAGCCTGACTCCGAGCTGGGGGAGGGGTTTAGGGGGTGGTGGCCGTAAGCACTGTTGAACAGGAAGGTTTTTAGGTGGGATTTGGAAAAGGGGGGAGCGTGGGGAAGGAAAGGGATTGAGAGAGAGTGTTCTAGAATTTGGGGATGCAGTGGCTGACGAGCAGGAGGCTTGTGCCAGTCCAGCAAACGCTCTGGGTGGTGTGGGGGGTGAGGAGGTTGGAAAGGTAGGGCGCTGCCAGGGAATTAGTAGATTTGAATACGAGCATGAGGATTTTGAAGTCGATCTGTTCAGTGATGTGGAGCCTAGCCTGGCCAGAACTGATGAGATGTGGGTACAAGGTTTGGCCTGGGTCAGTATTTGAGTTGCAGATTTCTGAATCAGCTGAAGCATTCCTAATGAAGCATGTGCCATACTGAGACATAATGTTCCCGTCCTTGTCATTGCATTGCTCACCAGTCTAATATGCTACGAGCTTTCACCATATTAGTAACACAGGTTCCTCAAACCACACAACGTAGAACAGAAGCACAGCTCTGAGCTATTTTGGGAAATAACTAGTTTCACAGTTCTATAAAAAGGCTTGCGCTAACATGATAGCAGTCAAAGCAACAGCAGATGCACTTTCCAGAAATCAGTTTTGAACTCTTTGAAACGTTTGCAAAACACGAGCTTTGAAGGAATCCTGTTTGACTGTGTAAGTCGCCTATTTCTGACAGAGTGTTTATGATCCTTCTACTTCTTCTGACCAAACTTATTGGTTCAACATTTCTAAGTTTCCACATTTACAAGATGAACTCAAACTTTTTTTACCCCCAAAAAACAAAAATTCTTCTGCATTCATAGAAAGTTATTCATTCGGCTCAAACTGAAAGAAAGAAACCCAAGGCATGGTACGATGAATGCTCTTGGTAAATTATTAATTTCAGTGTATCACAGGACTCAGTATTGTAGCTGAGTGAATTAAAACTGGAAGATGAGATGAGGCCAATAAAGTGTTTACATCCCTGGAACGTTGCAGTGACTGAAATTATTCCATCAAAATTTCATAAGAAACTCATCCAGAGTATCTTCATTGTATACGATAATATTATTTACATTTCAAAGATATCCAGCAACTAATCACTTCAAAAACAATGTCCACTTACACCTCAAGAAGTCGAGGCTTTAAATATTTATGGTACTTTACAGAGAAACACTGCCTGGGGTATCAGCACCCCTTTCTATAGTCTTACTTTGTAATTTAAAGCAACATTACAGTAATGACAGAGGAATATGATTAAACTTCCCCAGCAACAATCTGCCCTGTTTCTAATTACGTGTCAGTCTGGCTCAGGGAGAGGTTGAAAAGGTTTGCGAGTAGAAGGGCAAGGAGGTGGAGCTGAGAGGTAGGGATGAAGTTGAGGGAAGAGGTGGTGGGTTTCATGCTGGAAGTGGCTCCAATTTCCCATAATTTCCAAACTAATGGAAGTGATACATTGAACCTCCTTGTCTTTTCGGAGCTGTCGGATTATTTTGCCTCACAAGCGAGAGGACCCGGGTTTGATTCCTTGTCAGGGCAAAACTTTAAGGCAAGTTTCCTTCCTCTACACGCCTCTGTTTACCTGACAGTAAATAGGAACCCAGTTGTTAGTCAATTGTCAGATCGCTTTCCAGGAAAATGGCCAAAGGTCAAAATAGGGAGGAGATCTAATCGACTACTTTCCTCCGTCTTGCATTTCATTCTTTGTTTTTTTGTCTCATGACTTTCAGAAATTACTTGTGCTTTCATTTATTGACTATCATACGTTGACTCAGTGACTCTAACTGATTTTATATCAATTACATCAATGGGGTATGTCAGAATTGAGTCAAGTCTCTGTGGCGGTCTTGGTAGTCCAGTTTCTGAACCAACCCGGGTCCACAGTACACTGTAGGACACTGCTGATGACAGACCAGTCAATCTGGCTCATCAGCAGAATGCTACCAGCTGAGCCAAGCTGACATGCAACAATATGTATGAAACTTCAACTGTGGTGATGGCAGTATGTGTGTGGGAGGTGAGGGTGTGTGTGTGGGGGGGTGGGGTGGGGGTTGGTGAATAACTTTGAGTGTTCAGAGTAATGTTTGGGTTTGGCTTCAGAACACTTCCTAACGGAAAGTCTAATATGAGCAGGTGGTTACCGCCATCTGCCAACTCCTTCCCCTGGATTTACATGAAAAGCATCAAAGGCTGAAGCACTTCCATGTAAATCTGGGGATTTACACAGCAGGAAATGGCTTGTGGACAGTTTTTCTTTACCACCCAATGCTAGTATAGCAATAAGATCACAGCTCACGATAGGCAATGGTAGACTCCACCTCATTCAACATTACACTGGCCAGTCTTAAATGCAGCTTCTCACAGGGGTCACAGAGACAACTGCACAAGGGGGAATCATTGAACAATGTGCCTGCTGTGTAAATGCATAAATCTTTTATAAACATTTGGAACAGTCCTACTCAAGCAGAGCATTTCTGTTCACATTAAATAGTATAAACTAGTTATAATATTGCAAAGGTCATTCTTGTTTGTAAAGATACTATCGCTGACATTTCAATAAAATGCATCATCAGTCCTTTCAAATTTCCGATGGTGGCTAGTATTTAAAAGGTTCTTACGGCTTGCTAAAGGCAATCTTGTGACTAATATATTCTGTAGCCAGCTGCATTCACTGAAGGTCATCACAAGTGTGCTTATAATGTTTGACTGCTTAGCTGCAAAATTGTGTGCTTGGGAATTGCTTGGTCCTTTGTGTGAACTCATAGTGAAAAAAACATCCCATAACGCATGCCTCAATGAGATACAAAGCCCAGAAGAAATTGGTACTGACAAGGCAATGCAGAGGGCTGAATTTTAAAAAGCAGTATGAAAATTACTGGGTTACATAACTGCGTTGGGAAAAACAGGTTTAGACATAACATGTGTCTGTATGTATCATTCTGTATCCAAATATAACAACCAACATAGATGTATTTTCGGCCAGGACCAGACTGCATTCTGCTGGGAACGACTGGAGTATGGGACCCAGACCCTGGTTGATAAGGGTAGATACTCCATCATCTTCGAGATAGGATAGAGAACTTTGTCCCACTGTGAGTCGAAGTCTGGGAAAAAGCATCATTGGAGAAGTTTTGAGGTAGGAAAAGTAGAGAACGAGGCTCGAGGAGCAGGCAAGGGTGCAGTGGTTCTAGTTGTGAGTATAGGGGAGCGGAACTCTTCATGACTTCTCAGCTGAGTGCAGTGTGAACCACTGTGAACCTGGTAGTATACTTATATATATTTTGTGTGACTTATACCCTCATTACCCTCATTATTATATCTTAAGACTATTACCTTGTATTCTAATTATGGTATCTAATAACTATATTTGAAATCTATGATTTATACCTATATCAAACATTAAACTTATTCTGGGCAACCTACAAGGATTGTTGGGTCATCATTGGAACTCTCGGGATCGGTATTCCCAACAACTGCATTGGAATGCAACTCTTGCAAAGACAACAACAACAATTCACATTTATATAGCACCCTTCGCCCTGGGTAGCTGACTGTAGGTGACTATAGGCACAGTTGAACAGGAAAATGCTACCTGAAGATGGGGGAATGAGGGTGCAAGGCGATGTCATTGAGGGAGAGTGTTTCCAGAGTGTTGGGGCACAGTGAGTGAAAGTGCGACACTGATGATGGAACAGAGGGCATGAGGGAAAAGCAGAAGGCTAGAGACAGTCGAACGGAAGCAGCAGTTGCGGAGTAAGCAGGTCAATGAGGTAAATTGGTTCCAGAGCATGAAGTGATTTAAAGATGAGTGTGAGGATCAAGCAAAACATCATATCTTGTTCATTGGGATTTTCAGTCTGATTCTCAAATTTTGAATTAAATCCAATCCATAATCTTTTACTCTTTACTTACAAATTGAAAAATAAAGTTGCTAAGGCAGGCTTTGGAGAAAAAGCCACAATAATTAAAGGTGAATAATTAAAGTCAATAATTAAAAGTGGTCAATACCTGAAGATTGTCCATTGGTGCGATCCATCCCCGACTCGGCTCAAAACCAGTCTAAAATGCCCATTAGACTTACTGGCACAGATATGTCAACACTGGATTCTCAATTCATCAGCTTAAAGGAGATCTCAGGTTGAAGTCCAGATCTTGTGAGTCCCTGTGAAATGGCCAGTGATGTAGAGGCTTTATCATTCAAACACCTTTGCAATCCTAATCCCACCCATGAAACTCACCATGGTTGCCATCAGTCCTACAGATATTGTTTGCTTTCCTGCTCCATGTCTATTTTAGGAAGGGCCACCACCCAGTAGCTCAGTTATCAACTGCAATGGAACGATATGCCACCAGCAGGGATTAGTCCAGCTAGGGCTTTCGGTTTTCAAAGGGGAACTTTGAAGTGAAGGGAACAAAATGATGTATGGTACACATATTTTAAATGGGATTCAGCAAGCAAACTCAGAACAATGCTTTAGGATGTACCAAGACAGCAGAGGAGAACATAGGTTAAAGATTGCAAAGGCCAATTTCCTGATAGACCACCAAAAAGATTTTCTGGAATAGGTTGCCAGGACATTGGACTCCTATGATGAGACAATGGTAGAGTGGGTGCTCTGGATGCTCTGGAAGTTGACACTAATTGGATCAACGGGCTTTCTTCATCCAAAATAATCTTGTGATCATGTAATTCACTCACTGGAAATTGGTGTTGGGTCAAATAAAAAATTAACATGATGGCTATAAGGATTCGCATTGAAATGATGATTCAGCTAGGAAATCTTAATTGAAATGAATAGACAGAAATGCCCTCTTCCTAATGGTTGAGCAACATTGCTCTTTATCTCCCTGTTGACTATTGTTCACTGGGCAACAACACTTCATAAGATCACAAAATTGGTTTGGAAGAACAAGGCCCATTGACACATCCCATTCTTATCTTTCCAGAATACCTTCTCCTCCAGTCACTACATTATCATCCCTCCTGATAACTTTTCCTTTTCAAATTCCAGCATTTGCTATCTGTTTAAAAATTTGAAGTGAGTATATTTTGTGTTGCAAAACTGTAGCTCCCAGAAAGGCTCCTGAGGTTTTTTGATTCTTATTTATCAAAAGCGTAAACCAAGTCAATGATACTAAAATTAATCTGTTGAGGTATTGGGAGTCATTGAAGTTTGACAAGAATGGGGCATTCTTGTGGTGCATTCAATATGCAGATAATCAATTTCTTGAATTTAATTATTCAGAATCTGTGCTGTACATTTTACGAGTATTGAGAATGAATCTTGTGAGAATTAGTTTGAATGCCAACACTCATATTACTTTATCAAATATAAATGCGATGTTTCTCCCACAAAATATACAATCAATTCACTTTACAGCATATTTTGTGAAACACTTTGTGGGTATATTCAGTTGGATATTAAGGATATGGCACTATGCAAATAGAGAAGGGAGTTTCTCCCAGTGTCTTGGCCAACAATCACCCATATCACATTCATCGTTCCCTTCATGCCTATTTATGAGATGCTGCTCTGCACAAATTGGCTGCTATATTGGCCCACGAACACACAGTCACTCCACTTAACATTTCTCAATAACCTGTGAAATGTTTTGAGACATTCCCCCGACATGAATGATACTATACCAACATTATTATGTTTAAAGTTGGCAAATGCATGCGATAATAATAATAATCCTTGTATTTGATATAGCGCTTTTCACATCTTCTAGATGTCTCAACTTCACAGAATATACTGTCAAGTGAATTTACTTTATATATGTGGGCAAACCGTAGCAGCTAATTGCGCACAGCAGTGTCCCACAAATGGTCTTGGATTGAAATGACCAATTTTGTTTGAGGGAATGTTATTGGGCATGTAGAGCAAGGAAACTTGCCCATGGTTTTGCCCTGCATGGGGTTCAATCCAGGTCTTGTTATGTCACTTGTAAGGCAAGTGCTCCAACACTGAGCTACAGGACTCCACTATATGAAACAAAACAGAACCATCATTGAAGTGTTATTACATAAATGAAAAACACCATTAAAGTGATTCGACACATGAAGATTAAACACACTATATGTTTTTTGGGGGATTGTTTATTATGGATTTATGATTTCCATAGATTCAAGCAAAATATATTACAATAACAACTTGCATTTACATAGTGCTCCTCATGCAGGATAGTGAGGGGCATGACACCAAGCTAGGGAGCATGACATCTAGCTGGGGAGAGGGAGAAGGTTAGCATAAGCATGATTGAAGAGTAAGGTCTTCAAGCATGACCTGGGGGCGGCTGGGGGCAGGAGCAGGGTGGTGAGTGGGGCAAGGCAGAGGAATTAAATGAGAGTGTTCCAGAGTTTAAAGGGAGCAGTGGCTGAAAGTGTGGCACCCAATGGTGGTCTAGAGGGCATGAGGGAGAAGTAGGAGGCCAGTGCCAGTTGAGCAGAGGTAATGAATAGTGGGTTGGGCTTTACGCAGGTTGGAGAAGTAGGGAGGTGTTAGTGCATGAAGGGATTTGAAGACGAGTGTGAGGATCTTGAAATCGACCTGTTTGGGATAGGAAGCTAATGGAACCTGGTGTGATGGGAGTACGGAGATTAGTTTGAGTGAGTATGTGGGTGGTGGAGTTTGGGACTGACTGGATTTTGGAACCTTGCACCTATCATCAGATCTAATTTGTGATGTTTTTCAACAGGATTTCTTAATACTGTAAGAAGATTGAAATGATCAAATTTCTAAAACAGCAAATGTACTGAAAAAATGCATCATTGAATTTCTGAAACATCATTGTATATATTCCTTTCCATCATCACATGCGATCTGTTTAAAATCCTAAAATTCTGGGAGCCTCAGTAGAAAGGGTTTATGGAGCAGACGTGGTTAATGGGTGATTTGATTGACCATAAATACAACAACAACAACTTCAATTTATATAGTGCCCTCCATGCCGGGCGGCGTTCTCAGAGCGCTTCACAATAGCGGTTCCTGGGACCAAGCCAGGGGCAGGGGTAGAAAGGTGACCAAAGGTGCGGTCGAAGAGAAAGGTCTTTAACTGTAACCTGAAACTGGGAAGAGAGGGGGCGAGGCAAAGGGAGTGAGGAAGGGAGTTCCAGAGCCTTGGGGCGCAGTGGCTGAAGGCATGGCTGCCAAGGGTGGAGAGGAGGATTCAGGGGACGTAGAGGAGGCTAGACCCACTGGAGCGAAGGCAGCGGGTGCTGGTTTGGGGAGAGAGGAGATTAGAGAAGTAGGGGGATGCAGAGGAGTGGAGGGACTTGAAAACAAGGGTGAGGATCTTGAAGTCGATCCTTTTAGGGACAGGGTGCCAGTGAAGTCTGGCAAGGACTGGGGTAATGGGGGAGCGAAGCTTGGTGCGGGCGAGTATGCGGGCGGCAGAGTTTTGAGTTAGCTGGATTTTGTGGATTGTGGTGGCGGGGAGATCGGCGAGGAGAGCATTGCAATAGTCCAGCTGAGATGTGACAAAGGCGTGGACCAGGGTTTCAGTGGCTTTTGGGGTGAGGTATTGCCGGAGACGGGCGATCCGTCAGAGGTGGAAGAAGGTGGTGCTGGTGAGAGACCGGTTGTGGGGGAGGAAGGACAGTTGGGGGGTCAAACCTGACGCCTAGGTTGCGCACAGGTTCGGAGAGTTTCACGGGAAGACCGGGGAGGTGGAGGAGGTGAGAGCCATGTGAATGGAGACGTTGACAAGAGCCAAAGAGTATGGCCTCCATCTTGTCAACATTCATCTGCAAGAAATTTGCGCTCATCCAGCTCCTGATGTCTGATAGACAGGCTGACAGAACATCAGGGGTCTTGGGGTTGCAAAGTGAAGTGGAGAAATAGAGTTGCGTGTCATCCGTGTATGTGGAAGTGTGCCCCATGTCTGCGGATGACATCCCCAAGAGGGAGCATACAGATGAGGAAGAGGTGGGGGTCAAGGATGCATCCCTGGGGTACCCCACACGTAACTGGGTAAGAGCGGGAGGAAAAACTGTTTGTGGAGAGGAGATAGAGAGGATGTCGTTTGTGACTTTCACAAGTGCAGTCTCTGTACTGTGGGCAGGGCGGAAACCGGACTGGAGGGGTTCGAAGAGGGAGTGGGAGGAGAAGTGGGCGCGGAGCTGGTTTGCAACGACGCATTCCAGTGCTTTTGAAATGAAGGGCAGGTTAGAAATAGGGCAGAAGTGACTGGGGTTTGAGGGATCTAGTGAGGACTTTTAAGGAGGGGGGTAATGACAGCAGTTTTGAGGGGGGCAGGGACTGATCCGGTGGAGAGGGACTGGTTGATGATATCAGCCAGCAGTGGGCAGAGGAGGGGGAGCTGGTTGAGCAGTAGGTTAGTGGGGATGGGATCGAGGCAGCAGGCTGTTGGTCTCATAGAAGTGAGAGTGCATGAGAGGGAGGAAGGAGAGATGGGGGAGAAGGAGTGCAGGAAGGGTTTGAGGTAGGAGCTGAAGATGGGGGGGGGGGGGGGTGAGGGGGATGAGGTGGGGATGGTAGAGGGTGACGAGAGGCAGGAGGATGACGCTGCCTGGTGAATATTGTGGATTTTGGAGGAAAACATGTCCATGACCTCCTCGCACTTCGCATTTGAAGTGAAGATTGAGGAGGCCTGAGGGGGTGCACAGAGGAGGTGGTGGGTGGTGGAAAAGAGGACTTTGCGGTTGTTGTTTGCCTCCAGGATGATGTTGGAATAGTAGGCCATTTTCGCTCGACACAAAGAACGGCGTTATCTGTGGAGATGCTCGAGACACAGTTGATGCTGAACTGTGAAGCCGGTTTTCTGCCACCTGCGCTCGAGCAGCCAGGTTTGGCATTTAAGGGTGTGGAGATGAGTGTTGTACCATGGGGAGCGGGTGGGTTTAGAGAAGGACCTGGATTTAAGGGGGACATGAGTTGAAGGTGGAGGAGAGGCGATCGTGGAGCAGCTGGACAGCTGCTTCAGGATCGCTCTGGGTGGAAGACCAGAGGGCTAGAAGGTCAGAGGATGTGAGGGCCTCTGTGAGGGTCTCAGCGGGGAGACTTTTCCATGCGCGGAAAAGTACAGTTATGGGCTTGGTGGAGAAGAGAGAGATGGAAGAGGAGAAGGAGACAAGATGATCTTGTCCAAAATGCTGAGGTAAGAAATGTCAAGGCCATGGGTGATGATGTGGTCAAAAGCGTGGCCACAGTTGTGGGTCAGAGAGTCAATGTGGTGGGTGAGGTTTAGGGAGGAGAGGAGGGCAGTGAAGACGGAAGAGGTGGTGCAGGGGGAATTTAGGTGAAGGTTGAAGTCGCCCATGATGAGCAGATGTTCAGGGCAGAGAGACAGGGAGGAGCGGAGAGTGGAGATATCGGAGAGGAAAGAGCCAGGGGGTTTAGGAGGACGATAGAGTAGAAGGATTTTTAAGGAAAGAGAATGATGGTAGAGCATGAGGTGCTCGAAGGACGGGAAACAGCCAGTGGAATAGGGGGAGAGGCGTTGGAGATGGTGGCCACCCCGCCGCCTCGTTGGTTGGGGCGGGGGTTGTGGTGGAAAGTGTAGCCTGGAGAGGGGAGACCTGGACTAGAGGCACAGGGTCACTGTGGGAGAGCCAGGTTTCCGTAAGTCCAAGAATATCAACTTTCTCATCCAGGATGAGGTCGTAGATAGTGGTGGCTTTATTGGAAAGGGAGCGGGCATTCTGCAAGGCAGTGTGGATGGGTTTGCTGGAGGGGGAAGGAGCAAGTGGTGCGGAGAAGATCTGAGGGTGTGTAGGAAAAGTGGGTGTGGGGAGAGAGGGGGGAAGGGGAAGTGGGGAGGGTATCTATGAGAGGGGGAAGTAGTGTTTGCCTTGAGGAAATTAGATAATGAATGGAAACATCACTGGAATCTTAATGACAATGGACAAATCTTCCTTTTGATAGTCAATTGACAAATCGCTTTCTAATAAAAATCCCTCCCCCTCAAAAAATTGTCATTCAATCCACGACTCTTTGTGGGGCATTGCTGCGCACAATTGGCTGCTGTGTTTCGCCCACAAAATAAATAGTAACAACACGTTACAATATATTCTGTGGTGTGATTTGAGATGTCTCAACAATGTATAAGGTGGTATATCAAATACAATTATTATTTTTACTATTAATTACAAAGGGGCATAACCCTTAAGTCAGAATTGAGACAGTTGGAACTTGGGGCAGAGTTGTGAAGATGTGGAATGTTTTGTCCCACAAAGCTCTAGAGGAAGAATGAATAGAGATGTTTACTGAGGGATTAACAGATACTTGGACAGCAGAGTATTAAGATATGGTGCTAGGGATAGTGGAATAAGCATGAATGGTTAAATGGCCTCCTCCTGTTTCTATTTCAGCACCTTGCACCTTGTCCTGATGTGAAACGTGCTATACAAATATAATTTTGTTGTTGTTGTTGTTCTTTTCATTTGTTCCTAATTGTCAGCTGTTATTTTCGGGCACCTAGGTGACTGACACTTGTGGAAACCCATCACTATGGTTAAGAGTATGCAAACCAAATTGAGCATTCCATTCTTCCCACCTACAGATGGAGATTCCAGTGATGTTTATTGGAATGGAATGCACACCATCTCCTTGGAGGGTTGCCTTCTACTTACCTAATTCCGGAGAGTATCAGACACAGGTTGGCATGAGCAAAGACTTGGGGACCCCAGAGTGTGTGCTGGAGTTCTTTGGTGGAGTCTCACCAGCTAAAACTGCTGTGTCTTTATCTGACGTCGAAATTTGTATCTTTGGTTTTGAAATGGAGGAGCTTCAACTGTGAGGAACTGCTGCACTCATCTTATTTTCCATTCAGATCATACACTTGTACAAGCTGTTGATCAACAAATCTCTCAATTTTCCACAAGTGTAACGAAGAATTGCCGCTGCTCCCATATGGTTTGGGTTAGCTCATAGACTTTAATTCTTTTTAAAAATTGCATAATCTCATCTGCTGCAACAACAGCAAGCTATCCAATTTCCAAGTAGGCAATGAATCTTCCCTTCCGTCATCTACCTCCTGCATACCCAGCTTTTAATTCAGTAAACTATTCATCTGTAGCGGCAGCAAGCTGTGACAAAAGCTGGTTTTAATTCCCCACAATTCTTTTAAAGCCTCTTAATGTCTCTGAAGCATACATTTTCTGTGGAATACATTGGGAAACAGTTACTCTAAAAGGTTCGATTGATAGGATTAGTTGAAGGAAAACAGTTTATCCGACCCATAGGTGTCTGGAATGCAAAAGACATGGGAATCACCCATGCCAAATATTGTAAATAAAAGCATTTTAGTTGATTTAATCTCAGATAAACCAAGTGCTTCTGCTTCACTTCATTTATATGAAAAGCACTTCCTCTATCCTGACATAATTCTTATATAGTGATATCATACTGATATTTCCATGATGGTTATTTTGGTAATGGGTCCCCAGTATTTGTTGCACTGTGATTTGATCTGACTGCTCAGAGCCTCATAAATTAAACACCATTTGTGTTCGGAACAATCAATATTGCCACGAAGTTCCTGGTCCTGTATGTTTACATGGGTTCACTGTCATTCAGATGGGTTTACAGCCAGGACAGGACTGGAGCTTTGCAATCAGAACAGATTAACATCGGATAATTCGGCTTCTGAAAAGCAAACATATCGGAAATGCAGATGTACCAATGTACCAAATGTTAACAGCTGCTTTGTTCAATAAATCCTTGCTGATCAGAAATATGCTAAAAGGGGTTTAAATACCAAAACACTTTCACCACAGTAAATGGACCAAGCTTTTTATCCCCCCTATAAATAGTTCTTCAACTAATGTCATTTTCTGGTGTTTGGAAAAAAAAACTGGTGCATTCGGGAAATAAAATAAATATACTATATATATATATTTTAAATCTCTTTGGTTTTTCACAGGTGAATGCTTGGTGCAGTCTACAGTGAAATCGCCACTGGAAACAATGCAAATGACTTGATAATCATTGCTCAGCATGTGTTTCCAGTATGATGGCTTAACCCAGCTTCCATGACATTGGCGAAATGCATCACTGTGAAAATTGTGCACAGGCATGATCAGAGAATCCACCTACACACACACACACACACACACACACATTCAGTGAATTCTCATAAACACTCCGCAGGCTCCAGTCTGATTCATTTGCATTTCCTGCTGTATGTTGGCAGCAAAAGCGTACAACAACAACAACTTCAATTTATATAGCGCCCTCCATGCCGGACGACGTCTCAGAGTGCTTCACAGTAGCGGATCCCGGGACCGAGCCAGGGGCAGGGGTAGAAAGAAATGGGCATTGATCCAACTGGTATGTTTCACTGACATTCACATTGTTGCAGAACCACAGCTTAGGGACTGAAATCAGGCCTGTGAAAGTGAACTGTGCCCAGGCAATGCTGAATAAGAATAGCAGGGTGACAAGCGTACAGAGAAAGCCAGTGGCACAAGGCATACATATACCTACAGCTCTCAAGACAAGTTTTGGTTCAAACTAATGCACTCAACCACTATTCTGCCAAATGTAATAAAACCACGTTTTGAGAATATTCTATAAATAGAACAAACATTTCAAAGATACTTGCCTGTACAAATCCCGGAAAATCAATGGGACATCTGGAATTATATTGAGAGTGCAGTAGAGCTCTATTTCTGTTCTGGGTGGGTATGTACTCCCTAAACAATATAAACTGAGGGAAAAAAGGTATAATATTGCACTCCCTCAGTTATCTTAGAATGCATGTTGAATGTATCAGACGTGCAGTGGTAGCACTTGCTCCTCTGAGTCAGTAGGAATGTAATTTGTTGTTGTTGTGGGTCCCATGTAGGGACCTGAAATCACATACAGTCATCTAAAATGACACTCATATGCACTGCTGGGGGTGTGTTGCATTGTCGAAGGTGCCCTCCTTTGGATGATACGTGAAACCTGGCTTTTCGGATTAATGTTAAAGATCCCAAGGCAATATTCAAAAAGAGAAGGGAGTTGCTCTTGGGCAAAATATCCCTCAAATAAAATAAAATTGGTCACTCAATACATAGCTGTTTGTGAGACACTGATGAACGCAAATTGGTTGCCACGTTTCCCCTACAAAATTTACCTAGCAACAAGTCTTGTGAAGTGCTTTGAGACATCTTGATGATGTGATAAGGTACTATATCAAATGCAAGAATGATAGTTGTTATTATTACATTATTGGTAAAAAATATATACAGGATTCAGCTGAAGAAAGTGTTGATCTGTAAAGAAATAAATAAATATCCAGTTAAGACGATTAGATGGGGTTTCTACACCATAGGCCAAGAATGGACTAAGGTTTTTAAATACTCAAGTGGAATCCTGTAGCTCAGTGTTGATGTGATAAGGCACTGTATCAAATACAGTGCCCTCTCAGAGCACTTGCCTTTCAAGTGAGAGACCTGGATTCGATTTCTGGCCAGGGTGAAACCTTGGCCAAGTTTCCTTACTCCACATGCCTGATAATAATTCCTCACAGAAAAAAAGAATTTGGTTAATCAATCTACGACTGTTTATGGGATACATTTCGTTCACAAATATACAGTCAATTCACTTTACAGTACAGGTACATTCTGTGAAGCGCTTTGAGACATCCAGAAGTCATGAAAAGCATTATATCAAAAGGATGATAATTTTTTATTATTATACTCTATATGAATCATAATGAGTCTATCTGTATCAAGATTGTTAAAACAAAATCGGATAAAGAGTTATTTTTAAATCCCAGTTTATACTTTATCTCCGGAACTATAGATTATGCCATCTATAGAATACAACTGGCTAGAATTTGATTAGTTTGTAATATTACGGAGACTACCCTGGGGTTCTGGTTGATCATTTCACATTACAGAACATCCTATAATGCAATTTGTGTTTCCATGGTTTTCATTGTAAACGTGCAGCCAGGAGCAGCCTATCCATTGAGTCTTTAGTATACAGACTCAATATATATATATTTCGCCCACAAGTATACACTCAGCTTTCCTGCTCTCCTTCCCCCTGCCCCGACTCCTCCCCTTGATATCTTTTCCCCCCCCATTTCCCTTAATCCCACTTCCATGACTGTTTGTGGGACACTGCTGTGCGCAATTTGGCTGCCGTGTTTCACCCACAAATATACAGTCAATTTTCCTACTCTCCATCCCCCCCTACCCCGATCCCCCTGTTCTTGTCCCTACCTAACTGTACAGCACCTTGGGACATCCTCTCAATGTGAAAGGCGCTATATAAATGTAAGTTTTTATTGATTTGATTGATTGTTTTAGCATGCAGACTTGAGGACATATCTACCCTTCCAATTCTAACTTGGAGTGTTGTGAAGATAGACCTGACTCTGCGATCTGTGTCTTCTCAGAGCCAGTTCAGCCCCACTGAGACTTCAACCCTCCCCCTCTCCATATTTTGTACATGGTGATCATTTTACTGTCAAGGAGGACAGGGAGGCAGAGAAAGCCCTGGCCACAGATGTTTAAAATTACCTTTCCAATTCCTCCCTCCATGGGCTATAAATAATCCAGAACTCTGCAGCCCATGTCCTCTACCGTTCTAAGCTTCGTGATCCCATCTTCCCCCATCCTCACTTGACTCATTGGCTCCCCTCACTCAGACGATTCAATTCAAGATCCTGGTCCTCACATTCGAAGCCCTCCATGGACTCGCCCCACCCTACCTCTGTGACCTCCTAACCCCCTACCAACCTGCTCGTCCACTCTGCTCAGCAAGCTCCAGCCTACTCCATGTCACTTGAATCATACGCACGACCTCCTATCTCTCTCTCTCTCTCCTCTGCCCTTTCCCCCTACTCTGCCCCCCTCCCTTGCTTGTGTCCCGACCTGACTGTTCAGCGCCTTGGGACATCCTCCTGACGTGAGGGGCACTCTGTAAATGTAATTTTGTTGTTTGTTATAAATTTCCCATTACTCTTCTCAACAACTCGCCATTCTGTGTGACTGCTGTGCATAAATTTGCTACCATTTTTGTTTGCAAAAACAATCACTACATATGACAATAATTAATGTGAAGTGCTTTGAGATATTTATATATAAGGGGTGTTATAAAAGTCCAGCTACTTCATTCGAATGATAATCATGAGTGTGATGTGTTGAATAGCATGTTTACCGTCTGTCCAATACCTTGTATAATAAAAGGCACTATAGAGATGTAATGTTGTTGATATTGAAATTTCCACCCTCCAACAAGTAAAAATATAAATTAGTTAGTAGCTATAAACTATAACTCTATCACAATGGATTGGATTTGAAAACCAACTTGTGGATCATAACTATAGACAGTAATCAATCCACGAATTATGGCATTGGAGAGCTGCTTAGTGGACATCAATATAATTCAACAAAAATAGTTAAAGCTTATATGCTACTAACTAGCATTCTAATGTCACCTTCTGTGGACTTGAAACCCAACCATCGAAAAGGAATCAAGCTGAAGAATCAATATCTTAACTTATTGACAAGATGGCTTGCTCATTGATGTGTTATTTATCGCATCAAGGACCCAATTTCCTTCCACCCTATTTTTTTCTCTCTGTTGCTCCTTTTGATACTGATTCCAAAGTTACAAAAGCAAAACCAATGAATTGCTCATTGATCCCTTTGCCCTTTTTCATATGTTGTTGTCATAGATTTGCCTACATTGAGCCATCTACATCACTGCTGGACTATGCAAATGCCCTCCTCGACGGTCTCCCCTCCACCACAATCCATAAAATCCAACTCATCCAAAACTCTGCCGCCCGCATACTCACCCGCACCAAGCTTCGCTCCCCCATTACCCCAGTCCTTGCCAGACTTCACTGGCACCCTATCTCTGAGAGGATCGACTTCAAGATCCTCACCCTTGTTTTCAAATCCCTCCACTCCTCTGCATCCCCCTACCTCTCTGACCTCCTCTCTCCTCAAACCAGCTCCCGTTGCCTTCGCTCCACCGGGTCTGGCCTCCTCCTTGTCCCCCGAATCCTCCGCTCCACCCTCGGTGGCCGGGCCTTCAGTCACTATGCCCCGAGGCTCTGGAATTCCCTTCCTCACTACCTTCACCTCGCCCCCTCTTTTCTCAGTTTCAGGTCCCAGCTGAAGACCTTTCTCTTCAACCGTGCCTTTGGTCACCTTTCTACCCCTGCCCCTGGCTCGGTCCCAGGATCCGCTATTGTGAAGCGCTCTGAGACAGCTTGGAGGGCAATATATAAATCGTAGTTGTTGTTGTATATAATAAAGCACAATATAAAATGTGGGCATTGTTATCTATTGTTATCTAAATCTTGTTAGCCTGTCTCTCAAACTGCTGTTTCAAATCCTCTCACATCATGCTCACTCAGAGTGCACTCGGAGAGTTGAATTTTTTTTTAATATGCAAGATATGTAGTTTTCAAAAGTTTAAGATGATTCACGACTGATCTTTGCAATTTCCTTAATATTTCTGAGAAATCAGATTTGTGATATTATGGAATTGTTTCTGTAGTAACTTTTAAGAGTTCTGTATTGGTCTCTGATTTACTCCAATGCTCACTGATATTCCTTCTATTGGAATAGATTTAATAGGCTGTAGGTTGTTTGACTGATTTGTTACATAATCCAAAATGTTATAAAATACTTGAAGGCATGAATTTAAGATAAATAAATTAAAGGGTGAGGTTAACAAAAAATCTTTAAACGCGTTGCATCACAGCTGTAATTACACAAACATTGGTTTTAGAGTTTAGAGTTTAGCATTGATAAAATAATCCTTGCATTTGATATAAATGTCATCAAAATGTCTCAAAGTGCATCGCAGGATTTACTGTAAGTTGTAGTGACTGCTTGTCAGCGAACGCAACAGCCAATTTGCACTCAGCAAAATCCTACAAATATTTATAAAGTGAATGAGCAATTGTATCTGGGGAATGTTGGCCAGGGGGAGAATTGCCTTCTCATCTACCTGCACAAGCAGAAGGAACCTCAGTTTAATGTATTTGAAGGAATGTACCTCTGACAATGCAGCACTTGACTGTAGGGTCAGCAAGAACTATCAGCTCAAAGTCCTGACGTAAGGATTGAACTCAGAGATGAGAGTGCTACTGACAGAGCCAGCCTGACACCAGCGGTGAGACAGCAGTGGGGAAGAATGCCACTGTTTCTAAAATGATTTTTTGCAGGTGTTATCAGCAGTGCCTTCAACGTGATTCAAGCTGACTGAATCCTGAGTTATCTTTGTTGCTGAGTCACCAAACATGGAGAATAAATGCAGCAGCAATTTTTTTCAAAACAGAATTTAGCATTCAGCAGTTATATTTCTGTATTTGGTGCTCGTCAGAATACATCTGGATTACTGCACACATTTGTTTTCTCCTGATCTTGTCCTTGAGAGGCCACAGAGGTGATCATCCGAGATGATGCCACGTTTACTGATCTATGTTATGGATAGGGCGACTGTTCTAACGGTGTTTCTTAATTTCATTTTTGTTGGGGGGTGGGCGAGTGTACTGTTAGCAATTGTTGAGTGTTTATAAACCAGGGCTGGGTAGGCTGGTTTTTGTTAGTGCGATGAGATGTCAAGTCTGTGCGTACGAAGGGGAGAGGGATGATTTCACAAAGGTGCTGTTCCTCCCTCCTCTCACACATAAACATTTCACCAGACAAGCCTGCATACATGGAGCAGTGCAAGAGTGATACATGTGCAATCGGCTCACCAGGGTTCTGCCCAAAGGGAGAGAGAGAACCTCATCTCGAAGCTCAGCAAGCATTTCTGCTGTTTATTGAATAAACACCATTTTATTTTTTGCTGTAATGGAGGTGTTTCATTGGTTTTTGATCAGCTAAGAGCAAAAATTAGAAGTCACAGGTATGGGAGAAGGTTAAGGAAGTTGGATTTACTCTCTTTGAGGGGAATTCTGGATGTCCTAATTAAAGCTTTCAAGATCATGAGGGAGATTAGCAACCTTTATCCAGGAAAATTTATATAGTTGGTAAATGTTTCAACACTGGGAGACACAATGTAAAATCAAGAAGTTACAATACGCAAAGTAGATCAGCCAGAACTTTTCTGGTGTGCTCCAAGGGTATTGGACCTGCAAAATAAATCACCATGAAGGTTATTAAAGCAACAACAACAAATTGGATTGATATAGCACCTTTCACATCCAGAGGATGTCATTATAGATAGATTCAAGAAGTGACTGGATATATTCAGGATGAAAGTAGATAAATATTTGTTAGGTCACGGTATTAAAGGATATGGGGGCAAGGGCAGGTAAATGGACTTGAGGTACAGATCAGCCATAATCTTAAAAAATGGCAAAAAAAGCTCGAGGGGCTGAATAGCCTACTCCTGTTTCTATGTCTATATATGGGTAGATCATTTGTAAAAGAGGGATTCAGGAATCTAAGGGGGGGTGTTCCGCTTGGGTCTAGATTTACTCTATTAGTGTAGCAATTTGGAACATCTGTACTTCTTTGCAAATTGCCAAAATCAACCTTATCTTTGAAGTTGGCTTTCTATACTTGTTACGAAAAAAAAAGCTTTAAAATTAAGGTTGTATTGATAAATTTGATAAGCTTCTGGATGTTGTAAAATGTCAGGCTGATAGAGAAAATCTAGACCCAGATGGAAGTGAATAATAATTATGATAATCCTTGCATTTGATATAGCACTTTATCCTCTCATTGAGACGACTCAAAGTGCTTCACTGTTAACAACAACAACTTGGATTTATATAGTCCCTCCACGCTGGACAGTGCCTCAGAGCGCTTCCCAATAATGGATGCTGAGGCCGAGTCAGGGGGAGGGGGAAAAAGGTGACTAAAAGCGCGGTCAAAAAGAAAGGTCTTTAGCCGAGATCTGAAAATAGGAGAGGCGAAGGGAGTGAGGAAGGGAGTTCCAGAGCCTCGGGGCGCAGTGTAGTGATGTGGATTTTGTGGACAGGGAGGGAGAGAAGGGCAACTGAAGGCACGATTGAAAAGCAGTCTTGAGACTGGCCTTGAAGGAGGCAAAGGAGGAAGCGACACTCAATTTCACTCAGCAGTGTCGCAAAAGCAGTATTTTTTTTCATTTCTTCCCTCCAGTGAGAAAGCAGGTAGATAATGTGTTGTTGGCAACTATTAAAAAGAGTTGGGCTTGTGGGGTGTAATTTCCAAATGTTTTAATTGCTGGAATGAGCAAACAAACACTTCCCAACCGTTGCCAACAAATTCTACAAGCCTATGTGTACGATTATTTCCTGATTCGTATTTAATGGAATCACAGAATACAAAATTTTAATGGTCAACCTGTTGCAGTTCCCTCATTTTATCTGGATATTGTTACAAGCTGTAGATTGGTGTGGGTGGTTGCGAAATGTCATGCACTGAGCTTTGCACTTTGTTGCAGTGGCAATCAGCTCGGATAACCTTGACAAGAGTGTCATTTTCATTTTCTATTTTACGGCCGTAGTTATAATATAAATATTAACATGCTTGTGCACTTTTGTTTTGAGAAATCCAATTTGTGTTGCTGATAATCCCTTTATTTCTTCTGTTTTCATTTCTCAGACACTGATAGTGGCCACTGCGTTGTGCTTAATGACTTGTTTTGCATGCTTCCTTAGATACTATTTGTCAGATATGGCTTTAGAACCCTAATTTGCCCCAGCCATTGCCAAAGCATTCATCCCAATTGTTTTCCTAAGGTTTATCTGAAGATGTGAATGGAAATTGCAAAGGCAATCCTCTGTCAATATACTGTTAGCAATACAGAATAGATCCGTGTTTGTTTTTCAATTGAGCGCTGATGAAATGAATTGCGAACTTGAAACTTTAAATAAAACTTTAACTTCTTTATTTGTTCTTTCATTGTCTGTCATTCTTTCAGCTGTACACGATTAATGAATGCCAACCTCTCTTTCAACTTGTGCAAACAAATGGCTTTGAACCACGGATGTTACATGAAGAGCCTTAAGATAATAATTGTTCCAAAATCATGCAATAATATAACTCCAAAATGAATTAATCAATTCCAGTACATCAGCTGAATTAAAATCATAACACAATGCAGTCTGAGAGCAAGTGTTGGAGGTCCAGTTTGAAGTGACATTTGCTGAAGGTTCACTAGAACTTGGGCTGCTATCTTCCAGCAGGATTAAGCGATAATTCATTCTTTCATGTGCTTATTTCTATTACATAGTTAAGTTTGATGAATGCTAAATGATAATTATCATGCTGTCCACCTCAATAATTTTTCTTCCTATCCTTACTTTCCACAAACACATTAGAATTCACAATAGACGTTCTCTTTATTGTTATTGTTGATGATATTAATTCTTGTGTTCAATTTTGCAATTCAATTCAATTCAATTCCACCTCAGGAGGATGTCTCAAAGCTCTCTAAAGGATGCACTGTAAAGGTCAGTCAGTAGGGAATGAGACAGCCAATTTGCATACAGCAAGATACTACAAAAAGCGATGGGGGAATTAATAATTTTATTTGGGGGATTGGTCAGGACAGCAGGACAAACATCTCTCTCTTTTTGAATTGGGCCATTGGGATCTTTAATTATTATTATTTAATGTCCACCTGAATAGGTTTATCATCTCATCCAAAGAATAGCCCACTAACAATGCTGACTCCTATTGTTGACACCTATCGAGTTGGACATGTGTTGAATATAAGGTAAAATCAGCAGCCCTGGGCAACTGGGTTAAATAAAGGGGTGGCTGCGAAGTATTAAGGAACATTTGATGGGGTTTAATGTAAATTATATTGTAGGTATTAAAACAAGGTGAAATATGTACATGATGAAAAAATATAAAAGGGCAGAAAGGGTCAAGGAATTAGATATGAATATTGGTAGTTTACTGAAAATATCCTGTCAAGTTAAGTTGTTATGAACAAGGCTAATGTCCTGGGATGTATCTGCAAGAGAAAACAAATTCGCCTAATTTTACATCAGTCAACTGGAATATTATATGTGATTTGGGGGAAACTACCTTCAAAAAGGGGTTGAGACAATTAGATAAAAGCCAGAGGAGAGTGACAACTGAAATGTGAATAGTGAAGTGCTAAGACCAAAGCGCAGTATATTCTCATGAAGGGAAGCAGAGAGGCGAAAAGAACAGCAGATAAAGTGAGCTGAGATAAGAAGTTGTGAATAACAAACAGCTTGGTTTTGAAAAGCTAACTGTACCCATGCAAAAGTACTATAGAATGGAATAACCACAAGAAGAATGAAACTAAATCGGTTTGCACTGAAAAACAGAAGTTTGAGAAGGGACAATCTACAATCTGGAGAGGAATGCATAGCGCAATTTCAACCAGGTTATTTAACTTAGTCTGTGATCTCAGAACATGAAATATAGTTAAGACATCTTAAGGAATCCTTGATATTAGACTGTTTCTCCACAGATAGTCAGTATGTGACCCACCCTCACCCTTATTAGTCCTTGGTTAGATAAAAGCATCCAACCAAGGACTAATAATGTAAAATTGGATAAGTGATCTGGAATTTTGCTAGTTTTAATTCTTGGCAAGCAGAGCCTTTCCCTGGGATTGTTCAGAGCCCAAGGTCGAATGGACTGGACATGATCTTTGGAAGACAAGGGCTGGGTGGATCATATGTCCTTTTCTCATTCCATATTTTTTATGCTCTTACTCTGCTCGACCACTCAGTACCTAAACACCTCAAAGGGTTTGCATCTCTGGTGTATCTAACCTTCCCCTCTTTATGTCACACATAGATTAATAGGTTTGATACCACTACAACTTGTGTCATCAGAACTCATTTGTCAAAAGGTACACTAGCTTTTGATTCCAGCAACCATTTAAAGTGGTTTATGGGACTAGATTAAGTTTTGAGTTTCATTAGCTGGTTAACCTCCGTGTTCAGCATTTCACTTAAATGACATTATATTTTTAATGTTTCACTACTTTTATGTTTGAATGTCGATCAAATTTTCATCACAAACAAAGACAGCAAGATAAATCATTTAGTTCATCCACTGGGCATGGTATCTTGCAACAAGAATGAATACATTCACCATTTCCTCCAATAGCATTGGTATCCAGCATTATACATCCAAACATCAGCCTTTAGCCACATGGAATAAATAAACAGGACAATCACAGTAACCTAATGTAGGATAATCACATCTTGATTTGCATATATACAAAGATGTACTATCAGAGATTGCCAATACCAGAATTCAGAATATATATTTTGTTTTTACACTTTACATTACAGTAATCCTATTCAGTCTTATTCAACTTCTGCACATATATTGCTATATACATTAATTTGTGCCATCATCAGTTGTTACAAAGCTGGTTTCATAATAGGTACAGGGATACCTTTATCAGACCATGTTACCTTCCTGCCCTTCCTCTCATAAAACAAAATGCCAAAATCAAATATTAGCTATTTGGCTTTCTGGGTATCTAATGCCTTTTCATGACTTTGAGAAGGAAATTTTTGTAATACTTTTAGTATATATAAATGGTTACAGTTTAGGCACACAATAGCTTAAGAATGTCCTTTGAAAAGAAAATCCTTAAGGAATTAATACAGAGGAAAATAAAATGATACAGACACAAAAAGGGACCTCACAAAACCTAATTTCCCAGTGAAACAAATCCCTTTCCTTTATTTCTGCTATTTCATTCCTATATGATTAATAAGTATTTTGTATTTGAAAATTACCTAAACATTTGTGCTGAGTATAATACCAACTTCAAATTAAAGTCATATTCTCTCACATGGCAACGTGACTGAAATGGTGATCGCTATTTCAGTCCTAAAGTGCCATTTATTCAACAAAATTATACATGTCTATAGTGGTTTATTCTTAAGTAAAACAATAAATATGGAGTAAATAGTGTAGCCTTGCTAAAGAGATAAGCATGCCTGAGATTGACAGCCTGAAGAGCTATTCAGGAATGATTCCACAACCAACCACAGGGGGTGTGAGGGAGCATCTTCTCAGAACCTTTCCAAGTAGTTTTAAGACCAGTGACATTGTCATGTTTTTCTTTTAAATAAATGCTTTTTTTTGTATTTACAGAATACAGAAACAACAGAAGTGGTAGCAATTTACATTGCACATTTATTAAAGAATTTAATAGATTCATGGAAATTACGAGAGAGAGTATGGCCTTAAATTGTTTCTTTTGGGATGTGACTCCGAGTTGCATCATACACAGAACACTGCATTTTCTAAAATTAACATTTTGCAAAATAAAACATTAACAATGACGATGGAAAATTAAGAAAGAATATAAAGGAAAAAATGATCTGATCAAAACCTGTCCTGTAGGTGTTATCTATGCTAGCTTTATAAAGTAAGACATTGTAATGTTAACATTGCATCAACAAGCACAGTATTCTTAGGCATCTAGTGTTGCCTTGCTGCCTACGACAGGGTCTGTGCAAAAACTACCTTTTAGACCTACAAATAACCTATGTTTTCCACAGTTTAATGCAAAATGATGTTACCATTAAGGAAAAAAGAAAGAAAAATAATCCTAGTTACCACAGTATTATAAATTCATATTTATTTAAACACTAAAAGTGAAGATAAGGATGGGTTTTCTTTTGTCCCTATGCATGTTGTAGGTAAATGTTATTTTAGCTGAATCGAAGCAAGTGAAGCGTACGATTAACATTACACTTGCTGAAGCTACAATGAGGAATGTCTCATCTTTTTCAGCAGAGATGACAGATTTGTTTACACTTGGTCCTTAGGCCCCTGTGAACATGCAGAAACTTCACCAATAATACTGGAACACAACTTACACAATTACCTATTGAAAGTTCATTAAAAAACATGTCATGTCCCATGTTTTGCTGACAACTGACATGAGATATCTTGATAAGTAGCTCCTCAACATTAAATACTCAACTGTGTGGATGCTACCAACTGAGCAGCATTGATGCATTTCTAAAAACTCAGTCCTGGACTGGCTTTGCATTGTGGCTGCACTCAAAGAGGTTTTGTTTCAACAATATTATTGATCCAGTTGATGAGTTAGTGTTACATAGCTCTTATTTTACAAGAGTTTATAAAACAAACCAGCAAGTCCAAAATCCATCAGAAAGGAAGACTGGTGACTTATTATCTGCTAGAACTCTGAAAATTATGGTTCATAATTGTTTATTCAGTCATTCTTTACATTCGTTGAGCTGTGCAAGTCATGAGGGTAACGGTGGTGTCTAAGTTGTCAGAGGCTGAGAAGACTAACCTCATGAACTGGCTGACTTGCAGTACATTGCTGCAGAATCCCAATATTTAACATGACAAGGCCGGCACTCGATGGAAACCTTCAGGGTCATAAGTTGGAGGGGAATCGAGGTCTTCCTGGATCGCTATCTGTACTTAAGACTGTAGATGATTCCCTTTTGGGGGCTGGTGCCGGCGTGGATTGCCCTCGAACAGGTGGCAATGCTCCTGAGGACATGTGTCGGAAGAGAGACACCCTTTGAGGAACGGTGGTGCGGATCCCTCCTTGTAGGCTCATGCCTTGTGTAGTGGAGAACGCCACAGGCGATGTTGATGCTAATGATTCTCCACAGGATGGGTGAGGCCGGACAATGAGCGGCGTCACCTCGTGAGGCAGAGAGGGCTGAGAGGCGGACAGAGACCGGACCTCCCTGCTGAGACTGCTCGTGTGGGGAGCCTGTGTGCTTTTGTTGGAATCACGCCTGCGGGTCGGACTCTGTGCTTGTTGCTGCTGTATCAAAGACATCTGCGATACGTTTGGTGAACCATACTGGAAAGTTCGGCCGGCTAACGGGCTCTGCACAGGAGGACTCGAAAGTGCGGCAGAGTAGGAACTGGGAGACGGCACCACCGTCTGATGAGGACTAGGTGAATTCTGGTTGGGTAAAGTCTGAACCAGCTGGGGTTGTCTCATGTGCGACTGAGAAGATGGTGAGCAGGTACTGAAGCTAGGGGGTGGAGTCTGCTGAAAATCTAAATGCACTGCATACGGAGATTGTGACTGGGTAGAAGCCTTGAAGACTGAGTTACCAGAAAACGAAGGGGCAAGAACACCCAATACTGTAGTGGGCGCTTCAATAAAATGCACCATCTCCCTGTCTTGCTTCACCATCTTTTTAAGCAGTTCTGTCTCTTGGTTATTAAAAACACCCTCGTTCAGATCCCTTTGGACCTTGTGTAGAAGTAATGAGTTTTTCTTTCCTTTAAGAAACAAAAAGCCAACAAAAAATACTTATCACCACAAAATATGGGTTATTCTACATGCATAATCATAAATTTGATAAAATAACAGAAGATAACCCTTCAGCAATAACAACCAAAGAAACACATAAGGGTTATCCACCTATCTTTCCTGATGAACCCTCCTTTATCTGCCTGTATTCCTGGGTGTAGTTCATTCTGGAAAAGTAAAGATGGCATCTTTTACTGACATCTTAAAAATTATATATTACACAAATAGTCACTGCTTCAGAGGGTTATAGCACGTCAATATCCCCCAGGTTAATGATGCCTTTTAATCTGGGCATAGCAACCCATATTAGATCATTTTGGGAACAATTTGACACCACAACCCTACTGAAAAAGCAGCCAATATTTGTATATTATATAGGGGATGGCTGGGAATGCAGATAAAGGTGCATGCAGTATCAAGGAGGGACCACATACACCTTGTAATCCATCACCCACCATCTGTTAATACTTTATACAGCATAATACAATACGTTGATGAAATGTGATGGATTAACTGGGATGTAGTGGATGATACGATTGTCATTGCAGGGCATTTCCAATTAAAACAACGGATTCATTATTCTGGAGAATGAGGATTACCAGTTGGTTTCGATGCCAGAAGATGAATGTTACAGGGCCAATTTGAACTATTCTTTTCGAAAAGAAACTGAAGGGTTTAATTTGGTTCACACATTATACTGTGCGTGGGCAAGGTGCAGTCATCCTATGAACTACTCTCTGAATCCAGTCATATACCATTATAGTACTTTATATACACTGATTCAGAAAGTGATAGTCTCAGTGGAGAATATCACAGGCCAGTCCTCCCTATCCCTCAGCCAGACCCTCTGTAACTACCAGTCTTTTGGAAGATGAACACCCTCTCTGTTAACTCAGAAGGAGAAATCTATTCATGCCATGTGACTGCACTATCAACAAGTCAAAAGAAAACCCAAGTCCGCACATACCATACTAAATACCCCTGCGACGATACAAAAAAAAGGTGAAATGAGTAGCTTGCTCTACGTAGAAATGAAAAATAAATCTATAAATCCAGGCAGCACGTTCACTTTTATTCTCTGTTTGGATCCTGGTGCCTGGTATCTATGTGTTGTTCCTGTCTGTATTATTTGCATCAGGTAGGAAACATTGTGTGTTAAATTAATAAAAATTATAGATAGAAAGCAGGAGCATAAAATGGGAGAGTTGCAATTCCAAAATTACCAGACCAGAATGAATGACATTTTTTTTCAGATATCTTTTGATTCCCATCTCTAAAATTTTCACCCCTCCTCAAGTACTGCTTCTTCCTCAGATATCTGCTCTGTTAGTACTGCCTTCTTTCAGTACCTTACTCAAGTAGCTATACCTCATGGTTAGATGAGACAGCAAGTGTCAACAACCTATCTAACCACAGGAGACAATCACAACCAAGCTCCATCGTATCAGGCTGTTGTGTCAACCTGCCTCAGTTGGCAAAACTCTTAGATCAGAGGTTTATGGGTTGAAGCCTCACATTGAGACTTTGCACTCATTGTCGAAGAAGAAAGTCTCAGTGAAGAGAAAAATATAAAATGTTAACTTAACATGATATTCAGCTGCCTTCTTCAATAACTACATAGGCAGATAAATCAACCTTATACTATACTACTTAAGAGTACTTTCATTTGAAATATGCCATTGAAGCTATTATTGACATGAAATTTTCACTTATTCTATGATCTATGGGTTTGATTCCACTGCTGCTGGTAAATTCTTTTAACTATATATGCAAGGGCTCTCAGCCATTAAAAATGATATCTCGGAGGGAGACTACATAAGAGGCCCAAATGTGGTTGAGAACATGAACACAGAACAATATTTTCAGAAACACTAAAGAATCAGAACAAGAAGGTAAAGGTTCAGGGTTGTGAAGGGAAATTTTAGGACAGACACAAAAAAGTATTCCTTTACACAGAGGTAATTAGTGGCTAGAATGGGATACCAGGAATAGAGTTAAGAAGCATTTGATATTGTAATGGGAAGACAGTAGGGTGGGTATTCTGGAAGGATGAGATCAAATGGGCTGAAGCGCCTTCTTAACACAAATCTCTCACAATCTTATGAATTTATATTTCAGTGGTATATATGCATGCAGCACTTTGAACTGATATGAGTTAACCATTTATTTTGTGTGGGTAGTGCACAAGGTGGGTATTTATTTTTAAACCTATTGAATGTCGAAAGAACATCAATAGCTGATGGAATTAAGACACTACGTGACCAGCTCAAAGTCACCTGAGGTAAAGTGGAATGAGAGACTTGGAGTAACAAGATTGTTAACATTCAGTTGATTGAATTAACAACAACAACAAAATTACATTTGTACAGCGCCTTTCACATCGGGAGGACGTCCCATGGATCTGGATGAAAAACAAGGAATTCTTGGCAAGACTGAATTCTAAATGGATTAACTATTTATAGTTAAGGACGGACGGATAGCGTTAAAGAATGCTAATGAATGCAATGTAAATTTTGTCACATTCTGCAGTGTATCATGGTTTATTATTTGCTTTGTATCAAGGAAAATCATACACGCTGAATGTGATAAAATAGTTAAATTGGAGTGAGAGATGCTTGGAATCTATCTGAATTGACGCAAACTCTCTGTTACGACTAATGGTTGCAGCAAACTAAATCCAATCTTATTAGCTCTCAATAGTTCTTAATGCCAAGTGCCTACTGTTTCCTTTCCTTAGTAGATACCTGTTGTGATACTAGACAACTGGGAGAAATACATTGCTCTCTTAAGTGTTGTAGTAAGATGATCTTCACAGGATTAACTGATTACATGGCAATACCTCATACCCATAAATGCATTGGTTTTACAAGTGGCACATTTACAGTGCATGCATGAAAACATAAGACAACAACAACAACTTGCATTTATATAATGCCCTTCATGCTGAATAGCGTCCCACAGTGCTTAATAATGGCGGAGTTTGACCCCGAGCCAGGGGGAGAGGGATGGGGGAACGGGACCATAAGTACGATCAAAAATGAAGGCCTTTAGGTGCGATTTCAAAATGGGAAGGTAGGGGGCAAGGCAGAGGGATTGAGGGGAAGAGTTCCAGAGCTTCTGGGCGTAGTGACTGAAAGCACGGCTGCCAATAGTAGAGTAGAGGGGGCTAAGGATGAACAGGAGGCAAGAGCTGGCCGAGTGGAGGCAGCGGGTGCTGGAGTGAGGGCTAAGCAAATAGGAAAGGTAGGAAAGTGCAAGGGCGTGAAGAGATTTCAAAAAGACACACAATTGAGGGGCATAAAATAGGCTGATGCAATAATTTCCAAACAAATAGGCAGGTGTCTATCGACCTCCCCTGACCCACTCTTCCACCTCCTCCCGCAAAGAAAATATTCTTATTTTCAGTTCTTGGCCTCTCTGAAGTTTCTTGAATTCTACTTTCCTGAGCAATCATTGGTATATTGTAGTTATGTCACAAGTGGGGATAGTTAAGACTGTGTTAAGATGTGTCTAAAGAGCTGATGAAGAGACTGGATTGGTTAGAATGAATGAAGAGAGACTTGTAGGGACTTGCAGCCTGGGGAAGTGCTGTTGAACAGATTGTCCTTAAGATATTCATTATTTTCAGTAATTAATAGGAAATGGAGGACTTTATTTTTGTGACAATGGAAACTTACAACACAATCTCATTGTAAAACTCATGGGACACAAATAGGCAGATGGTCTCCTTCTGTGCTGAATATTTCTGTTTCAACAGGAGTAGGTAGGGTAGGGATAGGGAGCAGAAGAGGGGATGTTGGGCACAATATAAAAGTTTCCGGTCTCTTTTCTTATTACTTTATTAAAATCTAAAGTAACTTTGATTTTCATGGAGACGGGAGTTTTGTGATAATATACATAAGACCATAAGAATTAGGAGCAGGAGTAGGCCATTCGGTCGTTTGAGCCTGCCCCGCCATTCAATAAGATCATGGCTGATCTTCTGACCTAACTCTAATTACCTGCCCCATATCCCCTAATCCCTCTATTTTTAAAAAAAAATCTATGAGTCTCAGCTTTGAAAATGTTCAGGGACTGAGCATCCACAGCCTTCTGGGGTAGTGAATTCCATAAATTCACTACCTTCTGAGTGAAGAAATGTTTCCTCAACTCTGTTCTAAAAGGCTGACCCTTAATTTTAAGACTGTGACCCCTGGTTATAGATTCTCCCAACAGGGGAAACAATCCCTCAGTGTCTACTTTATCCATCCCTTTAAGAATCTTATATGTTTCAACAAGATTCCCCCCTAATTCTTCTGTACTCTAGAGAGTAAAGCCCTAGTTTATTCAACCTATCCTCATAGGTCAGTCCCCTCATCTCAGGAACTAACCTAGTGAATCTACGCTGCACCCCCTCTAAGGCAAGTATGTCCTTTAAGGAGACCAAAACTGCACACAATACAGGTAGCCCCCGCTTAACGAAACTTCACTATAACGAGGGTTTCTATTTGTAACCCCCTATGCGCTTAGCGAAGGCTGCGCTCGCTATAACGAAAGTTTAAATCTCGCGCCCTTCTCGACACAAGCGCACATACATACATAGCGTCAGTTAAGCAGTGCAGAACCTCCCATATGGGAGGAGCTTAAGCGACAAGGATGTTTTGTAGCTTCAATAATACACTAGTAAGTCAAGATATGGGGGGGGTGGGGGATAGAGAGATAAAGAGATAGAGCGGAGATAGAGAGATAGTGGGGGGATAGAGAGGGAGGGAGGGAAGGGGGATAGAGATGGAGGGGGGATGGAGGGGAGGGGGGAACATAGAGAGATAGAGATGGAGGGGGGGATAGAGAGAAAGGGGTGGGGCAGAGAGAAAGAGAGGAGGGGAGGGGGGGCAGAGAGAAAGAGAGGAGGGGGAGGGAGGAAGAAAGAAGCACGTCCCGCGTCAGGAAATGTCTGTGTCCACGTTGCAATACTTTAGTGCGGTGACTGTGAAGACCTGGCCTGGAGCAGGTAGGATTAGAGTTTTTATTCCTGCATTTTTTGTCACATTCCGGATTCTGGAACTCTGGACTTTAGGTTGAACAGCCAATACACCGAAAATGTTAGCGCTAGGAACCGCTAGGAACTAAACTGATGTTCGCGGGGAGGTTCGGGTCAGGGCAGCATTTTGGCTGCCGCCAAATACAGTGATACAGTTAAATTCTCTCAATGAAATTTTCGCTTAACGAAGTGTTTTAAAGTCCCTAACCCCTTTGTTAAGTGGGGTCTACCTATACTCTAGGTGCGGTCTCACCAAAGTCCTATACAGTTTCAGCAAGGCTTCTCTACTCTTGTACTCTAAACCTTCTGAAATGAACGCTAGCATGCCGTTCGTCTTCTTAGTCGCTTGCTGCACCTGCAAACTAACTTTTTGAGACTGGTGTACAAGGACACCCAAATCCCTTTGAATACTAACACTATCTAACCTCTCCCCCTCTAGAAAATAATCCATTTTTTTATTTTTGTTACCTAGGTGAATAATTTCACACTTCCCCACATTAAATTCCATCTGCTACCTACCTGCCCACTCCCCTAGCCTATTTATATCTTGTTGTAATCTTTCTGCATCATCCTCAAAGCTCACTCTCCTACCTAGTTTAGTGTCATCTGCGAATTTAGACACGTTACATTCAATGTCCTCGTCTAGATCATTGATGTAAATTGTAAATAGCTGAGGCCCAAGCACTGATCCTTGTAGCACTCCACTAGTTACATCCTGCCAATTCGAGAATGATCCGTTTATCCCTACTCTCTGTTTTCTACCAGTTAACCATTCACCTATCCATGTTAATATGTTCCCATTAATCCCGTGGACCTTGATCTTGTGCAACATCCTTTTGTGTGGCACTTTATCAAATGCCTTCTTAAAATCTAAATATACCACATCTACTGGTTCCCCTCTATCCAAATTGCTGGATACATCTTTAAAAAACTCTAAAAGATTAGTCAAGCATGACTTCCCTTTTGTAAAGCCATGTTGGCTCTGCCTAATCTTTTTGTGGTTTTCCAGGTATCCCATAACGACGTCTTTAATTAAGGACTGAAGAAATTTCCCTACCACTGATGTCAGACTAACTGGTCTATAGTTCCCCATATCTTCTCTCCCACCCTTCTTAAATAATGGAGTTACAATGTTCCAATCAATGGGGACTTTTCCAGTATCCAGAGATTTTGGAAGATCATAGACAAGCCATCCACTATCTCAGTAGCCACCTCCTTTAAAACTCTAGGATGCAGGCCATCCGGTCCAGGGGAATTATCGGTTTTAAGACCCAACAATTTACCTAAAACCATTGCTTTACTAATATTAATCTCCCTAAGTTGCTCACTAACATTGTCTTCTTGGTAGTTTTCTAGTGTCTTCTATGATGAAGACACAAAATACTTGTTTAACGACTCTGCCATGTCTTTGTCCCCGATTATAATTCCCCGTCTCTGCCTGTAATGGACCCACATTCACCCTTGATAGCCTTTTCCTTATTATATACTTATAAAAACTCTTGCAGTCTGTTTTTATGTTCCTCGCTAGTTTGCCCTCATATTCTATTTTCTATCTTTTGATACATTTTTTGGTTCTCCTTTGTTGTTCCCTAAAGTTCTCCCAATCCTCGGGTTTACCACGCATCTTATCTGTTTTTTATGGCTTCTTCTTTTGACTTTATACTTTCCCTAACTGCTCTAGTTAGCCACGGCTGGACCGTCTTTCCCATGGCATTCTTCTTATTCCTCAAAGAAATACGTGCTTGCTGGGAATTTTGCACATAACTAAACCCATCACAAGCAGTGTCAAAGGAGCGCCACCCTGGCTCAGCTGGTAGCACTCTTGCCACAGGGTCAGAAAGTTGTGGGTTTAAAAGCTTCACGTCAGGACTTTGAGCTCATAATCAGGGTGACACTCAAAGCAGTGCTGGAGAGCGTAAGATTGTTTGAAGTGCAGTACTTTGGATGAGATATTAAATTAAGGTCCTGCTTGACATCAGTGAATGTTAACAATTCTGCATCATTCATTATTTATAATTATCCTTGCATTTGATATAACGTCATTGACAAGCAGAGGATATCTCATAGTGACTGTGAATTAGCAGGTGAATGCAACATCTATTTTTACTCACTGCAATGTCCCATGAGCAGTTTTGAAACAAATGAATAATTTTATCTGGGGGATTGTTAGCCACAAGCTTTTTGAACAGTGTCACAAAATCTCTTACGTCCACCCAAACAGGTAGACAGGACCTCAGTTTAATGCCTCATCTAGAGGAAGGCACTTCCAACAACGTAGCACATCTGTCTAGTTTATGAGCTCTAAAGTCCCTAGTCGGGGCTTGAACCAAGAATCTCTTGCCTCAGAGGTGATTGCTATGAACTCAGCCAGGCTGACACCCTATCTGAAAATAAAGGGACGTTTCTCCCAGAGTCTCAGAGGAATCCTCCAGCTAAATTAATCGTTCACTTTATGGCTACATTGCTGCGGAACTAGCTGTCAGTGGGGGGGGGGGGATTAAGAGTTGCCAATGGGTCCAGTGAACAACTTCAGATTACATTTGTAATTGGTAAAGCGCCTTTCACATCAGTATGACAAAAAAAAATCATGATGATAAAGATGGTGTTTTTTTTGTGGGGTGGGGGAGTATTTTAAAGTAAAGATAAAGAAAAATGGCTTATCAAGAAATTGAGGTGTGAGAGAAAATGCAGGAAGATGGAAAACAGGGAAGAAATGTGCAAATATTTCTTATTGTTAATTTCTGTTTTATATTTTTTTTAGTTTAGGGGTAATATTTAGGTAATATGTATTATCCTAACATTTGAGAGATTTATTGCAATAATATTATTGTCTATATTATTACTATTTTCTACATGACTTCTTTTTATTGGTTTATATTTGTGCGGCTTTGTGTGCACAAAATTGCCTGCCGTGATCACATATAAAACACACAGTCATAACACTTTACAGTAAAATCTTGCAAAGTACTATGATATGCCCTTTTGATGTGAAAGGTGCTACATCAAATGCAAGGAATAGTATTATTATTATTGTGATAATATTGTTTTCTTCAGCCTCATAGAGCTGCAGCTGAAAACACGAAAAAATAAGTGGCCTTGGAGACAGTCACCAACTCTTGAGAATTATAATAATCCTTGCAATTGATACAGCTCCTTATTACATAATAGCGAGGTCTCATAGTGCTTCATACTATAAAGTGGAGTGACTGTGTATTTTGTTGGGCAAGAGTTTTTATTTACCAGGAATTGGAAGACTTTTTAATTGGGGCTATTTCCTTTTCCTTACTTAGCTATCATTCACACTCCAAGTCCACTATCACTATAATTTTTTTATGATCGACCTACAGCATGTCAGTACTTTGAACTCATAATGTCCAAGCTGATACTCCAATGCAGTGTGGGGATGTTGGAGGGAGCAGTCCATCAGATGAGATATTAAACCAAGTCCTATTTGCCTGTCCAAGTGGACGTTAAAGATTCTGTTGCACTATTTGGAAAAAGAAGAGAGTTTCTCAACAATCCCCCAAATAAACATGTCTCTGTGGAACTTTACTGCACCGAATTGGCTGCTGCTGTTGCCTACAAATTTAATCACTAAACTCCACAATATATCCTATGAAGCACTTTTAACAATCAAAGGCTGAATATCAAATGTTTATTATCATTTTGACAGGAAAGAAAGCCTGGAAAACTGCTGGATTTTCAAAAGGATAGGCTGGTGCATTGCTCATTGTGCATTGGAAGGATCCAGAATAAATCCAACAAAGTCTTCAGTGAATTGTGAAGGACAGAGCAAAGGGATCATATATTTGCTAATTTAAATAAATAATTAAAAGAAAACAATGCAAACTTTCCACCATGTTACTCTTTTACAACCTTGCTCTTTCCAATTAACATGAATTAGATTGTAGACAAAGGTTATTGAAACCTACATCACGCTCGCCGTGCTGCAATATCCCTAATGGGATCTCCAGCCTTTGTTCCAATTAGTCTCGTTGTTTCAAGTTTGAAAACAGAATTCACTTTGCTAAATGGAGTGGAAGTTGTCTTGTTATCAAATGTAATTTGTCAATTACAGACATGAGGTTAATTGACCTTAGGCTTACTAATAATAAACTGATAATCGTTGGATTTGATGTGGTGCCTTTCATGTTGGGAGCACATCTCAAAATGCTTCAAAGGGTAGGGTGGAGTGATGTGTATTTTGTAGGTGAAATGTAGCAGCTAATTTGCACATAGTAATATCCTACATACAACCATGACGTGAATGACCAATTACATTGGGGGATTGTTGGCCAGAACAATGGGAAAAACTCCTTCCTCTTATAATAATAATAATCATCCTTGGATTTGATCTAGCGCTTTTCACGTCTTCTAGATGTCTCAAAGCGCTTCACAGAATATACAGTAAGGTGAATTAACTGTATATCTGTGGGGAAACGTGGCAGCCAATTGCGCACAGCAGTGTCTCACAAACAGTCGTAGATTGAAGTGACCAATTTATTATTGTCTTTTTTTCTTGAGGGATTACTATCAGGTGTGTGGAGTGAGGAAAATTGCCCACGTTTTCGCCCTGCCGGAAATTGAACCCAGGTCTCTGACTTGCAAGGCACGTGCTCTAACCACTGAGCTATAGGACTCCACATCCACTTGAAGATAATAAATCTAAAGGTGGAATTTCTCACCAATATTCTCTGTGTGATTCACTATAACTTTGATTCCTACTGAAATGCTGGTTCTCAATTGGATTCTCTTCGGGAAGCAATTTAAATCATGTGTCATGCAAACGGCATTAACATCTGGATTTAGTTAGGTTTCTTCTGGTCAGTTGTCTGGCACTTGAAAAAAAACATTCATTGCCTTGATTAAGAGTATCCAAACCAAACTGAGAATCTCACATAAATTAGATTTAGTAATGGACAAACTCAATGGTAAATTAAATGGTATGAGATACAGGATCATACTTTCTTCATTTTGAAATGTTGGAGAAGCCAAAGCATCTCAATGGTTTTATCAGTTATACACATTCCTGTAATCCTAACTACGGGAAGGAGATTGCAGTTTTCTGAGTATTTTTAAAGTTACATGTGTATGTGCCTGACAATGGGGTCGGCCTGTATGGAAGCATGAACATGGTGCAGCTCAGTGACAGAGAGAAAAGAGCGAATCTCATCCATGATGCTGTGGGGGCATAGGACTGAATAGAGTCAGCAACCTCCTGACAGAAAGGTCCCTGTTTAGCTAGCTTGTGACCCTGAGTATCTGTGTTGGAATGGAATTGGAGGTCATCTTGAACTAGATTATGTTAGATTGTGTGCCCGCACTCTCAGTTGCAGTTCAACAGATCACCCGAAAAGGAAAGAGCTCCAGGTTCCAATATAGAGTCTTAAAAAAGTTTCAGCTGCAGGTAAGAAGAGTCAGAAATTCAACTCAGATGTTAATAACATGGAAGTATTCTCAGAGAGCTCTAGTAATGAGTCCTGAACAGTTTGCAAACCTCAAAAGCATAAATTTCCACTTTATTGAGAAATACCTGAATTTCACAAAACTTAGACCATATGGAGTTTGGAGCTTTGTGTTTCAAAAATAATACATGGTGTTATGTTATTTACACGCACCTAGACATTATTCATGGGTCAATGTTTGCCTGGTCTTTCCTCATCAAATCCCAGATGATTATTTATTATTAATAATAATGTTCTAGTATTGATTTGTGTTATTATATAAACAATACAGATTTTTGTCAGGTACACGAGAATGTTGAAAATTAACAAGGGGTACATTGCTGAAAAAGGTTGAGAACTACTGCTCTAGGAGATGGGGAGCCAATGGAGGCAGGCAATGGTGGGAGTGATGTGGTCACGAAGCTTGGGGCGGGAGAGGATACGAGCTGCAGAGCTCTGGATGATTTGCAACTTGTGAAGGGAAGAACCAGGAAGGCCGACGAGGAGGGAGTTTCCATAGTCAAGCCTTGATGTGATCAATGCATGGACAAGGGTTTTGGCAGCCTGAGGGGTGAGGCAGTGGTGGAGTCTGGCAATTTTAAGGTCAGACAGGCAGGCAGTCAGGACACCGGTAGTCCTGGAGTTGAGGTTAGAAGCAGAAAGGTAGAGTTGGGTGTCATCTGCGTACATGTGGAAATTTACCATGGGGAACATGTAGAGGATGCAGAGGAAGGGACCAAGGACAGCGCCCTATGGAAAGCCACATGAGACAGTGTGGGAGCTGGAGGAAAAACCATCGAAGGACACAAAGTGGAGACAGTATGAAATATAGGACCGGAAGCAGTCAAGGGCAGAACTTTGAAGGTTGAGATAGGGGAGGCGATGGAGGACAATTGAGTGGTCTATGGTATCGAAGGCGGCGGACAGGGCAAGAAGGTAGACGGAGCCCTGGTCACAAATGTTCAGGATATCATTTGTGACCTTGACCAGAGCAGGTTCCGTGGTGTGGGAAGCACGGAAGACCAATTGAAGGAGCCTCACTTTGTGAGGAGGACGTCCCAAAGGCTTGTGGAGGTAGTTGGTGAGAGGAAGGAGCGAAGCTGGGAGTGACGCTGAAAGATGCATTACCAAATACAATCAGACCCCACCTGGAGTACTGCGTTCAGTTTTGGGCACCACACCTCAGGAAAGATATAGTAACCCTGGAGGGTGTGCAGTGCAGGTTCACAAGAATGTTACCTGGCTTAAAAGGGTTAAGTTACGAGGAAAGGCTGCATAAACTTGTATTGTATTCCCTCAAGTTTAGAAGATTGAGAGGTGATTTGTTAGCGTTTTTTAGGATGATAAAGGGATTTGATAGGGTAGATGCAGTAAGCTGGGGAATGCAAAACAAGGGGGCATAGTCTTAAAATTAAAACCAGGCCATGTAAGAGTGAGAGGAAACATTTTTTCACTCAAAGAGTGGCAGAAATCTAGAATTCTCTCCCCCAAAAGGTCATGGATGCTGGAACCATCCTCCCATCTGAGCACCATGTGCTTGCTGTGTTTGCCACAAATGACTCTTACTGTTAATAATTATGATGTCTCCCATTCATCACCCAAATCAGATGGTGAATTTTAAAAGGAAATTGGTTACTTACCTGAAGATACTTAGCAGTAGAGGATAATGGTCAAAGAGCACAGGAAGGGGATTGAGCAGATAGTTCCAATAGTGAGGAAACTTGTACCAGCTAGACACATGATGGGCCAAATAGCCACCTTGTCGTAGTGGCTAAATATAGTCATTCAACATATTACTGAGAGGAACTGAAGTCTAATGTTGAGGAGTAGGGCCTGTGGTAAATCTCAATTTGTCCAAGAGTCAATCTTAACATTCATTACCCAAGCCTGAGAGCAGATGCTTTTGCGTTTCCAGAAAATTGCATTTAATTTGGGAAAGCGAATGACACCTCCATTATACCCGATGGTTAGTTTTAACGTACTAAAGCTATTTACCATCTGTCCTCTTTATCATGCAGCTGCCTTCACTCTCAAATTCAATAAGCAGCACAACACTGGCACAATCTAATTCTGCAGCTAAAGCACAATGTACTGAGAATAGTAAACACCACAGTAGCTAAATGGACAGCGGATATCAGCAATGACACTTCAAGGAACAGTGCCAGTCGATGATGTATTCTACTTTTATCTCAGATTGAATCATTTATATGCATTTATCCAGAATGTAGGTGGGGCTCCTTCAATTCTTAAAACAACAAGAACAAAATTTCATTCGTAGAGGGTCTTTCACTTTGTGAGGAGGACGTCCCAAAGTGCTGATCAGTCAGGGGTCAGGACCCGAGCATGGTAGGGGAGGCCGGGTTAGGATGAGGGAAGGCAGAGAGGTAGGAGGTCGGCTAATAATACACAATACATGGTTAAAAAGGAGAGTCTTGAGACTGGCCTTGAAAGAGGCAAGGGAGGGAGTAGGGTGAAGGGATTGCGCAATTGATATGTTAAGCCTTTTCAAGAAAACAGAAGTCATCTCTTTGATATATGGAATGAATAAGGCCAATAAAATTGCATTTGTCTCGCTGGATCAAAGGAAAACTAAAACAAAAGGCCATTCAGCCCTTGCAGCCTATTAAACCCTAACCTAAGTTTATTAGATCTTGGTGGATATTTTGATCCCAATGCTCAACCCTTTCACCAAACACTTTAATAACACCAATTATATGTTGTCTCTTTTAAGCACCTTTGGTTTAATGTTCTCCATGTAGTCCAGGATCAATCTCCAAGTTAATATTAGAATAAGTTAATTCAACAACAACAACATAAAATGGCCACCACTGGTGGAGCGGATGATTCGAATAACAAGGAGGAGGCTGAACCCAGTAGAACAGAGGTCAGCAGGTACAGCTGTGAGAAGAAAGGAGGTTAAAAAGATATCGGTGTGCCAAGGAATTTCACATCAGGAAGATGTCCCAAGGCACTGGACTCAAGCTGAACTGCACACTTATACAGCCATTTTGAAAGTTTTCAATCAAATCTCAAGCAAAGTGTAGGTATATGACACATTTCTATACCATCACAGTGTGTATACAATGGAGGAGAGTGCACACTGGCACCTTACGAATGAGAACAAAAACATAATAATAATCAAAACACAAACTACTAGAGATGCTGGGAATGTGTTTTGTATAATAATAATCAATGCTTTATTAGTGATGTAAATCCCAGTAACAAAGCAATTCACCTGGAATTGAAAATGTACTTCGTAGAATGCAATATCAAAATATTAGTTATGTATATGTTAGAGTGAAAGGAACACAGTAATGTGGGGGAGGCTAGGGAAGGGGATCGGGATGGGTGAAGACTCATGTCTAGTAGAAACACTGGTATGGATTAGTTGGGCTGAATGCCCTGATCTCAGCGCCTTGGGACGTCTACACAACGTGAAAGCCTCTATATTAATGCAATTTGCTATTGTGATTTCCAAATAAATCTATGTAATTTATGTCAGCTGTGCTCCATTTAATATATTAAAGACAATAGACAAAAAGTGCAGTGAGGATTTTCCCCTGTGATTCACCATGGACTAACATGACAACAGATGCTGTTGCTCTTAGCACTTTGCTAACTGCACTTCTGTGTAATTGTTGGTGAGTATCCAGACCTTGTACGCCAAAGGCCGAACTGAAATGAGAGGCAGCACTTTTTACGTAACAGGAGGACGCAGATGGCAGCATCACCTGCATTCTAGATAACGCTTTCCAGTCACAAATTATGGACACAGAATCAATCGTAAGGTGTTCAGAGAGGAACTCTAGAATGTAAAGGTCACTAGAAGGACGCAGCTTTGCAGAGCTATGAAGAAAATAATGAACACCACACATACTGAAGATCGTCATTTCTGAATAAAAGCTCTATTCTCTACTCTAGGTTCAAGGCTTTGCATTTTTTTATAATCTCCACTAAACCATTCATCAGTCTTCCCCCAATGTGTATATCTTGTTTCCCATCTAATCCTTCTGATCATCAGCAGATGAGCTTTTAGCCATTCTGCTTGATATCCATCTTTAAGATCCTCTACCCACTCCTTCCTCCCCAGCTTTAATACTTTCCTTTTCCACTGCACATTTGATCACTATCCCCTGCCCCAAATATCCTCATCGCATTGCCAAAGCGGCGTGCCTTGAAATGGACCTCACGGGAGGGAGAGAGTGAATAGAGATGAATCAAGATGGGAAGAGGGAATGGTATTAACTTTTGTGCATGCAAAGCTCCAGTCACAAAGGTGGATACAATCTTATAAAAGATTGTAATGTTTCCATTTTCTGGTATTTTAACTTAGTGGGGAGTTGAAATGTCAACCTCTTGGTAAATATAGACAATTTTCTAAATCTTGGAAGTTTAATAAGAGGTGTGGGGAGGGTGGGGGGGGGGGGGGGGAGAGGAGATAGTAGGATTATATCGCCATGTGAACCATCACACAGCAGCACACCCTACCATCATTTGCAAGCTTTTAAAATTAAAACTAAATTTCAGTCACTGATGTGAATTAACGTTGTGAACATCCGCAACCTTGGTTTTAATCAGGAGTATATTATTGGTAAAGATTGGTATGGCCAAAGAAGAACTGCACAATAGCTTCAGAAGCTCTTGTACAGTTCTTTTTAATGAGTGGGTTTATTGGTCAGGGAGTATAATAATAATAATTCTTCCATTTGATACAGCACTTTTCATGTATTCTAGATGTCTCAAAGTACTTCACAGACTGCATATTTGTTGACAAACCCAGCAGCCATTTGCGCATAGTAGGTCCAACAAACAGTTGTGGATTGAAATTAACACTTTATTTTGAGAGATTATTATTAGGGTGTATGGAGTAACGAAACGTGTCCAAGGTTTCGCCCTGTCTGGAATTGAACACAGGTCTCTCGCTTGTAAGGTGAGTGCTCTAATCACTGAGCTACAGGACTCCATTATTTTAAACTTGGGGTCATCCAAGGTAGTGATATTGGAGTCTAAATTATAATATCTCTGAAAAGGATTCCTTAACAAATAGTTTGGTTGTATGGGGAATCATTATGGTAAATGGAAGCACATATGACTAAATAATAAGACTAAAAGCACCTTGGTTATTTAATACTGTCGATACACAACTGTTTCAAAAATAGTTTTTCAGGCACTTTTCAATTATCTTCACCTTCACCAAATAAATGTCATTGAAATAATTATTTTATGTAGCAGAACAGGAGATCACTAGATCTGCACTGAGAAGGTTAAGTACAGTAAATTCATCTTAAAATGCATTCTGTGAAGCGCTTTGAGACATCTCAAAGACAGGATAAAGCGCTATATCAAATGCAAGGATTATTATTTATTATGTTCAGAAATATTTCTTCACACTGACTATCAACAGACTAAACTCATTCAAGAAATAGCTTGATGCTGTAATGGAAGTGGCATAGTATTAGATCAAATGGTGTTCATCATTCATCATTACCTCTCTTGTGATCTAAATAAATTTTTTTTACACTCCTGCACAAGTGAGTATTGAATAAAAGAGTGTCTCCAGAGCCCTTACTGATGGTTTGAAAGTCTTTCCTCTGTTATATGATTTGAGATTACCTGGTAAATTGCAGGTCATGAATGGCAGGGTTGGGAAACAGAACCATTTTCAATTGTAACACTCACTAGTAGAGAGTCACTGGTATGTTGCTGCACTCCACAGTAAAACTCTCTCCACTTTCCTCCCATAATGTGGTGTAACTCATCTCATAAGAGCACTCCCTACTACATGAGTGATGACTGTGAGTGACAGTTTAGCCTGCTTGGCCACATCACATGCATACAATACAAATTACATTTATATTGCATTCTTACATCAGGAGGTTGTCCCAAGGTGCTGAACAGTAAGGAATTTGGACCTGAGCTAGGTGGGGTTGGGATCAGGGAAAGTGGAGGGCAGGGAGGGTAGGGAGCCACGCTGAACGGTGTCTCAGAACGCTTCCAACGGTATATTAATAATAATAATCATTCTGAAGACCTGACCGCTGGTGGTGGAGCAAGCTAAGCAGGGGACGTGGAGCAGGTTAATATGGGGTTAATGGTCACAGAGGTAGGAAGAAGCAAGGCCTGGAGGATCTTGATGGCGAGGAATTAAAAGTATTTTGTGCACATTTAAGCAACACTTCACTTCCATATCTCAGCACTGATCCAGAGAAGTGAATGTATGATTATACAGTTCGCCAGGTATCTACTATAGTAAATTTATCAGACAAATTATTGAAATAACATAAAAATAACTACTGTAGGGTCCAATTTCATAATGAAGTCAAACATGCATCACAAACAATGTTACATTGCATTATGTATCCTGTGGGTCAGGGAGACACACATCCTGTTATCTTAAATAGTCTTCACTGAGACACCCTAAGAAGGAATCTCTCCACCCATTGGATACTGCTGTATATTAATAATAATAATAATCCTTGCCTTTAAGATCATTATATTTAACCTCAAAGCAGGGTAAATATTACTAGGTAAGGCATGGAGAAAAAATATTGAAGTGGAGACAGCAAAATACCTGAGGAAAAATACAAGTGAAAGGCACGATTATGGAGGAATTAAAAGGGTTCACTGATTAATATCCTTTACAGAGGATTTTAGCTTCTAATTTAACAATGATATTGTGACACCAGAGTTTTCTGAGCGTGGGATGATTTTTCTTCAGAACTTTAAATAAAACCTTAGATGTCAATTTATGATTTAGAGATAATCGATTAACCCACGGGCAACACTACTTCCCCAACTTCTCTCCCACTCCCAGTGACATTGTACTCCACACTTCAAGTTCTGACACATGCCATAGTCCTGTTCTCCTCCCCCAATTACCCTCCAACCCCACGCACACACTCACACTGCCAATTACTGCCCGTCTATGTAACAGAAGAGCTACCGGGCAGCAAGGCACAAATAGAGTTTGCAAACCAAATGTGTCACCCTTGACTTCAATCTCAAACAAGGATGTGCCTAGATAGGCAGAGATTAGGGGTCATTGGGGACAGGGGGGTTCATGATGTAAAAACAACTAATGAAAAATAAAACATAAAGTTGGAGATTTGTGTTTTTTTTAAAGAAGAGTTGAACAATGGAAATGTCTTTAAAACAAATCTTTCGCCATGAAACATTGAGTTGGACTTTTAAGCCACTATATTTTCAGAACCATTTTGCTTGCAAGCATTTATAGTATTAAATGGTTGTTTGGAGGTGATGGGAAGGGGTAAACGGGCCTGTTATCTGCTGTTATCTTTACTGGGCTTTCTACGCAGGTGTCTCAATAAACAAGGGCGTTAGTTTCTGAAGTTTGGTGTCTAAAATTGTTTTTGCGTGCAAGCAAATATATTTATGACAATACAGGAGCTTTACTTTAAAGGCACGAAATTCCTCTTGCCTCTAAATGCAGTGATTTTGCTGATGTGTGCTGGAAAGTGAAACTTTTAATGTGAACCCACATCAACAAAACCACTTTCCTCTGCAGCAAGACAAAATTCAGCCCCAAGATTCGAAGTGAATGAGGTTTATGCACTGCAGAATTCAATAGTTTAATTAGACTATTCATTGGCAAAATAGTGTTGATAAAATCACCTTAAATTTAAACTTACCAATTCTGTTCAGTCTGTCGATTGCCACGGTTTCAAATGCTCTTCGCATCATTGGGTATTGCTCCAGCACTTCATTGAAATTGTCCACGGAGAGCGAGTACAGCCTACAGTAGGTATCGGCTTTCACACTGGCAGTACGTCGGCCCTTTGTTAATAAGCAGATTTCTGCAGAGAGAGAAAAAGTTATACATATAAACTCTATCAGCAGTTGTAGCTGAAAATATGCCTAAACTTTAAATTCTTCCACAGTCTCGCCGCAACCAACCTCTTTGACCTTTCAGACCCTACCAAACTTACCTGCTTCCTCCGCTCAGCAGTCTCTGGCCTGCTTCACATCTCCTGCCTCATCATTGGCAGTCGGGCATTCAGTGCAGCTACCCCCACTTTCTGTAACTCCATCCCAGAGTCTCTTTGTCTCACCCTTTCCCTCTTTTTTTTCAAGGTCCATCTGAAGAGCTTCTTCTTTGACCCCGCTTTTGTCCATCTTTCCCTTCTCACCTCCTTGCCCCTCACCTGCTTCAGCTCCCACCTTCAGGTCAGATGCAAACCCTGGCCTCAGCATGTCCTTTCAATGTGAAAAGCGCTATATAAATGCAAATTTTCATTGTACTGCCCTGATAGCCTGGCTCAGTTGGTAGCACTCTCACTATACCAAATGCAAGGATTATTATAACATTGAAACAACTCGCAGAGCTCTACAGGTAAATATTCTCACACGAAGTGACTGTTCAATGGACAACAACACCTTGTCATTGGGACAATATGTGTCTACGGTTGGTGTGTGCATTTGTGGGGTAATGAGTCGGTTATTTATGTGTAGGGTGTGTATCTGTAAAATGCACTGTGTGTAAGTGCAGGTATGTATTGCCATTGGAAGAGGGCAGCATCTACATTGGCTGAGATAACCTTCTCTAGTTAAACAGCCCATTGGCATTCATTGGTTAAACAAACACATGAGGATTAGTCATCATGGAGAAATCTGAGCGGGTAGGTGGTCATTTTTAACGTACTTTGTTGAACATTATATTGAACCATCTTCAGTACTCTATTTCCCCTGATAGTTATATTTAGGGTTGAATCTTTTCCTGATTGATTTTAGGTAGCGGATGTCTTGTAATTTTAGCCAAGAAGTTGCTGCCTACAAGCTGGATTTAACAGTGGTTGGTTATATTAATGAGGAGAGCAGATAGTAGCAGGGACTCAACACCAGCTGGGTGTGTGTGTGTGCAGCACCGCACTGCTGTGGTGAAGGCTGACCTGAGCTGGATGATTTAGTAGTGCTCAATGTACTCGCACCTACGCACATTGGATGATTAATAGACACTACGAGAATCCCCGTCACTCATCTTCAACTGGCTGCATAAATTCGATATTTACATCTGAAGAAACCAGTGTTAGGAAAGTATTCAGCAAGTTGGAAAATTTTCTCATTATTGGGTGCATTATCGATACAATTTCACACATCAGTGGCATTTTTAAAAGTAAAGAATTGGTCCCGAAGCAATGAATGTTCTCATGAAATTCGTTTTAAATAAGGCTTCGCACAACATTTTGCTTTATTTTTCCTTCCAAATTTCGCTCCTTGCGCCACTGATTCTTGCTGGTGAACAGTTCAGAACATTGGAAAAGGAAAACTTTATTCTCTGGCTCTGAGATGCTACCTTGCGTGAGGGGCACTAAAAATGCATGTTTTTGTCTTGTTGTTACTCAGCTCATCAAGTCTATTCTACCAGTTTATCAGATTGTGGCAAATCTTTTAATCTAATTTCTCCACCTTTATCACATACCCCTTAATACTTGACACATAACTATCTATAACTACTCCTCCAGGATGTTGCCCAGGCTACCATTTATCATGTTCATTATCATGACCATTTACCATTATCCCAGGGAATATTGGCTGTTTATTTAATCCTGAGAGCAAACACCATTGCTAACCCTGCTGGGCCCACTTTCACCCTGTATTGATATTTCCAGCTCAGGTCATTGGGATCAGGAACCCTGGCTAATTTTACCAAGGCAATCGTTGTATTTCTGCTATGTTCTGTTATATCTATTGAGTGCTTTAATGGGTTCACCTTACATGAAAGATGCAACACAAGTGCAAGTTACTGTTTTTGCTTCCCTAACCAGGAACAACTAACTATCACTCAGGGAGGATTAAGGACTAAACTTTGGGAATGTCCAATTCTGAATATTTTGGCATAAAGGCAGTTCATTGCTTTGAATACATAAAATATTATTGTTACATTCATATAATGAGTTACCAGGGCAACCATTATCACTTTGAACACTTATAAACCCACAAATTTCAAGATAACAGCTGGCACAGCACAGCTGACATTCATAGAACAATAACTCAACACGAGGCAGTGCATTCCTGAGAGAGGGGAGAAAGTTAGGGGAGATGAAGAACAGAACTGCATTTAATTCACAGGATGATCATCTGTGCTTTTTTTTAATATCATATATAAGTACTGTACCAGGTTGCCAGAATTCAAAGAGTTAACATCGAAAGTGGAGCATTCGAGAAGTGAGCGTTCCCTCTCAGTCGACTGCTCCGTGTGCCTTCCATCAGCCTGAGGAAGGGTGCGCTATGTCTTTAACCTTCAACAAACACCTTGTGGGGAACGGGGGTGGGGGGGGGGGTCTAGATTGTTAAACTGCACAATAGCATTTTTTTAAATTCTAGCTGTCTGGAAGAATATTGCTAATGTTGCTGAGTCTCATTTCCCCAGGCAACAGAAGAGTTTCTCTTGACAATTTGCTAACCTTTCCTCCTGTTCTCCTCTCCTGAATGTGCAGGAGTACAGCTCTGCAAGCACTGGCAGTCCTCTGGCACCCAGCCTATGTGACCATTCCTCCATGTGATTGCCTTGACAATGAGTGTTGGAAGGCTGGTTATGTCTTACACTGGAGCCTCAATCCTGGTTTCCCTTATCATGCACAAAAGGGTGCCTCAAGTACAGCTCACAGTTTTATGAGTGGTGGAGAGATCCAACCAGTGCTCCGTCAATATAAGACCTGGTTTACAAAATGTTTGCTGAAACCCAGAGCATGGTTTGCTTTTCAATATGTACTTGAAATTGCCCGGCAGGAGCTCTACTTTCTCATTAACATATTGGTTTGAGCAAGGATAAGGAGGTTAGTTATGAAGAAAGGCTATTGAGCTGCAATTTGGGTTCACTGGTGATGAGAAGACTGAACAGGGAGTGGGTATTTGGGACTGAAATTCTGCTAGTTGGTGAAGTGTGCTTATAATAGGGAAATTCCAATACAAACAGTCACAAGAAGAGCAAAAGGAGCATGGATAATCAATTCTATTTTGTGCACAACAATGTCACACAAACGGCCAAGAAGTGAATGATCAATTTTTATTTGAGGAATGTTGGAAAGGACAGTGAGAGAAACACCCTCCTCTTAAGGGATGGTTAATATCCACTTGAAGAGGTAAATGGCACCTTGGTTTTACGTCTCATCCGAAAGTCTGCAAATTCTGCCAATCCAGCCCCAATATTGCATATGCAACACTATGTCAACTGCACTGCAGTTTGATAAGTTACCGCTTTAAGTGCTCTGGTATGCTACCTCTTATGTGAAGGGTGATACATAAATGCAAGTTGTTGTTGAAGAGCTGCATGAAATGACTCAAAGGATTGCTGAGGAATGCTGACACCAACTTTGTGGCAAAATCCCCAAACTCCTAACTCTCTGCGCTGGAATTGCAACCTTTGGTTATGATTGTGTGTTTTTGTGGGTGAAGGCAACATTTACACACAGTAACGTCCCACAAACAACCATGATGACCAATTTTATTAGGGGTCTGTTGGCCAGGAGACCCTTCTCTTTTCAAATACTGCTATAACATTCACTTGAATAAGCAGATGGGATCTGGGTTTAACGTCTCATCCTAAGGATGGCACCTCCAGCATTGCAGGGCTCAGGGATTTGCCGAGGAATGCAGACACCAACAGAGGCATCTGCTTATTGTCATATCATTGGTGCTGATGCGTTTTGATGTGCAATAAACATGCACAGCCTGCAGTCGCTCAATGAAGCTGTCCTCCTGAGATTCCATGTGGCAGCCTGGATCAGTGTGTAGCACTCTAGCCTCTAAATATGAAGGTTATGGTCTTATGCACCACTTAGGGACTTGGAACTCATAAGTCCAGGCTGACATTCTCACGTGGTGTTAAGGGAGAACTGTATTGTTGGAGGTGCCGTCCTTTGGCAATTTGTGTCCGGGATTTGGGGATTGTATAAAGGCCGAGGTCGAGGCTGAGGCCGGGCATAAAAGGAGAGCCGGTCTGCCCATTCTTCAACATCCTTTTCAATGAATCCTGGGATTTCAGGAGCACTCTTACCATACAGAATCCTTGATAAATGTTTGAAACCCCAACAACAACAACTACTTGCACTTATATAGTGCCCTCCAATGCAGGGTAGTATCTCAGAACATTTAAGTCACTATAATTTACAGTTAAACCCTGCAAAGAGCTTGGAGACATTCACCTGATGTGAAAGATGCTGGAATAAAATTTAAGGATTATTATTATTGTAATTATGAAAAGGTCTAGTGGATAGTCTGCAAAAGCCACAAGAACCAAAGCAAACTTTATTACATCCACTTCAAGGAGATGTGGGAACAACGGCTTGCCCTCAACCGCCCAGCTGGCGGAGGCTACACAGTGAGACAGAGAGAGAGAGAGAGAGAGAGAGAAACTCTTAATATGAAAATCTAATGAACGTCTTATAAAAGATGGGAGAGCAGCTGTGACCAGCTACAGTTAGTAATAACATACAAAGTTTAGAGATATAACTCATAGTGTATGACAGTCTTGTGTTGCAGTCTTCTGTAAGCTATTGTGTTTACCATTTCAGTTTTAATAAGAAAATGTTTCATACTGACCTCCAAAGTATGAGCCATCTGATAGCTTCATTTCCTTGCTGGATTTGGTGATGACAGCAGCAACCCCATGCTGGATAAAGTACATCTTCTTGCCTATCGTGCCCTCCCGAACAATGTAGTCTCCAGGTTGAAATACCTCAAATCGCAGCATGCTCAGCATGCCTGTTACAAAATTTGGGTCAGCATTGGCGAAGAGGGGCATGGTGGCTACCAGCTTACGACAATTGAAGTTGACAATCTCCTGGGAAGAAAGGGGTTGAGAGTTTCACTGAAGTGCAGCAAAGCAGAAGATTAATATGCACTACATTGAATGTTCCTTCATATGCCCTACGTGTCTCAGCTCACCTCATATCTTCACAAGAAAAAAGCATGAATGAAGAGACATGAGAATGAATAAACAAGTTAATTCCTTTTTGATGTTCCTGTAAGGAACATCAGAGAATGTTCCTTACAGGAACATTCTCTGATGTTCCTGTAAGACATCTAGAATTTGGACGTGTCACTAAATATCATGTTTGACCGATCAGGTGGATATTAAAGATCAAATGGTATTATTCAAAGGGAAAGGAAACTTCTCCCAGTACCAGGCCAACAATCCTCCAGAAAAAACTAGTCACTCACTTATTTTCTATTTGTGGGATATTGCTGTGGGCAAATTGGGCAAAAAGCACTCTGAGACGCCGTCCGGCGTGGAGGGCGCTGTATAAATCGAAGTTGTTGTTGTCTGCTGTTCACCTACACATCCACTACAATTCACACCAATTCCCTATAAAGTGCTTTGAGATGTTTTAATGTTATAAGACGCAATGTCAAATGCAATTATTATTACTACCACTATTAGAAATGGTGCAATGTCCCACAAATAGCCATGATGGGGAATGACTGCTTCAAACTAGGGGAATCGTTATCCAAGACACAAGGAGAAACTCCTTTCTCCTTTTGAAAAAAAGTGCCATGGGATCTTTATCATCCATCTGTACAGACGGGCACATTTTAACATCTCGTTCATTGTATGTCAACTCCAACACTGCAACATAGCCCCAGCACAGAATTAGATTGTCATCTTAGATTATGTGTTCAAAGTCCTTAGGAAGGGCTTGAACCCACAACCTCAGAGGCAAGAATATTACCAACCAAGCCAGGCTAATATAAATATATGTGTTGTTCTACTGATTTTAGAAGGGATTCAATTTATGTAAAAAATGCAGTGAAAGCAGTCACTGGATCCTGCATGTCACATTCTTACATTCTGTGAAAAGCTTTGACAAACGAAGGCTATGCACCAAGCTCGGTGCTTGGCTGTGTTGGTACTTTCTGCAACATCAAATTTGCAGCAGGTGGAAACCAGGGAAAAAACAAAGGTGTTTTCTTTCAAACTAACAAGAAAGAAAAGAGCAGATGCTTGATGCCCAAGCTGTTTGAAGCTCTTTGAATTATTTCATTGACGGGATGTTTCATCCTTTATGAACATTGCTAAATACGTGCAAGTTGGTACTCTTTTAGAGCTTTGGAAGTTCTGGAACTTTCCTGACTAAGCATTCAACTGCTCAGTGCTCAGTTCCCATCACTCTATATTCGATTCTCATTGCTTTGCATTTGGTTCATCTGGCGAATATCCTGAATGCCAATTGCTCCCCCTCACCCTGGTTGAGATTAGCTGACTCAGCACAGACTGGGCATAAAACCTTGCAAATTCTTGGTCTGTATAATGAAGCCACAACACAAGGAGCACTTATCTACTGAGTGAGAAGACATTGCAATCCCTTTTCAATTTTAAAATATTCACACATATTTTTGTGCCATATGTAAATGGAGTGAGTCAACTAGAAAAATTAGGTTTCCTTCTGCCTCATCGTCCTCCTCAACCTCTCTGCCTCCCCCGACACTGTGGGCTATTCATTTCCTCCTCCATGGCCGATCCTCTCAGCTCAACCTTAGATGTTCTGTCCGTGATTGGTTCAGGTCTTATCATTCACACCATCTTCACTTTGTTCATGTCAATGGTTTCTCTTCCAACCCCTGCATCATCTCGTGCGGTGTTCCTCAGGGCTTCCTACAGTTGAACATCAGCAAGACCGAGGCCGTCCTGATTGGCTCGCGGCAGTGCCTCTGCACCCCAGGCACCGGCAGCATCACCATCCTCAGTTGCATACTCCATCTCACCAAGCCAGTCAGGATCCTGGGTGTCTTGTTTGACCTTGAGCAGTCCTTTCTCCCCTATGCCTTTCTCCATGCCATGACCAGAACCACCTCCGAAACATTCCCTGCTCCATTGCTGCCTCACCCCTCAGGCTGCTGAAACCCTTACACATGCATTTGTCATCTCGGCTTGACTATGGCAACTCCCTCCTTCTCGGCCTCCCTAATATTTCCCTCCACAAGCTGCAGATCATCCAAAACTCTGCAGCTCATGTCCTCTCCTGCACCAGGCTCTGTGACCCCATCATGCCAATACTCACCCAGCTCCACTAGCTCCCAATTCCTCAAAGGATCAAATTCAAGATCCTTGTCCTCAATTTCAAGGCCCTCTACGGCCTTGCCCCTCCTATCTCTCTGACCTGCTGATCCCTTATCAACCTGTCTGCTCTTTCCACTCAGCAGGCTCCGGGCTGCTCCATATCTCCTGCCTGACCCGCTCTACCATTGGTGGCCAGACCTTGAGCCACTCCTCCCTACACTTTGGAACTCCATCCCACAATCCCTTCACATTTCTCCCTCCCTTTCCTTCTTCAAGGCCGGTCTCAAGATCTTCCTTTTTGACCCTGCCTTCAGTCATCTTCCTATCTCTTTGCCCTCCCTAATTTGAACCCTGTCACCCAACTGCTTGGGTCCAAACCCTGTCTGTTCAGCCACTTGGGATATCCTCCTGCCATGAAAGGTGTTCTACAAATGTAACTTTATTGTTGTTCTATGGACAATTGGACTGACTCTTCATCTCCGTGACCACTAATGTGATTACAATGTGCTCTGGTTGCAAAATTTCTATTCAAAGTGAACTTCTGCAGTCTCAAAGCAATTCCTAGTAGAATTCGAGATGGGGGAGAAAAAGCCTCCCCTTAATTCAACATTAAAGTGGCAAAATCCTTGAGGGAGGCCACCAATTGGTTTGACAGGGAAATGTAATTGTTGATGAGGTATGAGAATGCTAACAGACCAGAGTAAAAGGGGGCTTACACTGTACACAACTATTCTGTACCAGAATCTGGAGAGTTCAATACAGATACTAGCTTTCTGATATGGGAATGTGTTCCATCTGCTACACCAAGGACCTCCCCCATCTTGCCCCAAATAAAGTTCAGCAAATAAAAACTTGTTTTTACAATTGAATAATACATCTTTCAAGGTTAACGTGGATCAGTTCTCTGACTGATTCACATTATCTATATTGACACTCCAATATAGTGCTGGAGGAACACTGCATTGTTGGGGAGTTCAGGTGACATGTTCAACAACAACAACAACAACTTCGATTTATATAGCCCCCTCCATGCTGGACGGCGTCTCAGAGCGCTTCACAATAGCGGATCCTGGGACCGAGCCAGGGGCAGGGGTAGAAAGGTGACCAAAGGCGCAATCGAAGAGAAAGGTCTTCAGCTGGGACCTGAAACTGAGAAAAGAGGGGGCAAGACGAAGGTAGTGAGGGAGGGAATTCCAGAGCCTCGGGGCATAGTGGCTGAAGGCCCAGCCACCGTAGGTGGAGCGGAGGATTCGGGGTCCATGGAGGAGGCCAGACCCGGTGGAGCGAAGGCAACGGGAGCTGGTTTGAGGAGAGTGGAGGTCAGAGAGGTAAGGGGGGTGCAGAGGAATGGAGGGATTTGAAAACAAGGGTGAGGATCTTGAAGTCGATCCTCTCGGGGATAGGGTGCCAGTGAAGTCTGGCAAGGGCTGGGTTAATGGGGGAGCGAAGTTTGGTGCGGATGAGTATGCAGGCGGCAGAGGTTTGGATGAGTTGGATTTTATGGATTGTGGTGGAGGGGAGACCGGCGAGAAGGGCATTTGAATAGTCCAACCGTGAGGTGACGAAGACGTAGACCAGCGTTTCAGCGGCTTTTGGGGTGAGGTATTGCCGGAGACGGGCGATCCATCGGAGGTGGAAGAAGGCGGTGCTGGTGAGGGATAGGATGTGGGGGAGGAAGGACAGTTTGGGGTCGAACCTGACGCCTAGGTTGCGCACAGGTTCGGAGAGTTTCAGGGGGAGACCGGGAAGGTGGAGGAGGTGAGAGTCATGTGAATGGAGACGTTGACGAGAGCCAAAGAGTATGGCCTCCGTCTTGTCAACATTCAGCTGCAAGAAATTTGCGCTCATCCAGCTCCTGATGCCTGACAGGCAGGCTGACAGAACATCAAGGGACTGGGGGTCGCAAAGTAAAGTGGAAAAATAGAATTGGTTGTCATCCGTGTACATGTGGAAGTGTGCCCCATGTCTGCCGATGACATCCCCAAGAGGGAGCATATAGATGAGGAAGAGGAGGGGGCCAAGGATGTATCCCTGGGGTACCCCACAGGTAATTGGGTAAGAGTGGGAGGAAAAGCCGTTTGTGGAGATATGCTGCTGTCGGTTTGTGAGGTAGGACTCGAACTAGGCGAGTGCGGTCCCACTGAGGTGGATGACAGAGGACAGACAAATAACCTGTTCAGGTATACCACTATTTAAAGATTAACCCAAAGGACCGAAAATGAGCACCCCACGCCCCCCACATTACGTTGGAGTGTCAGCTTAGACTAGATGGGTTTCTAAGTTCCAAAATGGAGCTTGAACTCACACCCTTCTGATTCAGAAGCAAGATTGCTACCTAAGATTGAGTAAGGTTGGCACTTAATTACATACAAACAGAATTTGAATAGCCACATTGTACAGAGAACAGCACAGGTAAAAGCACCTGAAGTCATTGTTTTTTTATAAAAATCTTACTTTGTTAAAAGTTTAAGAACATAAGAAAGCAAGAAATAAGTAAGAGGTCATGTAACATTTGCTTCCTCTAACGTCTATTTAAACCTTGAGTTATCGTAAGCTTCTCTAACTATTCTATTCGATCTCCTGAGGTTAAACTCTGTACACAATACAAAATTACATTTGTATAGCACCTTACACATTGGAAGGATGTGAAAGATTCTATTATAGATATCTATTGGACCCTGAATCAATGAAACAAAATATCACCATTCCATATTTCCATCTTTTTCTAACCATCTCCTCCTTCACTCCATAATCAACTTTTTCTCCAGCTTTAACTGCAAACAAATCATTGTGACAAGGAAGTATTTGTTCATCTCAATTTCCTGCTCTCTGTAACTCCCCCCCACCCGCCCCACTACCCCCCACCCGCCCCACTACCCCCCACCCGCCCCACTACCCCCCTCCTAAATCCTCCCTCTCTTGATTTCCTGTCTTGAAAAGCGTACCTCTTCAACCACCCTTCAGTGCCTTTCTTCCAACCCCCTATTCTCACCTTGTTTGGGCTTTCACACTGGCCCTGTGAATGCTCTCCTGACATGAAAGGGCTAGATAAATGTAAATTGTATTGAATTGTGGTTATATACGTTTCTCAACATTATCCAGTTCTCAAGCAGATACCGATCCAATTATTTTGCAAGGGGTTAACCAATGCAGCAATGACCTAATAAACTTAGACACAATGTTCCACACACATCAGATCGAACCACCTTTTTATGGATTTTTCTGAAAACTAATGTAGATGTAAGGCAGAAATTAGCAAAATGCTAAAGCCACATAAACCCTGGAGCAAAGTAATTAGAGGATGGATCTGTGAATGCTCCCAAGCACTTGAAAGTTCAACCTCTCAAGCTATCCTGATTATTCAAACTTAGTAATGCTTCAAATTTAGCTTTTACAAAGCTACGTGTGTCGCATGAAAAACATTATGTTCTTTTAATGAATCTGAGTAGTTAGCAGGATTGTCACAATTACGCTATGAAGCAATTAACCAAGAAAATACGTCTTGGATTGGTTCAGTAGTGCAAGATCTAATAGGCAAAACAAAGATACCTCATGTGAACTGGCATTAAAACATTCACCTCAAAAACTAATGCTGTTATTTTCCCTTTGGTTTGTGTGCGTGCATGTTTATTAAGGCCCAAAAGCAATTTTGCTGCACTTTCAGGATCAAGCAATTAGTTCTGTTATAATCATAAGGATAAATTTTGGGCAAAGATCTATCTACTCTACATTATCAATGCATCTTGACCACTGGTTCAGAACTAGTTATCCTGCATAGTCTGTAAAGTCTAGTTTTGTAAGGGTTAATATGTTTATTTTAACCTCTAAAATGACCAGATAATGAGATTCCTGCCTCTTAAGGGAACCAACTATTAGATCTGTATAATGCTTCCATTTCCCTTAACATGTTTGATGATATGAAAAATCAATGGAAAACCTTGCCAGTGAATTTTCATGGTAGGATTGTGCAGTTTTAATTGGTTAAACTCTAGTATTACCCCATTGCACCAACCTTGGTTCTTTTAACCTACACCTAAATTCTAAGAATTAGGTGATCAGGGTGGGTTCCTCCAGAAAGAGAGTTCACACTCCATAATAGACAAATGGAAACCATACATATGTCGAACTCTCAGCATCCTCTCTCTGACTATGACAGCTTACAATCAGTCCTCTACTAGTGCCACATAGCCTCATTTTTCGGAGCTGCATGAAGGCAGCATGGGATGGCTCATTGAAGGCTTCCCTTCCCTCTTCACAAGATGTCAAGTCTGGTTTCGTCTGAAAGTCTGAAGGCCTTTCTGCCCATATGATCTCGTACTTGCCTACCATCTAGCTATCATATTAACATGCTGTTTTTTTTTAATGAGTCCAGTATTCTAGTCCATCCTGGAAACCTGTTCCAATCATTAAATAGTGCGTGAGTAAAGAAATACTTCATGGTGTATGTCCTGAAATTGCTCTTTGTAGCTCTAAACTCTATGTCCCCATACCCCATATTCTATTGTCGGCCATTCAAAAGTTATTGATGTGGATTTACTTTTAATCCCTTATGCACCCCTAAGAGGTTCCCTTTGACTCATCCCCTTTCAAGACGGAAGAGCTCCAGCTTGTCTAACCACTGCTGAACACTCACTCCTCTAATACAGAGGATCACTCTCCTGGACTAAGCTGGACATGTATGCATGAAACTCTCAAAGTAAGGAAACTTTCCCAAGGTTTTGTCCTGCCAGAAATCAAACCCAGGTCTCTCATTTGCAAGGTGAGTGCTCTAATGACTCAGCTACAGGACTTCACAGTTCTGTTCCTTCCATGGTGTACACAAGTTTCCTATTCCTATCAATTGTGTGAAACCGTCCACTTACTAGAGAGATAGGGGTAATCACAGTAGACCCTAAGGGTCTTCACCCTGCCCTCCTATCTAAGAGGCAGGAAATGAATTGCCTGATTGAGAATTACCAACCACAATTGCATGGGTTTCAAGAGGGAAGTAGATGGGTAGTTGAAAGATAAACAACAACAACAAAATTATATTTGTATAGCTAGTACCTTTCACGTCGGAAGAATGTCCCAAAGTATGGGGATAGGCAGGAAACTGAGATTACAATCTGATAAAATTTCCATTTACTGTATATAGTGGCTTTCGCATTCAAAAGCATCTCAAAAAATGTAACAATGATGGCTGGTACTTGATCTGGGGTAGATTCCTGTGGAGCTGCTGTGGCTCAGTGGTGAGAGCACTTGTCTTGCAGGCTGGGGAGACCTGTGTTCGAATCCAAGCAAGTCAGGGCGAAATCTTGGGCACGTTTCCTTACTCCATACGCCTAATAATCATCCCTCAAAAAAAACCCACAATAATAAAATTGGTCATTTCAATCCACGATTGTTTTGGGACACTGCTGTGCGCAATTAGCTGCCACGATTCGCCAACAAATATACAGTCAATTCACTTTATAGTATATTCTGTGAAGCGCTTTGGGACATGGATAAGATGTGAAAAGTGCTATATTAAATGCAAGAATTATTATTATTATTCAAAATTCAACAAAACAACAAAATTATATTTGTATAATGAATTCTAGATGCTTGTCCTCACTTTCAAGGCCCTCCACAGCCTTGCCCCTTCCTACCATTCTGACCTGTTGACCCCCTATCAACTTGTACACTCACTCTCCTCAGTGGGCTCAGCCTATTCGATGTCTCCTGCCCGACCCACCCTACCATCGTCGGCCAGGCTTTCAGCCTCTCTGCCCCTATGCTTTGGAACTTCATCCCACAATCCCTTCACCTCATTTCCTCCCTTGTCTCCTCCAAGTCCAGTCTCAAGACCCTCCTCTTAGACCATGCCTACAGTTGTGGTCCTACTGCCCTGAGATTTGGTGCAGCCAATGGATTGAATGGCCTCCTACTGCACTGTAAATTTATTTGATTCTATGAGTAATTAAATTACATCTAATCACAGGATTTCCAACAAAGGTAATGTTGATGGGCTGTGTGTTGCTGAAATTGAATCCCACAAGGCACTCCTGTGAAGCTGGATCCCTCAAACCTTTATAAATGAGTGAGATATCACAAGCAGGATTCTCCAATTTCCGCTGTTCCCTGGTTACTCGCTATATTTATACGGTGCGTTTGCCTAATGGGGAATTAATTTTCACTTGGTTCTGTTACTGACAAGTTCCCATTTACATCATCAGCAACACACTCCATTTTACAAATAACCCATTGACTTTTACATCACTGGGGTGGTGTTGAGTTAATGATTCAGCTCTGGGGAAACAATATTCATCTCTATTGCTCAGACAATAAGCTGGAGACAGCCTGTTTGTCGAATTGACTTAGTGTGCTTCAGCCAATAATTCTCAACTACATAATTTAGAAATTTGTTCCATTTCAAAGGAGATTTAAAATCTGTGTAGGCATTGCACATTTTCATAAAACAACAAATGCGTATAAAACTCCAAATACAGGTAGACCCCGCTTAACGAAGGCCCGGTTAATGAAAGTTCACTATAACGAGGGTTTCTATTTATACCACTTATCCGCTTAACAAAGGCTGCGTTCGCTATAACGAATGTTTACACACACTTTAAATCTCGCGGGCTTCTCGTGAAGCTTCTCATGGGTAGCGTCTCTCCCAGCTCAGTCTTTAGCGTGCCTCAGTTAAGCACTGCAGTGCAGCCCCTTCCATATGGGAGGAGCTTACGTGGCAGGATGTTTTGTGGCTTCAATAATAGTAAGTTGAGGACTGTCTGTATTTTATTATTTACTGCTGTATTTACTGACATTTTAATATTTTATTGTTGTATTTAAAGTTCTGTGCCTTCAATAGCAGTTATATCTACCTTAGGCCTTCACTAGTACAGGTTGAGCGGCCTGATTTCAGGCCTGTAGGCAAGCCCAGGTTTGGGTATTTCTGGACTTCGGAACACCAGAAGCGCATCACGAGTCCGGAAATGCCTGGTCTCAGGTTGCAATATTTCTGTGCGGTGACTGTGAAGACCTGGCCTGGAACAGTTGGATAGGCATTTTTATTCTTGCAATTTTTGTCACATTCCGGATTCTGGAACTCCAGATTTTGGACGCTCAACCTGTACACCGAAAATGTTAGCGCTAGGAATTTCTAGGAACTGAACTGATTTTAGCGGGGAGGCTCGGGTCGGGGCAGCGTTTTGGCTGCAGCCAAATAAAGTAATACAGTTAAACTCTCGTTTAACAAAATGTTCGCTAAACAAAGGGTTTTAAACTCCCTAACCCCATCGTTAAGCGGGGCCTACCTGTACTACAGATGCTGGAAATTTGAAACCAAAACAGAATTACCTGGGAACACTCAGCAGATCAGGCAGCATATATGGAGAAAGAAAAGTGAGTCAACACTTTGTGTCCACAGCCCTTCATCAGACCCAAAGCAATGACTCACTTTCCTTTCTCCGTAGATGCTGCCTGACCTGCTGAGCATTCCCAGCGACGTCTGTTTTTGTGAAAGTAATGTCTATTCCAGCTGTGTAATTATGTTGCTCTCTAAGAACAGTACAACCCCATTATAATGCATTTGGTTGTGGATCACATTCGCAGCACATCAGAGCAGTAGGGTCCGGCGATATATCGATATATCGCTAAAACCCGATATAATTTTCATATCGCTACGCCGATATAGGCATTTCAAAAATATCGATATATCGAAAAATCGATATATCGAGGGAAAAAATCAGAATTCGCGTACACTGAACTACAAGACCGAGAATGCTCATCTCTATACACAATGCACAGACCGAGGTGCAAAGCCGCCATATTGTATTCATAGTCCTCGAATACAATATACAAGTATGCAAGGGGTGGGGGGGGAGAGATGGCTGCGGGGGAGGGGGTGAGGTGGGGGGGGGGAGAGATGGCTGCGGGGGGGGGGGGGGGGGGGGGGCGAAGGGGGAGAGATGGCTGGGGGCGGGGAGGGGGAGAGAGACGGCAGGGGGGGGGAGGGGGAGAGAGACGGCTGGGGGGGGAGGGGGAGAGAGACTGTTGGGGGGGTGGGAAGGGGAGAGAGACGGCCGGGGGGAGGGAGGAAGAGAGAAACGGCAGGGGGGGAGGGGGAAAGAGACAGCTGGGGGGGGGTGGGGGGGGGAAAGAGACGACGGGAGGGGGTGGTGGGAGAGAGGGACGGCGGCGGGGGTGGGGGGGTTGGATTGGAGAGACGGGGTGGATGTGATAATATACAGATAGAGATGGGGGGGAATGTGAGAGAGGAGAGAGACACAGAGAGAGGAAGATATTTGCCTCCTGAGGGGATAGGCACCGCACACGCGCATTCGCAGTAGGAAAAACCCGAAAATATCGATATTTCGGTATATCTCGATATGAGCCCATCGATATATCTAAATCGGAAAATTTCCATATCGACGGACCCTACAGAGCAGCCTTCCTCCTGCGCAGACTTCCTGCTCGCTTAATATGCATTGGTTAGTTCCTGTAGCAAAATGGGCATTTTAGCTTCCTACGCGATAACAGTAGCTGATGTCAGGTCATTGGGTAACTGCTGATATCACTCCTTGTCCTACGTGTGCATGGCACACAGGAGGTGACATCAGTGGCAACCTGATAACTTGGAAGCTGCACTTAACTGCAAGCTGACCTGCTGGTCCGTTGTTGTTAATACATAGGTTGGGATTTTAATGGATCCTAGCCAACTCATTATAATGGGGCTCCACTGAAATTGGGCAGAGGTGGTGTTTCTGAAGTGGAAACAAGTGTAATATCAGCTTGGGGTAAACCATTTTTGATCAATATATACAGGAACACGGGACTCGAAAATCACACGGTTTGAAAGTCACCTTTCTGAACTTTATCACTCATGGAAACGTAGACATTCTCAGCAAAAGAGGAAGTCCTTTGGCACACTGTGTCCGTGCTATGACTAAATCACCTTTTGTTCTTTTTAATTAATTTTTCTCTCTCTCTCCCTGATTCCCTTAATGATTCTTCTGCACTCGTTTAATACCAGCTCCACGGTGTTAGAAGGAAAAACAATAATATTGGATTGTTTAGATGTTTCATAAGATATGGAAGCTTATCTAATTGTATTTTTCATTTCCTGCTTCAATACCTTTCAGGTCCATTGACCCTACCCAGTACATAGGAGCACAGTGAATGAGGTGGTGTCTTTGATCCTAATTAGTCAGGTGGAATGTGCTTTTTTGAGGCTGCCCTCAATTCTGCAGGGACCTAGCATCTCTGCTTGAGCTATATTAGAACTGTGCTGAGAGTGGTTTAAAATAGATCCCAGCAAAAACCGGTTTCATGTGGTTCACAGAAACTCCACGGGCAGGTTATAATGCACAAAGCCGAATTCAGCGACGCATTATTCTAAATGAAATGATCAAGCTTTCCTCTAAGTTTCATTTTATGATGTCATTATGCTTTCCCAGCTGCTCCACATGTTTGAATGCTCTTGACTGTATTAAGAAACTTGGGAGAGTCTTATAATATCAGTCGCTTTTTAAACAAATAACCACAAGAAAACCTTTGGCATAGTTTTGCTATTATTTCTTATTCTTTGTATAAAAATGCACATTTTTGTTTCCACATTAAATAGTGGTACTAATCTAAACCATGGTGCCCTATTTGAAAGATGTCTGAGCACCACATAAGTAATATTTTTGTGTTTCACTTCCAGAAACATAACATAAGATTGACGGATTATGGAGGAAGTGAGTGAGCCGGATGAAATGGAGGGAGAGGTGGGCCTTGATGAAATTAAACCGCAGGCTGGATGCGGCTGCGGGCCTCCAGTTGGATCACCCGGAATTTAACAGATGAAATTAATTTGGTGTTTGAGAGACCTGACTAATGGACACATGACTGTGCTGATCACCTATAGAGCTGAGGTTACTGAATTGTTTTTAACCAGCATTACTCCAGCTCCTTGTCCCTCTTAGTTTTAGTCACAAATCCAACCCAGAATCACAATCAATTACCTGAGGATATGCTCAGCCCTCAAAGCTTAAACAGAAGCATTTAAAAAAAAAGCAGAAATGGTTTGGGACCCGACATGTTAAGCAACTCCTAGGATGGTGGAAGACAAACTAGATGGACATTTGCCTTTTTTCACCTAGCCAATTCTTATGCTCTTAAATCAAATGGAATTAAGAGCATTAAAGTTAATGAGAATCTTCCGAAGCTCTTAACAATTTGCATTGATGCAGCACCTTTCACATCGGAGGATGTCTCAAAGCACCTTGATATCTAAAAGGCCCTGGCCAGATGGAAATAGATGGCAAGACGGCTTGTTAATGTCAAATCTGACATTGTACTCAACAACTTGAGTTAATGTCCTATAGAAGCTACTTGCATATTTTTGGAGCTGGAACTGTGCCAAAATGAAACCAAAGGGTGGACCCAAAGAATCTTCTAACACTAAGCTGTAAAACCATAGGCAAAATATCTGTGCTAAGGAACAATTTGTCTGTGTTCAATACAATTCCAACACCCTGAAAGAAAAATGTGTTTTTGTGTTCTGGTAATGTGGCACATATTTTCCCCTAGTTAGTTGTTAGCTCCATTGCCTCAGTTTTGTGCTGCCAACCATCCGTGCTTGAAACAAAAAGGTTAGTGACTTCCAACTTCAGGACAACTCTCTAAGCAGTTTATGTTCCAAATTTCATGTCACACTGTGCATTGATGCGAGTGATGTCCTTATGTTGCTACAGAAAGCATTGTACAGTGCTCCAGATATAAATACTGTAATATCATAATATTTCTTGAATTTGATACAGCACCTTATCACGTAATTTGAGACATCTCAAAGTGCTTTAAATAATATATTTTGAAGTGCAGTGACTGTGTATTGTGACTGAAATAGACCTAATATGCTACCTAATACCAAAGTAGGTTTTAGAAGTTACCCTTATGTAAGTACCTGACTTACTTTGCATTTCCAAATGGCTACAGAGTGTGTCCTTAGGTGTGACCTAGTGGATGGAGGCAAGGTGGCACACACTTTATGTTCAGCTGTGCTGCTCACCACAACAAAGGGAGTACGGCCTAGCCACTACTCAACACTGGGTCTCTCAGTTTTCTGGTGACCAACTGTTCTCTAAGATGGAGAATGTGAATGTAAGCAGGGTCTGTTTGGGTATGAGCAGGCTCCATGAAAGCACACTTGGCAAAGCTGAACCAACTCCCAATGTAGGCCTTAGTTATCCAGTACTTGAGTTAGGCAGGTCCATATTACTCTAGGCCACTGCTGTGACTTGAAAAGTTTCAGATATCTGGGGGATGTGATCCTTCCAACTCACCTCTTGATAATCACCCAAAGCAATGTCCGAATAAATCAGGATTATACATTCCAGAAATGCCAAACCCAAACTCTGCTTCTATGAGTTCTCAGAAGCTAAAACGCATCAGACATGTGTCAAGACACCCGATTGACCAAAACAATGCCATCGGCATTACAAACAGATCAATGTGGAATCCTGTTGCTCATTGGTTAGAGCACTCGCCTTTCAAGTGAGAGACCGGGGATCGATTGCAGGCAGGGCGAAACCATGGGCAAGTTTCCTTACTCCACATGCCTAATAATAATCCCTCCAAATAAAAACAATAACAGTTTGGTCATTCAATCCACAACTGTTTGTGGGACACTGCTATGCGCAATTGGCTGCCGTGTTTCGCCCACAAATAGTCAATTCACTTTACAGTATATTCTGTGAAGCGCTTTGAGATGTCTAGAAGATGTAAAAAGCACTATATCAAATACAAGGATTATTATTATCAAATTCTTGTTTAAGCATCTAAATTCTAATTCTCTGAAATTCTCACTCTTGTCCCTAGAGAGTTTTCCTGATGCATCCCAAGTGACTTCTTGGCAGATATTACCCAGTACGCTAACAATATAGCTAAGTGTAGCAGAAGAAATGGCTGAATCCCTGACATACAGGGGAAACTCTCTTCACTTGAACAGGAATAGTTTTTATCCTTAATTTGGTCCATCTGAATTTCAGGTGGTCTGACTAAATAAATCAAATCCAATGTCTAATTTCAGTCTATTCTCTCTCCATCCATTGCTGTCTGTCTTCTCTTTCACCATTTTAATGATATTACTATACAATACAAACTGCAATACAAACTTTGATTTATATAATGCCTTTCATGTCAGGAAGATGTCCCAAGGTACTTAACAATCCTGCCTTGGCACTTGAGCTGGGGATGAGAGCCAAGATGGGTGGAAATGGACATTGATTTCAATTATTTAAAAAGAGAATGAAACAGATCCTCTAGAACAGTGGTTCCCAACCTCACGTTCCGACCCAAATCAGGGTCACGGGGGTCCTCAGTAGGGTCGTGAAGGGTCATCAGAATTTGTTTTTGTTGCTTTTTTTAACGCTGAAAATGTTTTTTAATGCTGAAAAGTGCCCGAGGCGACACAGCTGACCAATTTGTATGAAAGACTGTACTAGCGGGTTGCGCTGAGTCCACAAAAGAGACGGAGGTATCGTCTTGGCTGAGCTTCGCTTCAGTCATGCAGTGTTGGGGGGTCCTGTTGGTGGCCAATTTAGGATTGTAGCAAAAAAGGTTGGGACCACTGCTCTAGAAGATGACTATAAAAATATGGGTAACAAACAAGAGATTGGGATTCTATTTGGTGACTTGTGGAAAAATGCACCAGCACAAAACCAATTTGCCAAGCTGGTGGTTTTGTGCTGGTGCATAATCCTAAACTTTCCTCACTTGTTCCTCTCAAGGTCCTGAATTAACTTAAACACTCTGCCTCCTATATCCTGCACAGTACGGTCTGCTGTACTGTACTCAAAACTCAATTGACTGCATGCTTACTTATTTAACTCATTCTTTCCCAAGATCTACAAACTATGAAATCCCTCACTCCCTCCCTTCCTTCCTTTAGTCTGGAAACATTCTGTAAACCCCTAAAACCTAAGCTCATGCCATTCAAACGCATCACTATTCATCCAGTCAACCCTTCCTAATACCTTACTGTTCAGCACTTTGGGATGTCCCCACAACGTGAAAGATGGTTTACAAACGTCACATTGCATTGTATTCCCTGCTCTAGAACTTGGCAACGTCAGTAAAAGGAAGCCTGCCATCAATAATGGGTATCTTTTGAAAATGGCTTCAAAATGTTTCAATTGAAAATCATTGTGTCGAGCAAACATTTAACACTTCATCCCATCAAATTAATTGTTTACACTCTTCTGAGATAATAAAATATTCAACTTTATACTGTCAAATGAACGGTACCGGCCATCTCATTGAAGACTAGTATACTGTATCGTGAATGCTGATCATTGAATCATCCATCTTAACCATGCACTTTGGGCTGACACGGTATTTCTTATATCAACCCCCTGTAGCAGTTGATTTCATCACAACAGTTAGAACTGCACTGCCACAAAACATTGGGTGGGTACTTCCTAAAATTTAGCAATGAAGGCATCACAGTCATAGAAGTCATGGAAGTCATTTTGAATCTCAGCATTATTATATATCTTTGTGAGATAAATGCATGGGTACATGCAGTAAATCCCAATTTAGAAATAAAAAAGAAACAGATCATTTATGATGTTTCAGTAAATACTTAAATCCTCTTTCCTGATCAAAATAAGTCTACTTCTGCCCAAAGACGTTGGGATAAACATATTTTGGTAATTACTGTAAGCTGCTGCTTAATTTATTTTCCTTTATTTATCTATTAGGTAGAATTTCTTTCACTGAATAAATATGTACTGCCAAACTCAACTCCATTCACATGAAGGTATTGGCAGCTTGCCAAAATAACCTGAAAACTGCAATTACATTTCTGCATTTCATTTCACAAGGAGCTTTTGATAACTCTGCGTATGAGGTGAATTCACAGTGTGTCCTACCTATAATTCTGTATGAGTCATATGTCAAATGGATATACTGTGTAACATGAGCGCCACCATTTTAGCATGGCAAAAGTTACATACCAAAATAATAAATATAAAACCTAGAACATTATTAATAATTCAATTAACAAAACTTGGAACTTGGAATAAATACTTCGGTTGCTCAGCTTTAAATTAGCTTTGTTCATGATCAGCCTTCAGCCTTCACATGAAATAAGGTGTGCTTGATTTTCACCTATTATTAAAATTCCTTACATTTGACATAGTGTCTTGTCAAGCTGAGATGCATTGATGTGCTTCACAGGTGATCACTGTATAGTGATTATTTTGTAAGCAAACCTGACAGTCATTTGTGCAATCAAAGTCGAACAAAAAGCCATGAGGTGAATGACAATTTGGAGGATGGTTGGTCAGAATGGCAGAATAAATTTCCTCACTTTACTAGAAGTCCTCAGCAGGCAAATAGGAATTCGATCTACCACCCCCAAAACAGAAGCCACGCCACGCAACACTCCCCAACAGCCCCCAGGACTATAGTGGGTTTTGTACCTGTCTTGGGAAATATCATGACAATTCATTGAAAAGAAGGAATATTAGTCGCAAACATCTCCAAAACAGATGGGATACAAAGCCAATCATCAACAATTCTTCAAATCTTAGTACAGTACTCATAAACATGTCTCCCTACTTATCGCACCTAGAAGTTGGCTTGTGGTGTTGTTCCATTCAACAAATGCACTGTGACATGTTGATAGGCCAGAAGAGAGGAATACCCTTGTATCTCTATATCGTAGGGTTGAGGTTCAATTTAGATTCAGTTAGGTCTGCCCAGTTATTGGACACATTTGGTTCATAATAAATTGCAATTCGGAAACAAAAGGACCTCAAACTCACAAAAATGTTTCTTCCTCTCTACTCCTATAGTCAACTTAACATTCTTTCCTCCAAGGCAAAATGATGGGGGTTCAAGCTCCAAATTTGGACCCTGAATTCAACTAGTTCAGGCTGACACTGGGGGGTGCTGTGTTGTTAGCGGTTCCCTTCTTTGGATGAGATGTTAAACCATTTGTCTGTTCAGCATTCAGCTGGACATTAAAGATCCCGTGGCACAATTCGAAAGGAACAGGTAATATCTTCTGCTGTCTTGACCAACAATCCTACAAATAAAATTGGTCATTCACTTCATAGCTGTTTTGTGGGACACTGCTGTGATCAAATTCGCTCCATTCACATGAAGGCATTGGTAGCTTGCCAGAAAAGCCAGAAACACGATGAATTAAGTGGAATGTGAGATACTGGGGATGTTGGAGCATAGGAGTCTGGGGATGTGGAAGTCCGGGAATGTGGGAATCTGGGAATATTGGACATCGTCAATCTAGGGGGCCAAGGATGTAGAAGTACAGCAGTATATAACCACTATAATCATCTTTAGATTTGATACAGTAAAATCTCAATGATCCGGCACGGTTGGGCCCACTTATCTCCCAGTTTTTGGAGTTTGCCGGTATTTGGAACCTACCACGTGACCTGTAAACACAGCACTGAAGCCAAACTATGCCCCAGCGACAACCACAGCCCCAGATAACAGATAGGAAAGAAATTAATGTTGTTTGTATTTTGAAAGCTTGCCGGTTTTAGGGAGTTTCCGGCTTTCAGAATGTCATATTATTGAGATTTTACTATACAATGCTTTTAGTGTCAAAACACCTCAAAGTTTTCTGTAAAAGCGCTGCAACTGAATTTGTAGGGGAGCAATATAATGAAATGTATCGGAAGGATTGTTGGCAAGAATACCAGGAGAAACTTCCTTCATTTTGCATATAGTGCCATTGAATGTTCTAGCTCCCACCTGAACTGCTAGCAGACGCCTTGGTTTGACATCTCATCTGAAGGATATCACCTCTAACAATGGAGAACATCACCAGCAACGCATTGGGAATGTCAGTCTGGATTTAGAACTTAAAGTACCAAAGTGGGGCTTGAACCCACAACTGGTTATGTGAATCCACAACTAGTGAGGTTTCAGTTATGACACTGATTATCTGACTTTCAGTCCAAGATTCAAGAGTGGATACAAAGTGGAAACAAGTAATCCCACAAAAGTGAGAATATCATTCAAAATGCATGTTGTTACCTCCCTGAGGGGATCATTTAGCTCTGCCAAAATGTTATCTTCATCAAAGATCTTCCCTTGGTACCGATGTTCATAATAATCATGAATCTTCTGGCGCATATCCGCAGGCAGCTTGTGGAAGGACATGTACTGCTCCACTTGCTTGTACTGTAAGAAAAGGAAAGTTTACCAATGAAATGAGACGTACCATTCAACATTAGATAGAATAAATCAATTCCATTTCTGAGCAGCAAAACTCAATGATATGCCTGTTTGAAAATTACCATATACGCTGTGGAAGACCTCACTGAAAAACATGCAATAACAACAGGAGAATAACGTATATAACACATAGACCTTAGTACAATTTGGGAAATGTGTGAACTAATGAAGGCAGTTTGATGGTGAGTGTACTTCACCAATTTGTAGCTGATTATTGGCTAAAGCACAGAAGTACAGTTCTGGTCGCCAAGCATATTGGCCAGTCCAGGTTCGAAATGCCGCACAAGTGAAAACAATGAGACTCATATCAACTGTTCATAAAATGAGATATGATTTTATATCTCAGAAACAAAGAATGTCACAGGACAGAAGGAGTCCATTCGGCCCATTGTGCCTGTGCTGACTCTGAAAGATATTTCCAATTAGTCCCACTCTTTCCCTATAGCCTTGCAAATTATTATTTTTCAAATATATATCCAATTCCCTTTTGAAAACTATTATTGAATCTGCTTCCAAAATCCTTTTAAGCAATGCATTCCAGATTTCAACAACTCGCTGTGCAAAAACAATTTTAATCTCCCCTCTGGTTATTTTGCCCATTTTGAACTGTGAGGAACCACCAGATAATCTTAGGCTCTTCAAACTTTAAGAGGTGATTCAGTGGGGACAGGTTTGGGGTCTTTAGGTCCCATTCCGCCCTTACTCTTTTCCTCCCACCCTCCAGCTCAGGTGCCCAGGCAGCAGTGTGACTAAAGCACTTTGAGATAACCTCCAAACGTGAAAGACAAAATAAAAATGTAAATTGAATTGTGGTAAAAACTGTACATCGGAAACACATTTGTCAACAACAGCACGATTTCAAGTTACAACAGGCTTTGTTTAATTAGAAAATTTGTACTCTTGATTCATTCCAAGTACTGACAAAGCTTTGTAATGTGATTAAAACCAGTAAAAATACATATATTCATGACTGCATAATGGAATAATATCTGACCTTACATTTCTACGCACTTAGATTAATAATAATAATCCTTGCATTTGATTAGTGCCTTATCATGTCTTCAAGACGTCTCAAAGTCCTTCATAGGATATACTGTAAAGTGAATTGACTGTATGCTTTACAGTCAGGGAGAAACACGGTAGTCAATTGCGCACAGTCATGTACCACAAACAGTCATGGATTGAGTGACCACATTTTTTTAATTAGCCTCGGAAAAGCATTGGTCAATCAATTAGCAGCTAAATTCCTACTCACTGATAGGCAAACAGAGGCGTTTGTGTGGAGTAGGGAAACTTAACCAACGTTTAGCCCTTTCTGGGAATCCAACCCAGGTCCCTCACTTGTGAGGCAAATGCTCTAACCAATAAACTACAGGATTAAGATGAGAAAATGCATGTTTGGTGAGTTGCATTTTAGAAACAACAACAACAATTTGCATTGTTATATTAAACTCCTTTTCCTTAACCAGCAGATTCAGCACCTCCTGGGGTTACATGCGCAAGAGGCTCCCCATAGAGGCAAACCGCAATGAGCTAAAATTAGGTGTTAACATTGCAACAGGCATAATGGTATCAACCTGCCTCAGTTGGTAGCACTCACATCTCGCAGTCAGAAGATTGTGGGTCCAAGCCTAATGTTGGGATTTTTTTCAATCCTTTATGATCCATTATCAGCATCAAGGCTACTAAATGGCCTAGAGTATGCATATGATATTGACTACCAATGTACAGAACACCCTATTCCGATCTCCTATATTGTGTAGTTTTATGTATATGCACTGTGACTGTAATGCTAATTCTACGGGGTGAAAATTACAGTTATGGCATGCAATTGTTTTCATCTATGATAGTTATGACATCACATACCATATTTCATAATGGCACTGCTTTGAAATACAGCCCTAACATGACTTTTTGAGTCGACAGGTGGGAGAATTACTTACATATAATTTACATCAGCGAAACAAGCCATTCAGCCCAACATCAGCCCAACATTATACTCCACACATTTACTTCTTGACAGTATCTGCTTCCTTTCCGTCCAGTTTGCCTTTGAAAGATATCTACACTTCTTTGCACTCTGCCACTCAATTTATCCGAAAGCATTAAAGCCTGAGACAGTTGCATCAGAAAGGTGCATTTGTAAATATTACCAATAGAGACAGATGCTTGAAAATGATAGATAAAAGCTATTAAAGAATATTCCTTTTTAGCAAAGGACAATTTATTTTGTGCACTCTGGGAAGGTTCACAAGAATAAAGCTCCAATCAGTTGTCACTAATATTAAGGATCCTCTCGCCCATTTCTGCTTCAACCAGTTAAAGTGATATAGAATGTTTCAGCACAGAACACAGCTGTTTGGTTCATTGTGCCCTTACCTGCTCTTAAATATATGACAAATAAGTCATGTTGATAGATATGCTTCATTTTGCAGTCTTTCTACACGGCGATTCCTTCAGAGGAGCCATTTCCTAACTTGGTCGGATTAAATATAAATTTATATTTATATAGTATCTTTCAGGTTGAGACAAAGCACTTAACAATATTGGCTGTGGAGCTGAGGCGGTTGTGGGGGGGAATGATAAGAAAAGTGATTGAGGGAGAGAGTTCCGAAATTTCAGGTCTAGAGACTGAAAGCATAGGAGCCAGTGATGAAGGGGATGAAGGCATGGAGGTGCCAGGTCATGAAGGGATTTGTAGACAAATGTGAGAATCTTGAACAGAAGTGAAGCAAAGTAAATCTGATCAGGTATTGATTGTGGGACAGGAAGGACAGCTGGGGTTTGAACTTGACACTGAGGTTACATACAGATTCAGTACGTCTGAGGGATAAGCTGGAGGAGAGAAGCAAAGAAGATGTAGACGGAAGCCAAGGAGTATGCCTTCTGTCTTGTCAACATTCAACTGCGTTCATCAGGAAGTAAGCACTCATCCAGCTTGTCAAACAACCAAACCTGGAGTCACGGATGGATAGGAGAAGTGGATTTGTGTGGTATCCGCATACATATGGAATATGACCCAGTGTCTGCAATGACAATATTGAGAGGGAGCATGTAAATAAGGAAAATAAGTGGGCCAAGATGGAGCCTTGAAGTACACCATGGATGACTGGTTGGGAACAAGTGGATAACTTTTGCGGAGACAAAGTATGGCAGTTGATTAAGTAGTACCTCAAACCAGGTGAGTGTGGTCTCACCAAGATGAATGAAGGAGGTGAGGCAGTGGAAAAAGGATAGCACGATTGACTGTGTTGAAAGCAGGGGATAGATCTCCTGTGAGCAGAGCAGAAACCAGACTGGAGGGGCTTGAATATGGAGTGGAGGGAGAGATGTGAGTGAAGTTGATTTGCAACATTGCAGTCCAGAACTTTAGCAAGGAAAGGCGAGACAGAAATGAGCTGGTCAAGGGTATCCAGAAGCTGGGTAAAACCAATAATGACTGGAACAGGTTACCAGGAAGATTGGTTGATGCCAGGGCACACTACATTGGTATTTAAAAATCAACTTGATACTGTGATGAGAAGATGATAGGGTGGGCATTCTGGAAGAATGAGATCAGTTAGGTTGAAGCATGAGATCAGGTCAGTTGAAAGGTTTCCTTCATTCAAGTTGATCTTATAATTTTGCAAACTGTAGATTGGCCAGAATGAGTGACACACTGTACAGCTCCCTTCTGACTCCTAGATGTCTTATGTTTTTTTTTATTGAAGTTACTTCCCCTCCTCCATTTCAGTACTGAATAATAAAGCTCAATAAATATTACACTGAATCTTCAACAACCATGTTGTATTGATTACACTTAGTTGGCAACATTGCCCTGTCTGGATTACATTTTGCTTGGTTAAAAGTCTGACACTATTTTCACATTCACCTTAGTTGGACTAACAATAATAATGGACACTCATAAGGTGGGTGGTTGAACACTTATTAATGAAGACAGTGGCCCTTTAACTCTAGTGTTCTAGTTTTGAGCAAAACATATATTTGTTCAGCTACTGATCAAATTCTCAATGAAACATTCCTTTAGGAGAAATGAATAGGAGCTTCACTTCACACCTACACCATGTTTAATTTTAATGCAAAACTAAAATGTGGATTTACTTATCGTCATACACAGGGCAACCCTTTTATGGTACGAATTGTCTCAGTCCATTGTCTTAGGGCCCACGTTATACAAAGGAATAATAAAATGGCTGTCACCTTGGTCATCTGGTTGCCACTAATATCACTTCCTGCGCATTGTGTACTACTCGCAAAACATTTCCCCATGCTCGGGTCCCGATCCCTGCCCATTTAGCGCCTTGAGGCATCCTCCTGATGTGAAAGGCGCTCTATAAATGTCATTTTGTTGTTGTTGTTCCGCCTTTGCAAAGAGATGTGAGTCGTGCTTCCTGAGCATAGCACAATGCACAGAAAGCCATGTTAGCAGGACACTGCACGCATGCATGGCCACAAGACGTCATATTCCCAGTGACTTGATGATCCGGAGGTTGTCCATTTTTCCTGATATTGGGATTTTGATATTTAGATACGAGAACGTCAGGTTCACCACCCAAACACAATTATAAACAAACTTGTGCTGTAGTGAGGCACATTACAATGGGATCGTCCTGCATTCAGTTGCAATTTCAATAACATGATAGAATATGAAAAAAATTCGGGCAAGAATAAAATTCTCAATGCAACTCCAATTAACTACTTTCAGAATTATTAATAATTGAAATTACCTTTGTTGTCACAATAGCAGCGGGGCGATTATGGCAAGAGGTAACATTTAATATTTCAAGAATGGCAATAATTAAAGTGCTATGGAGTACCAGATGGCTTTCCTGAAGAGATGAAATGAAATCCGACTCAAGCTCAATAAAGTTTGCATCTAAAATGACTCTTTCACTGTGCTGCCAGCTGCAGGCACATTCTCGTCGGAAAATAAGCAGCACTATTGCTCAACTATTTTGAGGTGTTCTCCTGACATGAAAGTCCCAATATGAATTGGAAGAATGATTATTAATATCAATAAGGACCAAATTCTAAAACAAAATACTTGAATTTTTTTTATACTGAATTTTAAGTTGTGCGGAATTTGGAAAAAAACAATGAGTTATAATCTGGAAGGCGCTTTGCTAGAGTTCAGAAACTGGTTTCCAAATTAACACTGCATTTAATTATTTTCCCAAATTCTATACAATCTCAAATTTTAAACCTTGATGATAAGATTATGTGATATTCTGAGCCTCTATTGCCCATAGAACTAAACAAACAAAACAAAAACTATCATATATTTCAAAACCTCTATTCAATTCTTGGACGTTCTGTAAATCTATAGCCTTGAGACAAGTTTCAATTCTACACTAATCTGAAGTGTATAGTATGTGTCAGGAGAGAGCAGTGATCACAGCAGTTGCTTAATCCATGGAAGAAAATCTAACTGTGCACAGCCAAGCACAATGATTTCACAGATCTTAGATTGGCATCTCATAGGAAGCACATCACTCACTTCACTATGGAGCAGATTGCTAGATTCAGGAAAATGAGGAACAGAAAAAGATTATCTGAACAATAAGGGGCTAACTTCTCTAATAGAACAACACAAATCTCAATTACCTGTTGTTTCCTGATACCCTTTATATTGTTTCTCCTGACAATATTTGTCTGTGACTTCCATCAGGTACATTTACTTTGTAATTTGCATTTGCTTTGTCAGCCTGACCTCAGTGTCTTGTCTCTGAATCAGAAGGTAGCAGATAGCATGTTGGGACTTGGAACTCTTGGCTGATGCTCCAGGAAGTGAGCTGGGGGATAGTGGGTTGGAGTGGTGGGGGTTGTGGTACCGTATTGTTGGAAGTGACATTCTAAGATTAAATATTTAGATATTAATCAAGTCCTGTCCGCCTATTCAGATGGATGTTAAAGATCCCCAAACACTATTTGAGTCCTGGCTAATAGGTACAAAGTTAAAATTATATGAATATAACATTATAATAGAAATGTTTTTATTCATTCCACTTCAGATTTCCCTGGGGCCATTGGTAGGAAGATTTGTTTTTTTGTTTCACCAAGCTGTCAATCACAATAACATATATGCAATGAATCATAATAACATGAATGACAGTGGGAATATCCCTACCGATTAAGTTGCAAAAACATGGCATTTAAAAATAATAGTGATTATGCTTTATTTAGATAATCCAGTATGAACATGTGCCAAACAATCATGCTTTAGTTGTTTTGTTTTGCCATTCTAAATCATTTGGTGGCTTAAGTCACAAAATTATGTGTTCAAGCACTATGGCGGGACTCTGCCCCCACACTCTGAAATTGCATCCCATCTCTCTGCCTTGTCCCCTCCCTTATCTTCTTTCCACATCCGTCCGACAGTCTCTATTTGAGAAGCACGTGATGGGAGCTGCCAAGCAATGATGGATGGGGAAGGCTGCTTTTAGCACCTTGGGACTTCCTCCAGATGTGAAAGGTGCTTTACAAATGTAATTTTCTTGTTTGCACTTATAGCCTCGGATAAACCTCCATCATGATCTGGGTGGGGGCGAGGGTGGCGCTGTATTTTGAGGTGCTGTCCTAGGTGGAATATCTCATTTCCTATCATTGCTTATTTAAGTGGATGTTATAGATCCCATGGAACTACTTGAAACTCCAACCTATATGGAACCCAAGGAAGATTCTATATAACGGTGTAATATCGGTGTGATTTAAGTGTTCCAAGACACTACTCTGTGTGGAGAGTGCTATATAAGTGCAAGTTGTTGTTGTTGTGTAATGCAATAATACCTATATTTGGTGATCAGGGCAAGATGGAATCCAGTTTGATCTTCATCTGGAAGGTGCTTTTGGACTACACTGTTTAAACATTAGAAATCTAGCTCTACTGAGAAGGTGGTCAGTAATGCCGAGCCCACAGTTAGTTGAACCTGGTTGTACATGATTGTTTAGGAAAGATGCTTCCCTTCCCACAAAGAGAAACTTGAAGGGCCTTTAGCTAAAGTTTGCCCCAGTACAGGCTATTGAGCCATGGTACAGACAGATTTAATGAAACTATCTGATGCTACCACTTTGCATAAAACATATTGCACAAATAGAAGTAGAAATAAATCACATCCGTCACCTCACTGTCCTGAAAGCTCAGTTTACATTCTGGTACAGTTGGAGGACAAAGGTAGGAGGACAAAGTAGGATTTTAATCCAAGGAACACCTGACCTGTAATTTATTGCTTGCAAGAGGAAATCCAAAGCGAAGCTAAGGAATCTACAGACATGACCTGAAGTCTCAGAACTAAGATTACATCATATAATTGTTATCGGTCTTCCCATTGATCTATAGGCATTGATGCACGATAATGGTGAAGACCTGGGGCAGACAGTCAAGGGATCAATAAAAATTTGGCAGACAGCAAAGTTCATTTTATTTTTAAAATTAGCCAATTTAGCCACAAGACACAAATCAATATACTATGGCGCTCTGCCAAAATATCTGTCCTGCTATTTTAACTTTTGAACTATAATAATAAGAATAATAATCCTTGCATTTGATACAGCGCTTCACAGAATAGTGAATTGACTGTATATTTGTGGGCAAAACACAGCAGCCAATTGTGAACAGCAGTGTTCCACAAACAGTCAGGGATTTAAAGACCAATTTATTATTATTTTTCTCAAGGAATTATTATTAAATGTGTGGAGCAAGGAAACTTGCCCAAGATTTTGCGCTGCCTGGAATTCAACCCAGGTTGAATTCACTTGCAAACCTAGTGCTGTGCCCACTTAACTGCAGGACTCCACCCCTTTATTGCTCTATGTGACAGTGCATATAACCAAATTATGAAAATAATCCTTGCATTTGATGTAGCACTTCATCACGTCATTGAGACGTCCCAAAGTGCTTCACAGGATATACTGCAAAGTGAATTGACTGTTTACTTTGTCGGCGAAATGCCGAAATGCGCTAGTGAATTATGCATAGCGGGGTCCCACAAACAGTCATGGAGTAAGTGACCAAATTATAATCATTTTTATTTATTTAGAGGGATTATTACACCCGAAAGTGATCCACCAATCAAATAACACCCTATTCCTGCTTACGGTTAGGTAAAGAGGATGTAGAGCAAGGAATCGTGCCAGGAATCAAACCCAGGTCCCACCCCTTGTGAGGTGAGGGATCTTACCATTACACTACAGGACTCTATTTGGGACAGCAGTGAGAGGCTCTGAGGCTCTGAAGCGCTCTGAGACGCCGTCCGGCGTGGAGGGCGCTATATAAATCGAAGTTATTGTTGTTGTTGTTGAGACTGAATACAGTTATCTCGTTCTTACTTTTTGCTTAGCAAATATAACATAGTGGATTCTACTGCTTTGTTATTGGTTTGTTTTCAGTGATGGATATATTCAAGGTAGAACACAGAGGTAAAGTGGAGCAGGAGCAGAATTTTGGAGGAATCCAAAATGGGTGCAAGGGAGTCCTCCTGCCCATGTTGAATAATTTTGCTTCTAACATTTGGCTACATGTTACAGTGACAAAGGTTGTACAATTAGCTTCCCCTAGTGAGGTCATTGGGATCATCTGTATATCTTTATCAGGATGTCTCAGTCCTGTCAAGTAATCTATCACTTCCTGTATCTCAATAAAATCTGTGCCTCTGATTAATCATTCTGTCACCATTTGGAGAGTTAATACAAGATAAATCTCATGTGAAAATCTCTTGCGGCGACAGCTGATAAAGACATGTGTAATAAATGATTCAGCCTGAATTATTTTAGCATTGCAGCCTGCTTCCACATGCTTCTAACACCCTTATTAATTGTCACCTCTTTGGAATTGGAGCTAAATATTTATCTAGTTTAACAGCAAATGGGCAAATTCTCCATACTCTGCTTATTTCCTTGCGAGATATACATTGTGTGCTATTTCCAGCCTAAGCGTGTATACGATTTCTCAGTGAAATCCCTTCTACCTGTTAGTTAACACACCTCCTTTGTCAGGTGATGAACATTCACTACGTCCAAGCATCAGAGAAAAGCTCAGTGGCATTGCGCAAGATACATAGAGCTATAGCTATTAGGAAGAACTCCAATGTGTCCACTCAGACAGAGCACATTGTAGTATTGCTTTGTGTATTCAATCTGTTGGTGGAAAATAGCTTTACCCTGCCTAATAAATGTATAATAATTAAATAAGAATTACCTCAATAGATATAGATTTATGTTTGTTTAAAATAGATACATAAAAAAAAGTACCTATAACATCACGGCAAATTGCAATGTAACTTAGGTTTACTGCATAAAATGAATACATTATTTTATAAGAGGAAAGAAAAATGGGATTTGAATGTGATAATGACTATCTTGAACTTGATCCACTGGGGGCTGTGAAGGCGAGCACGGGTGGGAGAGGACACGGGCTGCAGAGTTATGGTTAGTCTGCAGCCTGTGTAGGGAGGAGTTAGGAAGTCTGGCTTTCGGTAAGTTAAGCTTGGAATTGAAAACATTGATTACTCTCTCGATAGTCTGGGGTGGAATAATGGCGGAGGCCACCAATATTTTGGAATTAAGGGGAAGCTAAGCGAGTTGGGAGTACAATGTGGGATTTGAACGGTGTGTGATTGAACAAGACACTGAAGTTCCACACTGGCTTCACAAGGTGGATTGTGCATCCGTGTATGTTTCTTGCTGTTATCAGGTTGTGCTAACCAACGTAAACCTAGCAGAAACAGGGAATTAAAGATAACCTTGATTATGAAATGAACCACTGGAAGGAAAATGACAGGAATTCAAATAAAATAATAATAATTTGATATGACGCTTGATCACATCCTTGAGACGTCTCAAAGATATTCACAGAATATATTGTAAAGTGGATTGACTTTAATCTATTCCAAAAGTAGTTAGGAATCCTGGGGTATCTCTCAAGGCCCGCGCACACAGCAACATCTCACATGAGTGAGCACATTACTGAAATACCTAGATCTTGTCTTGCTGAGATCCTGACTGGTTTTACATCAGTCAAATCACTATTATTAGTTATGAAGCATTGAATAATGTGATTCAGTGCTTTGCTGGCTACAAAACAATGCTGGAGGGTGAAAAGAAATCCAATCCTACTGTGAACAAACCAGGCATGGTATTGTGTAGTTACTTTTAAAGCTTTACTGATGCTATGAAACCAAACAATATAAAAGATAGACTGTCGGAAGGCATAAGACTTTAAAATTGGTTACAAAAACAGAAGTTGCTGGGAACACTCAGCTGGTCAGCAAGCATCTATGGAGAAAGGAAAAGTGAGTGAACATTTCGGGTCCACGACCCTTCGTTAGAATGCAAAATTTTAAATTGGTTATTTCAATCCACGACTATTTGTGGGACACTGCTGTGTGCAGCTGGCTGCTGCATTTCGCCCACAAATACACAGTCAATCCACTTTACAGTATATTCTGTGAAGCATTTTGAGACATCTAGAAGATGTGAAAAGCGCTAAATCACATGCAAGGATTATTATTATTATAAGACAGTTACTAAATCTAAGGATTGAAAGAACATTATGAAACTCAGGCAGCTTATATATGTCATCTGAACCATGTAATGCTGTACTAAGATTGTTCTGTAATTCATCCTTACCATTTAATTCTATTTGAGACTTTATTCTCACTAAATTCAATGTTGTTGAGTTACTGCTTTATACCTAGTGAGTCTTCTCTAAGAAATAAGGCAGGTCAGACATCATTTTACACGTGAACCTATACAAAAGCTCTTTGAGGCATCCATGGTAAAGGTCCATAAATAACTTTGAACTATTGTAAATTGAATTGTATCCATATATGCATGACCCTACTATCTCTGATGATCAGTGTAACCAACAACTATATCCTCACCAATGGGCTAACTGTGAAGTTGTCTGTAGGATTCCATCATGGGGAAAATGGGAATAATGATACCAGGGGCAATTATGAAAAGAATTGCAGGGGAAACTACTGACATTCTGGAGCACTGACTGTCTTGGATATGCTTATAATGATAGTCCTGGTATTTGAGATAGTGCCTTATCATGTCATCAAGACATCTTAAAGCATTTCAAAGGGTCTACTATAAGTGTAGTAACTGTGTATTTGTATGCAAACTTGGTACCAATATGTGCACATCATAAACAGCTATGAAGCAGCGATATGATTTTAACACTGCGTTGGAGAGGAGAGGTGACCAAAGGCACGGTCAAAACGAAAAGTGTTCAGGTGTGATTTAAAGATGGACAAAAAGGGGGCAAGACGGATAGATCGAGGATTCTGAAACTGATCTATTCTGTAACAGGGAACTAGTGGAGCCCAGCAAGGACTGGGTGATGAGGGTGCAAAGACCAGTGTGGGTGAAGACACAGGACTCGAGCTCATAACCTTCTGACTCAAGGCAAGAGTGCAATCAACTGAGCCAGGCTGATCTTGGAAATGCTTTTGGTAGCCAATCTGTCATACAGCTACCACACAAACTAGCAAATCCATATAAGTGAAATACTGCCTGCAAAAATGAAAATAATATTTGAAACCTAAAGTCTTTGACAAACTACTTCAACGGTGTAGATCCCAGTGCCTCCAGCATCTTCTTGTTAGATTAGGATATGTGAGCAGTGACAGACATAAGCTTTCAAACCAAAGAAAGATTCTTTTTCAAGGCTTGGTGAAGCTTGGCTTTGAAAGCTGCCACAGTCTGTTCTCTGTTTGTTCATTTAATAAATATTCTCACTGATCAAATCTCTCCCAATACATCAGGTTTCTGATCTGGCGATCTGCAAGCTTCTCAGTACCAAGAACTGCCTCTCTTTTCACACATGTTCTCCCTGAGGACCCCACTGATCAAACAATCTTTGGACTCACTTCTTTTTATATCCCCGAATCACCTGGCTTATATGCAAACAATCGGATGATATCTATACTAAACATTGTCCCAGGAGATTGAATGGAGCAATGCAAGTGATGGATTCCACCATAGGCAAGGTTATGAATGATTGGTGGAGGAAATTAGATTGATCATCCATTCTGTAGTTAATACTTCCTCACAGTATTATTTGCTGTATTAAGCAGACATGGATTGCTTTATAATCAAAATGTTTTGTTAAAGTTACAATAGTCACAATTTCAATTTTACAATTTCAAGTTCCACTAAAATTTGAAATAATGTTCCTCTGGTTAAAAGCGATTTCAACCAGCTGTCAGCCTACAAGCTAGGAGTATCATGTAGAAATGCTGCAAACCCCACCACACATGTGCATGATATAATCTATTTATAATGACTCCAATTGTATCTGACAGTTATATATTTTAAGGCAACTCATTCCATGAAGAATTAGGAAATTTGACCATCCATTTCCCACATGATGCACCAAATCATCAGACATTACTAGTTCTATATTACTGGATGGGGGAAAAGTGAATGCTGTCAACGTTTAACCGCATAATCAGAGGCAACTGGTAAGTCATGCTTGAACTGCACAGCGTTCTGATTTTACCACACCTGAAACACTGCTTACAGATTTGGTCACTGTTACATAAGAAAGCTGCATAAGCCCAAGAGGCAGCGCAGAGGAGAGCAATGAGAATCTTCATTATTACAGAGATGAGCTCCTCTTAAAGCTCTTCAGTCTTGAAAAGGAGAAATGAATCAGAATGGACCTTATAGAGGCATATAAAATTTTACATGGTATTAAGAAAATAAACCTGGAACAATATGTTCAGGTATGCCAAGTTGGCAGGACAAAAGGATTCAGGGTTGTGAAAGTTAATTTTAAGATAGACATAAAAATGATGTTTCTTTAGCAGGAGAGTAAACAAGAATGGGAACTGGCTTATCGGAAGGATGGTAGCAGCCAGGAGAATAAACGTGTTCAAAAAAACTTGATGCTGTAATTCAAAATTTGTAGGGTGAACTTTCTCAAAATATCAAATCAAATGGGCTGAAGGACCTTCTTAATCTAAACCTTTCCTGTGAAAATGATTAAAAACACAAAAGCAGTTAAAATGGGTCAGTTTTGAGTCTAACCAGCCAAAACCACATAGTTTGCCATAGAAAGATCAGTATGGTGAACTTTCCCACTGCTTACCCAGTTAGGACTATCCTAGCCATTGACTATCCAGAGCCATTGACAGCTCTGAGAAGCTGTCCGGCGTGGAGGGCGCTATATAAATCAAAGTTGTTGTTGTTACAACATTACCAGGAGCTGAGTGGAAAGAATCATTGCCCACAGGGACTGGTCCTGCCAATGAGCCAGGCTGGTTGTGCTGTCCTCAGCTGTGCCCTAGAATACTCCGAACATGCCCGGCTCAGGATTACCAAGACTGCTGCAGAGGGCTGGCTTGATTCTAATATTTTGTTGCCGAACATGGAGCCAGTTCAGCTCCAAGTAGACCCCACATACCTCTCCCACCACCCCCACCCAAACCATATTAGTTGGTCATTTGACATCCAACAAGCACATGTTGGAGCCATCACGAGATGGATGGCTTATTCTAGGAACTCCTTGTGAGCTTCCTGGTGGGAAAGCATAAAATGTGGAAGAAGACTGCCACCATCTTCGTGAACAGCTCAGACACACATAGAACAACAACAACTTGGATTTGTACAGCGCCCTCCACGCTGGACGGTGTCTCAGAGTGCTTAACAGTAACGGATCCCAGGGCCAAGCCAGGGGGACGGTGAAAAATGTGGGATGGGGAAAAAAGTGACCACAAGCGCGGTCGAAAAGAAAGGTCTTTAGCTGTGATCTGAAAATAGGAAAAGAGGGTAGAGGCAAAGGGAATGAGGAAAGGAGTTCCAAAGCCTCGGGGCGTAGTGGCTGAAGGCACAGCTGCCGATGGTGGAACGGAGGATTCAAGGGACAAGGAGGAGGCCAGACCTGGTAGAGTGAAGGCAATGGGTACTATTGTGAGGAGAGAAGTTAGAGAGGTAGGGGGGTGCAGAGGAGTGGAGGGATTTGAAAACAAGAGTGAGAATCTTGAATTCGATCTGCTCTGAGACAACAACAACAACAAAATTGCACTTATATAGCACCTTTCATGTCGGGAGGACGTCCCAAAGCACTGACCAGTCAGGTCGAGACCCGAGCGGGGGTGGGGGTGGGAGGGTCGGAGTAGGGGGAAGGAGAGGGGGAAGATTTAGTGGGGAGCCAAAGGTGCGGTCGAAGGGGCAGGTCTTGAGACTGGCCTTGAAGGAGGAAAGGGAGGAGGCAAGGCAGAGGGGCTGTGGGATGGAGTTCTACAGTGTGGGAGCAGAGAGGCTGAAAGCCCGACTGCCAATGGTTGGGCAGTTAGGGCGGTGGACTGGAACAGGCCTAAGTCTGCTGAACGGAGGGTGCGGGCAGGCTGATAGGGAGACAGTAGGTCAGAGAGATAGGCGGGGGGAAGGCTGTGAATGGCCTTGAAAGTGAGGATGAGGATCTTGAATTCAATCCTCTGGGAAATGTGGAGCCATAGGGTGGGAGTGATGTGGTCGCGGAGCTTGATATGGGAGAGTACATGAGCTGCAGAATTCTGAATGATCTGCAGCCTGTGAAGGGAGGAGCTGGGAAGGCCGATGAGAAAAGAGTTCCCATAGTCGAGCCTGGAAGTGATAAAGGCGTGGATGAGAGTTTCGGCGGCATGGAGGGGGGTGAAGTACTGGAGGAGTCTGGCAATATTGTGGAGGTGATGGAAGGCTCATGGGGCAGATGTGGGGGAGGAAGGATAGTTCGGGGTCGAACAAGACGAGGGAGAGACAGGGAGCCAATGAAATCTGTCACGGACTGGGGTGATCGGGGAGCGAAGTTTGGTATGGATGAGAATGCGGGCGGCATTCTCTGATTCTATTATATGGAAAAAGATAACAAAAGAAAAGTTTGGTTTCAGCTCCCAGGCTTGTTGCATGGTGGAGGAGTACAAATGTTCAACCTAAAGGACAGGAAATATGCTACCCCATCTCAACGTTCCTTTAGAAGCTACGGAAGATGATGATGTTGAGTGGGATTACCAATAAATCTATTGAGCATTGTCTATTAATGTATATGCATTTATGAAGCACATTACTCAATTAGTAGTGTATGACCTTCAAAATAAAATACATTTTGAAACATATTTATGAATATTGTATGTATGTTAAATCATCTTTGATGCCTTGTTCATGATGAGCACATCATAAACATATACAGATGTGATTCTTTGTTCTTATATTCTCCCTGAAGATTAAACCAACCATTGGGGATTTCAAGAGACCATCTGTACTGGAATGATGAAATGTCCCTCTTACCCTTCCCTTCAGGGAAAGAATTTGGCTGCATCAACAGGAAATAGAAGTGAACATTGGAGACCCACAAGTTTCAGTGCAACAAACAGTGCTTCAGCAAACTACAGCATGCAGATAGGGATGCAAGACTCACACACTACTCATCAGACTTGAATGGGTAATTGGAACACAATTTAGCAGGAACTTAGACCATTATTGAGGCTCGTGGAAGTGACATGAGTATAGCATTGCAGGTAAACGAATAAAGTAGTTTAAGAGACATGTGATTCACAATTGAGAAAGAAATAACAACAGAAGGTCACAAGGTTAGATGTAAGGTTTTAAAGCCTGGAAATACCAAAATAAAATAAAGACTGAGGGTAAGTACGACAGTATTGAAGGCCTGAGAAAGAATGATGTGAGACAACAACAACAACAAAATTGCGCCTTTCACGTCGGGAGGATGTCCCAAAGCGCTGAACTGTCAGGTCGGGACCCAAGCGGGAGGGAAAGGGTTGGGGTAGATGGAAGAGGAAGGAGAGTGGGAGAGGGGGAAGAGTTGGTGGAGCAGCCGAAGGCGCAGTCGAAGAGGAAGATCTTGAGACTGGCCTTGAAGGAGGAAAAGGAGGAAGTAAGGCGGAGGGGCTAAGGGATGGAGTTCCACAGTGACAATAGTAAGAGAAATTGAATGTGATGATGCAGTTATTTGTGATAGCTCTATTGCACTGGACCCACAATGTTGATTTTGTAGGGATACATCCTGTTTCCCCGATTACCGCAGTCGTTGTCAGACTTCACTGGCACCCTATCTCATAGCGGATCGATTTCAAGATCCTCACTCGTTTTCAAATCCCTCCACTCCTCTGCACCCCCTTTACCTCACTGACCTCCTCTTTCCTCATAACAGCACCCGTTGCCTTCGCTATACTGGGCCTGGCCTCCTCCTTGTCCCCCAAATCCTCAGTTTCACTGTCGGCGGCCATGCCTTGAACCAATATGCCCCGAGGCTCTGGAACTCCCTTCCTCACTCCCTTCACCTCACCCCCTCCTTTCCTAATTTCATGTCATGGCTAAAGACCTTTCTTTTCGACCTCGCTTTTGGTCACCTTTGTCCCTCTCCCTCTGGCTCGGCCCTGGGATTCGTTATTGTGAAGCGATCTGAGACGCTGTCTGGCGTGGAGGGCGCTATATAAATCCAAGTTGTTGTTGCCTAATTCTGTAAAGTATTGGGCACAGGTTGTCAAGAGCCACGGTTTGAGGACCCCAGAGTGTGCATAGCTGTACTGCTAGCTATTAAAACCACATAGCTTGCTATTGAGAGCATTGCCAGGCAAGCTTTCCTGGAGCTTGTCCAGCTGGTGCGCTGGCTTGCAGGGTTAATGGGAGATGAGTGAGAAGAGTTCCTTCCCCCAGACCCCGGCCTGCCTTTCCAAGTTCTGTCGATAGGCCACTCTGTCATCAGTAGTGGCTTGAAATACTGCAGACCTGCCTGGCTCAGGAACTCCTCTACCAATAGAGGAATGGCTAGATCCTAACATACTGATGCAATTCAGCTCCATGGAGATGCTGTTTATCTCCACCCCCCAAGAGGGATTGCCACTAGTCGGTCATTTGGCATCAGAAAAGCACAGTTTGATCTCTCACTCAGTAGATGGTAGGTACTAGGAACTCCCTCGAGCTGCCTGGCAACCAATACAGCTCCGCACGGAATATGGACTGGGACAGTAATACAGGAGTAAACTCATTGCATTGATGCCAGCTGCAATGTAGTAATTCAGTAACATGCATTGGCTTCTAGGAACATGTTAAATGCAGCATTAAAGATAAACGTGAAATAACCAGTTACATGGAATGCTACTGTTTGTACTTGTCCCCATATCAATTTTACACAATATCTACATTTTGTTTGACTTTCACTTCTGCTTAAAACCTTTCATCTGGTGACTGAACCAGTTCACTTTCCTCCATCTCTGCAATATTGCACGTCTCCATCTCTACCTCACCACACCCCAATCCTCATCTTTATCATCTCAAAACCTGATTACTCTAACGATCTCCTCACTGGCATTCCTAACTCAATCCTCCCCAAGCTCAAAATTATCCCAAATTCTGCAACTTGTATACTTTCCCACATCATATAAGCTTATCACCCCTGAAATACCAGACTCCACTGGCCCCTTCATTCAGAGCAGATTGACTTCCAAAACCTTGAGCTAAATTTCAAACGTCCCTGTGTCTCTTCCCCACTCTAGCTCCATGAACTCCTATGTTGCTCCTCCTTTACCCAATGATAACTTATGCCTGTCTAATGTTTTCACCCATGTGTTAGCAAGCAAACTTTCAGCCACTTTACAACAACAAAATTACACTTGTATAGCACCTTTCACGTCAGGAGGACTCCTAAAGCACTGGACAGACGCTGTGTCAGACCCGAGCTGGGATCAGGGGGTGGATGGGAAGGGGTGGGGGTTATGAGTTGCCGATGCGACCATCGAACGGGAGAGTCTTAAGGCGGGACTTGAAGTCGGCCAGGAAGGGGGCAAGGTGGAGAGACAGCGGATGGAGTTCCAGAGGTTGGGGCCAGAGTGGATAAAGGCTTTACATTTGAAGTGGAGATGGAACTGTGTCTCTGCTTTGCTCTTCACTTTCAAAATTCTACTAAAAACCTACCATTTTGACTGAGCTTTCGGTCACCTCCCTCCAACACTAATATCTTCAAACCCACTGTGCCTGAACACAAGCATTTAAAAACTAATTGGTGTCAAGTGTAGTGACTGTTTTGTATAAAAATGCATCAGCCACTTTGTTCCCATCAAATACCCCACAAAAAAGGATTAGGCAAATAACCAATTAATTTGGGAGATTTGGGGCTAGGTCCATGGGAGAAGTTCCCTTCTTATTTTGGACTATTGTCAATGGATCTTTAATGGCCAGTCTGAAAACAAGCAAAAATAATTTATCAAACTGGTATAATGTCTCAACTGAAGGTCATCTCTGTCAAGGCCACACTCCCCAGGATTATCAGCCTGCAGATAGACCCCTCCAGGAATATCAGATCTGTATCAACAACAACAACACATTTACACTTGTAAAGTGCTTTTCCCATCAGGAAGAACTCCCAGCCTATCAGCCTAGTCTATGAGCTCAAAACTGAATCCATAAACCTATGGGTGAAAGTGCTGTGAAATGAAACAAACTGACTCTCAACTGACTTAATCTTGAAGACGGAGAGGCTGAGAGTATTCTAAGCCCTGCATGGACATTCTGCTGCACCTCATAGCAGCTGTAAGCCTTTCTTCTAGCTCATACATGTTAACATCAGTCTCTGGACTGATCCAATATGCTGGCTGCTTTCAGGGGTTTGTTGAAGGAATAGGTGGGAAATTCCGCAGACCATGTCTCTGGTGGACCAGATGGCCCAAGCTCATGGAAGAAAAATGCTTCCGATATACCCCCAAATTACTTAACACGAAGTGAGCCCTGTTACATATTCTTTCTAAAATAATACAGATGGAGGACTACTCTGTAAATAAATCACTCTCCGTAGCATTTCCCTGTTTAACTTTAATGCCCTACAAACTTACCTCACGTAATATTGAGCTAGTAAAGAGAAGCCCTCAATTTATGAACAAGTTACACTTCACTGCAGCACTACTATTCTACAGTAATGTCTCTGTGGATTATGATGATTTGTAGATGATACAATTGATCAGCATCAAAGTAGATACCTTTAAATCTTCATATTTTATGTTCTCTGTTGCAACTGTAGCAGCCAATAAGTAGAATAGATATTTCTGCATAATGCGTGGCTGAACTATCTACTGACTTTACAAACCAATATTCAAAATATTACTCTTCCCCCTTCACTATGTCAATTGTTAATGTGACAGTGTGGTCACTTATTAAACAGCCTGCCAAGCACTTGAATGCAAATAACACATTCCTAGAAAAACACTCTCAACCTTTGATCATAGATAAAATTATCTGCTTAGAGTTCATGTCAATCAGCGAACAAGTGATTTTACCCCTTTTTGCCAAATGAGTCGTTCCCACAGATAAACGTTATGGCACAATTTATTCAGATGTGATCTCTTTGCGCTCTGACATTTCATTGAATGTTGCAATTTGCCAATCCTATTCAAGATTCAACTGAAAAAAAGCTTTTGTTTGCATCTCATTTCGCTTGAGCACTGGGAGTGAAATCAGTGTGTAATGGCTTTAGACTCCTCGTCTTGACAGTTGTCACCTCTCACTATATGAACTGTGTCTACATTTGTTATTCATTCAACCCAGTTTCAAACCATGGACCACAGCTCTTCCTGTAACTAGAGTGCCAAATCATAATTTTTCACCAGCACACATGCTGAATTCAAATGTCCCTATTTGTTTGCTGAAGCATACATTGAATTCAAAACTCTGATCATTGGCATACACTCTTTTCAGGTAGCCAATAAATATGCATAGGTTTGAGGAATATCCTTATAATAACATGTGCTTCACTCCAGTTTTTAGTTATTAGTACCATATGTTGGCTTATTGACATTGAAGACTGGTAAATCCCAATGGAATGAAAAGGTTCCACTAAAGTCCACCTATTAGTTGAAGACCTTAATGCCACTGAACATTTATTAGGGGAGTAAACAGAGAAAAGCTGCAGTTTTATGAAAACAAACCTTGCCCAAATGTGACGTTCAAATCTACTTTCAAATAAACATCACGTAATGTTTTGTATTTAGGGTAATAAAGGGACTTTGACATTACTGTGCATAATTTGGCAGCTGATTTCACTTACTAAATACAGTAGTAGCACTTTATAATGTATTCTGTAAAGTGCTTTGAGATGTCCTCCTGACTTGAAAGGTGCTTTGTAAAACGTAAGGATTATTTTAATTATTTTTCTGACAATCGCAAAAGTCACCGCTTAAAGCATGAAGCAGCGAAGAGCAAACAGCCAAAGTTTCAAAACTTCCATCACTGCAAAAATTCTGTAACATCAAGCCTGTTGGGATGCATTGCGAGCAAGTAATAAAATGGTATCAACATTCAGCAGGGAGTTCTGAAGCCAGGGCTAGCTCCTGGAAAAGGAACGAATAAACTGGCACATTGACTATTCCTGTCTCATCTTGGCTCATCCAGAAGGTTGTGGGTTCAAGTCCCATGTACAAACTCACTGTTTAGGCTGACACCCATAGGTAACATAGGTGTCAGGTTCAACCCCCAATTATCCTTCCTCACCCACATCTGGTCCCTCACCAGCACTGCCTTCTTCCATCTCCGACACATCACCTGTCTCCGCCAATATCTCACCCAAAAAGCTGCCGAAACCCTGGTCCATGTCTTTGTCACCTCTCAGCTAGACTACTTCAATGCCTGCCTCACCAGTCTCTCTTCCACCACCATTCACAAAATCCAGCTTATTCAAAATTCCACCGCCCGCATTCTTACCCGAACTAAACTTTGCTCCCTGATTACCCCTATCCTTGCCAGACTTCACTCACTCCCTGTCTCAAAGTGGATCGATTTCAAAATCCTTGTTTTCAAATCCCTCCACTCCTCTGCACCCCCCTACCTCTCTGACCTCCTCTCTCCTCACAACAGTCCCCGTTGCCTTCGCTCTTCTGGGTCTGGCCTCCTCTTTGTCCCCCGAATCCTCCGTTCCACTGTCAGCGACCATGCTTTCAGCCACTATGCCCTGAGGCTTTGGAACTTCCTCCCTCACTCCCTTCTCCTCACCATCTCCTTTCCTACTTTCAGGTCGCGCCTGAAGACTTTTCTTTTCAACCGTGCTTTTGGTCACCTTTTTCCCCTTTCCCATGGCTCGGCCCCGCGATCTGCTTTATCAAGTGCTCTGAGAGGGCGCTTCATAAATCCAAGTTGTTGTTGTTGACACTCCAATGCAGTGCTGAGGGAGCCCTGCACTGGCAAAGGAGCTGTCCTTCTGGTGAGTCTGCCTGTTCAGGTGGACATTAAAAATCCCATGACACGATTTGAAAAAGAGAAGGGAGTTTCCGCAAGTGCCCTGGGCAATAATCCCCCCAAAAATTTAAATGGTAGTTCATGGCTATTTGGAGGATGTTGCTGTGCACAAACTCGTTACTGTGATTGCCTATAAAGAGAATCACAATGCTTTCTAGAAAAACTCTGTGAATTGGCTTGAAATATTTTCACATGATAAGATGCCCCATCAAATACAAGGATTATTATTTTTATTATTATAAGGGTTGTCTGGGGAACGGTCACAGTACAGCCAACGTTTTATCAACACCTCTTGAATGATTTCTCACCATCTTTCACAAAGCAAACACTTTGTTTTGGTTATCTTTTGAAATCCAAGTCGAAGTCCGGGCAAAGTGGTTGGATGACGCAAACTGTTGCTGTTAAGCTGATAAATAAGGCTGGTTCACTGCGAGGATACCCATTTAGCATTTAGATTAGATCAAATAACTCCAGGAATGAACCACACACTCCTGTTATTGAGCAGAGGGTGATTTATGCACCACAGTAACAATCCATCTATCAGTACTTGCATTGCAAGGGCTGTCATTTCGCAAAAAAAAATAAGCGGACACTAATGAAGACATGAAAATCCATATTTAGCAAATCCACGTCTGAAGTGTGCGACAAAATCTAGTTGGAATATTTCCGAGAGATACAACAAAGATCTTACTAATATTGAACTTCTCTGTGAATAAAAATTATAGCAAAGAGTATATTTGGGTGCGCGGATGGAGGTTTCATTTGTGCTGTTAATACACAGGCTGTCTTTGTCTTATCTTTACTCTTTGGCTTTCCAGCCGAGAACACTCGAGAACACAGAACAGCAGCTACTAAATGTGAGGTGTTTAAGAGATTACCATCCTTTAGGCAAATGTGGAGTGTAAAGCATTACAGTTTGTGTCTCTATTCTTACCTTTTCCTGGTACTGTCGTCGTGAGGAGTCTAAAGACTGGATGAGGGCGGTGGCGTGGCCGACAAACATTGCATAGCATGTGGCTCCCACAATCATGCTCAACATCGTTATCCAGAGGTCAGACATAGTCACAGGTGCCCGGGCTCCATAGCCTATGCAGAGCATGTGACTCATTGCTTTGAACAGTGCGTAAGAATACTGCTTCCCCCATGAATCATTCTGCACAGGGAAGGGGATAAGCAGGAAGGAGAGAAAAGAAACGCAAATTCATCCAGTCAGCATAAAGTTACGAAAGAGTTCCTTTTCCATTTTATTATTAAAAGTGTGATGGATCACTGATCCCTGAGACAACATATCTTTCATGCCTGAGAGATGCTGCCTGATCTTCAGAGACTTAATGTCCACTGCTCTGTTCTGATATTTTTTGCTTAGTAGTTCAAATTGTAGAGCATAGACTGTTACTATCTTTCTGCTTTCACCTATACCTTCAAATCTCATTCATTTTCCTCTCCGCTGTTTCATCTTAGACTTAATTCTCTTCTTTTGTAATTAATCGCCTCAGTCACACAAAACTATGCCAGTGTATATTAATAGAGAAAAAAAATGTCAGATCATATAAATACATCCCTGTGCTTTGATTCGGACCAAGATACATACATAGATGAGACAGCCATAGCGGGATCCCTTCCACGCTCTCTGCTGAATTTTGTGACTCTCGCTGGGTTATTGGTCCACAGTTGCTGGCTGACTTTGAAGCCTTTGCCCAAGTGGCAATTCTTCACATGTGAGCCTAGACACTCAGTGATAACAAAATATTCTATCTCCTTGGGGGGGAGTGGCAGAATAGGGGTTGAGCATTTTAGCTGAGCCTGATCTCATTTTATCCAATACCTGTGTGCTTTTCATCAGGGGTCAATGGATAGCAATGGATGGGGCCCATCCAATGGATGAATATTCCCAGATGTCCTACCCTGGGCACTAAGGCCAATTGGACACCCAATATTGCCCCACTACCCCAACCAAGATCAACTAACTCAGCAGAAGGTGATATTCAAAGCTGAGACTCTTCAGATCTCTATAGTTCAGATTCATACAGAATAGGTAATATATGGGTGGATATGTTATGTTAAAATACTGATGTTGCAATTCTAATCTTCCAAGTTCTGAATTGATTCAAAGTGGAATAGAGGAGAAAATGTACCTTCCATCTAGAGTCAATACATCCCGCAAAACCATTAGTTTCCAGTCATCATAAAAGGTAGAGTTAAACCTGCTGAACTGTTAATCTGATTTACAAATCTTATCATCTGATGCAGTTTAACATGGCAGTATAGTTCAACCAAACTGAGTTGAGACCAAAGACTGACACTGGTCACAGTTTTTTTAAAGGAATTCTGATACATCAAAATACATTGGCAGGGTGAGCAAAATTCTAAAAACACTACTGGGTAGTGCTATTGTTTGAGTCTCCTGAAACAAATTACTTGGGCAAAATGGCCTGCTCCTGTGATATGTTACTCAAAGTAACTTGATATAACTTTAATCCAATAAGAAGCACCCCAAATTGTAACCCAGGGCATACATGAGTAGAGCTCAATTATAATGCACTATATTATCCCTGTCTCTTTATATGTGTCTCTGTGCTGCATAGTATTAATGGGTGTTTGTGTAATTAGAATGAATAATCCATGTAATACAGTATCTTCCTCTTGCATTTCATACTCAGAGAGATGAAGATAAAGAATGGACTCATAAATTAGTCATGCCACAAGGACAGCCTGACCTATTCTGAAATTGCTCCTCAAACCTAAGCACTGTAACATGTAGTTTCTGTCGTGCCCATCTAAATAACATAATTTTCCATTGTAACATACATAATAGACTTTCTTTTCCCCCAAACCAAACTATCTTACAAAAGGAGGTGACACAGACAGGAACCCACTTAGAAGTTGTCCTCTTCATCTTCATTGCTTTTTGATATCTTCTCATTGGAGTTCTGTAAACACCAACCTCTCTCATCTTGGGGCAACAGGTCACATGATCACAAGAGAAGTTTAGATGCAAAAAACCCTTCACCCTATTTCCACTGGTGAGTGGGTCGGTAACCCAAGGACATCGATTTCAAATAGTTGTTAAAAAAAACAGAGGGAAGGCAAAGAGAAATGTTTTCACTCAGCGAGTTGTTCGGATCTAGAATGCATTACTTGAAAGGGTGGTGAAAGCTGATTTGATAACAATTTTTAAGAGAAGTAGGTATTATATGGAGAGGACAAGTATGTAGGGCTATGGAAAAAGAATGGGGAGTGGAGTTGATTTGGACAGCTCTTTTTAAAGAGCTGGCACAGACATGATGGGCCGAATGGCCTCCTTCTGTGCTGTATAATTCTATGATTCTATGAACACATCTGATTTATTTCTTCCAGAAAATTCCAACTGCCTTCCCACCACAGCGTCAAACTGTTTTTTAAATTAGCCAAGCGTCCTGGTCTCATCCACTCTTCCTGGTAATTTTTCTCTCTCCATTAATTACAGTCAAACTATTTATTGGCGTCTGTCCTGAAATTACCCTTTAAAATGCTGAACTGTGGACTCTTGTTCCACTGTTTTGGTACATCCGAAACTATTGTTCTGAGTTCCTATTTAAAATTTTATATATGCTATACAAGATAACCGATATATTGATACATCGCCGGACCCTACAAGATAGGTATATTTTCAAGCTTGTCTTATAGTAGGCTGGCAGAGGATTGTTGAGTGTGCCATTGTCAGACAATGTGAAGACATTGGTGTACTATTCTCATTACGGATAGACTGGTGTTTTTCAAGTGGCTAATGCCTATTGGCTTGTTAGTATATATTAGCTCTAATATATTTAAAAGGGAAGTGGATAAATATTTGAAAGGGAACAAGGTAAAAAAGTATGAGGAAAGCACAAGGAGTGGAGCAGTTAGCTCTAGTGGTGGAGCCTGCACCAATGCAGGATCGATAAGATAAATGGCCTACTTGCACGCTGCAATGTTGATTCGACCAGATAGCTATCGCCCACAAAATACAGTCATTTCAACATTCCAACAAAGTAATAAGGCTCTATTTCAAATGAAAGGATTATTATTATTAATTATTATTATATCAGATAACCCCAACAATGTCTCACTCTGGGGCTGAGGAACAAATATCAGATTTGGCCACAAGAAGAGTAAAGGGCAAGTCAATGCCTTTCTAATAAGTATGATCTCTCCTACTTAAATTCCTGGTTATAAATGTTTGAGAAGGATTAAATTCAGGTTAATATAATCTCATGAAAAATATATGAAGGGAATTAATTTTATGGAGGAAATATTCTCTCAATTGGTGAGAATATTCACCATAACGTTTTCAGATCATGTAGAACTGTGCAAAGTTTTTTAATTGAAACCTAATTTTGAAACTAGTTAGGAATATAGGAAAACAAGAAGAGGAGGGGAAAGAAACCATTCAGCCCATCAAGCCTGTTCCACCAATTTATTAGATTTTAGCAAATCTTTTCATTTTAATGCCTCAACCTTTTGCTATATCACTTTATATTTTTATTATTTCAGCGTCTCTCTTATAAAACATCCCTATTAATTCCAACTCTACAGTTTTCTGGACAGAGCATACCACACCTTCCCAACCCTCTTTGTGAATAGATGCTCTTTAATGTCCATTCGAACCATCTTGGTTCTAACTTTAAGATTAACCCTCCCATTGAAATTGATCCTTTTGACAAAGCAAAGAGTTGTCCCTTATCAAATCTGTAAATTTCTTTCATTATTTTAACGGATTGGTTTCAAGGTTCTCACTCTCACTTTGAAATCACTTTACTTGACAGCTCCCTGTCTCTTCAATCTGCTCACACCCCACTGCACTACCCGCTGCCTTCGCTCAGCTGGCTCGGGCCTTCTGCACATCCCGCACCCCCTCAGCTGCACCAATGGCAGGGTTCTTTGAACCACTCTGTCCTGAAACTTTGAACCTCATTACTTCAATTCCGCTGTCTTGCCTTCCCTTTGCCCATGTTCAAATCACACGTGCAGACTTTCCTTGTCAACTGTGTCATCAGTCACCTCACTTTCTAGCTGGGCATCAAACCACATCACTAAGCTCTCCTAGATACACCCAGTATTAAAGCTGCTGTATAAATGCAAGCTGTAGCATCATTTTGAATGTCTCATTCAAATTAATATGGTTTGTCTTAAGAACTGCGGTAAAGCGATTTCCAGACTATAGATGAAGTTAAGAATGTCCCACAGTTCTTAGCGATCTTCCATTTTAAGATAAAATTGTCTTTACTCTGAGCCTGGGTGAAACTTAGGTACGTTTAGTGCCATGGGAGTAATTAACTTCCAACTGAACAGGCAGACTGGATTCTCATTTAAAGATTGACTCTCTGGCATCTCTGACAATGCAATGCTTCCCAGATGTATGTCACAACAAGCCAACACAGAAACTCCTCTTGCTTGAAGCTAAGTGCTTTGTGGCATCTAGGGATTCAAGGGGTAAACTGAGTCACAGCAAATAGCTTTGAGGGACTCAATTGAATTTCAATGAAAAATGCAAACGCAGAATCAAACATCAACAACAACAAAAATAAGAGGGCATAGGCCGCAGAGTTCTGGATAATCTGCCAGATTATGGAGGGAGGAGTTGGGAAAACCGACAAGCAGGGCGTTGGCATAGTTGAGCCTGGATGTGGTGAAAGCATAGTCCTCTTCAGACACCTCAGGTCAAGTTGATGCATCCAATCGTACCCACATCCAATTACCAACAAGTACCAATGATTGTGAACCTTTTCAAATTCAGTAGAGAATGCCTCACTTTCGACCCCAATGTATAAGCAAATAAAAGTAATTGTAAATGCTGAAAACTTACAGTTGACTACTCAACAAATGGAGGAGCTATTAACTACCTACCTTTTTTGCTTTCATGTGTTTATTGAAGTTTGGAACTTCCTCCCTCAACCCCTTTGCCTCACTCCCTCCTTCCCCATCATCAGGTTACACCTGAAGACCTTTCTCTTCGACCGTGCTTATGGTCACCTTCCCCTTCCTTCGGCCTTAGACTCTGCCATTGTTAAGTGCTCTGAGATGCTACCCGGCATGGAAGGTGCTATATAAATGCAAGTTATTGTTGTTGTATTGACCCACTGTGCATTTCCAGTGTTTTGTATTGGTACCTAGATTTATATATACTCAGCTGTCTATTTTTTCTCAATTCCTGCCTTGATGGAATTACATTTTTTTGGCAGGAATGTGGTATAAAGTAAACAAATATTTTTTAAAGACGTTGCTAAAGCTTTTGATACGGGTAAGCATATGGTGTGCCAATGGTAGCAACAAGCTACTAATGTGTTATTGGAATTGCCGATTTGCTTAACTCTCCCCAGGAAGATGGCAGAGCTCCCATTGAAAGATGTTAATGCAAGTGGAGAAACATTCTTAACCATAGAACCCACAATGTTTCCCTGGGATACTGACTTGAACATCTGAAACTCTTTTTTCTTTGTAAGATATACTGTGGAATCTTTAACATCCAGCTGAAAAGGGAGCCGAGATCTTGCTTTTAATGTCTCATTTGAAGGAAAGCATCTCTGACAATGCAGCTTTACCCCACCACAGCACTGGTCTTTCAGTCAAGACTGTGAACTAACTCCAGTTCCTGACATAGGACTTAAATACACAACCTTCTGTCTCAGAGGCAAGACTGCTAGCAATGGAAGCAAGTTGACAAAAGGTTCTTTTATGTTTGAGTTAGTTTATACTCATTAAAACTTTAGTTTAATTAGTTGCAGTGTGCTGCGGGTCATTTTAGAGAAATCAAACTCTGCGATCAAAAGTGAATTTTAATAAATGTCCACTAATCTGAGTAATCTTAAATTTTAGGACTAAATGTCTCATGGGCCAAGACTGAGTGCAATTTCATGTCTTGCGTGCTCAAAGCTGAAATACTTCCTGGCATCTAAGATTTAAAGGGGTAAACTGAGTCAAAGCAAATAGGACCCCAATAGTGATAAGCTTTCAGAGAGTCGATTCAATTTCAATGGAAAATGCAAACACAGCTAAATTCACGCTGCAGATAATGACTGTAAACAAGCAGATCTTTAGCTAACAGCTTCAGTCACACTTGAAAAACAGACACTTCAGAACCGTTCTGCCCTAAGTGTGGGATTCGTAATTTCTCTGCTTCCACCGCAGCATGTACCGCCAATGTGCTGTGGGGAATTAGTTCTGGATGATGAATAGAGGCCATTATTATTCCTCAGAGATCCATGTCATATAAAATGTGATGTTTGTGCTTGCCTAATGAACATAAGAAACCAAACTGTGTAAAAGTGTGGCAATTGTTGTCCCAAATTCAGTAGAGAATGCCATTAGACTGGCCCTCCAGAATTCTGCTCCAGAAGCAGATTGTGTTCAGCCAAAGTCCTCTCAAGTCGGCGTGAAGTACATAGAACCTTCAGCACTGAAACATGCCAATCATCCCAATTAGTCCATGGATGGTGTTTATATCCCACATGAGACAGTACTTCCAGTTACTGGAAGAAGCCTCCAGCTGTTCACCTCCAGGCCCTTGTGGCACGGATGTTATTAAGGCCACAAATTTACATTGGCATAATTCTAATACAGTATTATCAAAACTGATTTCTGTATACAGGCTCTATTGGCTTATGCTCCCTCCATGTTATTCAGTTATACTGTATTTAATTATTCCAAAACAAATGTTTGGATTAATCCAAAATAAATGTTTGGATTAGAGTTTATCATTAAGAAGTGTTTGGATTTGGTTGAACACATGTGCTTATTAATTAAATTTTATGTGGAACACAAAATATTCTTTCCTGTCTTCTGCTGCCTCACCGTTTTCCCAATCTTGTCACACTCAGCTGTAGGATTTTGTGCCGGACTGTAGCAGGCAAGAAATATTCTGGTGCGTGGTACTAACTTATCTTTTCTTTTAAAAAAGAAAAAGCAGCATGTCAGGGCTGCAACTTCTTCTTCTTTGTGCTGTTTTCCTTAACCTAGTGTCAAGGTGATATCAATAGATAATGAATTAGACCACAAGTACAGGGGGAAAAAAACACGGGAAATGAAGTTTAAAATAAAATTGTGGGCTCAGCAAGTTTTGCTTCATTAAGCAAAGCCCTGCTGGTCTCGGGCATGCTGCTCTCATGTACTAGGTGTGCCATTATTCCGTAGTCAGTATATAAATCAGGAGCACACTATCACAAACTAGTGCAACGGCACTAAAATAACTAACTATAGGAAACATCTCAGAGAAAAAACGTAGCCTTGATGGGGCACAATTGCCAAACTACAGAGCATAGGAACAGGAATCCATTCAGCCTGTCAAGGCTTGAGTATGGCAGATCTTTTAATCCCCTTTTCACCTCCTTTTCACTATATCCCTTAAAACCCTGATTCCCCAAGCATCTACTTTCTTTGTAAACAAAGTGAGAAATCAAAATTGACTATGTTTCACATTTTATCCCAAAATAGAGATAGAACCATGGAAATTTATAACTACAAGATAGAAAGAAGCCATTCAGCTCTTTGTGCACGTGCTGGCTCGTCAAAATAATCTACTGCTAACACTAACCCATTAACCCCAGCCCTTTTTGCAATATCCTTTTATAGTTCTCCCTTGCAGAATTATTTATCTAATAGGTATCTCTTAATGCTTGTATAGATACTGCCTCAACCATGGATCCAGGTTGAATGTTCCACATGTTAACATACCCTCAGCATAAAAAAAGTGTTTCCTTTCTTTGTTCTTTTGGTCATCATTAGAAACCTGTGCCCTCATCAAGTCCTGACTCATCAATCAGTGGAAATAATTTCTTCCTTGTTCTTTTATTAAAACTCCTCGTAATTTAAAAGACCTTTAAAAGACCTCCTCTCTACCTTCTCTTTTCTAAGGAAAAACAAACCAGTTATCCAGTTGTTTTTAATAACAGATCCTTGAATGACAAGATCAATGTCCAAAAAGATTGACAATAGGAATACAGGTAAAAAAAAAATAACAATACTTACAACCATACCATTTAGGGACACCCAGCAATCAGGGGGAAAATTCTGGAGTAATGGTACTAGAAACTGGAGACAACCATCCCAGTGGCATAACAGAAGCATCATTGCAATGAGATTAAATATTCTCACCACTGCGCTGGCAAAATCATATGTCATATGGAAAATCTGAAAGGGTAACACAAAAAGAAATTAGTATTTAATCACATTTTCTTTGACAACAACAATTACATTTGTATAGTGCCTTTCACGTCGGGAGGACGTCAGACCAAGGCACTGTTTCATACATCTTGTCACACATATTTAAGCTGTCATCTATGCATAAAACACCTTTGATGGCGAAGTGCAGTATAGCAATATTGGGGTCTAAAAAGTTGGGACTAATAGTCCATAAACATGTTTATATCATGCAGGAGCATTCAATTGTATACTTACCAATGAAAAGCATTACAAGTGATTCTGCAGTCCTTTTCAACATCAATAAGTCAATAACTTTTAATTATTCCTGTTCCTTACATTTAGTCAGATGGGTTTTAAGAACCCACAACACGACTTTATGAAAATAAAAGAAAGTTTCTCCTGGGGTCCTGACTTCTGATCCTCCAGATCAACTGGTCACACAGCTGTTTGCTCAGACCTTGCTGTGAGTGAAATGGCTGCCACATTTCCATACAAGAACAGTCACTGCACTTGATAGCGATTCTCTATCAAATGCTTTGCGACATTTCGACATTAGAGGCACATTATGAAATGCCAGAAGTAGTTGTATGACTATTTCCAATAGAATAACACGGCCAATGTGGGTTACCAAACAAATTGGGAGGATGGGGAACAGGAGGACTAAGCCAAAAAGGTAAGGAGTGAGTTCTAGAACATGGTGGCTGAAAGTTCAATAATCATTAATCACATAATTACGGGCAACTGCATGCATATGAACACAGAATCATAGAATGGTTAATCTATGGGTTTAGCCCAACCCACATTTTAGACTCCAACGGTAGTGTGAGATGGCACCAGAACTCTGCCTCTGCACACTGCAAAGTCTCCGCACTTACAACAACAACTTCAATTTATATAGTGCCCTCCACGTAGGATGGCATCCCAGACCGCTTCACAATAGCGGATCCCAGGACCGAGCCAATGGTAGAAAGGTGACCAAAGGTGTGGTAGAAGAGGAAGGTCTTCAGCTCGGACCTGAAGCTGAGAAAAGAGGGGGCGAGGCGAAGGTAGTGAGGAAGGGAATTCCAGAGCCTCGGGGCATAATGGCTGAAGGCACGGCCGCGAAGGATTCGGGGACATGGAGGAGGCCAGACTTAGCTATTTGAGAACAGCAATGAAGATCTTCAGACTGTAACAATCAACTATCTTGTCGAATTCCGGGTGACTGTTCTACAATCCAAAAAAGTAAAGTCAAATCAAGATACAGTAAAAGCCTGTTTATCCGGCACCCGTGGGACCTGGCAAATGCCAGTTAAAGTGCTTGCCGGATATTCGGACGGCCCACGGCCGAAAAAGCACCACAAAAAAATTAAAGTTCTTTTAACACACACCATACACATCAGACTTAATAAAGCAGATAATATCAGAATATTGTATTGGTACTTATTGTTAAAACTACTCTCTTGCGCTTCTCGTCTTTACTGATTGAGGTTTACAGTCCAGCGATTCTTTTTTAAATGGAGGAAGCCAAGCGGGTGAAAAAAACGGTGGCGCGATTTTAAAGTTGCACGTCAACCTTAGACTCTACTAACGGCAAACCGAAATACTGCACCTGCGCGACAATGTGGGTTATCGGCTAGCGTTATCGGCTTGCCGCTAATATGGCTTTAAAGTCAAGCTCCGTTTTTTTCACCCGCTTGGCGTGCTCCATTTTATAAAGAATCGCTGGACTATAAACCTCAACCGTAGCATCATGGTTTCAAGTGCAGCATTTACCAGCAAAGGTGAGAAGCAAGAGAGTAGTTTTAACAATAAGTACCAATACAATATTCTGTTATTATGTTATTAGATATGCATTTACAAATGCTCCACTACTATTGTTCCTGATAAGTTCCAGTTTATCGAATGCAGACTTTTTTTGGCTTGCCGGTTATACGGAAGTGCCGGTTCATTGAGTCACAGATAAACGGACTTCTACTGTACTATAATAAATTTGTAAAACTGATAGGCCGAGAAAAAACATTCGCTTTATTTACCCAGAGACTTATAATTCAATGTTATTCTGTGAGAAAGTTCCTAGGCTTTCCATTTTCCTGAAAACTGAATGCGAACAAAATGTAACAATTAGATTCATAATCAAAATTGATAAAACTGCAACTCCTAGGCTTAATTCAACATATTATCAACAAATACGCCGTTGTTCAGAATGCACCTCTTCCGATATTTTGTTTGTGATTAACCCTGCTCACGCTCTGACAAAAACAAGATTCACAGGATAAATACATTAAAATCTGCTTTTTCATTACACATGCATGTGTAGTTCAGCCATGTGGAAGCAGGTAATGAAAATGAATAATGAATCTTTGAAACATTATTGGCCTAAAGGAAAAATTAATAATTGAAATTAGTTGGTAGTTAACACACAGAGAATTCAGCTGGGGAACAACTTCTTCCCTTTGTGCTCAACAGCTCCTGCTTTGCTTAGCTCCTTCTTCCTTTCAACGGTGTAAAGAACAGGTATTGGGATTTCAGAAATTAATGAATTTGTGAAATTTTTCACTCAAAGGGTGAATGTAATAAATTCCATTGTACTTTTTGCACTTTGTGATGCATCAAGCATTCCTCAAGAGGTAAGGCTTAGACCCAAATTAATATCTTACTTGAACTTGGGTGCTTCAATTGAGGATTGTAAAACAACCCAATCTTTGAATTTGTTCCCTTAATTTCTTTATTTCGTGAAAATAGCTATCTTCTAGGGAACGGCGATTAATCGGTTTTTCGATTAAACCCGATATGATTTTCAGTTCGGTATGCTGATATGGTGATTCTAAAAAAAACTGTTATATCGAGAGATTCGATTTTAAAAATATACATCGATATATTTTTAATATCGTTCCTGGCAATATATCAATATTGTTGGTATTATCAGTGTAATGCGATCTTTTCCAACTTACCTTGTCGCCGGCATTGCAACCTCCTAGACCTAGAGCATGGAATGCGCGTACATTCGGTGCGCGCGCACAATTAACGGGCGCGCACATCCGATGCGCGCGCACACTTTACTGTGTATACTCGACGTGAGTCGTGGCGTCTTAACAAAGTCGCATCGCTGAAAATTGTAGTTTGAAAATTTACCTTTCTCATCATGGGGAAAAGAAGCCCCGTATGGGACTACTTTGAAAACAATGCAGTCAGTAATGGTGTGTATAGATGTACAGTTTGCAAGGTCTTGGTTAAGACATCTGATTCGAGCACGAGCAACCTGCGACAACACATTAAGCAGCACCACCCCGCCCAGCACGCTGCCATCAGAGCGAAATCATTGTCGACAACACCAGGAAGTCGAACCAGCGCTTCGGAGAAAGCGACAGGTAGTGGGGCCAGTGCAGCTCAAATAATTCCTGCTTTATTTAAGAGGAGAACATTGTACCAGAGAGGGGACAAAAAGTGGCAAAGTATCACGAACGCTGTCACTTTTTGCATAGCAAAGGAGAGCTTGCCAATGGCGAAGTACATTAATTCAGACTTCAGACTACATAAAAATAAGTGGCATTTTGTGGCTGTAAGTGTTATTTTTGTGTGTGAGAGAGTTAGAAGACAGATTATCACTGCTTCTATGTGTGTGTCTGACTAGACACACACATAGAAGCAGTGATAATCTGGCTTCTAACTCTAACAGTCAGACTGTCTGTCTCTCTCTTTTCTATTGTAATAGATCTCATTTACACGTGGACATTACATGCTACTTTCAAGCAAGAAATGGAGGAGAATAAATCTCTAGATTTTGTTTTTGGTGTGTGTGTGTTCTATTTTGTGTTTAGAGATGGAGGGAGAGAAGGAGAGGGGGAAAGTTGGGAGAAAAGGAGAGAGGAAGAGAGGAGAGGGAGGGAGAGAATGAGAGGGGGAAAGGAGGGAGAGAAGGAGCGAGGGGAAAGGAGGGAGAGAAGGAGAGAGGCGAGGGAGGGAGGGAGGGAGAGAAGGAGAGGGTGAAAGGAGGGAGAGAAGGAGCGAGGGGAAAGGAGGGAGAGAAGGAGAGAGGAAGAGAGGAGAGGGAGGGAGGGAGAGAAGGAGAGGGGACAAGGAGGGAGAGAAGGAGCGAGGGGAAAGGAGGGAGAGAAGGAGAGAGGGGAGGGAGGGAGAGGGGGAAAGTTGGGAGAGAAGGAGAGAGGAAGAGAGGAGAGGGAGGGAGAGAAGGAGAGGGGGAAAGGAGGGAGAGAAGGAGCGAGGGGAAAGGAGGGAGAGAAGGAGAGAGGGGAGGGAGGGAGAGTGGGAAAATTGGGAGAGAAGGAGAGAGGAAGAGAGGAGAGGGAGGGAGAGAAGGAGAGGGGGAAAGGAGGGAGAGAAGGAGCGAGGGGAAAGGAGGGAGAGAAGGAGAGAGGGGAGGGAGGGAGGGATGGACAGAAGGAGAGAGGGGAGGGAGAGAAGGAGAGAGGGGAGGGAGGGAGGGAGAGAAGGAGAGAGGGGAGGGAGGGAGGGAGAGAAGGAGAGAGGGGAGGGAGGGAGAGGGGGAAAGGAGGGAGAGGAGACAGGGAGGAGGGAGAGGAGAGAGGGAGAGTGGAGGGGGAGGGAGAGAAGGAGAGGGGGGAGGGAGGGAGGGAGTGAAGGAGAGGGGGAAAGGAGGGAGAGAAGGAGAGAGGAGAGGAGGGAGAGAAGGAGAGGGGGAGGTAGGGAGCAAACAACATTGTATAATTCAACAGACCTTGACACCAACATTACAAACTTTCTGGACCTAGAGCACGCATTTCGAAATGTGCGTGCACCGCGACTGCGCGCGCATCGTCAGTGCGGACGCACCGTCAATGCGCGCGCACCGCGACTGAGCGCGCACCATAAATGCGCGCGCGCCATCAATGCACGCGCACTTCGAAGCACGCGCATGCGCAGTATAAAAACTCGATAGATCGGTTTAAGCAGGTATGAGCAAACCGATATATCCATATCCGGAAAAATCCCATATCGCCGTTCCCTACTATCTTCTGTATACATCAATTTAAATCAACAGATATAATCTTTTCTTCAGCTTGTAATGTGGCCCGAGTATGGAGCAGAACTGTTCAATGGTAAGCAACAGGATTCCCAAGGGACAATGTGGGGGCATTCATCCAAGGGAGCCTTGATCCAAGAGAGCCTTGATTTCAGGCATCTTTTCCTCCCCCTCCCACTCCCCTTTCCCTTCCTGGATCCCAGCCCCAGCTCTGCGCTCTGGGTGCCCATCCAGCTTTGTAAAACACCTTTGAGATGCTCTTGTATTGTGAAGGGTGCTATATAGATGTAAATTGCATTGTAATGGTGGGGCGAAGACCTCTATGGCCTCACCCGACCCTACCTCTGTGACCTCCTAACCCCCTACCAACCTGCCTGCCCTCTCCAGCTTGCTCCATGTCCCCCGGCCTACCCACCTCATCATTGGCGGTTAAGCCATCAGCCACTCTGTCCCTAACCTGTGGAACTCTATCCTGCAGTGTCTCCGCCTCTACCCTCACCAGCCGACTTCAAGTCCTGCCTCAAGACCCTCCACTTTGACGGTCCCATCGGTCTTCCCAAATCCCCACCTTTTCCCTCCACCTAGGGTCCGTCGATATGGAAATTTTCAGATTAAATATATCGATGGACTCATATCGAGATATACCGAAATATCGATATTTTCGGGTTTTTCGTACTGCGCATTCCGGGTGCACGCGCATTCGGGGCCTATCTTCTCAGGAGGTAAATATCTTTCTCTCTCTGTGTCTCTCACTCTCTCCTCTCCTCTCACTCTCTTCTCTCCTCTCCTCTCACTCTCTCCATCTCTGTGTTTTTCTGTCTGTGTGTCTCTGTGTCTCTCTCCCTCTCTCCTCTCTCACATACATATCTGTATGTTATCACATCCACCCTGTCTCTCCCCCCCCTCCCCCACCCCGCCATCCCTCTTGCACTCCCCACCCCCGTCGTCTCTCTCGCCCACCACTCCCCCAGCCGTCTCTTTCTCCTTTCCCCCCCCCCCCGCCGTCTCTCTCTCCCTCCCCCCCCAGCCGTCTCTCTCACCCCCCCAGCCGTCTTTCTCCCCCCAGCTGTCTCTCCCTCTCCCCCCAGCCGTCTCTATCCCCCTCTCCTCCCCCGCCAGCCATCTCTCTCCCCCCCCCCCAGCCGTCTCTATCCCCCTCTCCTCCCCTGCCAGCCGTCTCTCTCCCCCCACCCCAGCCGTCTCTCTCCCCCTCCCCCCAGCCATCTCTCTCCCCCTCCCCCCAGCCGTCTCTCTCCCCCTCTCCCCCCCAGCCGTCTCTCTCCCCCTTCCCCCAGCCGTCTCTCTCCCCCTCTCCCCCCAGCCGTCTCTCTCCCCCTCTCCCCCCAGCCGTCTCTCTCCCCCTCCCCCCAGCCATCTCTCTCCCCATCACCCCCCCCCCCCCCACCCCAGCCGTCTCTCTCACCCCCCAGCCCTTGCATACCTGCATATTGTATTCGAGGACTGTGAATACAATATGGCGGCTTTGCACCTCGGTCTGTGCATTGTGTAGAGATGAGCATTCTGGGTCTTGTAGTTCAGTGTGCTCGCATCCCGATTTTTTACCTCGATATATAGTTTTTTCGATATATCAATATTTTTAAAATGTCTATATCGGCATATCGATATGAAAATTATATCGGGTTTTAGTGATATATCGATATATCGCCGGACCCTACCTCCACCTTCCCCATTTGATATAGCACCATTATATAATACCTTGTGTAGCTTTACTGATATATTGTAGTTCCTTGTCCATCTTCACACCTGAAGACCTTCATCGCCAATCAAGCCCACGGTTACCTCCCCTCTCTCCCTGGCTTGGTGTAATGCTGTTAAGCGTTCTGAGATGCTAACCCACTTGAAGGGCTCTATATAAATGCAAGTTGTTATGCTTGTTTAAAACTGAACAGTTTGAAAGTGATTCACAGGCAACTGTTATAATGATAATTATTATCATTACATTTGGTGTGGAGAGGATGGACCAAAGCATTTAAAGTGACTCTGTAGACAAATGGGGTAACCAATTTGCACAAACTGAGTTTATCAAATGCAGTCACTGTGTTTTAGTAGGGAAACAGCAAAGCCAATTTGCACACAAATTCCTACAAGAGTCCACAAAAGTAAATGACCAATGTACAATATGTGAAAGTTTGTTGATCCGGCTATTCTCCTCTTGAATGGTGTCTTCCAGTACCTTGGGTTGTCCTCCTGACGTGAAAGACGCTATACAAGTGTAATTTTGTTGTTGTTGTTGAAGACACAATTGACCAAACAGGTGAGTCCTTGATTTTACATCTCACCTGAAGCGCCGCACATCTAACAATGCAATGCTCTCCCCAATCATTCAGAATGTCAGATTATGACCTCAAAGGCACAAACAAGATAGGGAATGCCCTCGAGGTAAGAATAATGCCAAAGGAGACCAGCTTATACTGGGAATCTGTGTAATATGGTAAACAATGTTAGGGTATGTACTTCTGCAGTAATATAATAATATTAATAATAATAATCTTTGCATTTGATATTGCATCTTATTACTTCTTCAAGACGTCTCACAGAATAAGTGATTGTCTTTCTGTTTGTAAAACGCAGCAGTCAGTTGTGCACATCAGTGTCCCACGAAGGTATTCAGGGAGGATATGTGGGAGGGTGGGTCATGAGGGCCAAGTAATGTAAGGGTAGCAGTGGACAGGGTAGAGGTAGCTGAACACATCCCATTGATTTCTGATTTGAGGAAGTCCAACATCACCTCGCAGTTGGAGGAGAGGATGGGCAAGGTGGGAAGGTGGACGGAGGAGGCAGTTAGGAGTAGAGCTCCTGTGGCCTAGTGGTTAGAGCACTTGTCTTGCAAGCTGGGGAGACCAAGCTGGGGAGACCTGTGTTCAAATCTAGGAAGGTCAGGGCGAAACCTTGGGCAAGTTTCCTTACTCCACATGCCTAATAATAATCCATCCACAATAATAAAATTAATAATAATCCGTCCACAATAATAAAATTGGTCATTTCAATCCACAACTGTTTGTGGGACAATGCTGTGCACAATTGGCTGCCGCGATTCACTCACAAATATACAGTCAATTCACTTTACAGTATATTCTATGAAGCGCTTTGGGACGTCGATAAGATATGAAAAGCGCTATATCAAATGCAAGGATTATTATTAGTGTTGGAAAGTTGGTACAGTATTTGAAAATTGCACTGGTCAGATTCTCTTCCAATTCTACACATTCCTACAACTTCCGCCCACTGCCACTGAATATAGATTAGGATGGCATTTTCACTGGTCACATCATCCATTCTTATGACAGAAACATTGTCCAAATTATGCTGAATTGTAAGTTTTGTTTGCCCTATGGACTTGTACAGATGGTTTATTAGGTCAACCTGCAAACACATTGAATCAAACGTATTATCAGGCCCCCACTGACTAACAATCTGTTTCCCTCATTCGATGCTCCTCATTCGTTGACTTTGAGCTCATTAGCTCACAATCTAGGCTGACACTCCAGTGCAGTGTTGAGGGAGTGCTGCATTCTTGAAGGTGACATTATTTGAATGAGACATTAAGCCGAAGTCCCATCTGCCTATTCAGATGCATGTTAAAGAATCCATAACACTATTTGAAAAGAGAAAGATTTTTCTCAGTGTGCTGGCCAACATTCCTCCAGACACTTACTGACTATTTGTGGTACATTGCTATATGCAAATTGGTTGGTGCGTTCATCCACAAATACAGTCACTAAACTTAGCAATAATTACTGAGAAGCAAGTTGAGATGTTTCAACATGCTAAGGTATATCAAAAAGATTATTATTCTATACCAAGAGAAAATAGACCGAGCAACAACAGCAGACTACGTTACAATTCTGATTCCATAAACCATGCAGATTATTATACACTAAAAATAACAACAAAGCATCTAAAACAGTTTCTCTATTAAAATGGCATTATTTTGTAATTAAATTTTTTTAAAATCTATTTTATGACAAAGCAAAATAATGCAGAAAATAACTATTTAGCTCCCAATTTGACTAGTTCTGAGGATATTTGTAATTTAGCATTAGAGATCTGAGGGACGGACCGTGGCTCTTTGTTGTATGAAACTTCTTCCATTTGTTACAATCACTTAAGTACAGTAGCAAGAAGCTTATTCATACTTCAATGACTGAATGAAATTTCAAATTGTATTCTGTAGTCTCATTCATGCATTTTATTATACACCTATCAATGAAATCCATCCATTTAACCATAAAGGGACATAGCTGTACTTATAAAACCTGAGCATGAACTAGCACAACAAAATTGAAAATCTAACAGCGGTGGTTTCTTCGTAGCAGTTTAATTTGTAACTAGCATTAGGGAGCAATAACAATTACTCTCATTTACACCCTCTATTTCACACAAAATATAGTACAGTACTTTCTATACCATCCCATTTAGTGCAAGCTCCCCCACTTGCATCTGCATGCTGTAATTTGCTAGGATAATAGTGATAATAACAACAACAAAATTAAATTTGAAGAGCACCTTTTACGTCGGGAGCACGTCCCAAGGTGCTGAACAGTCGTCAAGAACAAGAAGTGTGGGTTGGAGTTCCAAAGCACAGGGGCAGAGAGGCTGAAAGCCTGGCTGCCAATGGTAGGGCGGGTCTGGCGGGAGATATGGAGGGGGTCAGCAGATCAGAGAAGTAGGAGGGAGCAAAGCCATGGAGGGCCTTGAATGTGAGGACGAGGATTTTGAATTTGATCCTCTGAGGGATAGGGAGACAGTGGAGCTGAGCGAGGGTGGGTTTGATGGAGTCGCAGAGCCTGGTGTGGGAGAGGACAAGAGTCCCATAGTTTTGGATGATCTACAGCTTGTGAAGGGAAGAGTTGGGAACACAAACAAGGAGGGAGTTGCCTTAGTCAAGCCTTGAGGTGACAAATGAGTATGGGGTTTCACATGCTGTGATTTCACACAGGATTGTTGAACAGGAAATCAAAATGGATTATTTTAGTTAACTGGAAGTCATCATGCTGATCTGTTCTATCAGGACAGTAGTAGTTACAGTGTAACTTGGGCTATGTTTTTAATCATAAGAATGGATGAAGTGGGTAATGGAAATCCCATTTTGGCCATTTCAGATGTCAATAGATGGAAGTCATAGAAATGTTACCAAATCCCTGTTGTTGTCAATTCCCTCTTGAATCAGTACACGTCTTGGCTGCAGTACACATATCATAACAATAATAATCATCATCCTTGCATTTGATATAGTGCTTTTCATGTCTTCTAGACGTCTCAAAGCGCTTCACAGAATATACTGTAAAGTGAATTGACTGTATATACAGTATGTGGGTGAAATGCATACGTTAGAGCAATGAACTTCTATTCTCCTTATTACACAATCACTTGCACTCAGTGTTAGGAATAAATGGTGTTTTAAGATTTAACATAAAAACAGCTGAAATCAACTTTTTTCCAAAGTAAACATGTCATTATCAGTACAATATTCAGTGATATACAGTATAAGTGATATACTGTGGAGTCCTGTAGCTCAGTGGTTAGAGCACTCGATGAGTCATGTAGCTCAGTAGCTTACAAGAGTGAGAACTGTGTTTGAATCCAGGCATGTCAGGGTGAATCCTTGACTTTCCTTACTCTCCATGCCTAATAATAATCCTTCAAAAATTGGTAATTTCAATCCACAACTGTTTGTGGGTCACAGCTGTGCGCAATTGGCTGCCGCGTTTCGCCCACAAGTATACAGTCAATTCACTTAACAGTATATTCTGTGAAGCACTTTGAGACATTAGACGACGTGAAAAGCGCTATATCAAATAAAAGGATTATTATTATCATAACTTTTCATTCTCAATTGCTGAGCATCTCTTTGTCCAAAATACAGAACCCTCTCTGTAAACTTTCCAGTAATGCTCGTCCGTGGCACCGTATTATTCCAGCCTCTGATAATGTGCTATATGAAATTCAAGGATTATTATTATCATTATTATTAGGAGGTCTGCATTCTTAATACATCACACAATTACAGCAGCGAGACCACCATCCATGTAAAATGGGAGACACCAGCTCACTTTCAAAGCCCTTCAGAGCCTCACCCCACCCTACATCTAACCACCTAGCAACTTGCCTGCCCTCTCTGCTCAGCAGGCTCCTGCTCCACATCCCCTGACCCACCTGCCCCACCATCGGCGGGTGAGCCTTCAGCCGCTCAGCCCCCAACCTCTGGAATTCCATCCCGCAGTCCCTCTGCCTCGCCCCTCCCTGGCCTCCTTGAAGTCCCGCCTCAAGACCCTCCTCTTCAACGGTCCCATCAGTCACCCCAAATCCTCCCCTTTCCCTCCACCCTCCCCAGCTCGGGTCTGAAACAATGACTGCCCAGCTCCTTGGGAAGTCCTCCTGATAGGTGCTTTACCAATGTAATTTTGTTGTTTTTTGTTGTTATAAACAGGGAAATAAACAACCAGCCCTGTAAACAGTGAGACACGCTATCTCTTTAATTCTCTTCTGAAACAGCAAATGGCAGACACATGTATCCCAGAAACTCGCTCACTCTCTCAGCACATTGAAGCTTATCACTGGTAATGATGAGATAACTTATTCTGTTTAAAATTCCTCCATACAGGGCTCCACACAACTCATTATAAATATCAAGTGCCAAAGTGAGTTCTGCAGCACTGTGTGAACCTACCACTAGGGGTCATGCTATAGAGACCAAGTTAAATCATCATTTCAAACTTGAAATCCAAAGGAAGATTAACACAGCTTCAAATCTATAAGCTATATTGCCTAATTGTAAGAAATCCTAAAATAAATATTATGAATAATATTTCCACATAACAATACTTCAATATATTTAGAGCCATGTGCAAACCATATGTAAGGCCAAGTGTAAACAAATTACAGCAGCACTTCATTATCTATTTAACAACAACAACAACAACAACAAATTACATTTATAAAGCGCCTTTCACGTCGGGAGGACGTCCCAAGGCGCTGCACAGGAGGCGTGTGACCCGAGCTGAGAGGGGAGTGTTTGGGAAGGGGTGAAACACGAAGGGGAGGTAAAAGAGTTTGGGGTGGAACAAAAGGCACGATCGAAGAGGAAAGTCTTCAAACCGGCCTTGAAAGAGGAAAGGGAAGAAACGAAATGGAGGGATTGAGGGATGGCATTCCATAGGGTGGGAGCGGAGAAACTGAAGGCCTGGCCTCCGATGGTGGGGCGGTTCGGGCGGGGGGCTTGGAGCAGGCCAAGTCCTGTTGAACGGAGGGTCCGGGTGGGCATGTAGGGGGAGAGTAGATCGGTTAAATAGGGCGGGGCAAGGCCGTGTAAGGCCTTGTAGGTGAGGACGAGGATATTAAACTCGATCCTCTGGAGGATGGGGAGCCAGTGGAGACGGGCGAGGGTGGGGGTTATGTGGTCGCGGAGGCGGGTGCGGGATAGTACACGGGCTGCAGAGTTTTGAATGACCTTCAGCCTGTGAATGGAGGAACTGGGGAGGCCGACGAGGAGAGAGTTTCCGTAGTCCAGCCGTGAGGTGATGTATGCGTGCACGAGTGTTTCGGCAGCGCGGGGGGTAAGATAGTTGCGGAGCCTGGCAATGTTGCGCAGGTGGAAATAAGCGGTGCCGGTCAAGGCGCGGATGTAGAGGAGGAAGGAAAGTTTTTGATCGAACATGATGCCGAGGTTCCTGATTGGCTTTGTGAGGTGGAGAGTGCAGCCTTGGATATTGAGGCTGGCAGCGCCCGATGTGCGGAGGCGCTGGCTTGAGCCAATCAGGAGGGCCTTGGTCTTACTCACGTTCAATTGCAAAAAGTTGTCCCTCGTCCAGGACTCGATGTCGGACAGACATGCTGTCAGAACATCGATCGTCTGGGGGTTGAGGGATGAGGCAGAAAGGTACAACTGGGTGTCGTCCGCAAACATGTGGAAATTTACCCCATGTTTGCGGATGACGTCGCCCAGAGGGAGCGTGTAAAGGGTGAAAAGGAGGGGGCCTAAAACAGAGCCCTGAGGAACGCCGTGAGAAACTGTGCGGGGGTTTGAAGAAAAACCGTTGGAAGAAACAAAATGTAAACGGTGGGTCAAAATAAGAGTGGAACCAATCAAGGACTGTGCCTTGAAGGTTGAGGTGGGAGGAAAGACGTTGAAGGAGGATGGTGTGATCGACTGTGTCGAACGCAGCAGACAGGTCAAGGAGGACGAGGAGGCAGAGGGAGCCCTGGTCACAACCACTGAACAGGATTGATTGTTATCACATAGTTAATACATTTTGCTCACCATTTGTTAATTGAGATAATTAAGGGCATCTGCGATTCCTCCACAGATGGTATATAATACGTGTGTGTGTGCACATGAAGGTAAAGATTATATTCAGCATAACACGTTGCCAAAGCACCAAATGGCAGAATATCACCATAATCTGTGAATGTAACCCCTTAACAGATAGTTACAAAACGTATACAACAACAAGTCTAAGGCTTCAAATTCTCCCTTGTCTTAGCCTGTGAGACAAATTTGTCCTGAAATTTAAAATCAAATTTTAATTCCTGAATACTTGGAAATATCTTAATTCTACTTTAGTTTAGAAGCCATTTCTCTTCAGATCTATGGAAAACTGGCTTCCAAATTGAGGCTAGATTCTGTGCAATCTACAGTTATAAGATAAAATGGCTGTACTTTGGTATTTTGTGCCTGTTATGTATAAAATTGCAAAATGTCCCCAAAAGGCCTAGTTTCATTAATCAAAAATAAGACATCATTTACATTTACTCCCCACACCCACTGTTCTGACCAACAAACCTCCAGATAAAATTGATCATTCACTTCATGGCTGTTGTGAGACATTTCCGTGTGAAAATTGCCTGCTCTGCTTGCCTGGAAAATATAGTCACTACTCCCAACATTAAATCCTGTGAAGCACTTTGAGATGTTTTGACAATGTGATATAAAGCTATATCAAATGCAAGGATTATAGTTGTTATTATAGTTCTCAGACAGACAATGAATCAATCATTTTTTGTGTA